>JAOTQQ010000041.1:20435154-20446024 GCA_026546715.1 Gallinago undulata
AGCAGGTCAGCCCCCAACCTGTCCTGGTGCAGGGGGTTATTCCTCCCCAGGTGCAGCACCCTGCACTTGCCCTTGTTGAAGTTCATCAGGTTCCTCTCTGTCCAACTCTCCAGCCTGTCCAGGTCTCACTGGATGGCGGCACAGCCTTCTGGGGTGTCAGCCACCTCTCTTAGTTTTGTGTCATCAGCAAACTTGCTGAGGGTACATTCCATCCCTTCGTCCAGGTATTGATGAATATCTTGAAGAGGACTTTCAGAGTCCTCTTCGGAGATATCTCAGTCCTTTCAGAGATATCTTTCAGAGTGTCCCATCTTTTGTAAGATTTTAGACTTCTAGTTTCCTTTGAACGGCCAGGTTCAAGCCGCTACCTCCTGATCCTCAGTCGTGTCTCTGACCTGCCGAGCGAGGTGTGTTCATTTCTGTTGAAGTCATAATCGATGCAGCCTAATTGAGAGGCTGGAAAATGCTAAAGAACGTTTCACAGTTTTCTTTCTTCACCTCTTTTTTTGGAAACACTGCTGTATATGGTTGTTGTACTTGAATATTCCACTTGGCATTGGAGTATTTATTTATCTGTGAGCAATCTCAATGTACAGAATACAATTTATTTTAATATGAGAAATGCTGACCCCGCCCAGGGACAATTTCACTCGTCAAGCACTAAAGAACTGAAAAAACTTCTGTATGACATAGGCAACCAGTAGCAGAACGGCATCAAAGCTGGCATGGCTGGCAACTTGTGGCTTGTAACATGTTGGTAGAGAACATTCAACACATTTTTGCCCATCTGGTGGTTCCTGAGAAGGGTTCCTAACTCAGCAACTAAATTATTTACTGTGAAAAAAGGCTTTTACAGTTTCATATTTGTCATAACATGTAATAATAAAATCCAGTGGATGCTCTCCTTTCCTGTTGGGCCTGTCTCAGGGGAGTCAGGATGAGGTCCCAGTGGCTGATCTCTCTCTTGCACTCCCTGATGCTCCTCAACCCACTCACCGGCCACCGAGTGGAGGAGTCCCTCTGCCTGGGCGCACCCCCCACCCGAGCGCTCCCCACTGCCCTCCTGTGCCAGTGCAAGAGCAGGTTGCACCCTGGCATCTGGGGGACAGCCCGTTCCCACCAGAGCTCTGTCTGGGAGGCTGCATCAGTTTTGGTGGGTGCAGAGTGTAGAGAAGCCACGGCTTTGCCCCAGGTGGACACCATCACTCCGTGGACGAGCTGGCAGAGCTTTCAGTGCCATTCCTGTTTAAATCCCCCACGGTTGTTCCCAGCAGTGCTCAGGCCACCTCAGCCTCACCCATGAGATCTTCCAGCTCCTGGTGGGACTCCCTGCTCTTCCTTGGGCTTTCCAGGCTGCAGGAACCCCTATGTCCACCTCAATCTAATGCCTGGCAGAACTGGGCTGCTGCCACATTCCTCACCAACATAGGGTTAGAATTCATAGCGCTGGATTCATTGTGTTGGAAGGGATGTAGGTATATCCTTTCTCCTAAAAGAAACCAGAGAATACTTGTGAAGACATTGTTTATGTTTCCTGAGGGCTTCCATATTGACTTTTCCACCCAACAGGTGAATCAGTATTTTCCATAGCATGCATTGGCAGCGCAGATCTAAGCCAAAGGAAAATATTAGTTGAACCTTTCCTATGAAATATGTGACTATTCCCTCTTGACAAATTATTTAAACTGCTTTGATACTTGTCATACAGTATTTTAAGACACCATCATTTATTTCAATTTCATGAAATCTGAAAATACAAATGTATACGTGACTTACTTACTTTAGCAAAGTTTAAAAAACCTATACTTTATCATTAACATGTTTATCATACCAAATACTGACAGATACTCTGTACAGATGGATATAAATAGATATTTATAGAAGCTGGGGAAGTTGTGTAAATCCATCTTAATCTACTGAGTTATCTTTACAGCTTGAGGTATTGTTGCTTTTGAACTCTTTATTATTTTGACCAGTTTGATTTTCACTCTGCCAGAGGATATGACTTCCCTCTTTTCTAATGAGAGATGTTTTACCAGGTAAAGAAATCTATTGTCAGGGCCTTAGACCATATACCCATACAGAACACCCAACTCAACCATCATTTTTAACACTTCTGTGACTGATACAGAGATTGGCAGCTTTGTCACTTACAAGCGCTACAGAAATTTACCTCTAATTTTTAGACTTCTGTCACAGGTAAGAATCTGTGAGCTTTTTGCTTGCTTGTTTTTGTGCTTCTGCAAATTCCCTAGAACAATTTACTTAACTGATAACTCTATGTTCAGGTTATGACACCACCCAAGAATCATATCCTTTTTTTTTCAACTTCAGCGTGACTCTGATGGATGTACATATTGAAGGTATGAATGTCTTATGGCACTATAGACTTGTAGAAACATACCTGCCATCTTAGATGGTACATATGTATGTGCAGCCCAAATAAATCAGAAATCTATCCATATTGCCTTGTAAGATAATTTTCGACAGCCTCTTCTATCACGTTCTACAGTTAAAGGTCCCTGCTTCTCAGGCTTTTCTCTCCAATTGAAGCTGCATTTTTGGATGCCTTTTGTATTTATGTATGTCTCAGGAACTCTTAAACTTCAGTTAATTACACAGGGAAGATAGCAAAACTGTAGCACATGCATTTTCCCAGATCAGTTCGAAATTAAATTTCTGTTCCTATTCCTAGTCTTTTCAGGTGCCTTAATATCCCTTGAGAGTGTTTGCAACTTCACAAAGTCATCAGCAGCAGCAAATTTCATTAGTAACAACTTTACTCCTTTGGTTCAGATTATTAATGAGGACATTTAATGAGACCAGGCACAAAATCCTGCACTACCTTATTATTAATAACATTAATATATTTATTTAACACTTGGAAACTACTCTGCTTTTTTATGACATACTATATCTTCTCTATTAGACTGCTGCTCTTCTGTTGTGCAGCAAGCAATCCAATTTGGTACTGTGTATTTTGATTTTTGCGCTAACACTCCAACACACTAATCTTACTAATATCCCTTACATTTATTTATGTCATAAATCAATCTGCCCCAAATTCTTCTGTTCTTACCTTTCTGCAACATATATTCCTGTTACATTGTTTCCATATTGTGAGTGGAGATTAATTTTGGATTGACTTGACTGCTGGTTTGGAAAAATTCTATTTTTTTGCAACGCACTGTAAACATTTTCTTTCATGACTTAGCCATTATGACAAATGTTAAAAACGCTTCGCTATGAAGTGCACCTCAATTTTTTCAGCTACACTTGATTTCAATTTTATTGCATGTAGTCACACTCTGTAACACTGTACCGCTTCAAAGTACCGGGTAAGCTCTGTCACAGCCAGTCTAAGATCCATATGGGCAGCCAAAGATGCTCTTCTTTGCATTTAACGGTGCACCTTCAGTTTATGACAGTGCTCTGGGCAATTATCAGGACTGTTGCATTTGCTTGATTTTCGTCATTAGCATGGGAGTAAAGTGAAGCTCAAAGATATTAGCTGGTGTGCCAAGAATCCTGCTGTGAACCAGTAGTAAATCTGTTAAAATAACTCGGAAATCTTCCCAGATATGTGCTGTATCTTCTGATCACGAAATCTCTTAGATTCTTAGTCTGATACAGTATTACTCCAGCTAATAATATTCCTTCTAACAAAACCTCTTGTCTGCATATGACACTATACTAATATATTCTAGTTATTCATTATGATTAGACGTTTTGCATTTCACAAGTACTTCTTTTGTGCAGTTAATCGACCCAGTTGCTCGGCAACAAGAAGTTCTTAGTATTTACCTATAGAGGCTATGATGTACCAGAAGGTATCGCAATAGTTAATGTGCTCTGTCAAGCCATGGGATTTATACTATAGCATTGAGGAGAGCAAAAAGAAAGTTAAGAAAAGCCAAAGGAATACATTTACTTTTGTCATTCTGCATAGCTGACTTCAGCCACTGTTTGAAAGAAGTTTATTGTCTCTCTGTGTTGGCCATCCTGAGCACCACGTGTGTGGTAGCACTCATGGGGTGCAACAAAGGTCATGAGATTGCTTCTGCTCTTGAGATGCTGGGCTCATCAGCTCATCCAAAAAGGCTCAGAATCAGGTATAGCTGAGATGTTAAGGAAATGGACATTAGACCTGTTGGAACAAGTCCAGAGAAGGCCACAAGGATGATCTGAGGGCTGGAGCACCCCTCCTATGAAGACAGGCTGAGAGAATTCGGGGTGTTCAGCCTGGAGAAGAAAAAGCTCTGTGGAGACCCCAGAGCCCCTTCCAGTCCCTAAAGGGGCTTCAGGAGAGATGGGGAGGGACTCCTGATCAGGGAGGGGAGCCATAGGAAAAGGGGGAATGATTTTAAACTGAAAGAGGGGTGATTTAGATGAGATCTCAGGAAGAACTTCTCTGGTGTGAGGGTGGTGAGAGTCTGGCTTGGGTTGCTCAGAGAAGCTGTGGCTGCCCCATCCCTGGAGGGGTTCAAGGCCAGGCTGGATGGGGCTTGGAGCAACCTGGTCTGGTGGGAGGTGTCCATGGCAGACTGGATGGTCTTTAAGGTCCCTTCCAATTCAAACCATTCTATGATTTTGTGACTCTATGAAATGTTTCCAGAAGTGGCTAAGCAGCCCTGACTATGAGCATGCTGTGCAATGACCTCTTCCAGGGAGCTCTGCCAGCTCACCCAACGGGTGGCTCAGGATCAGTGTGTGTCTACTGTTGGGATCTGGTCTGCAATTCTCTGCCATTTTTTGGCATTGGCAACTGATTTCTGTCTTACCAGACCCAAAGAGTCCAATCAGGTATTCACTTGAAGGATGACATGCTGCCAGCTGGTTCCTTGCAGAGTGAGGAAACATTTGGAGCTGGCTGTGAGGATATGTCACTCCTGTAAAGCTCCGGGGAGTTTCACTGTCACAGGCTGCAAAATCTGAACACCCTGTGTAGGCTGAGAGACCACCTTGGCACAAGTGCAGGAGAGGTTTACTTGTCTGTGCTCCAAAACAGAGGTAAATACTTTGTTGCAACTTCGTATGCGAAAAATCAAAAAGGCAACCAAATGAAAATGTGTTTAAGTAACACCATTAGACTCGTACCTACTACAGCTGGCTTAAAATCTATCAATTTCGATTTACATTTCAAATTATAAGGCTTTCTACTATTCTCAGTGTTAAATGTTTACAGAGTTCAGTGTAAGTTTCACTGAGCAACTAGATGGCATTTTTCTTAATGAGTCCCAAATACCTGAACTAGCTCTGCTTGTCAGAGATTTGAAAAATATTAGCCCTCTATAATAGTCTCTGAAAAAATCAATATCCTACATCGAAGAAAACTTGAGCTCACATGCTCACATGTGTTATGCATAACATTGATTAATTCTTTCCTTGCCTCATTATAGCATATTAATGTTAAAAGTCATCAGTTTAACTTCCACATACTGAATATTCATTAAATGGTTCTAATCCATGTGGAAAATACAGAAATCTGCATGGCAACTGAGTGATCCAACAGAAATATCATCTTCAAACATATAAAAACAGAATAGGTCATAAGACTTGTATTATAGAATATAATTTGAATATAGAATATATAGAATAATATAGAATATATTTTTTTTCTGCACTTGAAGACAAAAGAAGAGGCTTTAGGCATTTCTAAGATTATACCTTGTAACAGGAGAGATTACTCCTCAGCAACCAAAGCCAAAATTCAGTCAATTCCCCATCATTTCCCCATCACAAAAATAGAAGTTAATCAGTACCTTGTCTTCATAATCTTGACTTTCTGAGAATAAAACCAAGACACTACTTTACAAAACCAAAGTCTGGCTGATTTCAAAACATAATAAGCCTGTTTCTGAACCAACTCAAAACAGAGAAAAAAGTCAAAAAAATATGATGTAACACTTCAAAGGTTGATGAAAGGGCAACCGTTCCTCCCTCTGCATGGGAGACACTAACATTGACAAAGTTTTAGTTCTTTTCAAGATCAAGGCTTTGCTTTCTCTGAGACTTTCAAATATATTTTGAAGCTATTCCAGAGTGAGGTCCTCTCCTAGTTTCTTTTTCTAGGGATGTTTTGTTGGTGTAATGTTGAGGTTGGGATCGGTGAGCACCAGCCTTCTGAGAGGCCCTTTAGGAACATCCCCCAAACTGAGCGGCAGATGGGAAAATGGGTTTTGGCAGCACTGGCTTTCTAATTAGTGCAAGAAGAACCCAGCATTGTGCCTCTGCCCCAAGCAGATGTACTTCAATTTACAATGGAAAAAATCCAATCTGATCTGTCTTTTCCCTCTCTTCACTTAATCCTTCCTTATTTTTTTTTTTCATGTGATCATATTATTTATTTGGTTTAATATTTTAAACTAAATTTCTCGGGTTTTTTTGTTTGGTTTTTTTTCAAGGACTAACTGCCCAGTATTACCCTCTGATGGGATTACTTAGAGATAAACCACTGCCAAGAACTTTCCTTAAGTCTGATGGGATTATTTAGGGAGCAAACTGTTGTCACGTTCCATCATCAAGATTTGGGATTCCAGGGGCAGGCCAAACTGTTCAAGCTGTAAAGCCACAAGTGTTCCAGGGAAGGCTCAAAATGTGGGAAAAAAGCAAGAAAATGACGTTTCAGGTTAGTCAGGATGTAAAAGTATCTACTCTCTTGGCAGAAAGCATCAAGCTTCCCAATTTCCCATTTCAAATGGAAATTAATGTACATATAAAAGGAATCAGAAGATGGAGGACCATGGATCATGCTGGTGATTCTTCTCCTCAGTTCTAGCATCCACCAGGGCTCCCATTATCTTAATTTGATTTCTTTTAGACAGGCCATGCAGTTACGCTCACACTGTCACCCCGCATCCTAGAACATTTCTTTCAAAAGAAAGGAGCTTTAGCATTTTCATACGGTAACCATTTGTATCACTGCCTTCTTCAGGATGGGAGGTTACTGGAATGTGTTTTATGGGCTCCCCACGGCTACCACCTCATTTGTGCTTTAGGAAAAGAACCATGAGAGTTTCCTTCAGTTACTGCAGCAAAATATTGAGGGGTTATGTGTAAAGTTACAACCAGAACGACAGGTTAAGCACCAATTTTCTTAGTTTATAACATTGCACAAGTAGGATTTGTTCTGTAGACTCAACGTCTTTATCAGTTGCTACATTCCACATGGGTTTGCCAAAGGCCAGATTCTAAGTGCACCCCACCTGGGTAAACAAGCCTGGCAGACCGCTTGATGGAAATGCTCACGTAAATCTCAAGTTAAAATTCATTTTCTCTTAGAAAAAGTGACAATTTATATCTCAACGCAGTCTCAAGGAGCTTTCTTAGCTCACAAGGAGGCAGCTCACAACACATCTGCTTTGTCCTCACAAAGTCTATTTTCTGCTAGAAAAGTGGGCTCAAAGTGAAAAAAAGAGAAGTCTCATGTCGGTTTTCTGCCTCTGCCCTACAAAACAGCCTGTGGTTTAACTTTTAATTGGCTAGATGGCATTTCTATACATTTGCTATTGCCTTTTCTTTTTCAAAGAATCACAGAACTAGAGCACTTTTAAGAAAGCAGAGAAAGCAAACAGAGGACCCCCGTTACCCAGAATAAATTCTACTTTCCCAGTCCTTCCACAAAACAGATTTCTATTAAAATACCATTTTTCATCAAACCAGTTCATCTACACCGGTTTTGGATTTAGGACAGCAACAATCTCGGTATTTAAGATTTTAGTCTACCTAGTGCTTGATTGGTTTCTGTTACTCCAATGCCTGGGTATTTCAGAAATAAAGGTTCCCCCATCCTGACGTGTACATACTAAACAGACCTATACAAGCACGGGTTGGAAGACAGTGAGCATTTCACACATTAATTTTTTCATAAGCAGCTTATTTTAACGACAGCATCTGAGGAACACAAAATCCATTTTTCACAAGCAGTAGATTTACATAGAACGGTGAATCACACAGGCTTCCAACTAGCAATTACTGACTGTTACCTCTCTCCCTCTGTGCCAGGGATATCTATCACAAAGCCTGATAAGACAGCAGGAAGATTAAGGAAAATAGTGGTGCAGAATTGACAAATGATGCTATGGGCCACAGATAACTATACTCAAACCCCCCAAAACTAAACCAAGTATTATCCACGCTACAGTAATCCTAATTCCGTGCAGCAGTAGCCACGCTTCACACTCAACGGGAGGACTCGCTGACTTCTAAAAACAAATGGCATGTTTGTGTGTGCGTGTGCTTAGACCTGCCCCAAGACTTCTCTAAAGTCACCAAACCAAAGCACGATCGAAACCATCACACGGCAAGACGGTCATATGTGCCATATATATGAAATGCCACATGGGTGTTTCAAAACTGCAAATCATCTGACACCTAAAGAAAATAAAAAAAGAAAACCAGGGTACTAGCACAATCATTAATCACATCCACATCGCTTGAAAGACATTTTCCTATAAGCATAAAAATGCTGCTTTCTTGTAGGCAGCGGGTAAAAGAACAAAGCCACAGTGCAATAAAAGATCCTCGATTAGGAGAGAACTTGCTCAAACAAGGTTTGAAGCTTCACCTGTAGCAAATATCAATTAAAATATCTGTCCTTCCCTCATGCCCCCTTGACTGGCACACTCTAACACGCACACTCTAACACATCTGTGGCAGTACTAATGGATTCAGAAGGCCATTTTTAGGAGGAGAACATCCATGCAGCAGAGTATGGCACCTGCAGTTGAGAGAAGTCTCAAAAAATTCTGAAGCTCGCAGGTTAGGAAGAGACTCAGGGCAAAGAAATAATTGTGTTGTTTGGAGCTTCCTCATTTGTGACTTGTGTTTCCAGCACGGAATCACAGAATGAGATGGGGTTGGAACGAACCTCTGGAGATCATCTAGTCCAACCCCCTGCCAAAGCAGGTCCTCCTAGAGCAGGTTACACCGGAACGTGTCCAGGTGGGTTTGGAACATCTCCAGAGGCAGAGACTCCACCACCTCTCTGGGCATAATTATCAACTAGAACATTGCTTTACTATAGTTGCACCTTTTTCATTAAACAATTCCTTCATTAGGAGTGACCTAATAAGATAAATTAGACAGGTATAAGACGTAGATTTCTGTAAGTATCAATGAGCCTATCCTTTGGTGTGCAAGTCAGCTTAAATTCAGAATATCTTGACAGAGGTAGGGCACAAACAAGTTCTGGGTGGCTGTGAATGTCATAGAATTGTATTGGCCATAAGAGTAGAAAGGGCTACCAGGTACCTGCGAAGTGGCACAGAGATGTTGAAAGACATTGCATGTATCTAGGAAGGATGAGAGAAAAAAGGAAAATCTGCCTTTTTTTATTCTGAGGAGAGATTAATGCCCTCCTGCCCTGTCACGGGAATGATGAACCCTGATAGAATAGATGGGGGGGTTAGGATATTTATTTATTTTTTTTTCTAAGTAGGTGTGCAGGAAGTTACAAGGAATATGAGAAATTTCTTAACCCCACATAAAAATATCACATAAGAAGCCTTTCATGAGGGATGCTCACAAAAGCATGAACATACTGTGTTTTCAGCAATGGTTTCCTGGCAATTTTAATGTTTCCATGGGCCTCTTAATAGGCCACACTAAGTGTTAGGTGGCAAAAGCTGCTGGGATGGAATCTTTCCTTCAACTCTCTTACAAAATTAAGCTACCTGCACACCTTACATATGTATCTAGTTCACAGCCTGGGAAGAAAAACACATGGTTTTTCTCTAGCCATTTTTCCATCTTTCATCACATTGTTCCTTTTTCATTGTATATCAGACATTCACTTGTGAATAAATTCTTTGGAATCTATTTCTTGATTCAAATCCCTGCTTTTTAATGTTTCTCTAGTGAGGAAGCTTTTGTGGCAAGTAACAGGAAAGAGTAGCTGAGAATAACTTCAGATTAAATATCAGACAATGATATAAAAATATACTCAACTTAAACTGGGGTAAATCTCTAGGAAATCTAATACCTACTTTGACATTATTACCTGTTAGAAGCAGAAAGTATGTAAGGCAGTAAATGTGTATTTACAAGTGTCTATCATTCTAAAGACTTGGAAGCACATACTATATATCTAAAGTCAAAACAAGAAAAAAGAAAAATAAAACTCAAAAGTCAGACTTAAAGGAATATTATTTATGGAGCACAGCACCCAGAACCTCAGAAATAATGCAGCTAAGGTTTCCTATATAATCTTAAATTTGGTATTTGTAAATATATGCAGGCAGGTATCAGCTTTAATTGCCAAATCTCAAGCACTTTCATGAGAATTTGATCCATACCCTGGGCCATCCTCGATCAAGAAGACTCACGATGAACTCTCCTTTTGATCTTTTTATCAGTGTATGGAAGTGTTGTTTTGATTAGAAACTAGACATTAATTTAAGGGCTGCTTGTAAATCCAAACCAATATCACTGCCATCTCTACAAAATCATCCCTGCAAACAAGTACTATGGAATTCCTAATTTGTAGATCCTTTATATTCATGTTGGTGCAAAGTCTATCTCTTTAAAAAATTATAGGTATCAATATTCATAAGCATAAAATCACATATATGAAAATTTTACCTTATTCTTTGACTTTTAAAAATAAGAGTAATATTTAAAATAGTAATATGGGTACCTCTGGCTTCAAGACTATTGACAAATCAATTTTATTTCAGCAGGTACCTAGAAAATATAGGGGCTTTAGTGTGCAAATCCCTCAGTAGATGTCAAAAGGTAGTTCCTGTTGAAGCAGACTGTTATACCTCATGATTAGACTAAAAGAAAACCCAGTTTATCTGAAGGGAGCCTACAGAAGAGCTGGAGAGGGACTCTTTACGAGGAAGTGTAGCGACAGGACAAGGGGCAATGG
>JAOTQQ010000041.1:20461051-20513296 GCA_026546715.1 Gallinago undulata
GCCAGGCTGGATGGGGCTTGGAGCAACCTGGTGTGGTGGGAGGTGTCCCTGCCCAGGGCAGGGGGTGGAACTGGATGATCTTTAAGGTCCCTTCCAACCCAAGCTATTCTACATTCTGTGATTCCATGATTCTATATCTGTGTATAGAATCCCAGCCACTCCCCATTAGTAAAGATCATGTGCCCTTTTCCTTTACTACATTTATTTTACTACATGTATATTTACTAATGTAGGGCTAGTAGGAAAAACAGGAGTAAAACCACAATCAATTTCCTCTGCAGTTCACATTTCACAGAGTTTATCCCCTTGCCTGAAATTACAATGCAACATTGCTGTGCTATTTGAGCCACTATATAGCTGTCATATTACATACTAGGAATGGCTAAATTTCCATGAGAAGTGGCATCATTGTTTCCTAATACTATTTTCTGGAGTTTTGGCACAGACTATATATGCAAAAATTAGTAGCGGTCTAATCTAGTAACAATGTTAGAAGGAAAGGCTCGTGACTGTTGACAAACAATTTCCTTCAAAACTTTTTTTACTCCTTTATTAACACTTATTCAGATAAATGTTGCAGCAATATTACTCATGTAAATAAAGTATCATAAAAGGTGTGTAGTATGTATCCAGAATTGCAATTCAGGCTCTTAGATTTTGGATCATCAGTTTAAAAAGCTTCACAAAAAATGGTGGGTTTTGGTTTTTTTCATTCTAATGGCAGGTTAAAACAGCCTGCAGTTATAATATCTCTAATTTATTTCCCCAACTGGAAATCTTAGTGTTTGCAATGATCTTAAAAATAATAATAATAATTTAAAAAAAAGATCAAAACACCCCCCCGAAAATAATGCACCTCGAGTTCTATTACCGAGCACCTCTCTGCTCTGTAATTGCCTTCTGCCATTTTTGCAGTTGCTGCAGACCAAATTAAAAGATGCTGGCCACAAAGGGCAAATCACAGGGAGACCTGGTGCCATTGGCAATCAGAGGTGATTAGTGAGAAGGGCAGAGGAAACATTAAACTGTGCTAAGTGATTAAGGAGAAAGACACAGACACTGAAATGTGAGTAGTGTGGGAAAGAAAAAAACAAGCAAAGCTCGAGTGACACTAAAAATACCTTAGGTGTAGCATCTGTATGTGAAGACCACCTATTTAGTAAAAATCTGGCAGGTGAGTAGTCAGTGCATTGGAATGCCTCTCATCATTTCCAGTGCTTTCTTCTCCCATTCCCATTATTTTCCAAAATACGGAAATCTACCTGCTTCATTTACTTACTTCCTTTCTTTTGACTTGTGGACTGTTGGGAAGTGTGGGGTTGACAGACCCAGTGACTGACGTCTGTATTAGTCTTTCCAGTAGGCACAGCACAGGCAGTAACTGCAGAACATTTCTCCTTGGTACTGCCTGCTGGTCTCTTCCAGGGCTGCAGACAAATCAAATTTCTTAGAAAGCACGAAAGTTTCACTCCATTGCTCTAGCTAATCCCTTCCACACTAAGGAAGGCAGAGTGTTTGCTGTAAATACGGTAATAACTAGTATTTTCTGGATTCAGGTGGAATAAAAACTGGGTATCAAGAGATATCAAGGTGATAGAGGCAGCCAATGCAGAATGAGACTAAATGTATGCAGGCATCTGCCATCCCTCAAGATTAAAAAGTGATCTCCAGCCTTGTCGTGAGTGTAGTGCAAAACCTGATGTGTGCCTTTGGAGCATGGCAAGATATTCTAGATGAGCACAGCCCTTATTAATATCAGTAGACTGTTCATCCTGTAATGGTGAACCATATCCAAATTAAGATCCTTCTGTATTTTTATTAGTTTTTTACAAAAAAAAATCTTATAAAAGATGCCATATTAGTGGCTCTTACCTGGACACATTAAAAGGCAGTACAACAATAGCAGTTTATGTCATTATATCAAACTCTACCTGTCGTCCGTGAAATACACAAAGTATAATAGCATGAGCACTCCCAGAGAATCTCTTTAAGCTCTTCTGAGAAAAGAGTTGTTTCTCTAAAGCAGAATACCCAGATTTATAGCTTTTATCAATAAACAGCAGCACTGTGAAATCACTCACAGTATAAACATGGTGCTCATATGAGTTACAGATAGCTGGGAAAATTTTGTGAGTCAGAAAATCAACACATCCACAATGTATACAATAGATTTCTTCTTTCCACTTTCTTGGAACTTAAAGACTGTGAAATACACAAATTTCTGAGAAGATACCCATAGCTGATAGGTCTTAAGTCATGACTGTAAAAATCAAGAAAGAAAATATACAGGAATATTTAGAGAAATATATTTTTCCATGGCTAGGCCTTTAGAAGATACACAAACAAGAAAGGAATCTGGATTTATGATACCTCAGGGATGAACTCCTGGGAGAAACTGCCTTGTCCACCAGAATCTTGGTTTCATAAACTTGCCATGCGCAGTGGGGGTGGGCAGAAATATTGTGTCCTGGCTTGTTTTATACATTGTGTCCTTCACTTTGCTTCATTTAGCTTCTCTTCTCCATTTGCATTGCTTCTTTTCATTCCCCTAACAAAGAGTTATTTTTCCTTCAACCCGATATTGAGCTCCCTCTCCCCCACACCCCCCAACCTTTGCAATAAGCCCTGCAGACACCCTGAAATATGTCCAAACAAAGCCTCCTCCCAAGTTACACAGAAAGCTCAAAACACCACCTGCCATCCTAGGTAAGCTTATTAGATGCAAGCAAAATGCATCATTTAAAATCATTAGCATAAAATCAATAGCTCTAGGAAATAATTACAGTTTTCACCATGACCTTGTCCCTCAAGATACTTCATCCTCAAGGGATGTTTAGTTAAGGCATAGGAAGGATAGTTTTGCTTAATGATTTTGCATGAAATTTAACTGACATAGAGGTATTGAAAGCTCCCTCTCCCCCATCCCGAAAAGCCCTTAACTTTGATTTCAGCTAAAGGCCCTTAGAAAGCTGGCGGTGTCACTATGATCACAAAGAGCTTCAACTTATAGTAAGCAATATTTAGGAAACCTTTTCTAATTACAGAATCATGGAATGGTTTGGTTATAACAGTAGTAAAGCACTAAAATAAAAATCTTACCAGAAGAATTAGAAAGGATGTGAAATTTCCTTTGCTGGCTACCTGTAAGAATAAATTTGACTGTTGTTAATATCCTACCTTGAGATACTGCAGGTTTAGAACAACTGCTCTGCATTGTTCAAGATGGGTGAACTGAATGACATCCTGAAGTCTCTTCCAGCCCTATCTCTGAACAATTTCTCTTTAATAAACAGCTTCCTGTAGAATCACCTAATTCAACTCTACTTTAGTTCTTTCACGGTGTCCTTCCAAAATGTGTGAAAAACAAAAACCGTTCTTTTTTGACTGCCAGATGTATAAACTTTCCTTGCGGTAGAAAATGCAGGCAATAAACCAACACTGACAATAAAACCTCTGAATGAAGATCTTAGCTGAGACTTGATGGTTTGAATTTGAAAATTCTCACTGACGTGGCTTTCTAAGGCCCTCTACTCAGAATGGATGGGTTATAACTGAGGTGCAATCCATAAGTCTAAGATCTCAATGTCTATTTCTAGTCCCAAAACTAGCACAGACTCATTTTGTGTCCTTCAGAAAGTCACTTAAGCTTTCTCAGTTCCTCAGTTTCCCCAGAAAATATAAATGGCTGCATGAACATTTTAGACCACACTGTTAACAAAAGGAACAGAACTTTTTCAGGAGTATCTGAGCTCTCACAGAGGATTTGTTCTTAGTAGATTTCAGGGTAAGTTTGTGAATTTTAGACACTTAGAAAGTTTAAGGAACTCAAGAGCTTTCCAAAAGTATAGGTACTATGAGACGTCTAGAACTTTAGAACAAAATTGCCAGGATTGAGACAAATCACAAGAGGAAATGTTTGAATGTCATTGGGAACCCAAAATTATAGAAATGGAATGAAATTTTGAACAGGAAAACTCAACAGTAGACTAAAAAGAAAGAATCTCTAAAGACCATGACTGTGCCTCTACATCTGCAATTGTGAATCAGTTGAGGTGGGACAAAACAGCCAGAGATGGGAGAAGTTAAAGACATAATAGCTATTCCATTACTGCTACATCATAGCATTTTTACAGAAGCATCCTCTGAGAGCCACTGATGGATAAAGCTGACCAAGACTTGCTCAAGGAGTAGTCTTAGAAAGGAGAAGAACCCTTCAGTTCTGGTGTAAAGAAGTTGAAAAAAAGAGGGGGAAAATCACATAGATCAATTTTGTTTCTTATGGCTCTCCTGCGATGAAAGCCGTAGAGGCATCTGCTGTGTTCCCCAGAGCATTAAGTTTGTGACTGCAGTGGTGTAGTGACTGCAGAAATGTATTTCAGAAAATATTATTTTTTTTTTTAGATGACCTTTAGGTCTTTCTACCAACGTGGTCTGATTCCACAAACTCCCAAAGGGAAGCGGTGGAAGCTGGGCTGAAAAATATGAGGTTCAAATTAGGGCGACACAATAAAAATGATGCAACTGTGTACCAGATTTCAATTTTCAGCAAGCATGATGCCGTTGTTTTAGGGATCATCCAAAACTGGTCAGCAGCTTTTAAATTAAAACCTAGTCCTAAATGACAAATACAGCATAAGGCTGGCTACTAGTTCTTTTTTTTTTAATGCTGACTGTCAGCAGCGAGGCTGATTTCCCTGCCTTGCTCTGTCTTTGCAATGAGGCTTAATAAATGCTGGCAGCGATTACACGATTACGATCTAGGGAAATCTTCACGGGAAAGCGGGAAGGGGCTTCAGCTTCCTTTACTGTGATTTTTTCACTACTTGGATGTTATTTTGTTACTAGTCTTTTAAACTGGATGCTTTGTCATGGTGGGGATACTTGGAATAGTCACGACAAGCTATTTCTGTCATTCACCAGAAGTGCTGTTTTCAGGATTTTTTTGTATAGTTGCATAAATAAATAGGGTTGCACACCTTTTTCCAAAAAAATAGCTGCAGTTATTATGCAAATGAGATCACTGTGCGTGTATAATAGAGACTTAGGTATATGATGAGCATTTCTTACAGGCACTTCTACTGAATTCCTCATATCTGTCCTTTAGAGTATTTAAATTAGGCACAAAATTGTGCACTCGTTTTCTGAATCATCACATCTTTCTTATATATAAAGTATTATCAGTAATATAGGAACAGACCTTAATTGCTAATCCTTAAGTACATTTGATGGCTAGCAGGAAACCTACAAACTGAGGGGAACTGTTGGAGGGTAAGTTATCATTAACCAGTACACATTATAATACAAATATTAAGTAATGAACCCCGCTGACCTTCAATTTACTGATAATTGAATCTGGCAGGAATTTCCTGGTGTGGCTGGCAAGGTGGCAGTGATTTATTTTAGGGACAAAACCTGAACTCCTGGTTTGGGGCTGTACTGGATTCAGGTTTTATACTATCAAAGAGAGGGAGGAGTAAGAACTCACTTTTACAGTTAACTGAGACATGGCTGACATTGCTTAAAACCATGAATTGTAGAAGTTATTAAAAAAAAAAAACAGTGGGAGGCTTATTACTCGAATGCTCAAGCAACTCAAATAACAAAAATTTATAGCAAAGATGAAATAACAACTAACCAAAGAAACTGCAAGTAATGGGGAATGTCAGAAATAGAAGAAATTTTCCACAGGAAAGAGGCTGAAATCAAGAAATCCTCATTTAGGAAAGCAGAAAAGAAAGAAGTGCTAGCACTAAATGTGATCAAATACTCACTTTTCTGAAGTCCTGTGTCTGTGAGTGTACAAATTGCTTTCCCTGTAATTTCGATGTTTGAGTGACTAATTTTGCTGAGCGTTTCTCAAATGAATTAGAATTCCTGGCAGGTAGACAGATTTCACTGCAGAAAAGAAGATATTCGTTATATAATGTACATCTGACCAAGAAAGAAAAGCCAGTCAAAATTGTTCAGTGGAAATATTTGCAAGGAGAAATGATCAGATTGAAGGTAATGTTTAGAATAAGTTTGATGACTATCTATATTTTCTGAAAAGCACTTTAAATTTTTGAAGTAGAATTCTTAGAACACCTTGCACTTGCAACAAAGTATTTCCTCTAACAGAATTTTAAAATATAACGAATAAGAGAGAGAAGTTCTGATGTGTGACTGCGTCTGTTTTTCAGGGCCTAATTTTCTTACTCTTGATTTTGTTAAAACCCTCTATAATTTCTGACTGCAGTGGTGTTTTTCCTTTCTTACATCAGTTAACTGGGAAGAAAGTAAAGCTCTGTATGGGACTGAAGCTGTGTCAATGTATACAGGTTTCATAAAACTTAAGCAATATCCACACAGATACATGCGTGTGTGTGTGTGACGTGTATGTGACAGGTGCAAACCTGTCCCAGTTTTGCATTGCTTTTATATATTCTATATCTATTCTATCTATATATTCCATTCTGTCCCTTTACTGCATAACCAAGGCATACACATACACCTGAAGAGTCCTTCTCGCTCTCTCCAACTCCCTGAAAGGAGGATGTAGCCAGGTTGTTCTCTTCTCCCAAGTCACAGGCAATAGGACAAGAGGAAATGGCCTCAAGTTGGACCAGGGGAGGTTCAGACTGGAAATTAGGAAAAATGTTTACTCTGAAAGGGTTATGAAGCCTTGGACTGGGCTGCCCAGGGCAGTGGTTGAGGCCCCATCCCTGGAGGGATTTAAAGGATGGGTTGACATAGTGCTTAGAGACATGGGTTAGTGGTGGTTTTTATCAGAGTTAGGTTGATGGTTGGACTCGATGATCTTAAAGGTCCCTTCCAACCTAGACAATTCTATGATTCTATGAATTTTACCCTTCTTATTTGCCCAGAAGCCTGGCCAGAACTGAATGAAGTGCCTCAGCATCTGTGTTTTTCTATCGTACCAGTGGATGCCTTACCAACACGTATTTTGGGACAGTCCCTCTGCATGGCCTCTCCTAATCGTCTAAAAGCCTAAACCCAAGCCACCGAGGGGATTTGTGTAATATGTTAAACCTTTAACAGAAGCCGAATGCTGTGTCAGCACCAGTTCCAGTTACTCACTTTGGTGTTATTAGATACACACGGTGAGACTTCACTCCCGTCATGTTTATAGTTTCAGCACTGCCTTTAGGGGGTTATAAAAACTAGTCATGCCTGCCTAATTCCTGTGGCACGGCTAGAAGAATAGCCCTGAACTCTCAGAATGATCTCTGGATGTAAAGCAATAATGGGCTATCATTCATTCCTTTCTTTCCTGGCTACATTAAATAGCACTTTGATATTTAAGCATAAGTCAAAATATGCAGATGCTGAGCGAGAGAGAAAGAGGGAAGTTCACTCAGTGTCGCTGCAAATGCAAAGGCAAAGATAAGGATACAAAAATTGCCATCTACACCCTGCTCCTCCCCGGTTTGGAATTTGTTGAAATGGCCAGACCTCAAAAGCTGCGTATCTTCTCTCAGAGATGGTAGTCGCTGAGAGGTTGGCAGATTAATCTCTGGGCATGAAGCTGTCATGTATTTTAAATTGAGATAGAAAAGGAAGATTAAATGAGAGTTTAGGACGACGTGGAAGTAGCAAGGTGGTACAAGACAGGATCTTATCCTGCTTTTTCAGTTTTACAGTGTAGCTCTTCAATAACTGCCATTGACACAAGGTGCTATTTAACATGAATAATGGTATCACTATTTATACTGTAACATAGAAACACCACCATTTAGTGGCATTTAAACAATCCAGCTGACGGTTTAATTTTTTGTCATAAGAGATGGAGCATAATGTTAACAAAACAGCAAAAAGAATGGTCTGGTAACTGGAGCAAACACCTGCTGACTTTGAAGACATCTGCCTCAGACTTTACCAAAAACTTTGTGGCTGTATCTAGCAGTGGTTGTAAGTCACAGCTGGAACACTCTCCTAGTCCAATTACTTGTGAAGTCCCTTTGCACCCTTGTGCTCCTTCCAGGGGGAACCAGCAGCTCCCATGACTGCTGGAGGCCAGTAGGGAGAACACTTAACTGGACCAGGGACTCTGAAACATTTCCTCTGGTTTAGGTTTAGTTCAACCTTCCAACATCTCATTTCCCTGTCCCCATTTCTCTATCTCAAATGTCAAAGTAACATTCATGCCAAGGATACATTCATGAAGACTGATAAAATAACAAGCAGCGGGGTGTTCTTTACCCAAACCAGAATAAATAAGTAACAGTATATTAGGTAAGTATAGCCCAAAGACAGTCTCTACAACAAGTTTCTTCTTGTATAATTAATATGATCTCCTGCTTTCTTAGCAATGGCTTTTCTTTGGTTAGCTATGACAAACTTCTCTTTGCTGTCCTGATTCAGGAAACACATAAGCACATCCTTATTTTAATTACATACTCAAACACATGCATTAAAGTTGTAAATCACTGGGTATTGTGTAAGTATGTATTTTGCCCATAGAGTAAAGTTACATACTAATAGAAAACCCACTGGAACTAATTCCCAATCTCCCTTACTCAGAAGTCACAATCATAAAGAAGGTCTTCTCAAATTTTCCATGTTGTATTGCACAATTTTAAAAATATCTCCGTAATTACTCTTTTCCAAATAGAGAAAATCAGAAAGAGATGTCAAAACATTTAGTAGACTTTAATTAAAAGAAAATAAACTGTTAGTTTATATTTTTAAAAACATCCTGCTTAGCTTTTAGGGTTTTCTTTAATTTTCAGAGCGCAGTGACAGGAGAGGGAGGTCTCATGTCGTGTCAGGGCCCTGAGGCCATATTAGTGATTATTCTGCATTCTAACAAATCTCTGGCCACCTGGGGTTTCACAGCTGTCTCTCTGCACTTCATGGTCACCTGCAACTTCATTAACAGGAACCCTTGTGATCTATAATCACAAATACTCATCACTGAATATGAAGAAACAACATTATTACTGTTACAGGTATAGAAGCAAAAAAGCAATGACAAATCTGAGTTCTGTGTGCATCTAATGATGGCTAGTCAGTATCTACACTGGCTACATTTATTAGTGAATGAAATAGGACTGTATATACTAAGGAAAATATTGTAACAGAGTTTGAGATCGTAAGATGTCATTTAAGAGGAGGAATTGTCTTGCTTTTAGTATTTTGTGGGCTCAAGCCCACAAATAGGATTTTAATAGATTTTATTAAACGCATTTACAACTTTCAGCCCGAATCTATACTGTTGCATAGTCAGGAAGTGATTTAAATTCCCTGGCAGAGGAAATCAGCCACAGCAAAGAATCCTGATTTACCATTGTGTGGCTGGGCATGACACCCCCACAACATGACTAGAGGTCAGAAAATTTCAAATTATCAAATACAAATCTGTTTTGAAAGTCATTTTTGGAATGCTTAGTCAGGCCTGTGGTAAGTAATTATTGATTTAAATTAAAGCAGAAAAGCTTATATGCACATCAAAGCTAAATTAGTTGGTTGTTCACAGATAACTTCTCTACTCATACAAACGGTAATCAGAAAGTGAGGAAGAAAAAAGAATGAGAAAAGACATAAGACACATTATACTTGCTTTCAAAGTAACAAACACCTTGGAAGAGATGAAAAGTCCTGCTTTTTTTTATCACTTACTATGTATTTTCTGTACTAGCCACACTTACGTCCGTGTCTATGTAACTTAACAAAACCATCAGAATGACGGAGTTGAAGCCACTCCAAATGCCTGTGTTTATGAAATAGGCACAAAAAGGCAAAACTGATTGCAGAAGAAGAGAGGAGGTGGCAGATTTTTGATGGATGGAGGTTGTAAGTTCATGTGAAAAAAAAAAAGCAAATAGCTTCTTTGTGACTATACATGAATTCATATTTCAAATATGTAGGAGAGAGAAAATAAAACAGGAAGTCCTTTGGTTTGTCAGAGCTATTCTCCAATTTCTACTCTATTTATTTAGGGAAGAATAAGACCCATTCATTTATTTTCGTTGAAGAGTCTTTTCTGTTCTGATCTTGAACAGTACTGTTTGTTTTCTGTGCAGTGCACCTTGTACGACTTGACCTAATGACAGTGTATCAAAAAGCAGTGTCTAGGTGAATGTCCCCAATGTCCCCACATTCACCAACGCGCCTTGTAGACAAGGAATAGATTCTAAATAGGTTTATTTAGATTATTTTCCGAGTGTCCCAAAGGGGACCATTTCCACTTCTGCCTACAGCTCAAAATCCTAAATGCTTGTTGTGGTTTCCTGGGCTGTTGAACTGGGAGTCCTGAATAATGGATCCTCTGCACAAAACCCAGAATCACTGCAAGCTTTTCTCCCAAGTAGCTACTTATAAAGTGCCATGGTCTAAAAATGTCACCTCTGCAGGGTTAAGAATTAGTTTATAAGCTATTACCATCCCCAGACTGTGCTAAAATGGGCAACAATCAGTTTAGTTTCTCTGGTGTGGTCTGAAAATCAAGCATTATTTCCCTAGTAACTGGTTTCAAAACTATCAAATCCTGTCCTGAAGCAACCATCTGGGGGCATCTTTCTGCTTCTTTCTGATCCGAGCTGATTTAAATTGATGATCAAGCTGAAGCCTGTTTCACACTCCTTGCTGCAGATAAAAAGGAACAGGATTAATTTTATTTTATTGTTTGTTTTTTTTTTATTTCTGGATTATGCCAGATCTTCACACATGTGTGACAAATTAATGATGTGTCTAATCACAGGTATGGCAGCACCCAGATATACGCACCCACTCAACCTAAAATTTCCCATGATGGTATGGAATAAGTTAAAGGAAAGTCTGTTTTCCTTTTCTATTTTCCTACTGCTTATATCACGAACTGATAATATGTGTAAGGTTCCCTTCACTTAGAGGAGATGCTACAAACCAGATAACTGGTTTAACCAAACATGAATATTAATGCAACACCTTGACACTGACCCCACATGCGGTTGTTTTAATTACACCAATAAGCAGCATATCTCAGTGTCAAGTGTTTTATACATGATTTGATTTTCTGGGGTTTTTTTTCAGGATAAAAAGTTATCATCTGTCCTTTAGCCTGTATGCTGACACTCAGAATCAGCATTTTTTTAAAAAAGTCCATGAAAACATGGGTTCCCAAGGTATGTCTGGTTTCTTGCCAGAAAAAAAAAAAAACACCAGAAAGTGGAGAACCTGATAATACATTTAAAAACTCAAAGATTTCTCCATATTGTTACACCGTGGTTTGTACTTTGGCATGTAGTATATTTTTTACGATATTTAGATTTGAAATTGTTCTATACTATGTTTTTTAACACACCCATCATCACAGAGCATTAATTAAGTCCTCCTCATTTTTGTTATATTGAAAGGTATTAAATACAAATTCAGATCCCACTGAGCTCTATTTGCTGTAGATTTCAATTCAGCCAAATCTTCCTGTCTATAAACTTATAAAATCATTGTGCTACAACACTTGATGATGGTCGAAAGGACTCCTTAACAGTTTTTTCAGATTAAAGTATTATCCAGACAAGAAAAATTGATGTATTTGCACTTATAGACTAGGAGATGCATGAAAGAATCATAATACAACATAATTATAGCTTTGTCCATAGTAGCTTTGCAAACGCATTTCATTCCTGACTGTCATTGCCCTCTGTAATTCTGCACCCAGGCAGCTGTGTACACGAATGCTCACTTACTGAATTTACCTTCAAAGCAAAAAAAAACATTCACACTGAACTCCCTACAACAAAGGATAGCAGTAGGAAAGGTCACAAAATTCATTTTCTCTAAAGACCTAAGTATGTATCCAAACATGAAAGACTATGGCATTTGATTTTCTCCTTGGGTATTTTTTTAGTTGTTTTTTTCTTGCCCCAGAAGGGCTGAATAATCACATCTCTAACCATTCATTCTGACAGGCCTTTAACAAATGCATACAGATGAGGGGACAAATGACAGAAAAGAGATTTAAGAACACCCTTTTTGAAGGAACACTATTTATTTCATAGTCTTTGAAGAGCACCTGACAGCAATCTGTAATGCATGGCAAGCCTAACTAGCAGCAGTATAACGAGAAAAGTGGTCCTGAAAATATGACTGGAAAGGAACAACTGTAAAGTTATGAAGTTTGACCTTTAGCCAGTAGATTCAGTCCTGGCGGTAAAGAATAGTTAATTACAGAGCTTTAGAAGGAACTGGGTAAAAATGGTTTCTTCACGGAAGTATGTAAATATATTTGTAATTACAAGAAGTGAAGAAACCTGAGATCTTTGATTACCCAGAAAAGAAGCAACAACAAAAGTCTTTCAAAAAGCATTCCTTCATAAAGAACAGATCATATTTCTGTGGGACTAAGACGTGTGGAACAGGAGATACTACAATACAGAAGCTGATTCTCAGTTCTTGTCCACGAATGGCAAAGTTCCAAATAGCTATCTCTCTGAACAGCCTTATTTTGTACCTGCTTCTCCTTATGTTAGGTTATAAATCAAATACGATGCATGCAAGAATCTTTCATCTCCATTTCCCCAGAGTTCTAGCATTCTTATTGTTCCACCAGAGAATGTTGGGTTTTTTTTTTAATACAGATACATGACTTTCCATGAGAGTCAGCCTACTGGACAGTAAAACCTTTAGGAACTTGTATAAGGATTTATACACACCATATACTGAAGATGCTGTGCGTTACCTGAGAAACTAAAGAAGGTAAAACAATTGAATTCCTTTTGCTTACAATACATAAGTTGGAAGAAGACAGGTTGGATTCAAAAGCCTGGTCCCCTTGTCACCTTGACCCTTCAGGCTGTAGTTTTTACTAGGTCCTGCAAATTGGTTCAGCTCCACGTCGCTGTCAACAATCAGCTCCTTAAAGGGAGGCAGGGAGATTGGAGAAAGATGCTTAAAAAAATAAATAAATTAGGAACTGCTTATTCCTATAACCAGCAAATAAATCAGCAGCTTCTGGTCTCTGTTTTCACACACACAGACACACCCTGCAGGCAAGAGGCAGGCAGCGATTGTCGGTTGGTGATAGACTGTGATTTGGAAGCATATTGTTAGTCAACCTTTAAGTTTAAGTCCCTAATAACAACAGCTTTTAATTGCTGGCTTATTACAAGTGGCAGTGTGCTGTACCCGTCATTGGGTTTAGACCCCTCAGCACTGCTGCAAGATTTGCTGAGTGGGTTGGGGGTTTTATTCCGCTTACCGGGTGTCTCTCGAGTCATCAGCCAGATACTTCCTGGCACCGTTCCCTCAGCAGGGCTAATGAATCATGACAGTTCATCTCAAATTGCCCAGCTCCAACATTTAAATGTCCACCGCAATCTACCAATGAACCCATCTGACTGCCATTGGGGATCAGGGGGAGAAACTTATTAATACACATAAGATTTGGCAGCGTGTCGGGCTTAATCCATCACCGCAGCTGAGATAATACACTTGTGCTTTCCTCCCTCCCCGCTCTCCCGTGGTGAGAGAAGAGCACCAGCACCGGAACGTCACCAGGGAGTGCGGTGGTGCCAGCTGGTTTTGACGCATCTCCCCCTGTATTCATCCACTCCCTTGGGCGGTATTTTGAAAGAGTACCCGTTCCTTTCAGCAGAGAAGTTTTAAGCTTTGCAAGAAGTGAGATAAGCTTTTTTTTAAAAGTATCTTTCAGAAGTATTTAGGAAATCTATAGCATTCTGATTAATAAACACAATACTCATCTGATTGCCTCTTCTATACTAGAACCATGATAGAACAACAGGAGCTAATAAGAAGCCTTTAGCTCAATTTGCTAATGTAATTTTTAAGTCAGAGAATCTAAGTATAACCAACATGAGGAAGCTGAAGGACAAAATGAAATAGCCTAAAATGTGGCTCCAGATGGCTACATTTTTTCCCCCAGAAGCCTCTAGAAGTGATTTGGGATAAGGACCTTTTCACGCTGGAAGTGCATTTCTGTGTCTTTGGTGTTATCTATATACAGATATAAATTCTAGATGATGAACTGTTACTAATAATTGAAGACACATGCTTTATTTCCAATCCAAATGAAAAAATCGGTTTTCTCAGAAGAAACTATTGTGACCAAATGAAATTCTCTTTCTTTTTTTTTTCTTCCTTATGGTAGGGTAATACTCAGTAGAGAGAAACTTTTTGATAACAGAAATGTCTCTGGAGACATATAATGGGAAAGAAGGCATGTTACAGCTCATTTACTTACAGCAGTTATGTGTGAAATCGCAGATGAACTGAAAGAGAATATAATTCTTTGAAAAAGGCAGCAGCAAAAGGATTTGGAAATCTATCCCAACAGAACTGCTCCTTGAGTTAATATTTTATGGCTCAATATTAAAATAATTATCCATCTTATTGATCCTGCCTATGTGGCATGGGCATCCAAACAGCACCAAGTAATGCTCTTAGTCCTCTCCAGAAGAGTAAAATTTGGAGCGGGTTTCTTTTACATGTTATTTACACAATCAGCTTGCAATTCATTTTCCCTTATGTCAGCAATAGCACAAAAGCCAGAAAAACATTGTCAAAATGAGAAAACGATCGCGTAAGATTTGTTTGCCATCACCAGCCCCTTCTTCCAGCCGTTCCTTCAATAAACTGTCACAAGTTTTATATTCAGAGCCAGAAGAGAAAGCGCCTTAGCGTGCAGTGACAGTGTGCTTTCCAAGTAAAACCCTCCCTTAACCCACTTTGCTTTGTACGGGTTCACTTTGCAGAGAAATTCTGATACACGTTAAATAGATTCCTTTGGGAGGGAGCTAAGCCAGGATCTCTGCACTGAGTATGCACCAAACATTCTCCAGCCCTTCCCAGGGACAGCAGGGCCACAACCAAAGACTGGTCTTTTGGAGAGTTTCGATCCATACGCGCGGTGAGGGGGACTGATCCAGCAGAAAAGAATAGATCCAGCCCCAGGTAAGGTTTCTAAACTGCCCGTAACGTTGGTGCAGGGACCTCAACACTTTCCATTTTCTCTACTGATTTACTGCTACTGCACCAAATTACTAGCTAGTACAGATCTCCTCACTGAGAGTTACTTATTTGTAACCCATAACTACGTATCGCCAACAGCTGCTTTCATCTCAGAATATGTCAGAAAACACTCATTTTCATCCACAGTTCCAGCTGCTTCTAAGGAGAGTTATCTTTCTCCCATGGAAGATGGGTAGCTCTATTAGGAAGGCAGAAGTGGCAGTAATGAAAGAATTCCCAGCCTGGACTTGCATTTGCAACCACTTGAAAGCTTATTTCAAAACATGGGAAACTTCCCTGCCTTACTGAGTTTTAGAGTTCATTTATATCCTTTTCCTTTACTTTTTTTCCTCTCGTTTCTGTTAGTTATCCCCGGATTGCATTATTTTCTCAAATGGCAGGACCCTCCTGCTTGTTTTATCTTGGTGGGTAAAGCCCCCCTTTCCCCCCTCACCCTCCGTGTGATGCTCCAGAGCTCTCTCTCTAGCTGAATCAATGTATTAACTGAAATATTTACACATTGCCTTGAAGCATCAATGATCTAACAACTTTTGTCTCTAACCTAGTCCAAGAGACAGTACTTTTCTGGATTCTGGGCATTAACATTATTCAGCTTCTTTTCTTCTAAGAGAATCGTTCTGATTTCACATCCAATCAACACTGAAAGTCACTGCAACTGGACATGCCCTGTAGGAGATACTTGCTAGGTACTGGAGACCAGTTCTTGGTGGGTGAGTGATTTTTAGTTCTAGAGAAACTAGTGTAGGTCATTTTAGTTCTGATGAAAGGTGCTGGATCTGCATTCCTGTGTAATTAACTATTTCTTCATTTGCTAAATTTACAGCACAAAAATAAAATGATCCCAGCCGCTATTCCAGTGGGCTCATTTGCAGGAGCGAGACCCTAAAGTCAGCAAGCATAGCTTTAAATCCTTTTAAAGCCAAAAGAACCAGTATTTTAACAAAGAATTGGTGTACTTTCATCAATTAACTTTCATCAAGTTAATTTCATGAATTAACTAATGCTTGGGGCTTTGAGCAACCTGCTGTAGTGGGAGGTGTCCCTGCCCACGGCGGGGGGGTTGGAACTTGATGATCTTTAAGGTCCCTTCCAACCCAAACCATTCTATGATTCTATGATTCTAACTAAGTAGTTACGCATTTTTTAAGGAAGACAGATTTTGGAAGGGAATGTATGAAAAGTAATTAGTAGCTAAGTTTCTAGGAAAGTAGCAGTCAGGAAGAGAAGACAGTTGCCTTGGCACAATCAAAACACAAAGAAACGACATAATAGAGCTTACTGTGTGAGACTAAACTAAATTAAAATCCATAGGAAGAAAGATGAAAGTACCTTTAACTCAATGTATAAAGGACAAAGATGTCAGGAGATGCAAAGTTGGGATTCTCCTCAACAGACTAACTGACAAAAGATTAAAATCTTCATACAACAACACTTATGCAGAAAACTGACCAATTCAGCTACAAGATGGGCACAACGCCCCAGGTTTAGGGTGTTGGCTATTAATGAATAAAGTAGCTCACAAGGAGGAAAATCTGAATTAGGTAAGTATTCCACCCAAACCAAGCATATATATCATATACATACAGGTGTGTACACATCTCTATACATATATGTCCCTCCCGATGGGAGTAATTATTTGTCTTTCGGAATAGAAATGCATCTTGCTATTATAAATAAATCTGCGTATTCTCAACTCTTGATTCTAGGTAGGGTATTGCTTCAAAACCCTTTACATAGGGTTTAGCTCAAATTATGCCCACATCTTATCAAAAACTCAATCATGTCTACAGCTCCTTTAAAAATTTGGTGTTTTTCTTCATGTAAAACAGTTAGGCTGCTGTTTCTTCTAAAATGTATAAAGTTATGGGCCACAACTACTTATAGGTTCATTCATGCAGAGCAAACAGAGCCATGATTTCCAGACATGTGAGTGATAAAAGGTTCGTTGAAAATATAAAACAACCAAAGACCTTCTGTGGTCTCAGCCTGTTCTGTATCAAGTTATAAGGAGAACAAGCTTATGCTGGTATTCACTTAATTATAGTACTTCTATACCCAACTCATACCGGCTGTTTACCATCCTGACAAGACACTCTCACCTCTCCACGTGGGAAGCACTCTATTTCATATCTCAACTATGAAAACTCAGAAATATTTAATTCAATTCTCCACTGAAGCCAGTATCAGAGAAAAGTCTGAACAATGTATGTGCCTTGAATCCACGGTCCCATTGCTTCTCCAAGCCTGTCTCCACCTCACTCTTGTTTTCCTGTAGCATTGTAAATCAGAATGGATTCTGCATAAGGGACCTTCATACAGTGCAAGCTATTTGAGAATTTAAACAGTCCTCTAGCTTAATTAGCCTTCTCTTGAGGTGATACATGCCATTTTTGATGTTGCAAAGGAGGTTAATGACCAGACTAATAACTGACATTTAACTATACATTTCCTGAGTTGTGGTGGTAAACATAATTTCCCAGATTTCACTAATATAGCCAAGTGTTAACTCTCATTACAGACGTTGCAGGGAAGGTTAGGAGAGGACTGGCAGATTTGCTGCATTCACACACCCAAGACACACAGCTAACCACTCTGAATATTAACGCTTGTTAGAGTTTCTTCAAGCCTCTACACAGGAAAAATCCTTGACTGAGAGAACACCTAAAAAATTCTTAACACTGCTACTCGGGATGGAAATCTATGAGAAAGCAATTTTAAAAGTAGGGGGCAGATGAATAATTCAGCAAAAAGATGTCAGTAACTGAACAGACAATGCAGACAATGGAAGAACTACTGTCTTTTGGCTATTATCATTAGAGAGGAATGAACAGAGGTCACGTAAGCCTCACACAAAATAATAAAAAGTTTTAGTTAAATTAAAATGGGAACCCTTTTGACATAGCATCCAAATAGAAGGGCAATACATTTTATAATGGCAGAATAAAAATCTTTTCTGTATGACAGTTATCCTGGGGAGATTTCGGCTATGTAGATGGTTGACAAAGGTTAATAGGCCTAAATATATACATAAATCAGATTTACACAGCAATTGTTAAATAGAGGATTATGTTAGGATAACTTTATATAGGTAAATGAAACTACCCAGGCTAAGTGAAGTGTATGTGTCTGCAGATCTACATACAGATATATGTATGGCGGGATGAGGGAAGGGGAAGAGAACGGAATTAATGGAATACTCACCATGATTTTGACCACTGTGTTCTGTTCCTTTATTTCATTTTTCAAATATTCTGCAATATGAAATCAGGTTTTTTTTTTGTTTAGGCATAATAACTCTTTGGAATGCAGAATACATTCTCTTAATGTAAAATTTCACAACAGGATTCCCCTATAGAAGAAATAGGATAGAAACATTTCCAATGGTTGTCCCGTGTGGTTTTACATCTGATTCTGCCTCCTCTGACCTTTTCCAGATAGTTTGTCTTCCATCTTTGGGAACGTATCTTTCTAATACTTAGGAGTAAGATGGGCCTGGGTAAGAGGTTGTATTGCTAATTCTAGGAGAAGTGAAAAACATTCTGGTGATATTACAGCTGCCAAAATCCTTTAACAAATGTGTTATTCTTACTTTTCTAAGGAATATTTAATGAGCATCAAATATTCATAGAGGATAGATAATATTTAAAAGACATCTTTAAATGATTAAAAATGTGCAACTCTCTGATAGTGATTACTACATTAAGGCCTACAATACATTTTCATTAGGCACAAACTGTCTCCAAGGTGATATAAAAAAAAAAAAAAAGAAATTTCAGAACTCTGCTATTTGTAAGGAAATTCACACCCAAACCTCTGTCTTCAGGATGAAAAATTGGTGTTTGGATCAGCAGTAGGTAAGACGATAGATAAAATCAATAAACTGGTAAGGTAAAGGACATAAAGGTCCACTCAGCCCATCATTTACCCCAGCCTATGTTCCATTTGGATACCTTGATTTTAGCCTCTTCTGCTGTAATTAAACAGCAGGTATTCTCATCCTCAGTCATGATTCTATTAGAATAATAGAATTCTATCAGAATCATAGAATGGCTTTAGTTGGAAGAGACCTTTAAGATCATCAAGTCCAACTGTTTACCCAGCACTACCAAGCTACTGCTAAAATGTGTCCCATGTCCCCTAAGCCCCATGTCTGCCCGTCTTTTAAATACCTGCAGGGATGGTGATTCCACCGTTCCCCTAGGCAGCTTGTTCCAGTACTTGATAACCCTTTTGGTGAAGAAAATTTTCCCAATATCCACCCTAAACATCCCCTGCTGCAAGTTGAGGCCATTTCCTCTTGTTCTCTTGCCTGTTCCTTGGGAGAAGAGGGACCCCCTCTTGCTGCACCCTCCTTTCAAGGAGTTGTAGAAGACATATTCCAACAGGCCATGGGCCATTTGAACACAAGACCACAGGTAATGGTACAGGGGATCTAGTACAGATTGTATATTTATATAATGTTTTAAGATGATGTTAAGATAATACAACTCTTTTTAAGGTATCTTTGCAATAAAACCATAACGTTGTGGATTTTTTGTAGAAAAATATTTTGGAAACCACTCCCACAAAAAGCACATTAATTTTCCATTTCTTATTTGTTCTCGTGTTTCTGTCAACCTGCACTTTGAATAGCTCTGGAATGCTCTTGAGGATGCTGGGAAAGAACTGCCCTGTTTTCAAGTACACAAAGACACAGCTACAAAAATCAGAAATCTAGGGGATCTAAGCTGCAGCACAGAGAAATACAAGCATGTTTGTTCACGGGATAAAAATCTCAATAATAGATACTAACTACTGAAGGATGCCATTGTAAATGACTAAAACCTCTGAATTACTAAGAATCATTAATAAACACAATGAAAGTTAATACTTCAAAAAATTGCTTTTTCATTTCATTTGAAAATTGGAGTTAGTCTCAATTTATAGTTCTTCCTGTGTTACCAGATTTAATGCTATTTTAATAAAATAAAAAAAAAAAGTAAAAAGAAATTCCAATTGGGGTAAAATAATCTCTACTAAAGTTATGGCTGAGTATTAAGAAGAAAATTAGATTATTAAAATAATAGATTAGAAAACCAAACCAGGTTTATAAAATGCCAGCTTCCCAAATACCCTATAAATGTCTTCTTTATATTGAAGATAGAGTTTCTAACAAGCTTTCTACAAAGTTCACAGGTTGTTTTTTTCCTGTATCTTTCTTATAAATCTAAAATAGAGGAAGCACTGAGTTTTATAACAGCTAATCCTGACTTTGTCTTTCTTAGCTAGTGCTCATTCAAATTATTCTAGCTCCTCATCTGTCATGTCTATGTGTTCCTAAAGTCAGCACAAAGAACTGTTGAAATTTTTAAACAATTAATTTTAAATTGAGAAGAGAACATCAGGTCTACACAACTCATTTTATCTGTTTCACTTAGGAGAGAAGTTCTGAATTAATTCTGACTAGGAGATTTAGTTGACTGTTTTGTTAATTTCTGGAGCACAGGAAAAAGATAATCTGGGTGTTTTAGAAGTGTTTACTTTCATTGCTCAGTAAGCCAGAATTCATAAAGCAATGAGGAAGAAGGGACTTTCTCCAAAATGCCATGCCAAAGAGCTGATTTTGCTGTTACTGGAGAGGCTGAGAAAACTACTCCTGACAGGACTGAGCCACAAAAGAGCATTAGCTCAGCCCTTTTGTTTTGATCTGTTTTTATCTCCAGTTGTCAGGGATACAGAAGGGAACAACACACACCAGGGCTACAGCCCTTGCCCAGGAACATTTTGTCTTTCTTCTAACATTGTGGGAGAGAAGAGTAAGAGCTCTGAAAGCACGTCGATACACATTTGAGAGTGTGGGAGTGGAAAGAGAGCAGGTGGGAAAAACCCTCCAGAGTTCTCTCTAAGTATACACCCCATTAACAAGTTTTATTTTGCCAAATACGGGCAAGTCATTTTACAGCACTTCTCTTTCCACCTGCTTCTAGTAACTTATCTGAGATGATACAGAGATTGCAATCAGTTTGGAAAAGCAACAGTGTTTTTTAACTCCCCCGGGGAACAGAAGTGTGAGAGGGGAGAAGGGAAAGGCAAGGCAGCAAAAAGAAAGAGAAAAGCTGATGGTTTCAAGAGAGCAGAGTAAGGAGCTTCCTGTGTGGCATACTGTACAATTGCATTAGTACTAAATGCTCTATGATCCTACAAAGACTGTAGAACCACATTAAAAACCAATCAACCAACCAACCAAACTAAAAACAATGAAATTATTTTTTTAGTTGCTCTACTTGCCCATGGTTCTTATTCTGTATTTCCAATCTCTTCCTAACGGGGTAAATATTTCATGAGCTAACCATTAAGGAAAGTAATAACCATGGAGAAATTTACCTTAATATCAGGAAGCTCAGCTATAGAATACCAAATGTTACAATTTCTCTAGACTCTGCAATACCCTGCATTTATAGAGCCACGCGGACACGTAGAAGTGAGACGGATGGTATTTTCAATCCCTGCATACCAAGGAGTTATTCCTTTTTATTAAGGAGGTCTTGGCCAGCTCTCTTGCATTCCAGACCGCAGGAAAAACTTGGCAAGAGGAGCACAGACCTTTAATTGCTATGTCAAGTCACACATCATCAAGGAGTCTGCTACTGCAAGGCCTTTGATCAGAACAATCAATCAGACATAGAGCCATACATGACTAAAATATATACTTCCAGTCCCCAAATGAGGTCTTTCCTTCATGTACATTTATTTCCCTGCTGTAATTCTTAATTCAGATGTAAACTTACAGCATCAGCCTCCTACCAAGCACAAGCTGCTAGGCAATGAAGCTCAGCAGAAAGATTGAGTAAATGCTGAGATATTCAGGCTTCCCCTGCCATGCAAGAGGAAGTTTCTGATCTTAGAGCTCAGCTGTTACCAGCTTTAACAATTGCATGTTTATTTTGGGATGCCCTGGGCAAATTATAGCGTGTATTGACTTTCTTAGCATACATTGTGTGCTGAGGCTGTTTGAGACTTTATTTGGCCTCACAAAGACAATAAAATGGCAATTTCTGTGTTTTCCTTTATTATGCATTAAGTGTCTTTCAGCCAACGGTTACTTGTAAAACTGCCAGGGGGTTGATAAATGCCCACAATGGTCTACCCAGAAGAGTACAGTATTGTATACTGAGAGATTTGTAATGCAAAGAAAGGAAAAAGGCAAGGGGAAATGCATTCCTAGATCAGGAAACTATTGAATTTTATAGCCAAAGACAGAATACATATAGTCGGGGCAGAAGAAATGTTGAATTTCTCTATCTCCACAAACAGCAGCTACACAAATAAAAACTACATTAATCAGTCTGGGGTGATCCTCAAAAGTACTGTCCCCATAGCACCAGGAACAGGATTGTTGTTCTGTCATTAATCTCTTACAGAGGTAGGTGGAGAACTTGCAGATACAGAGAATATTTTTTCATCACCAGGTGTTAAGTCAGCATTCTATAGACTGCATGAATTAGACCGAGAACCACAGCTTGACTGAACAGGCATTCGAAGCCTGAGTTATTCAGCTCCATTATCATAGGGCTATTTTCCTCCTATGTTGTTTTGCAGTATATATGTGATAGAATTCTAGCAGAATAAATCCATCCTGGAGACTCTCCAGGGACACAAAATCTCCTGGGAAAATAAGATATGGAAGGACGGGCTGTTAATACTGTCCAGTCCATGCAGGTACTGGAGCCAGCTGGCACAGATAAGAAAATGGAACAAGCCTGACAAAAACCCCATTTCTTCTGCGGTTGAGATGTTAAAATGCACCCTTTGTTGGGAAGCAGGGAGTAAGAGGAAGTTTATATTTTGCCCTGCTTATCAAGTCATACTAAGCAAGCTGAATGTGTCTCTTCATACTTTCCCAGATACTTTCCCTCATGCCCAAACCACAAGCCGGTTCTACCCACATAAAAGAGTTAAAAAGCAATACTTGCCTCTACCAGTGTGCTCACTTTTTTGGAGATTATCTGTGGCAGAGGTGCTATTTTAGCTTGGGCATTTCTGAAGAACGTATTTGATTACCCTTGGGATAGCATTTTCCATTTCAAAAGATCCCTGATTCCACTGCAGCAATCTTATCTATAAATTGTGCTAGTTAGCTCAAACATTGGAAATTGGACAAATTTGTTATTGCTACACAGTGCCCAAATGCAGGTGAAAAAGGAGGCTTTTGTTAATTTACTAGCGTTACAAGTGCTTTTGACCCATCTCTCCCTCATTCATTGACCTCACCTCTTAAATTATGGCAGAGACAAACGTTACCTAAAATGACTGCATAACTTGTGAGTGCAAGGGAGACATGGAACAGATTTCTCTAATTCTTCTGGACATACCCAAGGGGTTGAATTTGCTTGAACAGCTTGCTCAGGCATACTGTGAAGGCCAGTGGTGACACTCTGCATCTACAGATCTAGTCTGCAAACCTCTGCTCATCTGCTTTGTTTCTCCTCATATTGGGATTACTGGCAAGCTGTTAATGCCAGGATCACCTGTGACGACACCAGAGGATGTGTGTGCCTCTGACACAGCCATTATAGAGTGTTATGAAGTAGTACTGATTCCAGAAGATCTCAAAACCTTCAGCATCATGGTTCCACATGAAAACATTAATGTTTATCATCCAGCCTATTGGTGACGAACTCTGCCTCCGGCTACGCGAGTCGCAGGGCAGTTCAGTAGCACCGACATCAGGCAATTTTGTGAAGTCTTTGTGTGCCTGTCCTCAATCATTGCAGCATATAAAGAAACAAATAAATAAGATCTTCTCAAAGAAAATCTTCTTTTAAAGAAACTTTCTAAAAAAGAGAGATGTATATTAGGCTTTAGTTCAGACACCAGCTAGCCCTGGGTTGCAGGACTAGCTTCTTTACGCCTTTTGAAGGTCTTAGCTCTTCGGCTCTTGTTGCTTTCATCGATTAACTTGCACTGATGTTGCAGAAACTCTGAAAAATGATGTCCTTTACACAGACAGCTTGCACCTTAAATATGATACCGGGTATCATTGCAAAATTGTCATCAACCACTGAGGAGAAGCCCAAGGAGTAGGGAGACCCTTTACTTTTGTGTATTTTTCCCCTTGATTCTCCTACTCTCAGTAAACTAAGATGCAGCGACAGAGAGAAATACTTAACTTCAGAGATGTCACAAAATGATTTGGCAGGAGTCCTAACCTAGCTGCTAAATGTCCTTCTCTGCTCTTCACAAAATACCTCTCATTTAGAACAGATAGCTATGACACGTCCTCGCCTTTGGATTTGGCAACGGGAGGAAAGCTAAGAGCTCACCACTGTCAGAGGCAAAAAAGCTCTTCTTCTGAAGAGCAGATGTAGTCCCCAAAATATGTAGTTACCTGTTGGAGGAGAAACATTCAAATACCCAACAGGAATTAGTGTACTGTTTAAATAATTGGAATGGTTTGATCCCTTTGCTGCAGGAATGCCATTTTGTCCTTACTCGCATCCGCAGCGTGGGTATGCAGACAATGAGAAAAGCAAATTGTCATGGATATTAATACAATCCCTTTAGCATGATTTCTAGTTGCATATCAAATATCTGATAGAAACATCTGCAAATGCTCTGCTGCTCCAGCTTTGCTCATCTCAAGACAGACAGCTACTTATCAGAGAAAATTTTCTGAGAGATTTGGTGGCTGCTGAGATAGATAATCATACTCTTGTATTAATCCTGGTGTGAATTGCAGCTTGATATTTCACTGGAAAATATAAAAAAAAAACTCTGCCTTTGGCTCCGTTATTAATGTCATTGTTTTTCACAGGTCACACTGTTGATCCTGAGTAAGGCATACGCTCTGTGTTCACGTCTGAGACATGTAATGAGCTGACTCACATTCTGCGAGGGACAAGGACATAGGGATGTTTAGTTGATAAATGCTCTGTTTGATGCTTTGGGTTCTTAACTCTGGTGCTTTGTCTCTAATCCACTTTTGAATCCTGGCTGCTGGGGAAAAATGCTGCTATTTGTGTACTCAGAAGGTCAGACAAATGGATTAGTGTGAGAAAAAATATCAGTAATCTGTTGATTTTTCCATCTTCCAATTTATCATGTAATAGGGGAAATATTACAATTAATCTTTTAACAGAACCTAAAATGCAGGTAGCTGAGATTAAACACTTACTCAGAGGAGCTATCACATACTTTTTATTTTCTCCCCTCCCACCCCCCCTTAAGTGTTTAATGATTATATTTTTTGCAACTTTGTACTCAGTGAATCAAGTCCTGCATATTTGAACAAGTGCATTAGTTAAGAAATCCTTACAGCCAAATTCCTGGCTGACAATTTTCCCCCTCTCTCCATTTTAAAGCACTTTGGCACCACAATTCTTCTGACTGCTTCTGTGTGCTGGCAATTACCCTGATTAAAAACCCGTTTGAGAGCTTCTTAGGTGACAGTTTAAATCTTTAGTGCTCCCTGTGATTTGCAAGAAGGAATGTTCTCAAAACATGTGAGCAGGTATTTAATAATGTGGAAGGTCCAAGTATCAAAATATAAGAATGCAGAAGAAGGAACTTGCATTCATCAGAAAAAGAGAATGTTTAATGTCCGTAAAGAACTGTTGTCACGTTCACGGCAGCAAAATTATGAGTAGAAACCAAAAGAACTGGATAGACACAGACCCTGAACTTCCTCTATTCTTTTTATCCCCGACACCTGAATGATATTAAAACGCAGGATGTCAATAAAAATCAGATTATATTTATGTCGTTTATATTCTGGAGGAATTCAGGAGCCACTTCATACATTAGAATAGACCAAAGGTTTGCTATAATTTTATGGTAGATTGGTTTTAGAATGGTTAGAGTTGGAAGGGACCCCAAAGACCATTGAATTCCAAACTCCCTGCCATGGGCAGGAACACCTCATACTAGACCAGGTTTATAGCCATCCAGAGGCTGTCTGGAAGGTGGAACTTCAATAGATCACAAATTATGAGAATATTCCCTCCCATCTCTGTCATTCCTGAGCTCAGACTCAGTCGTGCCTCTCACTGTGCTTGAATTCTCCTGTAGTGAGGAAATCCCCAAAAGCCTCATTTGCCCCTTGAGTTCCTGGTGGCTTAAAGGCAGCATATGCTGCTAAAATGATTAAAGGAAACTGTATTTCATTGCTTAACCGCCAAGAATATGCTGAGATTACCTATTTATGCTGGGTGCTGAAATCAAGCTGGGAAACTTGAAAGAAAGCGTGACAACAAAGTAGTTTAGCTGAAGCGGGATGAAGTGTGTCTTGGGAGACAATTTTTTTTTCCGATGTGTCTCCACCAGTTGAATCATTTTCTATTGTGTTTTTTCAAACGGATTATAATATCTAGAGAACAGCCTTATACTAAGTAGGGAATAAACTGTCAAATAAAAAGAGATGTTAAATTAAAGGAAGCAAAAAAACAACAATTGCAAAGTTATACATATATAATGGAGTACTGGAAAGCTAAGAGAGATGACAACCCCCTCCCATTCCTCCCAGATTTTCTTCCTTAACTTTCTTTCACATCTTTTTTTTTCCAGAACAAGAGATTGAAATAAATCAGAATAACTATCCAACTGGAGTACACTGGTCACCTTTGAGAAGACTCTTTTGCATTAAGTAGCCAACCCAAATTTGCAGATGGTAGAGACCGATCAATAAGCTACAAATAAATAATGTTTCTACAGCTAAACTGGCAAAGATTCTTATTTTCTTGTAATCCTTCTTATCTCTATCTCATTCAGAGAAAGGAGAACAAACAGTATTTCTACATTTCTCTGACTTTTTTGTCCACAGAGACTTAATATTTACTGTTATTTTTGTTTCACTGTCTCCTTGTTACTATTTTCCTTCTTTGATTTGCTTGCCATGATAAACTCTTTTCTGACATGAGATGAAGGGCTTTGTTAACTGCAAAACCAAAGCAATCCTAAATATTGGATGTGCGTTTTTAATTTTTTTTTTTAAATCAGAACTGCCCAGAACTCTTTCTATTATTCCTCAAACTCTACCTAAAATAATTTTTTAAAGCTGTTAACATTGTCTACTTTCATTATGCACAATTATGTCAAAATGTGAGTTTGAGCAGCATTTGTAATCCAAGCAAAGAATTCAAGTACTCCATTCATATATTAATTCCTGGATTTACCGACACTGATCACTTTTCACACCACACCTCCAGTCTGCTGAGATTCTGGCCTAGTCTTGACTATCTTTTACAGGGTTAGCTTCTATTTTTGTGTGTAATGCTATTTTGTCTAAATTGCCCACGTCTGTAACAAGCCATAGGTGAGTGATCAGCAGAATCCCAATGGAACACTGGCAATAGTGGATTATGGACGGCCATTGGCATGAAAAACAAAAGAATTCCCTTTTGAAAGGATGCTCCTGTCCTTCCTGGCTAGCCTGAGTTAAATTTTATTAACAAACATGTTCATTTAAGTCCAGTTTCAACTTGGAGTTTGCAGGTAGGCAAGGTATTTGTGATAGGCATTTCCTGACCCAAGCTCTCATCTAGTCATGAAACGGACTGCTGCGGCTCTTGGAGGTGGACTATGTCAATTCATTCTCTTTACAATCCAACAGGAAAAATAAATAAATAAAGAGGTAGCCTCCCTTGAGGGAGGACAAGGGAATGGCAATTTGCCAAACCAGCAAGGAATAACACACGTCAGAAGCATTTTGGAAGACTGATGTCTTTTCTAAATAATACTGTAAAAGCAATATGTGTCAGAAAGCTGCACTTCAGGAAACAAACCTGCTTGTGTGTAAAAATTAGTTATACCTTACTAAATGTTGTCTACATGCTGTGGACCAAATAGGAGAGAGAATTTTCCCTGCCAGCTCCCCTGTGGTCATCTCCAAAATGATATTTAGCAAATAATAGCCACACAAGCTCGCATTCAACGGGAATGAAAAAGGCACTATGGAAACGTCAAGTCCAGTTTGGACAAATCTTATTCCTAACCTTGAAAAAAAATTTGGCATGGGAAAATGGAAAAGGAAATTTCATTCTTAGCTGCTGGTAAAAGAAAAGGGGTATTCTATTTTCCCTTTAGGATGCAGTTACGTGCAAATAAATCTAATTGCAGAGGCAATCTCTAAGTTTTCCCATACTTACTGTTTCTCAGATTTAAATGCACAGATGAACAGGCAAAGTTGTTAGTTTCCAGAAGAATCACAAGCACAAATGAAGACAAAAGGAAACACTGGGTAAAAGAATGAAAGGGATAATCCAGATGGATGCACAATTAACAACATGACCTTACAGAGTTTAGGTCACCTCTTCAAGATGACCTTAGGTCACCTCCTCTCCTAAGCCACATAATATGCTTTCTGTGTTTATCCACTAAACTTTGTGACTCTAAAAATCCTAACTATTAATGCCAGCACTAGCCATGCTGCTCTGAGGAACAAGACCTGGGAGTCCTAGTAAGTTTTATTCTGGTTACATGCACTCAACAAGCAACCTTCTTCCCTACAGACCTCACCCACTTTTACAAACAGCAGAGCAGAGATCCCATAACAGATGAATTTTCATTTCTTTAATCTCTTTATCCATAATGTCTATCTGATATTTAGTCTTTGTACCTAAATCAACAGTAATTGTTTGTGGTGGCATTAGAAATTTTTGCCCCATCAATTTCCCATAACACTGAAGAAGCTAATAGGATAATAATAATAATCAGAAAAATAATGGAGGAATTATGCACCCAGTTGCACATTAGAGGTTGAAATTTTATCTTTGAGTTCTTATGCTATTATAAACTTTGAGAGCAAAACAAAAATGGTTGCTAACATCAAAGACAAAATATAATTGACAAAATCAACATCCTTAAACACGTTAATGTATGAAATACTTAGGAACATAACAACCTATTGTTTACTAACACCAGATGAATCTCCTAATGCCCTGAAGGGTATTTTTCTTCCAGTGTTTCTATTCTACCCTCCTAGGGACAATTGCACGTGGGTGGGTGAGAGAGAAGAGTGTACCTTAATATTTCACAGAGAAGAATATCCTCTGACCATTTATCTGTCGTGGCTACCACCTGCCTTTGACGGCGTCTGAAATGAAAGAGAAAAGTTTCCATATTCATAATATATCTATTAAAAATGGAGTGCTTCTTTGGGACATAATTCCAGTTTTATATTTAAGGTTTAAAGCATGAGCGTGGCAACATAAAAGCAATCTTGTTGCTGGTTGTAAAGAAAGTGCCTTTTCTATTATTTCCTATTATTTTCACTGCAATATTAGCTTGAAAACTGGCTTAAATTTAAGAGAGCCTGGACATCAAAATCCAAACTTGTGGAACCCACTAGACAAACTCTTGCCAGCAGCCTCCACCTTGACTGGTGGAACGGGGGCCATGTGGTGCGGTTCCCATAGCAAGGGCAACATTGTGCAGAGCTGAAAGTTCTAACATGAAAGTTCTCCAACAGACAGGTCAACGTGGATGGTCACAGTCAGATGGTGAATACACCTGAACTCATCTGTTCAAAAGTGTAAAACAGAAAAAGAGTTGCATTAAACTCTAAGTTTGCCTGGTTTGGAGATGGATTTATGAACTTAAGGTCAAAGTAACATTAATCAGACAACATGCACAGGGCCATAATTTCTACTGGCTGTTTAAAAATGAGTTTCAGTATTTCTTCATTACATTACTAACTACCATAGGGACTTGTGCCTACATTTTTCTTGATTGCTCATTGAAGTCAATTTAAATAATTCTGAATGTGAATTAATCTAGATATTCAAACACAGCTTCATAAATATGGGGAAGTACTGGGGCAAATCAAAGCATCATCTAATTATGTGTCCTGTCCTCCATGATGGCCAAGAAAGATGCTTAGGGAGAAGTGTAAGAACAGGACAATCATAGTTTTACTACTTCTATTATGCACACAGTATTGAAGAAGTAGTTAAAACATGTTTTGTTCTCTTTTTCTTTTCTAGCAATTTCTAACCTTTGGTTGCTTTTTCACAATTGCTAAATACTAACCTGATGCTTTTTATGGAGCTGTGAGTCCTAACCCTGTGATCTCACTGTTGAAGGGTAATGGTCAGCTCTGTACCCACATGAAGATAAATCTTCTTTTTGTTTGATGTTATTTGTTATCTATCTACGCTAAACTTAATTTTTCATTTTATTATCCACTGCGTTTTATAAAGCCCTTGTCACTTCAGACCATGCACTGAAATAATAAATCCTTTTCAGTTTTCCCTAGTGCAAATCCAGACTGGCTTTTTGAGAGTTAAATTAAACCTATGCTATTTTGTTCCAGTAGAAAGCATTTGTAGCTGAATTCTGCTTTCTGATTCTATGCTCATGTGATTCTGTCATTCTTTCTGTAATTGTTATTTACAGCCTCTGTCAGAGGAAAAAAAGTATTGGACACTGATGAATTTGTGAGCTTTGTTGGTTGATTATGCTTTACTATAAATAATAACTTCCAAAGTAAAAGAACTGTGTGTGATTATCCTGAAATTATTTACTGTAGACAGCAGAGACAAAAGGTGGCCTTAGGAAGCCTTGGTATGTGTGCTCTGTTCTTAGGCATCATGGGCTATTCACTATAAAAGGGAAATAGATGAGAAATAGTACTGAAATGGACTCAACTGACATTGGTGATATGCACACTAATGGCTCTGAGAGCAGAGAGCAGGGCAGGCTACTTAATCCTTGGTATCAGAAAGCAATTAAATCTGCTAATTACCAAATTACGTGTGCAAATGCTCCAAGGCAAGAAAAAGCAGTAATGATCAACCATTTCGCAAAGAAATTCTTCCCTCTCTTTCTCTCCGACTGTTCCTGGATATTCCCAAAAGATAACATTTTCACAAAGGAGCAACTTCAGCTAACTAGATGTCAGACAAATGACAATGAGAGCCTTTACTTTCCGCTCGAAGACAGCGGATTCAGTGATCCCCAAGTGCCGGGCTGCGAGACTGCACGCTGTATTTAACGCAGTCATAGGCACTATGGTGAGGAAATTCAGATCAGTTAATTCATCACAGGAACTACCACCGGGGAATGGAGAGGTAGAGGAAAATCTAGATGCTTGCTTTTCAAAGGTGCAGGGGGAAAAAATAACCTAATTATTAAAATAAACTAGTAAAATCTTGGGATATTACAAAATCACAGGTCCCTACAGCGTTTATGGTTTTCCATCTTCAAAGAGGAGATGGGTTTTGCCAGGAAGTTTTTGCCATATTCTAGACAAAAACAACTAAGGAAGAACAAAAGTATTTCTTGGGAGTCTTTTCTGACATATTTCCCTGAGCTCTAAGAACACAAAGACTGCTGAATCATGAGGTTATTGTAAAAGTCCAGATGCCCGTGAAGTTGAAGCCTTTATATTTTGGGGTTAAAATGAAGTAAAATCGTATTTTCTAATTTTCACCAATTTTCTCTGGGCTTTTTTTTTTTTGGCAATAGGAAGCAGTAATAACTTTTCCAAGAATTAAGGGTCCAACCACTTTAAATAATCTCTCAAGTTAAGAATGCAAAACTACTGTGGTTTGACCATCACATTTAAATTCACCTCCTGAATTCCTTGTGTCTGCTATTTCAGCAAGTGTCGATAGTTGAGGGACTATGGGACTTTGAGTCATGGTATGCAGATGAGTGAAATTTTGCCATATGAAGCATAATTTTAAAAGAAATCCTTTGCTATTGTCTGTTTTAGCACTTTTTTGTTTGTTTGTTTGCTTTGTTTCAAGATTTTCTGAAAAGTGTTTTTCAACATTCTCTGCAGATTTACTGGATGTAAAATAAGACTGCAGTGAAGTATTTTTCATGACACTTAAGACTGTCCCTTACTGGGGTCCACCCCAGATGGAACGCAGCACACATCTGTTCTTTACAGCATGTCATAGAGTCATAGAATGGTTTGGGTTGGAAGAGGCCTTCAAGATCATCCAGTTCTACCCCCTGCCCTAGGCAGGGACACCTCCCACCAGACCAGGTTGCTCCAAGCCCCATCCAGCCTGGCCTTGAACCCCTCCAGGGATGGGGCAGCCACAGCTTCTCTGGGCAACCTATTCCCTGGTGGTGCAGTTGGAAACACAGAGTAAGTTCAAGGGAATGCGTTATGCTGTCTCTGAAGTTTCAAAGATACATAGGTATGTATTACACTTATAAGTATGTGTCATTAATCCTTTGAGGCAAGTCAGTGAAATCTAGAATATCTTTTATAAGAATTTTTGCTTCCTTTTTTTCCACCTGTCCCCTTTTCCTTCTGCAGGCTTTTTTCAAAGTTTGTGGGAGAAGGAAAGAGTATCTTAACTCTAAAATGGACCTTCGAAGGTTTTAAAGTCGTAGGTACTTGTGGTCATGAAGACTGTATGAAAAAATAGAACTTCATGACATTTTTTCTTGATTTTTAATACAAGTGCTTGATTGCTTTTCCAAAAATATGGCTACAATCACCACTGCTAGGGAGCACATTTATATGCAACAAATCATGCCTGTGACGGCAACAAAATGCAGTTTTGTAGAGGCGTATAAAAAACCAGTTGTGTTTCATTTTTACCTTGCATCCAGTTCTCTGCCAACTGTAAGTTTCTACAGGACTTACTCTTCTAACATCCAAGTCTCAAGAAGCTTGTAACTGGTCAGTGACACAACAAAGTATCTTCTTCCTCTTCTTCACAGGCACGATGGAGCTTCCTGCAATAGTAACAGACGGTAAGACCCAAGATTCGTTAATATTATCTGTATTTAAAAATGAGGTAGCTTTATTGACTATTTCATAATCTTGGTAGTGTTAGGGAAATACTTTTATTTTTTTGCCATCCCAAATAGTGGTACTTTATTACACCATAAAGCAACACTTTAAAGATGGACAGGAAAATCTGGAAGGCAACACTAATATTAAAAATAATTGATGAAAAACACTTTTTATTTTAGCCTTTTAAATTTAACATGCTTAGAGGATTTAGTGGCTTTGCTTAAATAGACAAGTTTACGATGTGAGATAAACAATTTGCAAGTGGGTCATCACAGCAATGATCCCTGTAGAATATTTAATGACTCTTTAACATCTTTTCTGTTCATATATCAGTAATCTTTAAGTTCTGTGAAGATTGTCTAGGCACATGCAGGTAATTTTGGAACTGCCTTGCTTGATCACTTATTTTTCTAAAGTTTTACAATAAAAAGTAAAAAAGTAAATTTTGAACTTCCTCAAGTTCTTACTTGCTAAATAACTGTTTTTACTAATTCATATAGTTGTAGCAAGATAATATTCCTAAGGATTTAATGAATGGTCCCTAAATAAGAAACAACTAATACCATACCTGGAATAAATAACAGGTGGATTGTCATCAGTAACAACTTCATCTGTGGCTTTACCACTTTTTGTGTAATAAAGTTAAGATTTTTGCATCTTTCATAAATTCATCCACATACATGTCACAGTGACTCCTTTTCTGCCCTTCTTGAACCATTTCCTGAATTTCCACTCTCTTTTCCGCATTTCTCAAATTGTCTCTATATTTCACAGAAGACAGGGGAATTAGACATTATTTGAACAGCATCTGGATACAAAGTTCTCAGATCCAACGTCTGTCTGTCTTGTTTCTGCACAGAAACACAGAGCTGCACCGACACAGCTCTCTGTAGAATTTTTAAGAATCTGAAATACAAGGAGCAAAAGTACTTTAAAAAAACCCAACAACCCAGCCCTCTAGTTTCTGAGACTCTAATGTGGCTTATGATGTTCCTGCAAAAATGGTGACCATGATCAGTAGATTGAAAACTTCTAAAATTGGCTGGGAATATTATATAAGCCTGTTCCCAGTTTAATGGAAAATGGAACCATGGAAGAGATTGTCCAGACTGAATTCAACAAAGGTCTTTCACAGTAAGAGAGGGTACCTTCAGCAGCAGACTGCATCGCTCAAAAAGAGAGAAAGAAATTGGATTGTCATTCTCTGAATGCTTAGATGACAAAGAAATTCAGTATATTTGTAATTAGTAATTAGTTCCTCTTAGCCAATAAAACTCCATAGAATTTTTTTTTTGTTGCTACACAGTGGGGTGCCATAACAATGTAGACTGTCTGTGTTTTTCCTCTCAATGTGAAATAATATGGGACAGCATTTGCCTTGTTTTATCTGGGCTACCCTGCAGCTGCCTTCTGATCCTCATTTTATTGGCTATGCAGAGAAGATGCCATTTAAAACTTTAATTGTCAGAGAGGGCTGTGAAATATTCACTGAGATTTACTGCTTTCCCTTTGTGATGTACCTTCACAGCAAAGTGACCCTGGTGGTTAGGAAGCATATTGTATAAATGGCAATTTAATGAGGGCTTAGAGACTATGAGGTCTCCAAAGAACACTTCATTTTGAAATTTTCTTGTTATGAAGTATTTTATGAAAAAGTCCTGCCAGGAATTCCAATGAAGATAACCTGGATCTTTACCCAGAGATGTTGGCAAAAGAATGGAACTAAATTTTTACATAATACTTTAAACGGTGGTAAACCTCAGATCCATGAAGTTCAATCTTGTAGTTTAACTGAACTGATGAAATGAGGCACTGAAAGGAAAAAAGGTCTCTATTTGTAAGATGTAAACAGGCCTGCATATTTTTCAAGTTGCTGGCAAGACACTTAATCAGACTATTCATGATTCACAGTAAGAATAATAGTTGGGAGCATAGCAAGTATGTTGATAGCTTTCCTGTTTTGAAGAATACCTGCCTAATGCATAATAGATTTTAAAATTCAAACTGGTGATAATCTACTGCAGTTCTCTGCAGGACAGAGTTAAATTGCCTCATTCATTTTATGGCTTGTTAACTTTGAGACATAAAATTGACCATTTATATGTCAATATAAATAAAATAGTATTTTGCTACTGATGGGTTTTAGGAAGAACTTGCTTTAGTATGCTCAGGCCCAATCTCATATTGATTCCACAGCTCACTGAGGTGTTAAACTCCTGTGCTCCTTTTTAAAACAACCCCTGCTGTGGGTTAACCCCAGGAGGCAAGATGAGGACCATGCAGTCACTTACCACAGTGGGAAAGGGATGAGAACTGGAAGGCTAAAAGTGAGAAAACTCATGGGGTGAGATAAGGACAGTTTAAGAGGTAAAGCAAAAGCAGCCCAAGTAAGCAAAGCAAAATAAGGGATTTATTCACTGCTTCCCATCTGCAGGCAGATGTTTAGCCACTCCCAAGAATACAAGGCTTCATCAAGGTGTAACAGTTACTTGGGAAGATGAATACCATAACTCTGAATAGAATCATAGAATGGTTCGGGTCGGAAGGCACCATAAAGATCATCAAGTTCCCACCCCCACCGTCATGGGCAGGGCTATTGAATGTCCCATCCTTCCTCCTTTCCCCCAGTTTTTACTGCTGAGCATGACATTACATGGGATGTCCCTGGGGTCAGCTGGGGTCTTGCTCCCCTCCCAACCTCTTGAGCACCCCCAGCCCATCGCTGGTGGGGCAGTGTGAGAGGCAGAAAAGGATTTGATGCTGTGCAAGTCTTGCTCAGCAAATCCAAACATAGCACTATAAAAGCTACTATGAGGAAAATTAACCCCACCTCAGCAAAACCAGTACAGGTCCACACTCTATCAAGGTGTTAAACTTCTGTATTCCTTTTAACACATCTTGTTCCTCTTCCTTTCTATCTGACCATTCTGGAGATGCTTTTTTGTGTCATCAAAAGAAATAGCATCAGCATTAATAAAAAATGGATAACTTAGAAAATTGGATAAATCAGGGAAAAAATGGATAATTAAGATAAATAAAATGGATATAAGGATAGATAAATAAAAACTTTACTGCTAACATAACACTTCAATAGTTTTGGGGCAAGAACATATGCCAAACAAAGGTATTTTTTTAAACCAAGCTAGCTTTTATAAACTAAACCAACTGTATTTACCAGTATAGAATCAAGAAACTTTTGAAATGGAGATAGGGAGGGCTGCATGATGTCTTGCTAATTAAGAGATTGATTTATGCTAAGTCAATATACACGCAGACATCCCCTGAATGTGGCTAGGCTTGTAATAGCATTGTCATTCGTACCACATGATCATTAATGTCATAGAAATGGCTCTAAGAACTCTGTGAGAGACTGAAATGCAGAACATAAGCTGTAAGATTAAATGACAATGTTATATCTGAAATGGAATATACTGAGTATGAAAACAAGGTTCTTGTTACAAACAGCCTTTTGGCCTTTGACACTTTTAGTGACCATGACCTGAGAGAAGAGGTGTCCCTCTCAGCTGCTGACAAGTCCTGGGAGTAATTCAGGTCACAGCCCTTTCACTTTGTTCTTGAGATGGTGCTGATCAAGGATTCAAGCAAGCGTTACCGGAGGCAAGAACCTAATTGGGCCCAGAAGATGGGAATTCTGCCAGCAGAATGAAAGTGTGCAATGGCAAAAAACCACAAAAATAGCTGTTTTCCCTGTATCTCTAAGACACCGAATGACAAACGCTCACAGGTAAGACCAACAAGTACCTAGAACCTTATATCTAAAAATGAAATCCTTTGCAGGAGTGAATGGATAAGATTTAAACTGGTAGATCCAACAGAACAATCATCATTTCATAAGGGCAGCTACCAGCAAAGTAAATAAATGAGTTTTCAAAATGTCATTGCATGGAGTGACAAAAAAGACTGGATTCCCCCTACCCTCTCTTGCAATCTCAGAATCAACATGCACAAAAGCCCAGCTGGTCTTACACATTTCTGAGTAAAGCAGCAATTATACACCCAGTCCCAAGGACACTTCTCATGTGCTTTCCTTCTTCTACCCTCGTAGTTCCCTCTTCTGACGTCTCTGTGATTTCACACACTGGCACAAAAATATTTCCCCAGAAAATCTAGAAAGATGGCATGCAGGGTGGCTCTTCCCACCAGCCTGTAGGTCCCACCAGCTCAGGCATGTCTGGGGGAGACCCAGCTGCCCACAGTGGCACCTCATCAGAGAGAAGAGGCCAGGAGTCTGCACCCCCAGTGGGGACATGGGGCAGAGAGAAGACACCTATACCCATACATGAAGCTGTGCCAAGGATCCAGGTGGAAGTCTCCAGCCAGGCTGAGAGAGTTGGGGGTGTTCAGCCTGGAGAAGGCTCCAGGGAGACCTTAGAGCCCCTTCCAGTACCTAAAGTGGCTCCAGGAAAGCTGGGGAGGGACTCTTTGTCAGGGAGTGGAGTGATAGGATGACATGTAAGGGTTTGAAAGAGGAGAGATTTAGATGAGATATTAGGAAGAAATTCTTTGCTGTGAGAGTGGTGAGATCCTGGCCCAGGTTGCCCAGAGAAGCTGTGGCTGCCCCATTCCTGGAGTGGTTCAAGGCCAGGCTGGAGCAACCTGGTTTGGTTGGAGGTGTCCCTGCCTATGGCAGGGGGCTGGAACTCAATGATGCTTAAGGTCCCTTCCAACCCAAACCATCCTATGATTCTATGAATAAAAGCCAGGAGTCTTGTCCAACCCCACTGCTCCATAGCAGCATTTCCTCAACAAGTCAGGAGCTCCTGCCTGGCACAGAAGAGTGGTGACAGCCTCACAAGGTAGCTAGGAACAGCCCCAGACTGACCATCCCACAGACTGCTCTTAAGTGGCAGCTGTGTGGCACTCAAGGGTCAGGAGCCAGTACCCCCTGCCCCTCACAAGCCTATCTACAGTAGCCTTCCTTCTCTGCTGCTCTCTTGGCAGAGTCTACCCCTGCTATGATGCTGACTCCCAAGAGATTTGCACAGCCAGTATTGGGGGCAACACACCTCAGCAGTTGTTGGAAGCTCCCTGGTGAGGCTCCTCCACGCTGCCACAGGCTATGGCCACTCAGGAACTGCTCAGGGCAGACGAGGAACTACTGGAGAGAGTCCAATGGAGGCTACAAAGATGATGAAGGGACTGGAGCATCTCTCTGATGAGGAAAGGCTGAGAGACCCGGGGCTGTTCAGCCTGGAGAAGAATGAGAGGGGACCTCATCAATGCTTACAATCATAGAATGGTTTGTAGTGGAAGGGACATTAAAGATCAATATCTAAAGGGTTGGTGGCAAGAGGATGGGGCCAGATTCTTCTCAGTGGTGCCCGGTGACAGGACAAGAGGTAATAGGCACAAACTGGAACACAGGAAATTCCATCTGAACATGTCAAAAAACTTCTTTCCTGTGAGGGTGGCAGAGCCCTGGAAGAGGCTGCCCAGAGAGGTGGTGGAATCTCCTTCTCTGGAGACATTCAAACCCACCTGGACACTTTCCTGTGGGACCTGCTCTGGGTGGACCTGCTCTGGCAGGGGGTTGGACCGGATGATCTCCAGAGGTCCCTTCCAACCCCATATAATTCTGTGATTCTGTGGTCCTTCATAGTTTGATTTTATTAGTCAAAACAACATGTGCCCATGAAAAATAGCTGAGTTTCTTTTGAAATTATAGCCTGTTAAAGAATATCTAAAGCCATAAATCTACCTGTCAAGTTTAATACGATAGCACATGATTATTACTTTAGCTTATACGTTTCCGGTTTCCTGCCAATTAATACAGATATTCCCACTGCCAAGACTCCGATGTTTTACATAGTCAATGTTGGTTTATTCACCTGCAAGGGGGGAAGAGAAAGAAAGAACAAAAAGTGTAGAATAGAATTCATATTTCTTCACATAGCCCTTTTTTGGAAAATTATTCATTTCCAAGTTCTATACATCTGGGTGATTATTTTTTTTTCCCTCTGGATTCTGCCATAATTTTCAAAATTGCATCTATCCTTTTTTTTTTTTTTGCAGTAATGTATGGCCGAGGAAGTAGAACCAATTGCATGTTCTATGACAGCTCTGATCCAAGCTTTTATGCAAATTATAAGGCTATTTTTTTATCAAGTCCTGAGTTTTTCTGCCCCAAACTGAATCATCCTTCCAAATGCTATGACTCTTTCAAGACATCCAGCATGGTGAATTTCAAAGAGCTCATGTCATCAGGTAAAACACGTTATTAACATCCTGGACTATGATCTTTCTTGAAATGAACAAGATTTTTGTCATACCTGAAAAAACATCACTGAAAATTGAGCCCATTCTTATGTTTTGGGTTGAAAAGTAAATACTACTGAAGAACTTGATTTTATTTTCAAGTATTTTTAAAGGTCATTTCACCATTAGCTATACAAAGCAGGCTATGATTTAAGATTAGATTTCTGGCCCCTCTTAATCTATTTTTGACCTACAATGATGTGAGAAGACTTAATGGGAGCAGAATGCATAATATAGCATTGAATTTTGATATTGCTGCTCATGGAGAGTCAATGGAGGGGTTGGCCCAGAAAAAGCATGGTATTGCACATCAAGGGAGGAAAACCAGTGAAGAAGGTTTTTGAACTTTGTACTTTTGCTGTACTTTTAGCACAGTAAAGCCTATAAAGCTTTCATTGAAAAATACATCTATGGTTCTCATAGCTTAACTACAGATACAAATAAAATACTTTTAAATGTTTCCTAAGTACACCCCCACAGTATTTTCCTTCTATATTGTAGATTTCTTAAAATCTCTCTGATTTTAAAAATTGTTTTGCTATCCGACACAAATTTTTACTGTGTTTTTCAATGCATTTAGCCAAACTTCAATTTAAAGATGAAAATGTACTTCACAACAAGCAAATCATTCCAACGCAAGCATTTCTGGTGACATTTGTTCCCTAAAGTCTTACTCTATTGCCACTCAGCATGAAACATGTATCGATTCTGGCCTCAGGAACAGCATTCCATTTTTTTTGCCCATTTTAATAGATGATAAATCAAAGGTGACACAGCAAAAGTGAACAAGAAGTGGGACTGTAGGGAGAGGGGTAAGGTAGCCCCTTCCAGGAGGCTGGAAAAAAGAGCTTCCAAGCAACTAAATCTTAGACTTTAGAAAATTATTCAGTGTTCAGAAGAAGTTTACAAGATTGGCACTTTCCAGTTGTCATATCCTCTTAAGAAAAGAGTTTCTTTATGAAAAGTGGGAGTGTTATTTTCTATGATTTACTTATTTCTGTTTGATAGTCTTTCCATTGGCTCTTTGAGCAGCTTCTTTTCTGCATCTGCAGCTTTTTATCATAGTGCTGTAATAAAGATGTGGAAATGACTTCTCAACTCACTCTTTTTCCTCTGCCTCCTGCTGGACTTCTAAGGAGTTGTCCATCAGAATACTGTCCCAAGTTGCCTTTTTTATCCCTGGGCAAAGAGAAGAAGAGGTAAATAAGTGGCCGCAATGCCTAGCTTATTTTGAAGAATAAAAGCAACGATTTATTTACTTCAGAAATACTTATATTTGCTCTGAGAATCAAAAGAAGTAAAAGGCAAACAACAAATTTGCTTGTGCTTGTTAATCAGATAATCATGAGCTGCATAGCACAATGGCTTTGAACAGACCAGAAAAGGCAGTGAGAAAGTGAGAAAAAATATTTAAAAATTATTAAATACAATTTATCTTCATCTGCCACACATGGCTTGTATTTTTTTGGCCAATAATTCATATATTTCAAGTCATTACTAGCTTGAGCACTTGACTGAAGGGGCTGTGCTGGGAGGCTGCCCCTGCTGTTTGAATCAATATAAGATGTGAAAACAAGCAAGAAGCCCAGCACATCCTCAACCAGTTGATGCACTGTTTACCTTAGGTGCTAATATGAAAATAAAATAAAGCCAATCAGAGTCTGTGAGCTGCTGCGCCTTTACAAGAGGGCAATGTAAGAAATTCTGTATCGCCTCCTGGCTGCTGAGCTCCAAGGGCATAGTAAGTTTGAAAAGAGGCACCCCCTTTGCTGCTGAAACGATTCTGTGACAGTCGACTGGGAAAAGAGACTACAAGCTTGCTGGGGGAGATGGCTTAAGGAGAAGGCATTGCCTATGCCAAGGAGGTAGAATCTAACACTTCTGCCTTTTTTGTCCTTTAACTTTTGCCGACTTTCTTACTCTAATTTTGAAGTGGCTCAATTGCCACTCTAACCAACTGCTTCCTCAAGAACTCCTTTAGTTTTTCCTTTCTCAGATACGTCCTCTTCTCCAGGCTATCTGTGCTGTGTCACAAACCTCCCTGTAATAGCCTTCCTCCAAAACCAACCATCCGTTCTCCTCCAAACTTTCATCTTCTGTTCTCACTGGTTTATGTCTTTCCACCAGCATCCCCATAGTTCAGTGTCACAATTAACCACATCTCTTTGAGTGTCTTCTTCCTTTCTGAAGGTACCATGTGTAAGTTTCAGGTCTTTAGCTTTCTATGGAAGAAACCCTCATTTAACTTTCTCTAGATGGGGTTTTCAATTGCAGACCCCAGAACACTTGAGGTCATTTCAACTTGCGCAAAGAGCTAATGTGTTCTTTTCAAGGTAATGAGAAAACTACTTCATAGCTCAGCAAGTTTCATGAAGTGGTGCTTATCTAGAATGAAGGTGTTTCAGTGAAAAGTTTCCATCTCCTTGCCTTAATCCTTCTACACAGGGACCTTGCAAAAGCTAAAATACTTCAGGCTTTCCCTGAGGACCTGTATTTTTGGGGCATAATCCTTGGCCTATCAGTTTTAAAATGTCTTCTAAGTCAAGGATGTTATTTCACATCATTCATTAAAGAACTTCAGTGATTATAAGTCAGCCTTGTAAGTCTAAGTGTCCCAGAATAAGTAAAATTTCAAAGTACTTCTTATCTACATTTTTTTATTTCTGAAGATTAACTTAATTATTTCCCACTCTCTTCAGTTTTTCCAGGAAGCAGTGCTTATTTTACCAAAATCACAATTCTAGTGAATCCAAAACCAAGTTATATAATTTAGAATATTAATACAGTAATCTTTGGGTTTCCTGTAGCCGCTTTATATAGTTTCTGAGTTGCATTCAACTTAAATTCTTTGTTCCAAAGAATACCTCCTGGCAAGGTTTCTTCTTTGCATTTATTCTCCCAAATCTTTGGCTTTCAATGCAGTATTTTCTTCTACTTCTTACCAGTGTCTTTCCGGGATTGTGCTTCCTCTGACATAGGCCCCAAAATATTATTTTAATCACCTATTTAGTTTAAGGGACTGTGGTCTGCCTTTCCTTTTTGCCTTCTCTCTCATAATTCCCAAGACAAATTTCCTACTTTTTTCCCATTAACTTTTATCTCCAGGAGACTACGTAGACATGACACCTTTGGTTATATTTTCCAATTTACCACTCTTATTCTATCTGGGCTTAATCCTGCATATCCACCTAACTAATTAACCCTCATGGGCTTTCTGCCATTATCAGTTATTAAATTATTGTGTAATGGCATACATTTTTTTTACCTATATATTGTAACAAGACCTGACGGAAGTCCATAACACAAAGAGACTAAATGTCTTTATTAAATGTTGTTTTCAGTGATCTGTTTTGTGATTGGTAGGGATTAGTAGAAAAAGGTTAAATTAATTTTAAGATTGAGGAGTTTCTTGTCTGTGAAAAGCAGGAGAGCTTCTTCCTGCTCTGAACTTGACAATGATTAGAAAGAGACCACATTAAACATTCATTCTTTCAGGTTCCTAGATTTTTAAGGGATTAGAAATCTTTCAAATAAATTTCACTGTCAAAAGCACTGAGTACTTAATGTAAAATGAGTGACTATCTTTGCATGTTGCTACCATTATTGTCTACAGGCAAGAAAAGGAGGATACAAGATTTGGCAAAGTTTTCTTTCTCTTAATTTTTTTTTTCCTTGTCAAAGATCTATATACTCACTCCTGCTTTTGAACAGAGTATTGTATATTGTAACTTTATAATAAATACTGGTAGGCAAAACATTGCCCTTGAACTCAAGAGAGGGGGCTTCTCTTCCTGGCTCTGCCAGTTGATATTACTGCCAAGCTTGGGAATTAATTTCACAAATCTGTGCCTCAGTTTCCACAAGAGAAAAATAGTGCTGTGCTTTCAGAGTTCTACTGATTAAGAGTATTTGGCGTTATTTGTGATTTATTTTAAAAGAATCTACTAGATATTACTCGTATCATAAGAGATAAAGCTTTGCTCATGACTAGAAAGCAACTGCTAATTAAGTGAAGGATGAAAACTGTGCTGCAGCACCTAGTAATGCCATGAATGCTTTGAACTGGGAAGTGAGAAATTAAAACTGCTGAGGGAACTCAGGGAGACAAAATATAATTACTGGTTTGCAGTTTAACTTTCCAATTACGGTAAGCAAAGCAAACCCCACTTGCTAATCTATGAGATTTTGACTTGGGAACAGGAGAACAACGCTCACAGCTGCAGCTCGGCTGTACTAGTACCAGTAGTTCTATACAAACAGTGGAGAGAGATTTTTTTAAACAACAAACTCTATAGTATTTACTATATAGAGTTTACCAATAATAACAGAATGTTACTCTGCAATGGGTGGGCCAGGCTTCCTGAGGATCCTCTTGATGCCTTTATACTGTTACTTCCTAGATCTGGTATGAACCCATGGATGTTGCAAGAGGGCTCATATCCAACTGTAAGTTTCAAGATCTGACTTTCCGCTTTTCTGTAGTGCTTTTTTGCGTGGAATAATAGAAGGAATTAATACAGAATTATAAAATTTTCAGCTCTTGAAGCATATAACTTAGCTAGGGATCAGTAGCTGACTTTTTAAGTACTCCTGTCCATCTGGAATTTCCAGATACATCCTTTCTTTCTGCTTTGAATTTTTGTGAAAGGAAGAAGAGAACATTCATCATTTCTCTGAGGTGTCTCCACGTCAGGCAGTTAAGCCAAGGCAGAGCTTTGACTAAGTTCCCCATCCTTCAGAAATCGAAGCAGAGAACTGTGCTGTGCACACAGAACCAACAGCCAGCACATTGTGATCTGGGGTGCTGGTCTTATTATGCAGACAGTACGCATTGCGTCCACCTGTCTGTCTGCTCTGAAATTTTAGGACAGAAACATAGAGCCCTAATCTTCTAAACTGTGTCAAGGTCTTTAAAATAGTCTCAGGAAGGGGATTCTCTTTCTGTTGCCTATAGAAGGAGATTAATTGGCCTTACTAGGTAAATCAGGTTGTGTGTCCCTGAATCTTAAATTGATGAGATCTTTTTTCTTCAACTGCTAACAATTATAAACTGAATACTTTTTTTTATATCAATAATTGCAGATAATTTATGTAACAGGGAGGTTAATTACAGAAGTGAGTTGTTCATCATTATCCCATGAGTTTCATACTCAGTGTCATTATTCTGAACTAACATGTTTTGCTACTTGTACTGACGACACACTCCTGTAGTCATAAGGTTAATTGCCTGGTTTACCATTTTAACATCACTGTAATTGCAAAGTAATTACGCAGTGTTCAGCAGACTAACAATAAATTTTACTGGTAACCAAAATAAAAGTTGAGAATGATGGAAGTCTCATAAAATTGGCTGTCCTAAGGAAATAAAACTACGATCTTAGAATAGCGACTTAGGAATTGAGATGGAGCATTTTTCAAATCCAGCCCACTCACTTTTGCTTAAAGGCCCAAATCCTGTCATTCGTATATCCTTCTCAAGTCATATTTAGAGTTCTTTTTCAAGATGGGGTTGGCCTTTTTTGGGAGATATCTGTTGTAAGGTAACATGGAAACCGTACCACCCAGTCTCTTTCTAATTGCTATTGCCTCAGGAGCCCTGTTCACTTCAAACCAAGAGAGACTAGTGCACCCACGGGAATACAGATGGCACAATTTGTTCCTTAACAGAAGTAAAGCAAAGCTGACCTAGAAATGTTCCTGACTTAGGGATGGTATCCAGCTCTTCTTACATAAAGGAAGGAAGATGTACTATAAAGAACTTCTCTTAAGAAAGAGGAACTAGGCATAAAAGGAGTGGAAAATAAGGGGGACATTAGCATCCCTCACAAAACTATCATCCCATATCAGCAGTTAATTTCCTTTTTAAAATTAAAACAAATGGCAGAGAGATTGACAGCCTCCCCACCCTCATATTACACCATTGATCTGAAGCTTCTCAGGTGAATTACCAATACTGCAGAATCATTGACCCGTGTATGGGGCCCATCCTCCTCTATATTCATTAGTTAGATAGGAAGTTGCCTTATTGTCTTATTATCTCTATGTTATTGTCTTTATTGTTGTCTTTAGCAGAACAAGGAAAAGGAGAAAAGAAACCACCTGTGCAGCAGAAATAAAGTGTTTCAGAGGAGCTCGAGAAAGTATTAGAAGAATCTGGACAGTAGAATCACTACTAATTATAGAAACAAATGGTGTCAATTAAAGTGGCAGGTCAACCTTCATCAATTCCAATGCACTATCAAGAATGCTAACTACCAAATACTTTACCCTGAGGAATGACCCTGATGGTTCATAAAACCTTTGTCTTCCTGGCGTTATGTTTCTACACAAAGCCCTCCAGCTCAAGACAGGTATGTTCCCACAGATGGATAAGGCACACATTAACAGAGAGACAAACTCCAACCATTACCGAGTGAATCTTCTTTCCAAAGCTGGTTGCAACTGTGTGCTGTGGTTGTTTATTTACTATACTTCTACAGATTTTGTAGTTCTTTTTTGGAAAGGCACTATTTCAGAAGAATCAAGAAGAGTTTCAATAGTTCATTCACAAAGAGAGAACAGATTGATCCATTTTATATAATTCTGAAGCTACTCGAACATGGTGGATGAGGTAGTTTGATTTCAATTTGTAGAGCTTGCATTCCACTGAGCAGAATTAGGTGATGGGATGGGAAATGAACACAAAGTAGAAAAAGAAGAGGTAAAACCCAAGCATCAAAAGAAAAGGTTGAAAATTAATTTGAAGTAGGAGATAATGCAGAAGAGAAACCTAAATAATAAATAGAATGGATGGTATGCAGGAATCAGTCTATACTTTTAGGTGTAATACAACAATATCAAAGTCAGGAGAAAACTGCTTATGTAATTTTAATATACAGTCAACCCACTCCAGCTCTAGCTTCTCTGTAGGGATTAAACATGTCCTAATATCCCTTTCACCAGAAGAATGCAGCAGCAGAAGAAGCCTCTGACATGGAGATGTTTTAGAAAACTGTTAAAATATACTCACTTTCAGTGACCTGGGCTGCTACCCAGTCTTCTTGGCTTCCTACAAAATCCTGCAGATTTATATAAAGTACCCTGGGTCAACTTCTCATCCCACTTCCAGTGACTGCTGTAAGATCAGGTAGGCATCTGCCATAAATGTAAGAATCCCTTGACAGAAGGACATTTTTTTCTATGGTTTAAAGCCACAATAACCCAAATAATCTGAGAACTCGGCAGAGTAACCTGTCATTTTATCATTTGGCTTCTATAGGGACCAGAATCAATTCAGGCATGAAAATAAGTGTCACAGTACTGTTTCCTTCGCCACTTTCCTTTTTGGCATTACAGCTCCCTGTAAAATTTCTGACCAACTATTAATGAGGAGTCTGAGTCAGCAGAAGTGACGTTTTAAACTGATGACAAGATGTCCAAGAGCAGATTTCAGAATGAGCCAAACTGCAGGATTAGATCATTAAAAAAAACCCAAACTTGTGAATAAACGGTAAAGGGACAACAACAATGTAAAAAGTTATCACATCTCAAACGAGAATAGCACAAGGTCGTGATGATAACATTAGGGAGCTCCACAGATAAGACACTCTTCCTTTCGCTCCATCTTATAGCTAAAAATACACTGAAGAAACAGCTGAGGAGGAAAATTGGTCAAGGATTGCATAAAGGAGGCATGGAGTTTGAGAGACAAAACAAAGCCATTGAGATCTGACCAAAGAGAATGAATTAAAGCCCTATAAAGGGGTAAAGCAGATCAGTAGCAGAAACCCTTGCAGATGATTTTTTGAGGAGTAGGGAATGTGACAATCCAGTTGCTAAAGAGAAAAGGAATCTTAGAATAAATTATTTTCTACGCTCACCACTACTTCAGTTGCACAGCTCCAAGTATTATAGAATCTGATGTTAAAATCCAGTTTCTACATGTAGAAGTCACGGCAAAATAGATCCCCTCCAACTTGACAGGCACTCTTCCCCCTCTCCAGACTTACCTTGTTCTGCCGTTTCTTTTCTGCAAATCATCTGTGGGGAAAAAAAAAAAAATCTGATTTCTGCAATTTGTATTTTACTTATATCAGTGGTACTTACCATGATGGTTTTGGGGTATATTTTAAAGACATTATAAAGCTTCACTAAGTAAACATTTATATAAATGTGGTGTGTATACTTTACAGTTTACTTTACATTTTAGAAATTAAAAAGAGAAAATAGTAACCACTGTCGTTCCATTATTGTGATTATATTATAATGAACACAGGGGGGCTGAATCTTTTGGAGCCACCTTTAAGACTCCTGTGGGGACAGACAGAACTAGATTTTCACGTCCTTTGTCTTTCCACAATCCTACAATTAGTTTTTCTTTTCCTGACATAATTTAGAACACAATGAGATCACAGTATGGCTTCAATACAGCTGGTTGCAGTTTTGACTCAGATGCTATATATTTTCTTTTGCTAGAAACAGAAGTTACTGATCTAGAGCTTCTTACACAATTTCTAGAGGGACAGAAAGGCGGCCAGCCCTGTTAAACAACAGCTTTGCTCTTCAGGCATTCAGCCACAACAGTGAGACCTCTTAAAATCCCAGTTTGAAAATCCTGGACTCTTCTCTGCTCCCACGTGTATGACTCAGAGCAGTGAGGCAATTTCTTGCCCCAGTAAGTGCTAAATTATTTAGCACCATTGAAACAGCCCCAACGGGAGAGACTGGGAAAAAGAAAGCATTTGTCTCCTTCTACCAAAAGGGCTGAGCTGGACGTGCAGCGCTTGGGTTTCAAGGTCGTGCTTTGAATTCCTTAAACAGCATTCCTGTAGTACTTCAGCCACTGTGCTGTCAGTAGGTTAGTCTTTCTGTGTTTTCCCACTTTCTTCTGTCTACAACCGAGGTTAGATTTGTGCGTTAGAATTCAACAGATCTCAAATTTCCAAGATTTTTGCATGAAACATAATTCTCCTGCTCTGGCCAGCCCTGCCTTCCAGATTGGTAGGGCTAAGAGAGACCATTACATTCTCAAGGTTGATAGAAGAACAACAGAAGGGAGAAACATAAAGCCAGCATAGGCTGCATGAGGATGGGGCTTTTGGAAGCCTGTTGAGAAGCCACAGTAGGAATAAATTCAGGTATAAAGTACACATTTATCAACCTTCTGTAAACCTATGCTTCCCAAAACGTGACTAACTTGTCAACTGAAGTGACAGAATATGCTTTGATCACAGACATCTTTGAAGAAACCAACTAGTCAGCAGACTGGGATGCCCAAAGATGTCTCCTAGCAGACAGGGGGATGGAGCTATCATCCAGTGAGAGACTGAAGCAACTGCTGCCAGATGCTTCAGCTCCAGTACCAGCTAATCTACCTAAGTTGACTTTGGTGGCTTCCGCCCACATATCTATACCACGATCTCATTTACCATTGAGGTGACACCAGTGGACCAAGGATCTTTCCAAGATCTTCCCAGATATGTTATGTGTATTCTAAAAAAAGCAGGATAAATAAGTGAGTAGTACTGACTTTTGTCCTGTAACATCCTCTAAAACTTTCCTTCAGGCCTCTTTCTCAGCTTGTAGCTCAGCAGTGTGAATACAAAGAAACTCCAGTTAGGAATGTGTATAATCAAAAATGCTGTGTAGACATTGACATAGATTTTGTTGGAAGCTCAGAATTGTTCCAGGGACCCTATTTGAGCAGATGGGTTGCGTGGATAAATCAAAGGTAAATTAGGGACATTTCTTTGTTTTCATGGCGTGTTAATACACCATCGTTAAGCACAACTAACAGGAAGTTCTGTGAAGGTCCATGGGGTAGATTAGGGAATGGGATTCATAGCTTCCCTGAAGCAGTTGACTACCACACAAATATGCTGTGTGCTCTCCCAGTATGCCTTTTTTATCATTGAGAAGGCTAGTTCCACAAGGACACCTTGCCCTCTGAGATGATTGCTTTTGTTTAAAGCACTTGGTGGGCATCTGACTTCTGTGTCTTCTTTTGCTGGATGTTATCTAAGAAGGACAATTTCATGACCCATGTTCTGCCCAGAGAACAATCTGTTTCACACTGGACATACTTAGTTCCCCTTGGAAGTAACAACTTTGCTTATTATTGTCCAAACTGACTTGGAATTGAGATCTCGATCTGGCCCTGTAATCTCAATAGCATTTCTCTAAGCCAGTCATCTCACATCGCTGCATAAAGATGGATGCGTATGGTTGCTCAAAGCCATCTCCAGGGAATACCTTCCTGTTACTTCCAGTGATACCGTTTGCCTCTGTGGACCACAGAAAATGAGCCGCCACTAAAAGCCAATTTTAAAAAAAGACACATTCCCTCAATTTAAAACTTTAAAGGCTTTCAACAGCAGGGCTGTAGTTTCCCTAAAATCCTAATTATAGTGAATTAAATGACTAAAATGCTACTAATTACTTTTTAATTTCAAGAGAGATGTTTACAAAGCACAGTATAATGAGTAATACAGTACTTCAAATGATTACTAATGTTGCCATTTTGTCTGACTTAATCTCAATTAGTATAAATCACAATGTCATCATTGCTAATTGCCATTCCTTTTGAGCAAAATGCTAATTTCTCTTTACAATCATACAATTGCTGTTTGTTTTTCCCTTAAATTATTCCATTTAAGAGGCCCAGATAAAAGGAGCGTTCAGAATATTTTATTTTCTAGAGCTCAAGTAGAAGCTATGGACTGAGGCTTTTTAGGATTTATTTTTCAGTAGTTTTGTCTTTTAAGTCCATTTATTCTTATTATATAAAAAAGCTTTAATCTCTCGAACCATCAAGCAAAACTGTATTTTCAAGAGATTTTGCTTATTTTGCTGTCAGAAATTGCCTTCATTATCCATATCTGAAAGGAAGTTTTGGATTTTTTTCATGAAGAAAAAACACGGTGCACTTACCTGCAGCTGTGCTCTTACAAGATCCTCACGGTACCTGCAAGAACAATTTGTCCAAGGGCAAAGAATGTAAAAAGGGAGTGGTAGAGCTGAAATCAAGAATGGAGCTCCTTATCCTACCTGTGCACTAAGTAGTAGCCAGTGCTCCTTCCCTCTAAAAGGCTCCCAGAAGAGGATGTCAAACACTTGTGTCCTTTGAGCAGGGTATGCGTTACAATGCCAAGGTATTTCTGTTCTGGTGTTGCCTAAATGAATGGGGACAAGACACAGGATTTTGATACTTCTGCCTTCACCGTTGTTCACTGGGATCAAGTCCCAGCCTCGAGCCATCAGAAATGATTGAAGCTCCATTTGTGTGCGGTACTCACGTTTAAGGCATTGGTCTCCTCCTCCAAAACCCCTGGTGGGATCAGACTCAGTCATTCCTCCTCTTTCTCTCTCGGTATCATTATGGAAACATTTTAATCAGCGATGCCTATTAAACTGAATGGAACTAGAAAGAGGCACAGAGGGTACCAGAGTATGTTATTATCTACTGTAAGACATCTTCAGGCTTTTAAAGCAGAATTAATGCTCCAGGACCTAGCCCACTTTGCTATACTTGGTACTAAGAATACCTATGAAAGACAATGAGAAAAATCCATCCCTCTGTGCTGAGAGATGACAAAGCAGAATAGATCTAATAAGCCTGACAACTGACAGCTTTCAGCCCTCTTTCATTGAGATCTATGAAAGAAGGAGTCCTCTGTGCCCTTTACCTTCTGCTATACACCCGAGCAATCCTCTGAAAAGCTAGATATTGTTCAAAGGCCCAGTATTTCTCCTTCATTGTGTCCTTTCCCTTGCCCAGGCATAGCATTTCTGCTGCTTGGAATGGATGCTTAGTGGTCATAATTTTTAAGGCACAGCACAGGTCACAACTCCTGTAACTCTGTCTTCTAGAAATGAAAAAAAGGATTCATTTCTTCTTTACTTCATGCTTATGCTTCAGGTAGAAAAAGCATTTGTGAAAACGCAAGTAGTATATTTTCCCCAACAGGAACCAAGTTACATTCTGTTCATTCACTAGTTGAATTTGAAGTACCACCTGATAGCTTGCTTCTTGACTTTCCTTGCATGAGTACTGCTACTGCTTTTTACTAGTTTAGAAGTTTACTAGTTCAAAGTCCTTTCTTGAGAGGAATGACAGGTTTAGGAAGCACATTGTTCTCATGGCATCTTTAAGCATTCATTTCCCAGTCAGCCCAAATAGAAAACTTAAGGGGATGAAAAGAATTTCAGTTCTCTCTGTTTACCAACTGCTGAATAAAGTCCTAAATCACCAGTGTTGGTAGGATTTCCAAAGCAAGTAATGAGAATTTGAATCTGGTTTCCAGAGAGGAGTGCATTTGTTTGCCTTATTATTCCAGATATGGCCTTCAAAAATATAGCCCTGCCGGATACCCACTTCGTAAAAAAAGATATTGCAAGTCCAACAGCAGTATAGCCAACTGACCCTTAGATGTGATGGGAAAACACTACTCCAGATTGAGTCAGCATATGTACTCCTGCACCTGCAAAAATCAAACTGGGCAAAATTTAAGAAGGTAGTTCCTTAAGAAGGAAGTATTTTAAGTTGCTGCTTCGGAGAAATTCCAGTCTCAGATAGAGAGTTCATACATTTTCTACATATTCCCAATGACATGCACTGCTCAGTATTGTCAGAGGCAGAGCATCAGCAGTTTTTTTGGATCTGTGCAAGCTCATGCTGAAACACCATGAAGTTAATCAGAGTTTTGCTACTCTCTATAATTTGAGCAGGCTGGGACACAATGGGAGTTGTAGTTGATCTACCTGGCAACATTCTGTGCATTGAGTGACCTTTTTTCCTCGTGTAGAACTTTCTTTGTAAACTTTGCGAGCCACTGTGAAAAGTAGAAGCTTTATTCTTTTCCCAGCCCTCATTATAATGCAGTCAAATTGTCCTTCAAGATTTTTTTTTTGTGCTGGAGGCTGAACTTTACCTTTCATAGCGGTATAGGCAATAGCAAGGGGCCTAAGCCAGAGGTGATGTAAAGAATGGGATTAAAAAAATTGCTGTGTCTAATCATTTTGTGTTTTCCAAACTTGCACAATAAATAGACTAATCAATCTTCTAAGAAACATGCCCTAGAAAGGAGAAGCGTATTACAGATTAAACAACACAAGTTTTATTAGCCTTGTATTCTAGTTACTTATCACCTCTGCTGTAGCAAGTACCTGAAGGACACAAGCACAGCAACAGCGGTGATTAGTCACCCTCTTGGGATTCTTTGCTTAAGGAAGATTAGATTTTTTCTCTCATATTTTCCCTGTTTGTTTTGGGGTTGTTTTTTTGGGGGGGG
>JAOTQQ010000041.1:20541395-20557028 GCA_026546715.1 Gallinago undulata
AAAGTAGTTTAGTTCATTCTAAACTTCTGAATCTCCTTATCTCTTCCTCTCCTCTCGGTTTTGGGGGCGGGGAGGGGGGGGGAAGGCCCATCTGTTGGTCCGGTTGCAGTGATTTCGGCTGAAACCCAGACACCCATTCTATTTCTGGCTCTCTGAGATATATGGCAAAAGGTCCTCAGCCATCAATACATTAGGTCATCTCCTGTCACTCGGCAGCAAGAGCTGTGTCAAACAGGAGAGGCCTTGAGAGTTTTCTTCCTCCTTCTGCGCTTTCCAGAATCTATCATTTGGTCACATTTCCTTTATAACCTGGGTTTCAGATCTGTGTTGGTTTTGGTTTTTTTTTTATAGAGAGTTATATCTCTGCTCCTTTAACAAGACTCTAATCTCTGCAGTGTTTCTCATGCTGTCTACAGGGTTCCTCTGCTGAGCACGGTTTGTGACAGAACTTGGAACCATAGGGTCTAATTCAATTCTGCTGTGCAGGACAGCACCCATTATTTCCCCAGGCTTCTCCTTTCTTCTCTGTTAAGCAGAGGTAATCTTAAATCATAAGGTATGGAGCATTTTCAGATTCAAACTTCTTACTGTTTTCCTTCTTAGAAAAGAATCCTTAGGCAGGAAGGCATCGGTAAGAGAACACCGCACGTGAGTGAGTGACAAGCTGGGAATCAACTGAAATAGCCTTTCTTCTTCCACGTCACATAAAAAACCTCTGGTGTCCTTCGTTTTGCTATTCAGTTTGGGAAAGTTTCTATCCTTGGAGAGGAGCCAGCTCACGCTCCAGCCGATCGCCGGGAGCTGGATGGTTGCTGAGATCCAGAGCTGAAAAGGCAGCTTCTACTGAGAGGAAAGAAATTGCCGTGTGTGTGCTTTAGGGTGTGAGCTGCTTCATAACCTCGGACTACCCACCTAGCTTTCTGTCAGTGAAAGGCCACTGGGACCTGGGGAAAAGGGAGAGAAGGACTGGAAGCTTAAGAGTTAAAAGAATTGCCCTTTCAGGATGCCTTTCCTTTCCGAGCTCTAAAGAATATGTCAGGCAAATAATTGAGGGGTTTCCCTCCTTTCTAGCTGTGCTGCACCAGAGCTTTTCTGCCCGTGTCATGCATTTACCAAGAAATCCAATTATTTTTCTTTAGCTCCCCTCAGTAACGGGGTTTGAACTGGGGGGATACAACCACGCTGTACCACCGTCTTAGATCTCCCCTCAGTGAGTGCTAGAACTATTAGTTTTCTTTTGGGCTAAAATGCCTCAGTCTAGCAACTAATTGCGCTGGGACCATTTATATACATGTTGGATTTATTATCTATGGTTATGTGGTCGGATAATTTTTCTGCATTGCTGAAACGGAGCATAATTGGGCTATTTTTCATAACAAATGGAGTGTGCCTGTACAGGAGGAGGTTGGCCTACATCAGGTTTTGCCTCACTATTTTTAATAGCTCCAGCAGGAAAGGGGTTTCAGTTCTCTGTTGGGGTCTTTCCAGACTAATGTTTCTCTGTTTAACGTTGCAGAAGATGGTCTCTCTCATACAGTTACGACTGACGAAGTGTAAGCCCTGATCATTTTTGCATTGCTTTTTTGGAAACAAGGTGAACAAACGAAGCCCAGAAAGAAGTATTACTGCAAGTTACTGCAAATGTTTGTATTCTCTGTACGGGTGAGGTGCTAGTGGTCTGTACCGGTGAGACGCTTCCGAGAATAGCTGGATTTATTTTATTTTAACACAAAATGGGAAGGTGATGCTTGGGAGGCATTCCAGCCTTGCAGTCCTTTACTGGCAGTCCTGCAATCTACTAACGCCTGATTTAAAGTGAACATCTCAAGCAAAAAAAAAAAAAAAAAAAAAGGGAATTAATGCATCGTGGTGATGAATAAACTCAGTATAGCAAGAGTACTGCTTTAGTACTCTCAATGAAACCTGTTCCCTGACCTGTGATGCCTGAGTTTTTCCTTTGCTTATGACGTGGTACAGGTCACTGGTGTGACTCCAGCAGAAAAGACACATTTAGAACATTTCATGAAAATCAATCAGACTTTTCCTCTTTGAACATCTGCTTTTGTTTGGGTTATGTTTTGCTGGTGGCTCTTTGAATCACGGCTGAGGAATACCTGGACACACAGGGAGAACATCAGGCACCGTCTTTATCCTCTTATGCCTTTCCTCTCAAATAAGCTACTGGGTAGAGATGAGAGACACAGCAGGGTACTAGCAATCAAATCTGCTTTCCAGCATATTCCTGTGCTTGGCATTTGTGTCTGTGGATGTTACAGGCTACTTAGGATCTTCATATGGTGGGATTACCCGGTAGGTTTTATCACGGTGAGTTATGCCTTTCATTCAGGTTGATTTCTTTAATTGTGGGGAGCACGAAGCACAAAGACAACTCCCACTTTTCTCTCTAACTCGGCAGTTCTGAAAGTCTGCTGCATAAAATGGTATTGAGCAAGCTTCAAGGCGGTCAAAACTGTGCAAAAACTTCAAGTGAAGTCATATTTCATCAGAGTTACTCTGTGGCATTAATTTCAGGTCACCATCTTCCTTTCCAAACTATCCCTGTGTGTGTTGCTCACAGTGTAGTTTCTGTGCCCCATCTCCCAGAGTTTGGATTCCGTAGTATAAATACTCTTCCACAGAATAACTAAACCTTGGTGTCAGCACATTTTAGTAATTTGCATAACTGAGCACTTTGCTGAAGACTGACAAAGGAAAAGAATGTATTTCTTATTTCATTTATTTACTTGGATTTGTACCAACATTAGTTTTAAAACAAAGATCGAGATCTCAAAGCAATGCTGTCATCTATTAGAAATGTGTGTGCTAACGTGAACAAAACTCAGTGCACCTTCTTCCAAAAACGGTCTGAATGAAACCAAGGTCTAGTTGACCCCAGTCTTACCAGTCGGCACACATACAGACACTGGCTCATATCAGAATTGGTTTTGTTACTGTAACCTGCATTGACCCGATCCAAAATCAGGGCTTTTGTAGACACCATTTATATAAGGCTCCCCCAGGGAAGAAGCTTTGCTATTGTATAAATCTACTGTAACTAATGGAGCTCTGTTAGGATGTGAGAAGATACAGAGAAAAATACAGCTTTTGTACAAGAAAAAGACAAAACAAGAACATTGAGCTAGAGAAAGAGATGAGTGAAGGGGAAATAAAATGGAAGTCTATTAAATCACAAAAGTAAGAGAGAAGTTAAAAGATAAAAACTATCTATCTTTCATATAAAGAAAAAAACTACAGGAGATGCAATGAAGTTTAAAACAAATAAAAACTAGTACCGTTTCTAACAGCAAGTACAAACTGTACTGTGTTTTTTCTTTCTCAGGTCATAGTGGAAGACAAAAGCAGGAATGTTTCCAAAAAGGAAACAGAACTGTTTCGAGGGTAAATAAAATGGCAAAAAATCCCCAACAACCCAGAACTGCCTGGACACAGACTCTGGCACTCAGAGTCTTTGAGTGATTGACTGTCAGAAGCTGGGAGGATGCATCACGGAGAGCCCATCAGACCTGTTGTTTGTTGGAGTTGGCCAACAGGGATATCACCTCTCATAAACTCAGCCTGCAGCCCACTTAGACCTTGCTGTGTTGCATTTATGTTTGGAGGAGCATTTATTCCAAGGCAACGGAATTGGGGCAGAAGAGCATCAAGGTTCGGTCAACGAATGACAGACTTCTCTAGGGAGTGTCTGTGCACGTTCCCCTACCCCTGTTTTTGTTGTAACCACTCTAAAAGTAAAAATAACAATTGTAGATGGGCAAGTCATTGGCCTCAGTTGCACAGGGAAATGATAAGAAGGGAAATTGAGGCACAAGGAAGCAAAATGACTTCTCCAGCCTGTATGTGGCAGAACTAAACAAAGAATTGGGGTTTTTTTTCAGTTTCCTAGTCTGTTACCTCCCTTTACCATCTCCATTTGCTGTATTCTACTGGCATCTTATGCATGCCAGAGAAGATGGGTTGTGGTTTATCCTGAACTTCAATGGACTGGTAGCTGATAGGATGCCTCCCTGAAGACTCATTGATGGAAGGTCCTTTAAAACAAGGGTGCTTCAGCATGTTTGCCAGTTGCAGCTGTGACACTATTGCAAAGTCCTGTTGGTCTTCAGATTGAAGCCGTAGGAGTCTTTATAGGTCAAAACCAACCTTATCTGATGTATGCTTCATTTCCACGTACAATGTGTTGCAGTAATCCAGTTCTCAAGTAACTCAGGCATGGATGGCAGCAGCAATGTCCTACCACCTGAAAGAGGTGGTTGCAGTCTACCAGCCAGGAGAAAATTGGGCGGTAATTTTGGCATAAGAAGATCTAAGTGCAGCTAAGGATTTTGCAGCCCTTCATCTTCAGTCCTGTGTCAGATAAAGAAAATATTGTGCATAACGCTGAGGAGCTGAGGGATTGCTAAAGTTAGAGAAATTGATATTTTACTTCCCTAACAATGCAAGGAATGCGCGACTGGGAGATGCAGGTCAACAATTGCATATTTCAAGTGCTTCTGAAACTTCATTTCTGAAATTTTTTTCTCCCTTACTTAAAACAATTAAAATTGTTGTAATTAATTGCACCAAGAACAAATTTAAGAGATTTACAACTTCCCAGAGATGTAGCAGAGTTAGATTACCTCTTTCCACTAATGCTGTCTAATAAGTAGATTTCAGGAACACACATTAGTTAACATTAGAAAATCTCTCAAAAATTAATCTAGCCCCAAATTTGCTTGTTCCAGCTGATCTGGTTTAATAGTACTTAAATATGCACAGCATGCTTCTATTTGCCTTACATTTTTTTAGTGGAAACCATGCACAGAAATCACTTTAAAAAGTGGTTCTTTTACAAGAAAAATGACTTCGCATTCTTAAAGACGAGATCCATTCTTACTTTAGATCAATTTACACTTCACCGATTTTAACAATGCTTCTCCTTATTTTCACCAGTCTGAGGGAGCCCTGATCCAGGCTTTAAATTTGTATTCATTTCTATGAATACGTAGCTCAGTCTGAGGTAGCGTAACAGAATCTGGCACGCCAACCAGCATGTATTTCTCACAGTTTCTTGCTCTTGCATTTTTAATATAAGCCCTGCAATGCTGGGTAGTTTTCTTTTCTCAAAATTCCAGTTTACAGGCTTCTATTATTTTACAAGAAATTCAACTTTCAGTTCTCTTTTCAGCAAGTAAGCTTCAAGCTCTCATGGCTGCTAAGAGACATTTGGAAAGGTTAATCTAAAGGATCAAACACTAGAAGGCAAATAATATCAAGATCCCAAGGGATATTACTTTTAAAATCTCATGATTTTTATACCAGTTTTATGAGATTAAATTGCAGTAGGGGAGATTGAGGTTAAACATTAAGAAAACCTTCTGCTGTAAGGATAGTTAAGTAGTAGGACAGTTTGTCTGGAGAGCTTAAGATTCTCCACCAGTGGAGGTTTTTAAGAGCAAACTGGACAGGTTTCTATCCAGGAATGTTTAAGCTCTCATTGATTCTGCCTTAAGAGGTGGAGTAGTAATATAAGGTCATGTAGCGAGGTCCCCCCTTGCCCCATTTTTAGTCATAATGATCTCTGTAGCCTGATTTACCATCTTGAACATGTTGGGTAACAATGCTAAATGCAAACTTGCTTCATCTAAACCACGGCAATCACTGCTGGTGGTGAGCCTTGTATCAATGTGGCTTAGAAAAATCCATATAAAATTCAATGTTAGCAAAAAACCCAATGGATCCATTTCAAAAAGTTAGGGGGTTTCCCTAAAGTCTTTTCCATAGGGTCTAAGGGATCTCTACTCAGGATATATCTCTAAAGACCCTTAAACTGTGTTTTATCAGCTCCAAGAAATCCCAAATGGCCAGGTTTTTGTTTCATTTTTCTATTGCCTTCTGTTTTTTTTTTTTTATTTCATTCTTATCCTATTATGATTTTATTTCTAGCATACTCATATTTTTTAAATTTTATTGTATCATGGTTTTACAAGTTCTGTTGCACGGTGGCCCAGCTGACATTTAAGGCAGCAGCTTTCTTATATGAAAATAAGACAAGGTTACCTTGTTAGCAACTGGAACAATCAGGTCAATAAATACTTTGGCAATGACTTTTGAGCTAATTTGCTGTGTGTGGACTCTCTTAGCTGTTCGCAAAGAACGAATGCCGTGCAGAGAACGTATAATATGTGCCCTTGATATAAGAAATCCTCGGAAATAGCTAGAACTGTAAAAGAGAAGAGAAAGGTCTAGAGGAGTCGGGGTATTGTTTCCTGCCCTGCAGCCTGAGATCAGAGCACACAGCTGAAAGCCTTGGAATGCAGCAGGTACTCACTCCCACAGACATCCCAGGGACTATCTATCTCTCACCTCTCTGATGCTCTATGCAGGATGAGGAACGTTTTGTTGCAGCTGATAAATCAAGAATTGATCTGGAGGAAAATATCCCAAGCGTGGCTCCTTGCATGACGCTGAATCTGTGACGTTCTGCATTCACTCAGGGCACTGAATGAAGCAAATATCCTATAGAGAAAAAACATATATATCAAAACTTTGGCGATAGTGCATGCTTATAACACAAAGAAAAGTTGAATTAATGCTTTCCCAAGTTAATCAAGTATTACTTAGCTTTGCCATGCTTAATGATAAAGCCTAACTACTATTACTCTGCAGGATTTCTCAAGAAAAGAAAAATAGGCACAAGTCTTAACATGCTCCTCCCAACATTGCCAACAGGATTTTATTATCAGTCTTCAAAACAGGCATTTGCCCTTGGAGCTTATTTATTACTTATTTAATCAGGAGGAGTCTTTTTTTTTTTTTTGTATTTTTATGTTTCTTGCTATTTCTTAACGGGCAGAAAGTTATTTACAGTTGGGCTAGTGTGCCTGAGGGAGCACCGTGAAACCACCTTATCTTTCTGCATCGCAGAAGCTGATGGATTCCTAAGCTCCACGTTTTGTGCTCTGTAGGCAGAAAAAAAACATCTATCATGAGCCAAGAAATGGTTACAAGAACTCCTGAAGATGGTCTTCTGAGGCCTGCTGCTGACTCCAAGCACTGCCAGTCACTTCTGCTCTTGCTGTACCTGATAATACCGTTGCCTCAGCACATCCGATGAGTTTCTAAGTTTCTGTGCTGCTGGCGCCTTCAGTTGGGCATGAGTTTATGGAATAACCAAATCAACAAAAAAAGCAAATGCAAACTGCATTTGCAACTTAAACTGCAAATGCAATGTGGTCTGTCTCAGCCTCAAATATAGAATCACACAGATCACAGAATGGTTAGAGTTGGAAGGGACCTTAAAGATCACCGAGTTCCACCCCCCTGCCCTGGGCAGGGACACCTCCCACCAGACCAGGTTGCTCCAAGCCCCATCCAGCCTGGCCTTGAACCCCTCCAGGGATGGGGCAGCCACAGCTTCTTCCAGTGCCTCACCATGCTCACAGCAAAGAACTTCTTCCTAATATCTCATCTAAATCTCCCCTCTTCCAATTTAAAACCATTACCCCTTGTCCTGTCACTACATTTCCTGATAAAGAGTCCCTCCCCAGCTCTCCAGGAGCCCCCTTCAGATATCAGAAGGCCACTGTAAGGTTTACCTGGAGCCTTCTCGTCTCAAGGCTGAACAACCCCAGCTCTCTCAGCCTGTCCTCATAGGGAAGGTGTTCCATCCCTCTGATCATCTTCATGGCCCTCCGCTGGACGCATACCCACAGCTTCTCTGGGCAACCTGTTCCAGTGTCTCACCACCCTCGCAGCAAAGAATTTCTCCCTGAGATCTCATCTCAATCTCCCCTCTTTCAGTTTAAAACCATTACCTCTCATCCTATTAGAGAAGCTGCGAATCTCAGCTTTTAAAGAAAAGGGACATTATTACCAACTTTTTGCACTTGTCCTATTCCTAACTTTATAGGCCCAAATCAGGCACTGTAGAATCCAAAATTATCTGTTTTATAATGTGGGCACAATCATACTATTAATTTGATTGCTGTTTGTCAGCTCTGGTCAAGAAGAGTGCTTCCTGGTACTCCATTCACTGAAGAGTGCAGTCAAGTACAGGCACTCCATTCACAAGTATTCATAAAATACGTTCTTTTATTTCAGTTTTAATATTTCTTGCATCCAAACCAGCCTCCCCCAATCCTCCCCAATCCACGGTGCACATGTATCCCCATCCATCCCTCCAGCTCTGCTTTATGGAAGAGAAACAAGGAGTGTATATTCTTGCACAAGCTATAGTTCATTGTTTGCTAATAATAAAAGAATCCGGTTACCGCAGGAACTCTGACACACTTTTTTTATCCCTAGAGGGGGAAAAAGTTAGTGAAAATCAATAGAACTGCTTTTTTTCTTTTGCAATGTCAAAGCTAATGCTGTTCAATGGAAAAGGCTCAGCCTTTCAGAAATTTCTTCCTCAACATCTCCCCTCGGAAACTTCACAGTATTTGGAGAATTGTAAAAAGTCAGCCTAAATATAAATAAAGAAATATGTAACATTCTTAGGAAGGGTTATAAAAATGAATCAAAGCAACGTGGCTCTTGTTCCTCCAGTAAATACACGAAAAATGCAGTAGACATTTCCTAGTAAAAATGTAATTTGTTAGATACACAAGAGAAGACAAAGAGCTAAAACCTGCTGCCAGTTAAGCCTCTCTAGATCCGAAGTAAACATTTTGTCATCCCAAGCCCTCTGCCTCAGCCCTGCACTCTTACCTGCTGCAACTGAGATGAGGTATTTGGCTCAAAAGATAGATTACACAGTTCCAGTGTTCCAGTGCCTCCCTCTGATTTCGAATGAAAATGAAATCCATAGTTTACAACCCTCCTTTTTCCCCTACAATATAAGTTTCTAATGGGGCCATCGAAGTCCATGGATTTACTGTGAACAAAGTATAAGCCATAAAATTCACTTCCTCATCTTCGAATGCATTTAACATAAGAATAAAGTCGAATTACTTCTTAGGGGGAAGAGGGGAATCTGTTTTGGAGCGTTTTATTTAGTTTTAAGGTAAATGGAAGAATTATTTCACTGTAAATAGATCTCTGTAGCATTCTAGTTGTTGATTAGCCTTAATGGGGGTGGATTAGGAGGGTGGATAGAGTAGAAGAGCCAAGAGTTGATGCAGACCTGAAATAAGGCATCAAGGCAAAAGCAGGGCTTAAGTAGAGACTAGAGCAAGAAAGTTGGTTCAGATAAAAAGCAGAAAAAAAAAAAAGAGCCTCAAGAAAGCATTTTTCTGCACCCAGAGCTGAAAGATGTAAAACAGGAGGGTCCATCTCCAAAAGGCCAAACAAGCCCCCTTCAGGGGCATCCCTCTGATGTAATGATGCTATGGGAAGGACAATGGCTGTTACTCATAGACACTGCCCACCTTCTCACAAGTCACAGGACAAAAGGAAATGGCCTCAAGTTGTGCCAGGGGAGGTTCTGATTGGATATTAGGGAAAATTTTATACTGAAAGGGTTATTAAGCCTTGGACTGGGCTGCCCAGCGCAGTGGTTGAAGTCCCATTCCTGGAGGGATTTAGAAGCCAGGTTGACATAGTGCTTAGAGACATGGGTTAGTGATGTTTTTTTATCAGAGTTAGGTTGATGGTTGGACTAGATGATCTCAAAGGTCCCTTCCAACCTAGACAATTCTATCATTCTATGATCCTATAAAGCCACTGTGACCCTCCTTGCTCACCTTGAGCTTGTGATGATGTCATTGGTCAACTCCTGGCAGAGAAGTACACAATAGTGCTTTTCTTTTTAAGAAGTCTTAATGTCCTATGCTATTGGTGGCCTGACTCCAATCCTATTCTCTTTAAAAAAATAATGAATTGTCAACAACCTGTGTTTTATATTGCTGTTCATGTGCAGGGTCAGGATGGAATGCAAGCTCAAGTCCTCTCCGTGTTTCAGTTCTAGAATTATCTGAAGGTGACAGAATAGCCTTAGCATCTTTTTTGTTGAAGTGATTAATTGATTAATAATGCTAGCCTAGTGCACACACTCATGTGTTTGACAAGCCAATTAATCATCCAGGTATTGTAGCACGGGATTAGGAGCACAGACCTCAGGGAAGGGTCAAAGCTAGAAGTCAGGAAGGCATTTATCAACCATAGGAGAAGATGGAGACTCCAAGAGGTGAAAGGAAAAGAATATCATTTCAGCAATGTGAAATAATTTCTAATATTTTTCTTCTAAATTCTAATTTGAGAACTTCAAGGAACAGGAGAAACCAACAGAAGAAACTTGCGCAGAGACCCAAAAGCACTGAATAAAGATATAGAAAAGAAAACATGTTTCAATAACCAACCAAACCAACCAACCAATTTGAGCCATATGGCTGGTGCCAAAAAAATATCTAAAATACACGCCCCAGCCTGTGCCCTTATGCCATCAGTGAACATGTTCACATTATTTAACACTCCTTTAGGGAATTGCTGAAGACTGTTATTTGGATTTGTTTTGGGCCATGAGCTGTTTGTTTGGAAAATAAAACATTTTTTATGGTATCGAGATTAAAAAGATTTAGTGACATTTTTGTCTGGGAGAAAGCCAACATCTAAACACTCCGGGGAGGTCTTGGGGGAGAGGGAGAGCTGTTGGGCTAAGGGCTAAAAAACCCAAACAATCCCAAACTACAGAATATTTCAGGAAAAAGTATACATTGGAGTTAATACAGAGAGCAGAGCAGACAAACCCTGGTGATTTTGAGATCAATACCATCCTTAAAAACAAGAAAAAGAAACGGAGGGGAGGAATTCATGCTTAACTAGAAACTGCCACATGAGAAGATTCCAGTTTGCACTGGGACGTGCAAAACAACAGGTTGGGTTAAAAACCTTCAGGAAATAATTTAGGCTATTAGAACAGATTGGTTGGTCATTTCCCAAATCAAAGCTCCTGTCCTAGGTGATACATTAATTTGATCGTGACACATTACTTGTTGGAGCAAACTAAAGAAAAAGCATCTTGAAGGTCATGGAGGGACTAAAAATCTAAAAAAAACCCAATTCTTACTGGTACAGAAACTTTTTATGAATAATAATGCTAAGAATATTGGCTTGGTGTGTTACAAATGCCAAAAAAAACCCCAACAAACCAGCAGAAAAGCTATGCTGGTCGCACATGAAGAAATTGCCCCCTGAAGCAAAGTAGGCACAGATTTGTTTCTGTCAACTACAAAACTCGGCACTCATTCTAGATCATTTTTCTTACTTCCCCAAGAGACTGCAACTAGATAATATTATATACAGGCATTTGTTCACATCTGGGGGTTTGCTAGATGTTACACAGCTGGTATCGGGGGCCATTTAGAGGCATATATAGTTCAGGAAGGTTCCTGTGAACTTTTCACCAATGGACTGGGAACAATACAAATGGCACTAAAAAAACAGAAGTCAGATTCCTTTAGGTACCTACAGGACAGAATCAATGAAACCTGGCTTCTCATCTGTAGAAAAGGAAATTTGTAACCTCAGAAACCCAGGATACTTAGACATAGACAACTCAGGAGGGACAAGACAAAAAAATTCAGTATGAACCGAGTATGGAAGGCACTCACCAACAACAGACCTACTTCAGCAAACCAGAGACTGCTCTGGGCTGAAGGGCAGAATTGCTGTATTTTTGCCTTGTTCTTGTGCACTTTTCTGGCCATTTCCTGCTGACTGCTTCCAGAGACAGGACAGTGGCTCCACAGTTCTTCACTATATACTCTTTATGGAATTTCCTATTCAGTGGATGGCAAAGATAACACAAAGCAGCGGTGTTTGATGATGTTTCCCCGTTGCCTTTGGAGATCCTCTCTCCGGACAGACCCGTAATGAAGAGGACAAAGAGACAGGCGATGATGTCTCTGCAGGGAGGGGGAGGAAATAGATACAAAATTGGCCCTTTTGCTGAGAATTCTTTAACGAGGCAAGAGCCACAAAAAGCAATGGCAGCTCCAGCTCAAAATATAGTATGAAGAATATATAGATCTATATGAAGAATTTGTTTTCCTGGATCTTGAAACACCACCCCAAATATCTCAGAGGAGCTGCACAAATCTAAGCAGCGGCTGAAGGACAACGGGATGCCACTGCCTAGTTTATTCCACAGGTTTAGACAAACTTTTGGTACTTAAATTTTTCCTATGGAGTTATGAGCGTGGTTAGGTTGAACTTCAGACATGACAATAGTGACTATTCACCTTAAAGGGAGACTTCACTGAGGCATCCCCTTTTCAGCCCTTCCAGCCGCTGCAGCCCTGGCATCTCCTGGGTGCCAGCAGGCTCAGGAGCAGGCTGGGACCTCCCCGGCTGGTGGCTCTTGGTGTCCATGCTACAGAAGGATCCACCCACAGAAGATGTGGGGCAAGGGCAGGAGAGCACCTATTTCTACAACTTGTGGGTCCTGGTGTCCACGCTACAGAAGGATCCACCCACAGAAGATGTGGGGCAGGGGCAGGAGGGCACCTATTTCTACAACTGTGACAGCTCTGAATGTTTCCTGGGGGTTTCTGAAATAAACCTTGGCTGAGGCTCCTGCTGTGATCAAACGTGTTTCCAGCAAACAGCAACTTAATGCAAAACTCGCAAGAATAAAGAGAGGATTTCAACAAGGCATCATCAGAAAGACTTTTCCAAACACACAGGGAGGCTGTTAGAGCTTTTTCAGTGTAATTCCTAAAATGACAGGGACTAAAGCTGAACCCTCAGTCATTCGTTTTAAATTTAAACTTTCCTGGGTCACTATGCTGAAACCACTCTGGGTCATTTTTAATGCAGATGTCAAGGGGGGGGAATCCGTGCAATTTAATTTGAACGCTTCGAGTGGTAAAATGAAGCCTTGGTTCTGAGAGGTGGGCAGCACTGCCCTTGTCCTCTGATGAACACCACCGATGCCACATTGTGAAGTTCAGCTAGAAGTAAGAGACCTAGATATTTCAGTGGATAGATATAGTGGATAGATAGATAGACACCCTTCTTTTCCCACTCCTCCCTCAGGAGGCAGGGATATAACAGCCATAGGCTTTCTCCTTTGCAGGGATTTGGGAAACAAGGTGTAATCTCTCTTTTTTTTTTTTTTTTCTTCCCCCCACCCTTGGACTTGGAGGTCTCTTTTAGGGCTCTTTTCCTCTTGTTGACACTAGTGCTTCTCTCTGGCTGCAATCGCCAGCAAACCAGTATGGTATAGGGAAGGCATGGGTGTGATTTTCCTTGGGATCATGCACTTTTAGGAATTCTGAAGAAATTCTACCATTATATCAACATATTTAATGCACCGACCTATCAAGAATATGCCTGAAGATGAAATTTTTTTTTCTCCCACATGATATGGAACAATTTCCAGGTGGAAATTGTCTTTTCACTTAGCAGGAGTAAAGAAGGGAAGTAAGAAGGTGATTCTGCTGATAGGACTGTTGACCCAAGTGAAATTCTTCATGGTTATAGAGAAATCAGAAGAAAATAATAGGCTCAGTAGCCTATTCTTCCAGAATACGATATTCTGTCTTCAGCTGAGCCGAATGCTGAAAACATACGGGAGATTCCCAATTACAAATTCAGTGAACCCAACTTGAGTATCAAAATGACACAGAAATAATGTCATATTTGAGAGCCTCTGAAGTCTTCCTGCTGTGCAATTTTATGCGTAATGAACCATCTAAAATTGAAGAAAGGATTAATGTTTTATAATAAAGTAATTGCAAAATGATATAAAATTAAAAAAAGAGACAATTATGGAAGTCATCAACAATTTAAATTCTGTTCTAAGTAATTTTTTTGTGTGAAGGTCGTTGCAGCTTCAAGGTACTGATCTTCTTTTTTGTCATCTTTGCCACCAGAAGAAGAAAAGAAAGGAAAAAAAGACTCAACTTTTACTCAAAAATAGACCTGGAAACTTCCAAAAGCAAATCAATTCCCCACAAACAGGATTTTTATGGAATTGTGAAACATGATATTCATGTAATCATGCCAAACTACACTTTCATCAAAGTCCAATCCCTTGATTTGAGATTTGTTGTACGCGCCCAGTCAGTGAAGGCACTGTTAAAATGGGTAGAAGATTCCATTGCATGTTCTTCAAATGTCTGTTTACTGTAGAAAATGGTAAATACAGTTTGGAATTTAGAAAATTATACATGCATTAACCTATCTTTTTTTTTTTTTTAAGTTCTTTTAACTATCTGCTTTTCATAAGCAATAGCAGGTTCTGAAGGTATCATACACACGGTAATAAATAGGTATTTTGGAAACGGAGAGCATTATGATGGTGGTGACGGGGGCAGGTCTTCAGGCTCTGTGACAACATGCAACATCTTCTCAGGGAAGGTGGAAAAAAAGTCCACAAGGAGAAGCTTGTTAATTTGGATGTCCAAATAGACGGAACCTGGACGGAACCTGGGGTAGGTGTGTGTATAGCATAAACATTACCCACACTGAAATTTTTCATGCAGGATCCCCCTTAAATTTGGTATGGATTTCAACATTCTTTTTTGATTTTTTTGAGGTCTTTATTGAAGCAGCTTTATATCAATTGACTAATTTCTTTCTCTCATTTGGTACCAGATTCATACACAAATCTGCCACTTATTTATACAGCAGGTTGGAAGACATCATTTCCATTTCATAGCAACTTCTAAGAATTCTGGGTTTTTTTCTAACTCAGTATCAGGACTAAAAGCCAACTTTTCAAACACATTTCCAGTAAAGTTGAAATCATTCAATCATCTCACTTCATTGCTTTGTTGAAACATTTTAGAAGAAAGTAAGTACAATATGTAATTAAACTTACTCATTATACAATATCAGAAAATTAAGATAAATCTTCTAATATAATTTGAAAGTCCAAAGGAGTAATATGTAAACCATGAAGTTAAAACTAAGTTTGGCACATTATTGACATAAATTTTTAAAACTATTTTAGCAGTGTAAAACTAGAATCAAATCTGATTAAATGATCTACTTTCTTATTCAAAAATAGGACAAAAACTATTTGTTTCTAAAAACTTTTTTAATTTCTTAAGATGGTGTTTTCAAAGAAAATGAGCTTCCTTTTTTTTTTTTTAATCAGTTCTCATGTTATTTGGCTCAATTATACTCCTGAAAAAGCAAGACCCCTCAAAATCTGGAAATGTTTCTCTAATGCTTAAGATGTTCTTCTTCTTGGCCCATGACTTCAATGACCTGAAGTGTAGATACACAAGACAAGGATGGGTGTAGTCCCAGCGCTACTTTGGCTTCTACACCAGTGGATGCCCCAGGGTTGGTTACATACTGTGGACATATGTCCTTACAAGACAGCTCATAAGAACATGATGTCCTTATGTGAGGCTTCAAAAGCCAGGCAGAAGGTACCTGACACTAAGGGCCACCATGATGATGAGAGCCCCTCTGCTGGGAAGACAGACTGAGAGAGTTGTGGGGGTTCAGCCTGGAGAAGGGAAGGCTCCAGGGAGACCTTAGAGCCCCTTCCAGTCCCTAAAGGGGCTCCAGTAGAGATGGGTAGGGACTCTTGATCAGGGAGGGGAAACATAGGACAAGGGGTAACAGTTTAAACTGAAAGAGGGGAGATTTAGATGAGATTTTGGGAAGAAATTCTTTGCTGTGAGGGTGGTGAGAGCCTGGCCCAGGTTGCCCAGAGAAGCTGTGGCTGCCCCATCC
>JAOTQQ010000041.1:20564591-20575063 GCA_026546715.1 Gallinago undulata
GCAGTGGAGTAGGGTGTCCCCCGAGTCCCCAGACCCCTGAGCCAGCAGTTAGGGGCAGGGAGCAGAATGAAGTCCCCGTAATTCTAAGGGAGATGGTGAGGGACTCGCTCCAAAACCTCAACACAAACAAGTCTATGGGTCCAGACGGGATTCACCCGAGGGTTCTGAGGGAGCTGGCAGAGGTGCTTGCAGAGCCATTTTCCATCATCTACCAACAGTCGTGGCAAACTGGGGAGGTCCCAGCCGACTGGCGCCTGGCAAATGTGACGTCCATCCACCAGAAGGGTCGGAATGATGATCCAGGGAACTCCAGGCCTGTCAGTCTGACCTCAGTGCCTGGGAAGGTGATGGAGCAGATCATCCTGAGTGCCATTATGCAGTGCATGAAGGACACCCAATCAGGCCCAGCCAGCACGGGTTCATGAGGGGCAGGTCCTGCTTGATAAACCTGATCTCCTTCTGTGACGAAGTGACTCACTTTGTGGATGAAGGAAAGGCTGTGGGTGTTATTTACCTGGACTTTAGCAAGGCCTTTGATACTTTGATACAGTGTCATAGAATTAAATGATGAAAAACAATGGTATGACCACAAATCTCTGTTTCAATCTAAGACATGTATAGACCTTTTTTCCTGTCATTTTTTCCCCCACACACGTTAAGCCTCACTGAAGGCAGAGGAATGCAAAATAAAATGGAAAATACCATAAAGTAGGGTCTTTGAGGGTCTTGTGTCCGAGACATGCTCTGCTTTTAATGTGTAAGCAGTTGGTGTTGTTTTCCACAGACTGGAACACTTGTAGGTTAAGCAAGATATTGATCAGTGGAATTTATTTTTAAAAAAGGTAATGAGCCTTTGCTTTGCAGATGGCTTTTTTGTTTGTTTTGTTGTTTGTTTTTTGTTTTTTTGTTGTTGTTTGTTTTTTTTTTGTCAGGCCTATGCTGTCTGTGGCCGGAGCGGTCACCACCTGACAGCTTTATAGAGGAACATTGGGGAACAGGCTGGTGATCTGACCATGCCACAAATTTAGGGTGATGCATCTGTCACTCACTGGCTTCCTACATGTGGGTTGCAACTAAAACTCTGCGCCTAAATTGGGATTGGAAATGAAATGCTTTCTCACATTGGTTGCCATTCTCTTTCAGATTGACAGAGAGAAATATGAGGAAGTTTGGTCTTGATTTAACTGAATAAATCCAGGTTGATGGAAGGATGTTTTTGAACAGCCCTCGGTGTTGTACAAAGAGAAGTGATTTTATTTTCTCTGGTGGCAGATGAAACAGCTCCACGCAACAGTGGTCTGGTGCTGGTTTTGCTTTCCATTAAGGACGTGACTGAGGAGCAAACAGTGCTCATCTCAGTAGAGGTGTACTGTACGTTGGAACAAAATAAACCCATCTGTCTACATTTTACAAATCATTTCCCCAACTATTCCAAAATAATTTTATATTTCTGCTTTCTAAATGTCCAAGTTTTTATGCGACTCCTGATGGACAACCTGGCAAACTGAAGGTTGGATATAAATTCACATGACAATAGTCAGGCAAAAAACTCAAAACACAAGGTTGGTTGTTTTTTTTAAATAAGGGTTTTTACTAGCTTTGTTATTTACTGAGGAACAAACTACTACCAGATTTCAGTCCCAATTTATTTAATCCTCTGATAAAATTAATTTGGGGTGAAAATTCTCTTCACAGGTTAGATCGGCTCCGATGAAGTTGCTAGAGTCCTGTGGTATCTATATCATCTGTTAGAACTCATTTCTGTTGCCTGGGAAGCAGACATGACTGAGAAGATGCAAATTACAGCAGTTTCCAGTCCAGTCATGGAAGAATTTGATGAAGAATTTTCCTTGATGAAAAGTCCGGCCCGGGTGAGTGCTGTACTGTAAATGCACACAGAAGGCACGCATTTAAAAATGGTGCAATTTGGGCAGTTTTATAAAAATCTATCATTTCAGAATTGCGACAGTATCTGAGAAGTAGGCATAATTCTTTTTGTTTAAGTGGAATTCCAAATCATATACTGTGGATAACTATAGGGACTGCTCTTACCATAAGATCACAGAAAGCTATAAAGCAAAAACTGAAAGAAAGCCAATTAAGACCATTAAATGAAAATGGAATAAAACGCACCACTGATTCACTAAAGCTAGCTTGTTTCAAACTATTTCTATTGATCTTTTTGGTCAGACCTCTGATTTTGATCATTGCAATCCCGTAATAACCTTGCAAAATGTGCATTCACCACAGATCACCCCCAGAAAACCACACCAGGCTTCACCAGTGCTTTAAGGAAGAGACATTCATCTCCCATTTGTATTAATTTCCCCTTCAGATAAATCTTCCCACCTCTTCTTACACTTCATAGACTGTCATCATGTTTCCCCCACACTCTCTCTCCTTAAATCTGGTCGTGCAGGATTTCATCAGGGTTTAAAACAGCATTTTCCCTGGTAACAGAGGTGGCAACGATTGGTAAATGTTGAATTACGAGTTCTTGTCTAGCTTTTAGAATAATTAAAGAAAAGGCTGCATATACAGTGAAGTGATAAATATATGTTAAATAAATTGTTTAAATAGTGGAAGCAATGCATTGTCCGTCAAAAGAAATAGTGTTACAAGCAAAAGAGCAAATTTCTTAACCAAAATAGACCAAAAAAGCAAGGAAGGTGGAACAACTGACTGGATAGTTCGAGAACCTGCTCCCATGTGTATCTTTAGCCTAGAAGAAAGACATGGTGGTAGCTATTTTCAAGTTGTGTAGAAGCTCGCTCAAAGCCCGTGGTGGCTGACAGCAAACCAAACCAGTTTAAACAAATCTTTTTGTATCAATAACTAATTACATCCTTGTTCTGCCTCAGTAACACAGATTGATAGTTCCATTATAGTGTTTAATTAGAAATGTTTTTAATTTATCCCTAAGAAACAGTCAAGCTGGTGGAGAAGCAGGTGTTCCAGGCCACGTGGTAGGGGGATGACTGTGCTGGTGCAAAATGACCAACTGGGTTGTGAATCTGTTTGGAAGGGGAGCGGGGGTGGGGTGTCCACAGCCTGCCTGGTTCCATCTGGGGCTGTAGCAATTTTGCAGATGTTACCTGCAAAATCTGTGGAGCGTAATCTCCTGCTAGGACAGACTCTGCATAGCTCCCAGGCAGGGAAAAGCTCAAACAGCAGCGCTGATAGCGCCTCTTCTCATCACGATCATGGCTTGTGTCTCAACTACAGCCTTGTGCTGCTGGTAAAAAGCAAACGGACTGACTGGGACGTAGAGCCAATAACTCTATTTGTTGTTATCATTCTTTTGACAGCTGGTAAATACAACAGATTGAGGACAATGCAAGAAAACAGTACTCCAAGGGGACCTTAGAGCCCCTTCCAGTCCCTCAAGGAGTCTAGGAGAGATGGGGAGGGACTCTTGATCAGGGAAGGGAGCCATAGGATGAGGGGTAACGGTTTTAAACTGGAAAAGGGGAGATTTAGATGAGATTTTGGGAAGAAATTATTTGTTGTGAGGGTGGTGAGAGCCTGGCCCAGGTTGCCCAGAGAAGCTGTGGCTGCCCCATCCCTGGAGGGGTTCAGGGCCAGGCTGGATGGGGCTTGGAGCAACCTGGTGTGGTGGGAGGTGTCCCTGCCCAGGGCAGGGGGTGGGACTGGCTGATCTTTAAGGTCCCTTCCAACCCGAACCATTCTAGGATTCTATACTCTCTTTAGGCGTCTCCTTAGGCAGTGTTGCTTTCTGTCCTAAGCATGGGACTGACAGAGAATAATACATACCTTTTTTTTTTTTTAATATCATCGTCTACTAACACTGACTCGTGAGATGTATTTGACAGAATTTGTGCTTTGCAAGTATGATTTCAGGGAGATGAAGTGACATTTACTTTTGGAATAGCCTGTATACCAGAGCCCTAACCTTCTGAGTGCAGAGGCTGAATTTTGGATTGCTCAGCACAGCTTTGAACCTGTCTCGAAATGCAACTAAACAAGAATGAGAGCTTTACATTTTTTAATTTGAAATCAGGAAAACCAAGAATTTCAAAGTGTCATAAAAATCCTCCATATTATATTCCCCCAGACAAATGATTGGAGAGGTTTTATCACATAGGAAAACCAGTCATTTGGCACTGATAACTTCTATCTATTTTATTAAATTTTTATTAAAAGCCAAATGTAACTAGAAAAGTGTTAGTTGATAACGGAAAGAGAAGCAGCATAAAATGATATGTTCAAAAGATAGGGCTCAAATATCCCAGCAGTGAAAGCTCAGATTTATACTGTCACTGTCATCCCAGGAGATATCAATTGCTCACTGTAAAGTAAATGATGGATGTCGGGGTCTGAGTGAACCACTGAGCAAACACTGCAGTGTGCGATGCAGCAGCTACTCAGCAGCATCTGCCAAGCAACCGTTCCAAAAAGGGGAAAAAAAAAAAACCCAAAACAGAATTCTGAATGCAACAGAAACATTGGGAGAGTTTGTGTCAATGGGTGTAATTACTCCAGTGGCTGCAGGAAACAGCATCACGCTGCGAGTTCAGAGGCGAAAGTATTTCTCATTCAAAGAGATGCCATTAGATAGAAGGGGTGTTTGGTCTAATATATGGGGCTTTTTTCCCCCCTCCATACATCACACTGTCACTCCACCAACCCCCTGGCTGTTGCATTTGCTGGTGGCCCAGTGGGAGACTAAACATCCCTGAAATTCATGTGTTACTGCCTGAGACCTCATCTTGAGGTGGGAAACACGCACTGGATGTCAGGCTTTTGCCAAAAGGCGAGCTCCTCTGCCAGTATCCCCCCCCCCCGAGTCCTGAAGATTGTGCGAGGGGTTTTCCCCCCTTACGGATGAGTAAAGTGTCCCCGGACCAACCTGCAAACTCTGCTGTAACAAACAACTCTTCAGGAAATGAAAGGACTTCTTTATGTCCCTCTAACCAGGAACTATTCATATATTAATAATATTTGCAGATTTAACTGAGGTGTGACGTGCAAGAGCAAAAAACGAAGCAGAAATCAAACACATAGGCTGATATCCCTGGCACGTATCTTACAAACATTGATGAGACTGTCCATTCCCTATACACTTGCAATTAGGTGATATTTTCAACTAGGAAATGCAAAGTTTACCCCTAAGGGCAATTATTTTTTTAGAAGTACTTTTAGAAGTACTATTTTGAGATTACTGAAAGCAATTGTTATTTGACATCTATTAAGCCATCTCAGAGAGATTTCATAAGATAAAGTTTGCTCGAGAGGAAAGAACAATGGAGATCTTTGCCTTAAAGCACATGAACCTTCCATCTCATTACCCGCAGGTGACTCCCACCTGCAATATATAATGACGTGTTTCCTTCCTCATTAAGAAGTGATACACTTCATTTTTTTAAGATGTTTAACTCTTAAAAACACTTAACTCTGTTTAGCATGACCATAATACCACAATATTGTATTATATATATATATAATATTCCATTAGCATGTATAACTGTCTTTTAATAATTCCTGATTTACCAAAGCTGCCTATGGTACAAGAGCTGGAAATAGTAGATAATTGGTTTTTTTTTTCCCAAGAAATAAAGAAGACTAGATGAGTGGATCATGGGCTGCACAATAACCAAGGGCCTTATTGATGAACAAAAAGAGTGCTGCTGGAATTTTACACATTTTTTGCTAGCCGGTGTGAGCCAATTGTCCTGGAGAACCAGGGAAGGTGTGAGCCTTGACCAATTTGATAGATTTGACAAAGCATAGGAAACCACGTAGGATGGCAGCAGCTCAGCCTGAAAAAGCTATTTCTTGACATCTTTCACTCAGAAAAAAAAAAAAAATATATATATAGTCTCAATAAGGTGCGGTACCAATATTGCCAAAAAATTGATGCGAGCGCATAGTTTGTGTATCTTCAGCACAGGGAGTGTCCTGACTTGCTTACAAGTTGGTCTCTTGTGTCTCTGAATCCTGCCCTAAACCTCACCTATCCTGGCCTTTTTCTGCATTTCAAACACTGACACCTCCACCTTACAAAAATAAGACTATAATGAATATCCCTGTCATTTTAAGGGCCACTTAGAAAGCATCATGTAATTATTTCTAGATCATTAACGTAGTGACAAGCTTCTGTGGAGCTTGTGATCTTGTACAGCGCTGAGACCTAATAAAGGCCTGCAGGGAGCACAAGGCTTTTTGTAAAATGTCCTTATTTGTAAAGTGTTTCGTTGTTACAGGTTCTGTCATTTCTACAGACCCATGAAAGAGCAAGGGCTTAGAAAAACTCAAGCATATATTCCAATGGTTTCTCTCCTTCCCTGCCTTCTCCCTCTGCTATGCCTTCCCAACCCAACACAAAATGAATCGACCCTTTTCGCATAAGCTTAAATTCGGGAGAAATGTTTTCATTTCAGTTGTGTTATAATTAATGAAGTTGGCTTCATTTTGTCAACCACTAGGTAAGACATTCTTCTTCAATTCAGAGATGCCAAAATCAGATGATAAAACTTCAGGAAGGATTTGGGCCTCACCTTCCTACATGATTTATGACATTTCTATCATCACAGCACAGCTCTTCCATGAGGGTCTGATTGTTATATTTTCTTTAGACTCTGGATTAACAGCTCAGGATGTCAGGATCCTAAACGCAGGATTAACCTGTGTTTTAGACAGGGCTAAGTACAAAAAGTAATTATACTTTTTTCATTAATATAAGAGCAGGGGCAGAGAAACGTCTTTTTACAGAACAGAAAGAGTCAGAATTGGCTGCTAATCTTGTTATCTCCAGTAAAATATTTCCTCCTGGGGGGGTGTCAGTCACCTCTCTAATAGCTCCCAAGCTACTCCTGGTAACTATCTATTTTGCCGTGGCAATGAGCTGTATCTCTAATTCTTTCTCTGATCATTAGACAACGGTTTTTTTTGGTTGTTGGGTGTTTTTTTTCCCCTCTCATATACCTTTTGCATGTAATAGGAGCAGCACGTTTCTCCTTATGGCTGTGCTAAGGAAGACTGTGATGGTGCAATGAGGAAAATTGCCTGTTAAGCCGGTTTGCGCTTGGATGACTCCCCTATTCCAGCTGTCTGGCTTCAACAACAGCTTGAGATGTGCAGAATATTGTTTGTGTGTATGTTTTGGGGTGGGGTGGGAAGTGTATATCTCAGCGGTAATTAGTTTCCCAGAAACAGGGCTTCCTGCTTCATCTGCAAAGTACCAGGCAGGTAGATTACAGTTTAGTGAATTACACCCAAGGGCTGTCTCTAACCTTCAAATGTGCTACCATATTATTTCATTTTCAGACAGTTTAATACAGTTCCTGATCGTTAATATGATTTTAATATCTGACAGTGCAAAAGGGTAATAATGTTGTGGGGCTAAGAAAGTAGAAAAGAATAAAAGGGCTGTCACCATTGCTGATTCACTGCTGGCTTGTCATCCCTAGAAAATATATTTTATTGCCCTGGTATGTCTGCACAGCTCATGGAAAGAATCAGTCATTCCACTCTCAGACCTCTAAAAATTATTTTAATTCAATTTCTGTTTGTTCCAGAACAGGCCACCATAGAATAATAGAATAGTTCGGGTTGGAAGGGACCTTAAAGATCGAGTTCCAACCCCCTGCCCTGGGCAGGGACACCTCCCACCAGACCAGGTTGCTCCAAGCCCCATCCAGCCTGGCCTTGAACCCCACCAGGGATGGGGCAGCCACAGCTTCTCTGGGCAACCTGGACCAGGCTCTCACCACCCTCACAGGAAAGAAGTTCTTCCTGAGATCTCATCTAAATCTCCCCTCTTTCAGTTTAAAACCATTCCCCCTCTTCCTATGGCTCCCTTCCCTGATCAAGAGTCCCTCCCCATCTCTCCTGGACCCCTTGAGGGACTGGAAGGGGCCCTAAGGTCTAACATCATATAACCATCTCATGCTATAGGACCACATCACTGTGACATTGCACCTTCACAAATAAAATTCAGCTGATAGGTAGAACTGGTTGACCTACCTGCAAAGCCACATGAATGCAGCCAAAGTGCTCTCAGTACTGAAGAAAGCATCTATATGGGACTGTATTATCCTCGATATGCACTTAAATTCACTTACGAGTTTGCTCAGGAAACTGTCTCACACAATATGGGCTCACCATCAGACTCGCAAGCTCTCCGAGAGAGAAATCTGTCTTCTTCCTTGTGCTGTAATTGCCAAAGAGCACAAGGCATGGCAAAGACTCCATCAGATGACCTCCCTCCACCCCCAACACTGACCATTCCCCCCCATCGTTTTCTGTCTTTGAACCAGTTAATTAACTGTGTGATGACCTCTGCTTTTACCTACGGCTGGTTAATTTAAGAATACATGACAAAAAGTCCTGTTTTATTACTTTGGAGAAACCTTTATAGCAGAAGAATTGGTGTACCACATGGTTCTTCCAATGGCCAGAGCCGATGACTCCTTCAGAGAATGCAAACTGCTCTGGAAGTTCTGACATTATTCGGTGTGGCTTTCACAAAGCAATGTACCATATTTAATTAGGGGCTACTTAAAATAGTCTCTGCCAGTTTTCTTGGTAGAATCGTATGACTTACCCATCTCTCCTGAAAGCCTTTAAGTTCAGCGTAGCTAAGACCCCCGTGATTTTAATGGCAGTAGGAAGGCCTTCCAAGAGGAGGATCTCCACCAACCTCCACAAACCTGCAGCCCTGCCCAACACGCAGCCTGGTAAGCAGCAGATTCTCACCCCTTCTGCCCCCATCTCACCTCTCTCGGTGCTGGTCGATGTACAGAACCACTTTCCTCCAGCGCCGGGTCCCGCAGGCGGCTCGCAAGAGTTGGGCTGACAAAACCTGGCTCCCTCGATCGCCCCGGTCGTTTCGCTGCACGTTGCTTTCCTTTTTTTTGGCGGTAATAAATTAGATAATCATTACAAGCGAGAGGATTGTGAAGATAATTAACAAATGAGGCTGCTGAAGGATTTATTGCTCTGGCCTGATCCTTCGCTAGCTTCCCTGAGAAAAAGCATCATCTAGCTCACATTTGCCAGTAATTAGCTTTGTCTTTATTGCATTGTAAATACTGCTTTAATTACTGCACTATTTAGCTCAGGAGATGAGATTCAATTGCAGTAACTTAAACGGGATTCCTGTGCTACCAATTTTTTTCTTCCCTTAATTCCTTTTATTTTTAACTCCTTTTAAGATAAACACACAACACAGATTGGCAAACACATCTGGATGTGTTTTCGTGATTAAAACCTTAAACAGGGCTTCTGAAAAGGGGGGATGAACTCAGATGTTAGACAAAAAGCTGCTCCTTCAGGGGGCTGCTGTAGCAGACCTGTGCTGGGATACAGACATTTTCTATTATTCTTCTCCTACAGAGTGGCAAAGGCTCAGCCACAGACCACCAGCAGAGCATTTTCTTGGCTTACAGCAATTCCTACTGCTGCATATGCTCTGTGCTATCCCTGGTGCCTCTATCCATCCAAACCCAATGACAAGATGTAATTTCAGTCTAGTAGGTGTCACCCACATGAAATTCAGATGAGCTTTCGCTGCGTTTCATCCATAGTCAAGGTTAAGCAAAGGAAGAGAAAGTGCTGATGTCCCTCACTCCTAACTCAGCCTGTAGTTGATGCAGAATTCATGTGGGAACCCAGCTCAGGGGAGCAATACGGTGTTGGGATATGTGGTCTCCTGACACTGGGGAATATAAACTCCCCAACAGTTCTAACTCTCCCTGTATTATATAGGATCTAGTGACAGACACGCTCTCCCCTATTTTGTCTGCCCCTGCACCTGAATCAGCTTACCAAAAGCTGTCTATTTGACTCAAAGAGAATGGTTGTTTGCCCACTGTAAGAACCGTTAGGGGCTGAGCCTGTAAATGCTGCTTCCTCCTGCCCCTTTATGCAAGGGATTAAAATAATTCTAAGAGTGCAAGGAAGCATGTCTACTTAGCTGATGTTCAAAGAGAGACAGATAAAAACACTCCAGTGTTTCCTGGCTTTGTGAGCAGATGAGAGCTGGACTAGGAAATACTTCCTATCGGAGATACCTATTAGGTTCTGATTACCTTCAAGAAGAAATGTGTGGCACCTCATTTACCTCAGTTGTACAAGACTAGACAAAGCCCTGAATTTGCCATCACGAAGGACACTGGTGGGAAGAGTCCTTCAGCCCCACTGGAGTTTGCATTGTAAAGTCATGAGAGACCAGTTGTGTTTAGAGTTTATTGTGGTGCAGAAGTATTAATCAGCAAATTTTCTTTGGAGCCTAGAAATGACAGTGATTTAGAAATGTGTGGAGAAGTAATTGTAATTGGATTGGAATTGTAGCCAGCTTTTATATAACACTGCTCAGTTGATGTGGGAAGAGCGGTGGACACTGTCTACCTGGATTTCTCCAAAGCTTTTGGTCCAGTTCCCCACAGCCTCCTCCTAGAGAAAGTGATGTATTATGGTCCAGACCAGTGGCCTGTGCACTGGGTGGGGAA
>JAOTQQ010000041.1:20575708-20588166 GCA_026546715.1 Gallinago undulata
ACTGGGAAGCTGCCATGTGAGGAAAGGTTGAAAGAACTGGGTTTGTTCAGCCTTGAGAAAAGAAGGCTTTGGGGAGACCTTGTCACCATGTTCCAGTATTTGAAGGGTGTTGACAAAGACGACAAACTCCCTTTTTACAAGGAGTCCCACAGAAAAGACAAGGGGTGATTGTTGCAAGTTACTCCTGGGGAGATTCCAAATAAACACAAGAGGAAAAGTTTTCACAATAACAATCAGCTTTTGGAATAATCTCCCCAGGGAAATGGTGGGTTCCCCAACAAGGGACACTTTTAAGATTCAGCTGGATGGGGAGCTGGGGCATCTTGTCGAGACTGTGCTTTGGCTAAGAAAGGTTGGACCAGATGAACCTTGAGGTCCCTTCTAACCTGGTGTTCTATGATCTCTTAAAAGATCAAAGTTTACAAATTAAGTAGGATCAGTTAATAGGAAATGTGAGAACATTAAGAAGATTGAGACAGAATAATTTATAGTTGTATTTTTGTATCATGTCAGTCCTGCCTGTGAAACTACACAGGCTATTTAATCCTTTTCCCTGAAAAGGAGAGAGAAGGATGTCACCAAACCATGCAAATTAATTTCCAATAACTATTTGCATCCTGCCCACTACTTTCTCCTGCAGATGACAGTATGCCTTCACTTCTAGTCCTGAACTGCTGCTGCTTTTGTTCTTTATACAACAGTCTGAAGGAACCACTCAAGTCAGTACCAAGCCTATTTACTAAAAACATGTGTGAACAAGACCTGAAAAATGCTGTCTTCACTCTGACTGGCTCTGATGACTCTTACGGTAGGGAGCACAATAAACACCATTCAGAGGTCCCCAAATTCCTCACTGTTGCAAGAGGATACCACTGTATCCCCACATACCCCTCTACAAAACCTCCACGGAGTTCTTTCCTGAGGGTGGCTGTGCTTCAGCTATCACAGAAGGGGTCTTCGTTTATAGCAAATCCCTTTAATTATTTTGAGAACTTCAGCTCAAAGCTACTATATAAAATTGTGACCCTATCATGAAAGATAAATGAGCCTTCTTATAAAGCAGGCCTGACAGATTGAATATATTTGACTGAATGCTTCAGACAGGATACTCTGCCATAGTTTGGGGAGGGAACATCTATGATTTAATCCTCCCAAACTCCGTTAGAGGCTTTGTGCCACAGACTCTATATTACCCCCATGCCCCCACTCCTCTTCCATCAAATGGATTTACCGTCCCAGCAACAGAAGGCTGGAGGTGGATAAAAAATGTGCCTGCACAGCCAGGAGTGCTCCGATGCCATTGTAATGTGGGCATAAAATCAAGGAACATATGTAGAGGCAGCTGCTCGCAGTTGTGAAGGCATGTAAAAAATATGGGACTGTTGAAAAACTTTGATAGATTTTATAACTGGGGAACTATATATTTTTATCGTACGCTATATGAACCCACAAAAAGTGGTGCTTTCCTTTAGTACATTTATTCATTGCTCGTTTACAACGGAGTAATTCCATCATGCAACAAGCTGCAAAAAAGGTTTATGCCTCGTCTCTTCACCGAAGAGTTATAAGTTCATTGCACTAAATCTGTCTGATGGAGGAACCAGACAGTGACAAGGACTCGGGGCATTACAGAGAAGGCTGAAAGGAGCTTGCTCTTATGGTGAATCCTCGGCCGTATTTCAGTTCCATGCACGTCGCTTCGTAAAGGAACTAGGGGAACCTTCTTTTTGGTGTCTGGAGTTGGGATCCTACAGTGGATTGTTTAAGGGAAGGTTAGAAACCAAGTCTGAAGTTCTCCTCTGAAACAGTGAGTACACATCTAGTCCTCCTGGATTATCTTCCCAAAACCACCCTGATCTTTACCTTTCTTTGTATACTCAGCAGATCTTAAGATGAGTGTCCTCCTCACTTAGTAGGTGAGATTGCTGCCTTTGAATGGAATTGAGGTTAGACAAAGTGACTGTTACAGCAGAGAAGACAAGATACAGAATATTGCTGGATTTACCATACTTTGGACCTTTCCCTTTTAAAGCACCCCTGGAGCTTTAACTGAAGAAAGGTAGATGTAACCAAAGCTGAGGGCTAACAAAAGAGAAACTACGCACAACTACCTACAGAAATAATGAAAAACTTTCTTGAAAAGGCAAGGATGACATATTTTTGAGTCAACCTTACTTTGTAATGCCACTGGCCCTATCCTGGATATTTGACTATCAAGTTTAACACGGGCAGCATAAAGCCCCCAGTGCCTAACCTGCTGCTACAGACTAGATATCAATTACCCTCACCTCGTGGGATTCCATGAGAAAGACACCCAACCTTGGCCATCTCTTGATGTGTAAAATGAGTAAACAAAGTGAAATTGCTTCCTTGTAGACATACAGGAAGGATTGTCTAGCTAACATGATCAAAGAGCTTTTAAAGTGTATGTACTTTCATTACAAACTAATTGAGCCCTTCCATAGAGAGAGAAAATAGGATGCAATTATTATTTCTATGTCTGTCACTCATGTTCTAATTTGTAAATTGACATAAAATACCAGATGGGGAAACTGAGCAGTCTGATGGGAAGAGTTAGCTTTGCAGTAGCCGTATGCAATACTCTGTCTGGTTTTCGTGACAAAGCAGATGAGGGCTCAGGCAGAGAAAGATGTGACAGTAGGAATCCTAGGAGTTTATGGCAGTGGGTCTCCATCAGATTGTCACAGCAGTCTCAGCGTCGCTAAAAATCACTGGCACAATGAGTCTGGATCAACTTGACCCATAAGACCGACAGTTTGCAGAATCTGTCAAGGAACAGCTTCTTTGTACGTGAGTGGACAGGTGCAAATCTCTGCTTTTGCCATAAAATTTAACTTATTGGAAAGTTTACGTGTGCAGGAAAATACAGGTAATAGTCTTGAAACAGAAGGAATAGTCACTAAGAGAAGTCATATCCACAAAGTCAAATCTTCCCTACTAACACTGTTATCTTCTACCAGCTGTAACAATGAAAAATAACATAAATAGATGGACACCAAATTTTACTTCCTGATTATTGGTTTGGAATTCAGAGCAGATTTAGTCAAAAGGAAAGCGGGCACCATCGTAAAGTTTTCTGATGAACTATGCAAAGTGTTTAGACAGTCTCAGTCTAATCTCCAGCCACTGTCATTGTTAGCTTCATAAGAAACAGGAAAGGAATAAGCAATGTATATCACTTCTAAGAAAAACAAACAGGGGAAAGTTAATTCTTAATAATATTCAGCGCCATTCTGTGCCGTATTCTCCTGTGGAAAATTAGAGGTCTTCAGTGACCGAGAATAGAATTCCAAGCGCTTTTATCAATATTAAAAGTCCTTTGGCTTCTTTTTCAAAAACTACTTTCTATGAGAGAACAGTGGAAATTATGTTAGATTTCTTTCTTGCCCTTCTTCCTCCAGATCCTATCATCCAGAACTAACCTGAAAGACTGACAGACATTTCTTATCAGTTATATTTTACCTGGTTATTTGCCATCTTTGAGACTAAATCAGAAAAACATGCACACATTTAACCACCGCTGCTGATATAATTCTGATCTTTCTAATCTTTCTCTCTTCCTCTTTCTTGCTATCAAATTGCTACCGATTAATTTATGTCCAAAAAGCACTTTGAAGATGTAAAGCCCAATACAATGCTAAGTATTTGAAGAACAGCGGAGCCAGTGCAGTTAAGCATTCCACAGTGTTTTGCAATCATGCTGCTGAAATGAAGGTTGCAAGGGCCTTATCTCCATACGTTCCAAACGGGCTAATGCCAAGTTTCTGTCCTCCAGAATCCTCATAAGCCAACACCTACTACTACTGGTGAAATCTTTACTTGCTTCCAAAGTCAGGAGGCTGTCGTCTCCCTCACCACATGGTCAGGCTCTCAAATCCCCTATATTTCTAACTATACAAATCAAACCCCCTGGCTTTTTCATAACACTGAGACTACACGTAGCTTCTAATTCAAGGTCATCAAGACCTGGGAGTTAAGAATTTGTCAGTATCTTACCTCTCAGTGTCACTCATGCAGAGTGTGACTCTGCAACTGTCCCAGGCATGGCAAGGTGTTCCATCCCACTCTCAGAAAAAAAAAAAAGGGGCGTAAGTGACTCCGATTTGTAAATTCCCAATGGCGTGGACCAAGGTGAGAAAAATCTCAAGGTCCGTATACAAACATTAGTTCCCAGAATGATTAGTATAGGTCTTAACAAGTCCATGGTAATTGGTCAGGTGTATCACAAACTATGGCAAGCAGCGAGTTATGGGTTTTGTTACTGAGCATGTTACTGACACAACAACGTATGGCAAGAGGTACTGAAGGTTGTTACTTAACAACTCTGAGAGGAAAAAGTGAGGGATAGAGAAAGGAAAAGACAGAGAAAAAGACAAAGATATAGAGGTCCTGGTTCCAGTGTCTTTTCAGAGAATCTTCCCAGGCATAATCTTCTTTCTTGGAAAAAATCTTCCAGGCAAAATCTTCTTTCTTGGAAAAGATCAAAGATCTTCCCAGGTATGGTCTTCTGTCTTGGGAAAGATCTTTCCAGGTACAGTCTTCTTTCTTGGAAAAATCTTCAGAGGCATGATCTTCTTCTTGGTTCCCCCAAGGGGCACTTATTTTCCCCTTTTATGTTTGCTGAATTAGCACAGTCAACCCCCCTTGCCATAGACAGCCTCGTCTCAGGTTTCTCCCTTCTCTTGGGTGATGCGATTTGGGTGGAGAGGCGAATGCCATAGTGATATATGTTTAACATGATCTCCATAATCTTCATTAGCATGGGATGTGTGCTTTCGTATGTATTTCACAGATAATGAAGCAAAGGTCACTTATCAGACACAATGGACTTGAGAACAGAGAACTAGCAAGCTCACCACATGGGTGCACAACTATCTTGTCTCCACAAGACAGTCCTCCCACTGCTTTTCTGGGGCCTGTGAGTCTCATCAGTTCTTCGAATGTCAGGCCTGCATTATTTATTGTCTTGCAAGTGTTTGAGGCATTCCATTGAAGGCTTGGAGGGCCTTCTCCCCCAGGTTGGAGAATTTAGAGGTTGTCTCTTAGACACGGGGATGAGGCCTTGCTTCCTCTGGGCAGTCCCAACAAAGGCTGCAAAAGACAGAGCTGAGGCGTGAGGGGCCCAGACACCTCCATTGCACAGCCCAGAGAAGGTCTGACCTGAAATAGAGCCCCTGGTCCCATGGGCAGCAGGTGGCAGAGGTAGATAGAGGTCCCAGGTGAGACTGCTTGGGGACGTTAAGAGCTGTGGGTGCCCTTAGGGGACCTGAACACCAGTGCTGACCTTGCCTCACCTTAGAACTTGGGGAAATCAGTGGCGCTTTCAAAGTATCCGCTGACCCCGAGGAGACAAATGTAAGGATTGTGCAGTTTTGCATGAGTGCTCAAATATCTGCATTATTCATCTGGCCCTCATCGCTACGCTGAGCTCCAGGGGAACTTTACAATACTGTCAAAATGTATTACTTGCTGTATCTGTATGTTGTTATAGGTTAAACCATTGTTCCCGCTTTCCAGGTAGGATTCCAAGGCTCAGGCAGGCACAACCAAGTATGAAACACGCCTCCTTGAGAAAGCAATACCCATCGCTGCTGCAGAACCAGGAGTGGCACGGGTTTGGCACAGCCTCTGAACAAATAAGCTGTAACGATGAAAGGATGCACTTACAAGGTCTGGCACAGTGATGCTAAACGCGGCCAGCACGCTTTCAGGCTCTCCTGCTCCTCACCAAAGCCATGCCACGTGAAGGCATCAGCTTGGAATCTCCACGCATGCCCCGAATGATTCGCTCGCAAGCATGAAGGGAGTTTATGGCAAAAGAAAGAAAACAGGGTGGGTTTTTTTGAGGTTTCTTCCTACAGCCCTGACTCCTATTTATAGGAGACCACCTCCTGAAGTCACTGGAAGACCATGGGAATCACAGATGTTTTGGAGGTGGACAAGAGGTGAAGCATTTTTTACGAACAAGCGTAGAGATCCTCCTGTTTGGTTTGACTTGACACACAGAAACATCTCATTAACTCTCATTCATATAAGAAAGGGGAAAAAAAAAAAGAACCTGTCATCTCCTTCACAGAGCTTACCAACAGCCTGTGCTGCAGTCTTAGCATTTTCTCTCAGTTTCTGTTATTAACTGGAAGAAATGGTGGGAATAATCTGCATAGAATAAAAAGCTGTTGAGCACATTCTGCTCTGCGCAGCGTGGCAGCTGAATTGCAGAGTTAACTCAAATCCAGCAGGCTCTGGTTCTGCTGTTTTGCAGACTTCTCCCTTTCCCTTCCTCTCAGTGGTCCGTTAGGACCCGGTGAGAAATCTTTCTACAAAATTTGCAAATCTGTAAAGTTTCAAGGGGAGCTGAAGATGTGCAAGGTTTACTTGTGGTGGCTTTACGGTGGTGAGCTGGAGACTCCCTGAGTACGCTCCTGTCCTTGGCGTGTTGTACTTTGTCCATAGCACCAAATCATCTTGGAAATGAATAAGACGAGCTCATGATCTCTTTTTTTTTTTTTTTTTTTTTTTTAATGTTGTATCACAAATGGCTATTAATCCTTTCTTTTTTTTTTTTTTCCTTTTTATTTATTTATTTATTTATTTATTTTTAGCTTTATTTAGGACTTAACAGCAAGGCAAGTAGCCATAGGTAGGCTGTGCTGTTTATGTACGCATTCCAGAGATGGGAAGGGGGAGGTAATTATTGACCGGCTCGGGGAGGCAGGGGGCTGAGCTGGTGGCTCCGCGGTGGCCAGCATGGTGGGGGGGATTTCATGGCAAGGGGGGGGACCACTGTGGGTGCAAAAATAACCCCCCCACACACCAAAAGCAGGAGCTCCTAGGGAGGAGGAAGAGGAGAAGGGATGTGACTACCCATTCCTGGCTCCCGGTCAAATCCCTCCCGGCATAAATCACCCGATTAGATATCCTTATGATTTCAGAGCTGCCAATATTCCGGGACCATTTCAGCCTGAAAAATAAAAATGACAACCAGGTGACAGCAGGGTGGCACGTGGCTCAGATCCAATTCATTTTTCCACTTTGCAAGCCCAGGGAATCGAAGTTGAAGGCAGGACTTTGAGGCCGGGGCCCGGGCTGGAGGGGGCCCGGGGAGAGGAAGGGAAGGGAAGGGGTTGGGAGTGGGGGGGGGGAAGGATGGAAAACGGTGAAGAATGAAGCCATTGTGATCCCCACCACCACCCCCCTCCCCTCATCCTCTTCTCCCGGCGGCTCTGCAGGGATCACTGCCCCCACGGCACGGTCACTCTCCCGCTGCCGGCCCTGATTGGCAAATCAGCCACACGGGCTGGTGGCATTTGGCTGGTCTGGCCACTAATGGAATCCCCTACTAAAGGGGACGGCGTAGGAGGGAGAAGAAGAAGGTGGTAGGAACAGGTGAAACGCGTGTTGTTGACATCGTTTGCGATTCAAAGTGCTCTACGGTGTCAGGAAAAACATTTTCCCCCATTAAACAAACAATCTGCCAGACAGTTTCAGGCTCTGTCACTCCCCGTCAGTCTCCCCAGCAGCAGGTTGGCAGGTTCTGGCGCGCTCCCTCCGCTTTGATCTCGCAAAAAAAAAAAGGCCGGCTAGCACGGAAGGAGGGGAGGTGGCCATCCCTGGGAGGTGACAACCCTTCGCTCGCCGCGGTCATCACCAGAGGGATGCTCCAGCAAAGCGGGTGGATGTGGCTGCGCTGGGATGCCTGGAGCAACACCTGGTCCATGGCAGAGCCACGTCAGTGAGCCCAGGGCGGTGGTAGGCGAAGAGAAAAGGGCTGGCTAGCTGGCTACCAACACGAGGTGGCCCTCCCCATACCTCAGGGCTGAGGAGGGGTCTTAATTCCAGCTCTGGCACTTCCTCAATACGTGACCCCACTCTGTGTTTCCATGCCCTGTCTCTGGAGACTACCAAGGGCAAGTGTTGGGTGGCACTTGTTGTGGGCCAGGGCAAGTGTTTGCCCAGGGCATGGCACCGAGGGCACCAGAAGAAGGGGTGCCCTTCGGGGGGACATGGGACACCACGGCCAGCAAGGCTTGTCCTCTGCAAAGGGATGTGGCTGCCGCAGATGAAGTGGTTTTTCTGCAAGGACACCGCAGCCTTTCAAAGGGTAGCAAAATGCTTCCCTCCGAGTTACTCAGTTACACGTTCCAAACTCCCAAACTACACAAATCTCCTGAGAAAATGCAAGTCAGTCGGAGAGAAATCTTGGAGCCACTTCAAACGTTTTGCCAATAATTCATGCGATGAGATTAAAAAAGCCATTTCTTCCTTTGCCAAGTACACAGAGACCAGAGTGTTCCCTATTGTGTAGGAACATCACAGCATGTAGCATTTGACAAGGAAAGGTCACCGGGGAGGGGCCACAACTCCTTTTTTTAAGAGGCTGCTGCCAGTGTCCTTTGGAAAAACTGGTTTTACTCTCTAGCAAAAGCCACAATTGAACGCCCGGCTAAGTGGGGTGAAATACCTGCCTGTGGTTTCTTTTACAGAGGCTCTCTTGGAGGATTCCCTGCTCTCTATCCGACCTGGGACCAATCTTCCAGTGGTGTCCATCAGCAGACACCCCTTGACTTATCCCGTCAGTGCCCTAAGCCCACGCTGCGGCAAGGACAAGATACCAGGCAGCAGAAATGAGCCCAGAGCAGAGGCTTGGGTTGAAAGGGGTCTCGGGGTATGATGTGCCCGATTTCCCTGGACTTCCAGGGATGTACAGCATCTTTTCCAAGGGAATAAGAAAGCTCTTGGAAACTAGCTGTTGGCCAGATGAGGCAGTACAAGGAAAGACGGGCATTAGAAGACACGAGCAAGTGACCATAAATCTAGTGATGCTTCCCAAACTACTTCTTCACCCACCCCTGATGGGTGGTTGAGAACCATAGAATCACAGAATCATGCGGGGTCGGAAGGGACCTCTGGAGATCATCTAGTCCAACCCCCTGCCAAAGCAGGTCCACCCAGAGCAGGTTGCTCAGGAACTTGTCCAGACAGGTTTGGAATGTCTCCAGAGAAGGAGACTCCACCACCTCTCTGGGCAGCCTCTTCCTGGGCTCTGCCACCCTCACAGTAAATAAGTTCCTCCTCACGTTTAGGTGGAACTTGAACTTCTTCTATTCAAGTTTGTGCCCATTTCCTCTTGTCCTGTCCCTGGGCACCACTGAGAAAAGACCAGCCCCATCCTCCTGACACCCTCCCTCTAAGTATTTGTAAGCATTGATCAGATCCCCCATAAGTCTTCTCTTCTCAAGACTAAAAACACCCAAGTCCCTCCGCCTTTCAACAAATTCCAGCCACAACAGACCATTTAGTAGGAGCATCACTTCCCTCATTCTCTAACACAACACTTTTGGCCCCACAAAAATCACAGCCACAGCGGACGGACAGGCTGCTACGAGACGCAACGCGAAGAATTTCTCTGGGAACACACAGAAAACCTTCAAAACCAGCTTGCTGAATCCCAAGCTGGTGGGACGGGACAGGAGACTTCAAAATACTCGTTGGAAATCTCTGCCAAAACACCACTGGGGTGTAAGGAGAGCTCCTGGGACACCAGAACAGAAACACGGATCCAAAATCCCTTCTCCTCCCCAGATCTCCCCTCCATAATCAAAATGGAGGCATTTCATCCGGACTGATTTCATTGTGTCATTATCAATTTATCCCCTGTGAAGCGAGAGATGACCCTCAGCCCCCAGGGGGTTTGGAGAACGCTACAGGAGCCTGAGGAGCAGATTGGGGGGGGGTGTCTCTGAAAAGACCACTAGAAGCCATCTGCAGAAATCCCACGACAGTCTTGGACACGGACCATCCTCGCCGTGAGACAGCACAGCCGGACAAAGCCAGGCAGACAAGGCTATTAGAGGATCCGTGGAAATAAGAATAGCCAGGAAATACCAGGCTGTCCAGCCAGTGGTCTGTCTAAACCCATAACCTGCCTCCAACAGCGACCATAATTCAGCAAAAAAAAACCAAAACCAACAACCTCGGCAAGAGGTAATTATAGAACAAGGTACAAGTAACGAGATTTTCATGCAACTTCCTCTCAATCACTGGCAGGTCCCAGCTGGCTCCTCCGCGGAGCAAATCCCATCCCAGGCTCGACTCTACCTTCATAATTCAGGATTTCCTTGTGATCCACCTGAAACAGCCCATCTATTTTAGCATCTTCCCAAGATCACGGCCTCATCGAAGCGTCGTGCAGCGGAGCTTCATCGCTAAGCTTGCGCTGAGCTGAAATAAAAAACCAAAAAGAAGTGGTTTTTTTTAATTTGTTTTTGGTTTCTTTTTTTTTTTCCTACCAGTGGTGAGTTACTGCTAATTCAATTTCAGCAGCTGCCAATCACCAATTTCTAGAGAGGCCCGCGAAAGGCGACTCGTTTTGTGAGCGAGCAGAGAGAAGGCATTCTGGTCGTTGTTAAAGGGTTTCTAGGAAATGGCAGGAGAATTAGAAAATCCTATGGGAAAAGCAGGATGACTTCCCTTCGTGTGTCCAGGGAGGGAGAGCCTGGTGAATCCAGCTGATGGTACGATTCCCCCTGGCACCCCGGGAAGGTCTGTTTGCTTCGTAGTTCCGAACGCAATTAACTGATGGAATTTGGTCTCACTTGTAAACCTAATGAGCTGGGCTGATCCAGGGATGCCAGTAAACCCCCAAAACTTCTCTGATAGGTACAAAAAAGCCACTTCCTCACCCAAATCTGCACAGGTTACATCATCCTTGTAGCATCCAAGCCCCCTGCCCACCACAGCTCACACTGTTTCATCTCGGGATATTATGGAAATACCCACTGGAAATACCTGTGATTGTATTATAGTAGGCAGCTGAGATTCCTGGGAGACAGAAAATAGACCCTCCATTTAAAAAAAAAAAGACAATTTTCACCTTTGTGGGGAACTTTCTTAGGACATATTGGGATGGAAGATGACATTACAGGGCCGTTTGTAAAAACTGTAACGTGATGTCCCCTTTCTATAGGTCATTGGTGGCAAAGCCCACCATGAGGTGAATTAAATGTTAAACTTTATGGCATTTACTTGTGAATTCTGGCCAGAAATTTCCAAGATAAACCACACCAAGAGTCCTGCTTGAGGGCAAAATGAAAAAAGCGCCAACATTAGCTTGTGACGTGCTACAGAAGAGCAAAGGGATCAGACCTGGTTTAGAAATAAAGAAGTGGATAAAGAATGAGAAAATCCCATGGAAATACCAAGTCTCTGCCATTCTGTTGCTTCTGTGCCCATCAGCTTGGTTGGCTCCGGCGGGTTGTGGGACCTGCAACGTACGTAGGGAAGGACTTGAAGAACTCTTGGAAGACACCATTTATTATTCAGCTGGAAACACAGTTACCGCCGGTGGGATTTGATCTCCCTCATAAATGTGAACAATTTTTACTTAGAGCAGTCAAGTGACCACCGGGGCTTCGCCAGCCGGCGGGATTGCAGAGTACAGTTTTTAAGCAGTTTTATTAACTTTAGCTTAAATCACTTGCAGTGCTGATCCCCCTAAAGATCAAAGCTGCTCCATCATTTATACCTGGCAGGCAGTAAAACCCTTACGTAAATCTGCAAGTCCCCTTGTTAAATTTAACATTCATCACTTAACACCACTTAGCAGCCAACCACGGGAGAGCGTGCCCAGCCGGTCCCATCTGCATCTTTCCAGCAAGGATCCAAGGCCACGGATAAAAAAGGAGGCCAAGGCTTTGTCCCATATCTGCTCCTCCAAAAAAGACACAGATGGGAGACGACGCTTGGAGAGCACCTCTTTGCCCCCCTGTTTCATCCATACCCCCCCGCCACAGCCACTATGTCTGAATTCCTTAAGTTCCTAGGAAATCTCAGAGAGCCGCGGAAAACATTCTGTGCCTAATGAGGCCTTCTTGGACCACAGTGCCATCAGACGCCACCACGTCCTGCTAATGAGCTCCTCTCTGCGCCGCGCGGAGCCGCGCTGAACTGAAGTCTCCCCGTAGGACGGCACGCCGCGAGCTGGCAGATTAAACTTTCCGCTGGACCAGGGACAGTGGCGAGGCGCTGGGACAGCATCCAACCTCAGCTGAGCCGAGCAGGGACCGAGAACATGAATTTCTAACCAGCAGCCACCAATGAGGCGTAGGGAGCCCATGTGGACGAAGAAGAGTTGGGGGCCGGAGGAGAGTTGCGTTTCATCTCACGTAGGGCAGGCAGGACATAAAAAGGACCATATCCATCCACGGGAAAACAATACGGGGAAAATACAGAGGCAGGACCATCATGCCTTTTTAAATAAAATAAAATATTAAAAAAAAGAACAAAAAGGACAGAAAATAGATCTGTCCAACTAATATTTGAAAGGCTGAGGGACTTGGGTCTTTCTAGTCTTGAGAAGACAAGACTTAGGGGGGATCTGATCAATGCTTACAAATACTTAAAGGGAGGGTGTCAGGAGGACGGGGCTGGTCTTTTCT
>JAOTQQ010000041.1:20590279-20605526 GCA_026546715.1 Gallinago undulata
GGGCTGCCCAGGGCAGTGGTTGAGGCACCATCCCTGGAGGGATTTAAAAGATGGGTTGACATAGTGCTTAGAGACATTGGTTAGTGATGTGGGGTTTTTTTTTTGCATGGTTTTCTTTTGTGTGTTTCTTTTTATCATAGGTTGATGGTAGGACTAGATGATCTTAAAGGTCCCTTCCAATCTAGATGATTCTATGACTGACTTTGAGAAACTAATAAAGTGAAAGTAATAGAATGACAAAAAGATTTCCAAGCATTCATTGCTGAGATTTTTTTCCTGAACGCACTACACAAAAATCTGAATTTGTAGCCAAAGTCCCTTGCAAGTTCCAGATGGTGTGACATTTAGCCTTGCTGTTTTCCCCACCTGTGCTCACTGACACTGGAGGCATGGATCTAGAAACAACACTGCTTATTTTACAGTACAGTAGCAAAAACAGAAATAAATGTCATTTAGTTTTACGTGGAGTGGCAACTTTTTAACAGAATTTTACTTGGCTCGTGGTCTGTTTTATTTTCTGTTTCGTGCTTTTTCTGAAAAGTAGTCTGGGAGTGTTTTAAACTGCTGCAATGCAAGATGTGTCACTTTTCATTCTGCTAAAGGCTTGCTTTTACCACAAGAATCCCTAGAGCTCATCTTCTGAGCTTTGTTTGAATGTAGTTTCATATGTCCTCAGAGCAAAACACTGCAAATGGAAGGACAGAGTCGTGATTAATATGCTGTGTAGAGGGGTGTCTGAAATAGAACATTAAGAGTCTTCAGATTTGCCACTGCAAAAGAATCTGAAATGTGCTGATTAGGGACTGCAGAGATATTTTAAGATGAAATGGGGTATGTTTTGGGGTTGTTGTTTTTTTTTAAGAAAGAAAATTTCCTGGGTACTAAAAAATAGTTACAGCAGCTTGCATAATACAAACTAACCTGATAGCATACATAACGGTTCATAAGCTGTTCATTACACGATACAAGAGTCCTTTCTCTACCACGGAGAGAAAATATTTTTTTCCACGTAGCTAACCATAGCCATTTATGTCCACGGCTGCTCGGATTCTGCATGCAATTCCTGCAAGGCTGCCCCAGGTACAAAGAATGCCTGTTGCAAACTCCTGCCGTTTCACGCAGCCAGGACATTGGCACCGAAAAATAGTATCCATATACACTTGTGCCTGGGACGTGCCAGCACGATGGAAAATTCTGGTAGGATCAAAAATATACAGCAGTGGCAGGTAGAAGACCAGTGAACTGGAATTTGAAAGTCTGCACTCCTTTTAAGCAGATTTCTGGTGGGGAGGTAGAAGGAAAGAGGGAACAGTGTTGGCCTTGGTGGTTTTGCTCAGGAGAGTATTTCAGCAGAAAAAGAAGACAAAATTATGGCAAACTAGAATGAAATGCTTTCTATATTTCTGTTACTTGCAAATCAGCGGCCATTAGACTTCAAATTCAGATTTTCCTAATTACTAGGTGATTGCAAATTATCCAATTTATTTTAAACACATTTCTCTACAAGTCACAGAGGTATCTGATGTCTGGGCACCTAGCTATATTAAGTAGCCATTTCATTAACTGATTCCAAGGAGTTAGCACTCCTAAAAGAGGCACCTCAAGGAGATACCTCTTCATCATACTGAGTGGCCACGTACTCCGTTCCATGCATTGTCCTAGATTGATGATTTCTCCATGGACTTTATCAAGAGCCTAGGATGACCGTTTTAAATTAGATACCGAAACGTAGAAATTTGCGCTTGGCTTTGTTAAATTGCATTCTGGTATTTCAAACCATTCCCCCAGTACATCCGGAAAGTTCTGAATTCCCATCCTGGCATCGTCATGCAGTATTCTCTACGAATACTACATCATGCAGAATTCTCTACGAATTTAATTTCTCGGGCCCAGGGACTCTATCTAAGCTCCATCTGAGACCCTTAGGCTTTGTCTGAGCTGTGGCAGGGGGTTGTTGGCCTCTAGCTAAGGTGTATGTGTGTGTAGATATTCTCTACTGTGAGGGTGGTGAGAGCCTGGCCCAGGTTGCCCAGAGAAGCTGTGGCTGCCCCATCCCTGGAGGGGTTCAAGGCCAGAGCTGTCACTCAAGTCTACCCTGTGTAAATTTGGGTGCTTTTCTCTTGCTCTTAAAGCCTATTATCTTGTTAGACAATGTGCATAAGTAGATGTGATTTAATGTATTCATGACATGCTTACAAGCTGTCATTCATCTTCTGACTAAACTTCCAGTGCTCGTAAATACTTTTTTTTTCTTATTATTCATTCAAGTACTTTAGGTGCTTGAGAGTAAGCTGCTGGCTGTATCCCAAGGCTGTCATTTTTCTTGCTTAAAGACGTGTCCTTTCTAGGCTTCTGATGCCTTATCTGTCTTGCATGAGTTATCAAAGACAATAGTTAAACATTTGAGGTTGTTTCAGCCCACTCCAAGTTGTTCACTGTAAAACTGAACAGGATGAGCAACTTAAACTTCTGAAGAGAAAATAGAATTTTTGGTTTGGTATTTTTCTATTGCCTTTATATCACCTTTCATTTAGCTTTCACTCTGAGGTGGTGCAGACCCACACTGACTTTCTCACAGGGTGATCTTTTCTTTTGTTTTACACCCTTCCCTTATGGCTGGGAAATGCTATCACTTTAGCTTTTTCACTCAGGCTTATTCTCACCTTCACATATCCCTTCCTTTGTTGAAAAACAGTGATTAGGACAGTTTAAGAACTTGTTGAATCACTTGCATGGAAGAAAGCTGGACAAAGCAATAACAATGGCCCTAACTGAGGTGTTCTGAATAGCCGCGGGAAGAAGTCTGTCATTAACTACATAACCTACCCGTGATCTGCCATTTTTCTTTCCCAATATATATCTGTGTATTTGAAATTCCTTGCTATCACATAGTCTTGTGCTAGAGATGACCTGTTGGGTACTTGCAAAAGGCCTCATCTATAATAATATCTTGGTTTATTGATCTATAGGACCACACTGTGGCAAGGCCCTTTAGTTTTCATCTCCTACAGACATTTATTATCTCTCAAGTAAGCACCCTGATGTACAAAGCAAAATTCCTTCCTTTTCTGTATCCACCCCTTACTAATCAGCCATTATTTTTGCATTAATCTTGCAGTTTGCCACTTATTGTGTCAAATATATTCTTCCTAAAGGAAGCGGCAGCATTGATCATATCTTAAGAACACAAGCCCTTCTTTGTCCTGCATATCTTTTGAAGACATCTTTGACTGAGTCATAACTTCTCCTGCTGTTTTATGATCTGTTATCAGCAACTGCACCCTCTTTCTCAGTCTCCCTCAAAAACAGATTGTCAGTTTCTGCCAACGTCATTTATCGGCATCTATCACAAACCTTTTCTGATATTACTTTAGAGTCCTTTTTAGGTGATCAACAATTCTTTTTTAAATCCAGATGTCAGTATGTATTTTTAAAATTTTTTTCTATATGTAAGGGAACTTAAATTTTAAACATGCCTATGGGGAATGTATCTACTTAGAATCATAGAATCATAGAAGCATAGAATCCTCTGGGCCGGAAGGGACCTCCAAAGGCCATCTAGTCCGACCCCCCCACAGTCACAGGGACACCCCCAACTAGACCAGGTTGCCCAGGGCTTCGTCCAGCCTCACCTTGAATGTCTTCAGGGAAGGGGCCTCAACCACCTCCCTGGGCAACCTCTTCCAGTGCTCCACCACCCTCATTGGAAAGAACTTATTCCTAAAGAACTTAACACCAGCTACATTCTTAGAAACAAAGGATGATTTACTCCAGGTTTCACTGGGATCTGACTTTACTCTTGGTGATGGCCCCTGTAGGGGCATATTTGGTTTGTAAATTGCAATGGTGCTTCTTTGTGAATAAGTGTTGAAAGAAAAATATTTGATTTACATCCCCAGACTGAAATGGATAAAATACTACATTGATTTCAATCTGCTAGCTTCATAATCGTGCTCGTAAACAGGAGATCAAATAGGGAAGGGAACGGTGGTGGTGCTGGTGATGTAGCCAAGATCTCTTGAAACATCACCTCTCTCTAAATCCAGGTCTTCTCTTACTGAAAAGATGGAAGGCAAAGTGAATCTTTTCAATCAAGTAGAACTATGTTTTTTAAAAGTATGTATCCAAATATATGCACTGTATGGAAAGAGTTTGGCCCCTTTCTGTTTTAAACTCGGCTAGCTTGCCTTTATCTGAAAGCATAGCCCTTTAATTCTCCAAGGGTTGCTGCTTAATAGGTCTTTACTGTACTTTTGAAGAGTAGGATAATGGTATCCCAAAAGCCTTATGTAAGGAAATTGGGAAGAAGACCTCATATTAGATAAAACCGTTGAGACAATTATTCACATTCATCAAAATCACCATGAACCCCACTGAGGTATGCAATAGATAAAATTTGTATTCATGGTGGTGAAAGATGTATAAGCCTTGCTAAATGCAAAACTTCACCACAATTCTTCTTTTTTTTCCTTTTAAAAAAGTAGACTGCTCCTATCTGATGTATTTTTCCTGCATGACAGAAACAAAAGCTATTTTTTTTCTTCCCTCCAATCGTGTTCCTCCTCAGGGATTTAGGTTTGGGGCTGTTCTTTCTCTGTAAGAATGGAACAATGACTGTAAACATAATTCACTCTAGGGATTCTTCAGCCATTGAAGAAACAACTTGACAATCGTCAAAGGTAGAAATGAAACGGATTTATTTGCATTGCCAAGAGCCTGATAGAGATGGAAGGGAACAGTAGTATCACATGCAGATCTACTTTATGGCATTAAGTAGGTTTTTTAACTTGGTGTAAGATCATAATAAATAAGAATCCATCTCCTAACAGCACATCCTGGTTTGAGGTAAAACAGAACCCATTTTCTTTTCAGTAACTTTACTTTCCAGTTAGGCCTCCTCAGACTCTGCGATTAACGGCATATTCTTCAGACAGTGTCTGCTGTCAAAGAGTATCGATGTTTCTGGTGAATACCAAGGCATGGTGTGCAGAGATGCTCCTGCTTATACTTATTGCTATAACAGCCAAGGTCGGCTCACTTTGTTGTGTACCACCTTGGACGGTTGGAAGGGGAGGAGCTCAGAGGGGTGGAAGTGTGGGGAGAGTGGATAGGAGAGGTGACCCAGTCAGTTGACCAAGAGTTGAGCAGGAAACATAGCAGAATTTTGCCCACATGCATTGTTTGAAGGAGATTCTGAAAAAGCAACAAATAATAAAAACAGACTTCTCCCCATTGTTTGAGAATGTCAGGGTGCTTTATAACCTGCGCACTAGCAGGTACTATGAAATGAAGATCACAGACTCACATAATGATATTGGGTTAGAAGAGACCTCTGGGATCATCTCATCCAACCCCCCTGCCAGAGCAGGTCCACCCAGAGCAGGTTGCACAGAAATGTGTCTAAGAGGGGTTTGAATGTCTCCAGAGAAGGAGATGCCACCACCTCTCTGGGCAGCCTCTGCCAGGGCTCTGCCACCCTCACAGGAAAGAAGTTCCTCCTCATGTTTAGGTGGAACTTCTTATGTTCAAGTTTGTGCCCATTTCCTCTTGTCCTGTCCCTGGGCACCACTGGAAAAAGACTGGCCCCATCCTCCTGACACCCACCCTTTAAGTATTTATGGGTGTTGATCAGATCCCACCTCAGCCTTCTCCAGACTAAAAAGACCCAAGTCCCTCAGCCTTTCTCTCATAAGAGGGATGCTCCAGGCCCTTCATCATCTTTGTAGCCCCTTGCTGTACCCTTTCCAGCAGTTCCCTGTCCTTCTTGACCTGGGGATCCCAGAACTGGATCCAGTGCTCCAGATGGGACCTCACCAAGACAGAGGAGAGGGGCAGGATGATCTCCCTCGACTTGCTGGCCCACTCTTCTTGATGTCCCCCAGGATGCCATCAGCCTTCTTGGTCTCAAAAGGTACATTGCTGGCTCATGGTCATCCTGTTGACCACCAGGACCACCAGGTCTTTTTCCATAGAGCTGCTCTCCAGCAGGTCAGCCCCCAACCTGTACTAGAACTCAAGATGTAGGTTTTATTTTGAAGAAAAAGATCAGTATTGTCAAATGAAATGCTTTGGGTAGTCTTACTTTAGTTCAAAGCATGAGTCTTGTGAGACTACTAACTATTCTCACAAAGGCCGACTTCACCCCATACCTGCATTTCTTCCAGTTTCTTTTCTGTGAAGTAAAATACAGAACACGTCTATTTATAAAACAGGTTTGCCATCTCTATAGGTCTCTGATAGCAGAGGAAGGGATATACCTTTGGGCCTCTAAACTCATTAAATTCCTGACCCACGTGTCATTAATACCGTTGTCTAAAAGTTGCAGCTGACAGCAAAAGTGAGTGGAGTTAAGTATCCAAAAGCAATAGAGCTGTAGCGAGGGAGGGAAGGAAAAAAGGTTTTCATTGCATCATATTCTTTATTTCATTTTAATAAAACAAAAAAGATACCAATTTTACTGATTTACTCAGCAAAATCACCCCTTAGAGGACAAATGAAAGGAGTATCAATGGTTCAAACGGGTTCTGCAAGAAACTGATTTAGATTTATAAAAAGTATCAGTAACGTGCTGGAGATAAGGAAAGAAAGATAATGGAGTTATTAGAGCCTCTGGTGGGTGGCCATGTGGGAAAGCAGCGTGTTCTATCTTGCTTTGCTTGCATAGTATATGACTGAAAGCAGTGCTGACTGCGTTTGCTGGAGTATCCTTCTCCACTATCCCTTGTATCCCTTCTGACCATTTCCTTGCATTTCCCTAGCCAGCACCAAGAGCTTAATCTGATGCCACATCATTTTCCCAGTCATGTGGAAACCTTAATTCACCATATAGTGGTTGTAGTTTTTAATTTTAAATAGACACTTGTAGTTTTTAATTTTAAATAGACATCAGATCAAAACTCTGCCGCTCCTTCCTCCTCAGGGGGTGGACTCCTCACGCTCTTCCCCTGCTCCAGCATGGGGTCTATCCCACAGGAGACAGTCCTCCATGAACTTCTCCAACATGAGTCCTTCCCATGAGCTGCGGTTCTTCATGGGTCCCTTCCACATAGGAGGGTTCCCCTCCAGCGCAGGCTTCCCATGGGGTCAGAGCTTCCTTTGGGCATCCACCTGCTCTAGCGTGGGGTCCTCCATTGTCTGCAGGTGGACATCTGTTCCCCCTTTAACCTCTACGGGCAGCAGATGGACAACCTGCCTCACCATGGTCCTCACCATGGGCTGGAGGGGAATCTCTGCTCTGGTGCCTGGAGCTCCCCCTCTGACTTTGGTGGCTGCAGAGTTGTTGCTCTCACATATTCTCAGTCCTCGCTCTCTGGCTGCAGTTTCCACAGGTTTTCCCCCTTCTTAAATATATTATCACAGAGGGGCTACCACCGTCGTTGATGGGCTTGGCCTTGGCCAGCAGCAGGTCCAACTGGGAGCCATCTGGCATTGGCTCTATCAGACACGGGGGAAGCTTCTACCAGCTTCTCACAGAAGTCAACCCTATAGACCCCCTAACTACCAAAACCTTGACATGCAAACCCAATACAGACTTTACAGGAGCATGGACCTTGATGAGTGTCCCATCTGATGGACAGAAGAAATGTATCCCCGGGACAATTCCGTGAGGCGGGTCAGGGTTAGCTTTGCAGGTGTTTAGTTATTACTCAGTTGTGCAGGATGAAAGGGAATCAGAAAACCAATTTAGTGAATGCTGGAGTAGTCCGTTAAGGGTAGCAAAACTGTAGGAACTTACATAAAAGGTTGAGACCTAATAATCAAGAAAAAAAGCAAAAAGTGGACAGTACAGGAAAAAGTCGTTACTTTGTTTTCCTGCTTCTGTGCCATGGGAGATTTATTTATTCCTGCTCTCTGCCATCACTGCAGGTTTCCTCCTTTTTTTTTTTTTTTTTCCCTTCATGTGGTCCTCTCCATTTAAGTCTGTGGACCGTGTTTCAGGTGAACATTTATTGCTGGAAGTGAGCAAATTATGGCAGCTGCTTTGACAATCTTTCAGCTCATGTCTGTCATCTCAATTTACAGTGAGGATATAGTGCAAGAATCAGGTTTAGAGCGGAATAAAAAGTGATTATATTTTCCCTGAAGGAAATGTACCCACAGCTTCTCTAACAGCTAGGTGCTTTGCGCTGATAAAAGCCTTTGGAAGTAATTACACATAGGACACAGTCCACAGCATTTTACTTTCATATGCTATAAATAAGCCGGGATCAATTGTAAGTCATAATAAAAAAGGCAGCATGTATTAATTTTACATCTTAGAATATATTCCAGGAGATGGGGAAGCTGATAAGAAGCTCATTGGTCTGTGGGGGGGGAAAGCCTCTGCAACAGTGACTCAAGAGTCACACAATATCCTAGGAAGTGGTATTCTCTGTGCATATGTCCAAGGTGCTTCCCTCACAGCTTCTCTCTTCATAGAAACAGCTGGGTTTAATTGCACATCTTTGGAAAGAGATCTTGACCTTCATTTCCAGCAGCTTTGTCAACTAATCCTCCCTCTTACCATTCAGCATGTTGAATCTCAGTAATAAGTCCCAACTGCTAGATAACCGATTCAGACCACAAATACCCAAGCACCTGATGCAGAAAAACAACGTTCTTCATTCTTGCCTTTTACAGATGAGGAGGCAGAGGCCCAATAAATTAGACACCTCATCAGCAAGTAATTCTAAAGGACGAATGGACATTCCGAGCCTAAGTTAAGGAAGAGACTGAAATGGGGTTTTGTTTTAAACCAGCTGTGTCTTTTGTGGAGGAGGACCTCTACAGCATGTGAAAGCTGCAGTGAAGATCGTGCAGATTTCCTGGCTTCCTTAACGTATGCATGCCCACATACATATATATAGGGATGCACACAGCACCCCTTATTTCTATGATGACCTCCAACTTGAATCACTGTCTATATTTAAAGCAGTGTTAAACAATTATCTTGAGGTTATCGAGCCACTCTGATAAGATTAATAACTAAAACGTTAGGGATGGGGGCAAGAATTCTGATTCATTTAATCTTGGAAGTTCATTCAGGGTCATTTGAAAAATCCTCCTAAGAAGCAGAAACAGAAACTGCCAGAAGTCTCTACCTAGGGAAACTCAGGGCTATGCTTCGTTAAGATAGGAAGAGGAAGGGATTGTAAAGGATAAGGAGCCTGAGGTCCAAATCAGAAAAGAGGATTTATCTACGATATGTCTTCATATTTACACCAGCTTTTCAATGATCTCGTGGCTGAGAAATGCACACCCTTGCCCCTGGATTCAGATTGAACTGCCTTCAGCTGAGTGTTCACCCCTTTCCCCAGCCCTGGGTTAGCTGCTGCAGAACCCACCCAGGACATGGGTTGGAAATCAAAGACCTACTTGAAATCACAGACCCGAAGTTCATCAGGGCCACCTACTCAGTTTTCAAAACAGGACATGAAAAATTCCTCACTGGTTTCACCGGACACACGAAGTGAAGTTCTCCCCCCCATAAATCTCTGCCCTGCCACATTCTCTCATCAGCAAGTTACCTCCCCAGACACAGCAAAATAGATTTTCAGTGACAGGGTGCACTCCGTGTCCTCCATGTGAGCAGGTTTCACTTCAGTCATTTATTTGGTTTATTTTATTTATTTTATTTATTTTATTTATTGCAGGTCCTGTATATTCTGGGTCTCTTCAGGAGAAATGCAGCTAACCTCCACAGAAGGCGGTCTGAGAATTCCTGCTCTGGGAATGTCAGGTGCACGACGGCAACAGGTAAAATTACTCCTTTTACATAGCGTGAAAAATTCCTTATTGTGTTTTGCTTTTTCTGGATTGAAGACATTTTATCTATACAAGAAGATCGCCATCTTCCCTGCTTGGATTTCAAGGTTTTGTAGCTTTTGGGGACTATTTCAGAGACTTGGGCTAAATTTGAGGGGGTTGATACTTCTACCACCTAGCTCACCAGAAATAAGAGTATAAGGAATCAGGTTTTGAATTGGCAGATTATTGGACAATAGTATGTTGTTTCATTGCTCCTATGATATCATTAATTTCAACGCAGATACGCCGGCATGAAACTGGATTAATACATTGGTGAATCAGGTGTAGAAACTGTAGGTCCCTTAGCTGTAGGGAAAAGTAATTAAACTTATTAGGAGTTATGGCTTCTAAATGGAGATATATAGCATTTTCAATAAGAACGGATTGCAGTGATTCGGTAGCAAGGCTTTTCGCTCCACTCAACTATTGCTTTGGCTATATCGATTATTTTGCAATTTACAAGCTTCCATTTCTCTTAATATTTCCTTATGTTTCCTAACTCATTAGAAAACTTATCTGCAGTGTTGTTAATATTGAAGTTGTATCAATGCAGGGAGTCCCAGCTATCTGCAGAGGGTCCTCAAATCGGCTTCTTGCCAGTGTATCTTCATTCCATATTTTCCCATTTATTGAGAGTTTTAAAAATATAAACAGAATACTAATAACAGCTTTTGCACCAAATATGCTTATCCATAGAAAGGGCAGTACCCACTTCCATATGTTAGAGAATTTGTACATGGGAGAGTATTTGATGCAGGGGAGCATTTAAGCATGGGATTGGCTTTTAACTTCTGGGATCTAAACAGAAGTTAAGCATGGGTTTATTTTCCTCTCCTGAGTTGGAGAAACGGGGCCTTAGCAAGAAGCCAATGGCAACAAGATTCAGTGGCCTTTGATGAAAATAAAAAACAGTGCTTTTTTTGTGTGCCCAGCAGCCATTACCCTCTTCTCACTGATAAACTAAGGAAGTTTTTTTGTTTCTTTAATAAAAACCAAACCAAAACAAAAAAAAAAACCCACAACACCAAAACCAAAGAAGACTTAGGCACCTCCCCAAGTAGCGAGTCATAGAGGGAAGTCTCGGAAGACAGGAGCCAGTGAGCCTGGGCAGAGTTAAAAGAAGAAAAAAATGAATGGATGGAATTAGCGATGGAATTCCTATTGCTAACTCAGAAGGAAACTTGGCCTTCACTGTCTCGTGTCAGTTGTTAGATTGTCACTGGGTGGCACTCACTTGCAAATTCATTGATTTGTACAAATAAATGAAGGGTAACAATTAATTACACGCTCCATGATTACAGCTCGGTGGGAAGGCAGAAGCTCCCCCCATATGGCACTGTCCCTGCTGTTTGACCCTGCTATTGACATGCCAGGCAAGCTTTGGTGATTCCTGCAAGCTATTTTTTTCCTTTCTTTTTGATCGTGAACACAGAGTCTGGCTGAGTTCAGTGGAGCCATCCAGCAGCCTGAATGCATGTTGCCTTTGGGGGGAAAAAAGTTACTAATACCATTATATATAGGAAATTCCTGCATTTTATATTTTCTGTATAAATTGTTTCTCATCTTCATCAGTGGATGTCATGGTAGCTACAGTGTATGGCAAGTGCTATCCTGATCTCTGAAGTGTAGCTCTCAGCTGCCAGGGAAAGAAAGGAATTGAAATTTCTGTGAAAGAAATTGAAAAGGTTAGGTCAGGCATTTAGACAAGAAATTTCAAAGCGGTTGACATACCTCGTGAACCCTCAGACAGTGTCTTGCTTTCCATCTAGGTAATTTTTGAAGGGAGACTAGACCTGTGACCTGCATGGTCAAAGCAAAGGGCTTGGAGATACCATGAAATATATAAGTGACTGGGTGGGAGTCTCTGAGATGCTGTGGAGTCACAGGAAGAGTTTGAGAGCTGAGAATTTCCCTCTTTGGGAAAAGGCCTGAGGGAGCTCTCCGGCCCTCTCTGCTGCTGCTGGCACCACAGGCAGCTGGAAAGGAACATCATAAAAAGCAGGTATGAAGGTCTTAAGGAGAGGCCAGACTCAACCAAAGCAGGGTGCGGGATAATTATACACATCAAATAGGCTGGCCTTTTTGATATATAGAAGAGCAGAAGCTGTAGGTTAGGGAGAAGCTGGATGGGGTCAGAGGCTTATGAAGACAATAGGAGTAGTGGGTCCCACCACTTGACTTCTTGCCCTTACCTTTAGGAACTTGCATTTGTATCCAGCCACATGAGTGAGTTCTTGGATGAGCCTGCTTTCCAATTGCAAGGTGAACCTGCTTCTCAGCCCAGCCACGCTACGTAGAGATGCTATTAGTCTGACTCAGTTTCAGAAACTGTGGCTTTATTTGAAGCAGTGATGAATATTCTGATGATCTTCCCAGTATTCCAAGCTGAACACTCAGAATCATGAGCTGCAACTGATCTCTTAATTCTAATTGTATTCCTCATCTAAATTAGGAAACTTATAGTATAGCATTCTTTCAATCGCTATGCTTCGTTATTTAAGTTCAGTGGCAGGGGCAGATTACTGTGGCATACCTTCTTATTTGTTGGGTATGGTATTTATCTTTTACCTCAGCCTGTCAAAAGTAGCAGGAAAAAATGAAGTGCAGTAACTGGCTGAAGTCACTCCCTTCTGAATGGTAGTATTTTCCCATCTGATGAATGGTTTTGTTTGTATTCAGCTCATCCTTTGTTATCTCTGATATCTTTTACCTGCAGTGTTTGTTGTGCTTAAGGCACAAGCGGAATGTTCATGAAAATATTCAGCTGTAACTCTATTCAGTCACTAGAGGTGTTTTTCCTTCCCATTACCTACCACAGCACTGACATTTTATTGCTTGCTGAGAGAGGAGACAAGGGGGAAAATTGAGTCATTTTATTCCCATATCTAAAAAGAAACCCCCCAGGAATGCTTTGCAAAAGAACAAGTAATTGCTGCAGAATTCACAAGCTCTGTTGTTCACTGAAGGGAGAATATTCTGGAGATGAAATATTTGGAACTGAGTAACTGTGTGTGATGTCACAGGTCTGTTGAAATGCTAAGTCTTACCTAAGTCCTTTCTTTCAGTGGATGTCTTTGCCTGATGCCAGTTAGATAGGTATATAAACGTGTTGTGATATTTCAAGTGCTTTTTATCACTGTAGTTGTAGAAAGCTTCACATTTATTAACACGTGTAGCTTTCCAGCAAGCTGAAAGGCAGGGAAGTGCCTCCCGTTACAAATAGGGATGAAGGAGTGGTAGAATAAACAACTTGGTCAATGTTACCCAGCAAGACAGATGGACCCATGTTTCTTGATCACTCAAAGTACAAAAATAACCTTTCCTCCATAAAACAAGACAAATTTACAAACTTGGCTGAGCCTGAAGCTGTAAGTGTGCAATGCAAAGATCATTGCACTCAGAAGCTCGCAGACTTCTACTACACTTCCAGGCAGCTTTTTGAAAAGAAAGCTGTAAAGGCACATGTTCTGCAGCCACCAGTTGCCATGGTGAGTAAGGAAAAAAGGTTGTCTTACTGCATCTAAAAATATATTTGCGATGGGCAGAGAGAAATCTGGAAAAGTAGAAGAGCGGAGACAAAGAAAAGGGCTGTTAACTATTATTGGTGTAAACCTTAGGGCCTCCTCAGAAGTCTCAAGCTATTAGAAGTTAAAATACTGAGTTTCTCTTCTATATTGGATCTCTAACGGGAATACAGCATCCGAAAACCACTTTTGTTTTTCAGTTTTAGTCAGATTTATCCAGATGCTGTCAACGATGAGAGGAGTCTTGGGGTGCTTCTGCAGCCTGGGAGCTGTTAGCAGCCCAGTTAACCGCTCGGTGTAAATGGGAGGTTGCTGGATTAGAGGGGGATTGAAGAGCTGCGCAGGCAAAGACCATTTGAAATGCAGGAGTTTGTTAACCTTACAGAACCCGGGGTTTTGCTGCACAGTCTTGAGCACCATCTACCGGACCTTTATTTTCTGCCTCGTTACTGCCAACAGAGGACAGTATCGGGACTATTTCTGTTTCAGACTTTGCCCTCCATCAGGGTGTCCCTTAAATTAGGCAGGTGAACAAGTAAGTGCTGAAGAACTCCTTTCGCTGCTCTGGCAAGATGGAAGCAGTACCTTCTCGCTTGAGTCCCTGAGCTGAAACGAAGGTAGGGTGGTGGAATCCAGGATCTGTCCCACCACGTAGTAATGAGCTCTTCATGGGTTTTTAAATTCTCAACAACTTCTTGTCTGTTCTCTTCAGTGTATGTAAAATGTCAGGCAGGACAGACAGAGAAAACTGTGTTCTCTGTCTTCACAGAGATTCTGTCAAGGCAAAAAAGCTGTTGCAGGAGAAAATTCTTTTTTTGCAAGATTGTAAACTCACATGGATTGGGTTTCAGGTTTTGACAGTGGTTTGGTTGAAAATTCTGCTGGATTCGTGGCTGGGTCTTTTGGCTGGTTGTTTTTGTTTTCTTCCCAAGGCAGCTTATGGACACAAAATAATCTGCTCACCTACCTTCTATTATTTTTTTTTAAACTCATTAAAAATATGATCCTCAGTTTCTAGGAAAATAAGATACATTTTCAGTAGACACCGAGGAATCCCGAGTCTGCAGTTTGATTATGCATCCAGCAATGTGCTAATATATAAATGGATTTTTACTTAGCATTTTTCTTACGAGCTCACTAAAAATCTTCCCTATACAAAATTGCCTTCTGTTCTGGAAAAACTAGGTATCAGTGCAGACATCCAATCTAAGATGTTGTTTAACTTCACAAGTTACCTTATAAGTAAGTGACAACACAATATCCTGGGTGCCACCTTCCAAAAGGTTTAATCAGAATATTCAGATCTCCAGAAAGATCATTTCTTCTCCCTCCATTTCAAGAGATAGTTCTATCAAATGGCAAGAAGTGGCGTCAAATGGAACGTAATTGAGGGCAGCCCTGAGGAGCACTTGGAGGTGCTGGTGGATGACAAGTTCATCATGAGCTGGCAACGTGCATTGGCAGCCCAGAAAGCCAACCCCATCCTGGGCTGCATCCCCAGCAGCCTGGCCAGCAGGGCAAGGGGGGGAAATCTGCCCCTCTGCTGCGCTCTGGGGAGACCCCACCTGGAGCAATGTGTCCAGCTCTGGAGTCCTCAGCACAGGAAGGACATGGACCTGTTGGAAGGGGGCCAGAGGAGGCCACAAAGATGCTCCAAGGGCTGGAGCCCCTCTGCTGTGAGGACAGGCTGAGAGAGCTGGGGGGGTTCATCCTGGAGAAGAGAAGGCTCCAGGGAGACCTGAGAGCCCCTTCCAGTCCGTCAAGGGGCTCCAGGAGAGATGGGGAGGGACTCTTGATCAGGGAGGGGAGCAATAAGATGAGGGGCAATGGTTTTGATCTGAATGAGAGGAGAAATTTGAAGAGATATTAGGAAGGAATTCTTTGGTGTGAGGGTGGTGAGAGCCTGGCCCAGGTTGCCCAGAGAAGCTGTGGCTGCC
>JAOTQQ010000041.1:20621414-20638437 GCA_026546715.1 Gallinago undulata
GGGAGGTCGTGGAGTCCCCTTCTCTGGAGATCTTCAAGACCCGCCTGGATGCCGTCCTGAGTGATGTGCTCTGGGCAGCCCTGCTTTAGCAGAGGAGTTGGACCAGAAGATCTCTAGAAGGTCCCTTCCAACTCTGACAATTCCGTGACTCCATGATCACCATGATTCCATCTCTTTTAAAACCTCATAATCTCAGGCGAATGTAGCCTCTCAATGACTGAGAGTGAAATGACAGAGGTAGAGTTTGCTGGCAAAACCAAAATGCACTGGCTGGTTTCATGGACCCACCAATTCTGGAGCAGTTGAACTGGGTAGTTCAGGGCAGGAATTCAGCTCATGGGAGAAGTGTCAGGGAAATGGTGACTCTCCCAATAGCTTCATCCTCAACCAGATTTTAATAACCCTTTACTTTTGTAAACAGCATAATTGTCACAGGTGGTCTGTAAAAAATGGCAACTAAAGAAGAACTGGAGTTCTGTCACTTTACCTTGCTGACATCCAGGTCCTCCTGATTTACTCCCCTTTTCCAAGGCTGCAGAGCGTGGATGGCAGCGGGACCTTGGACTGCTGTAAGAGCTCCCATCTCCCCCCCCCAGAGCAAATGGAGCTGTACAGGTGTGAACGACTCAGCTGAGTTGTTCCTACAGCTACATTTCCACATAATCCATTTCCAAACAGGTATCACTAAATTCAGAATATTTTGAGCCCTAGTCCCAACCGAGACAGGTTAATCCCATCTGCAAGTTTAATAAAATGATTAAAAATACACAAACTGGGGATTTTGCCATCTGCGTAACCAGGCCAAAGGCACAGTCAACATCGAAATAACACAAAAGATTGAAGTAAAATAATAGAAACGGCAAGGATACATTTCATGCATGAGATACCAAACAATACTCTAGTGGAGAGGCAAAGATTAAGAGAAAGTTCTCATGCAATGAGCTGTGCAAAGGAGGCCAATCCACTGCTTCGAGTTATTTTTTGTTGTAGCTCCACCAGAAGAAATTAACCTAGTGAAAATTCAATTGGCGTTTTTAAAAGAGGTAATAAGAAATGTGTTTTTAACCCAGAATACAAGGGGGAACCACAGGCACTGGATATTATTCCCACGGTGCAGTATTCAAAAAGAATCAGATATTTAGGCAAACAAAGTCATCACCTCTTACATTAGATTACATATTATGAGGAATATTGATGCTTTCACAGCTGAAGGTTACTGCAGATCCAGTAAATTTAAGCTGCTGAGCTGAGAACAGAATGCAAGGATGGTAGTCCATACCCTCTCTGCTCTTTTGGTGCAGAATAAATCATAGTAGAGTTTGCAAGACAGCTACCAATAAACAACTGCTTGAACTGAGAAAGAAAATTAAGATACTGTGTGAGCACTTTCTTTAACACCCCTCTCCCTGAATCGTTTTATCCCTTGAGTTAATCTTTCATGCCAAAGTAAACTCTGAGGAAGCTCACGTGTCCACCAGTGTGTCTCGTCAAACACTTTTTAAGGATAAATATTGTACAAACTTGCTAAAATCAAGAAGAGTTCTTTCTCCCCGCTTTGGATTTGAGATTGGAGAGTGAAAGTGGACAATTATCTGTGTTGTTGATGGACAGCATGATTACTTTTCCTCGTGATGCAGCCAGAACACATGTCCTTTATCACACCACAGCCCAGTCTGGATGGCTACTGGTCTCTTGGGAAGCACTGGGTTCTCAGGCTGGCTCTGCACAATTCGGGGGCAAGACTGGAAGTATTTGTGAGCTCTTCTCCCTCACCAGCAGATACTGTGTTCAAGCAGGTGGATAACTGCTCTTTCTGAGTATGGTACTAACGCAATTCCCCAGGGTGTCCTCAGGTAGCAGGAGGAAGGAGTTCCAGTTAGACGTTTATGAGGAAGGACAAGATGGTTGGTAGATCCTCAGCAATCCATCAGATGCACCTCAGCATGGCAAGAATAACCCATTGCTCTTTCTGGCACGATGCATTTTGTGTAGCTATTTTTTTAAGTTTATGGCTCAACCAGTATGAGACTAGTAGTTATGTTTATTCTCAGAAACCTGTCCTTTTAAATGAGCCTGTTGGCTTCATCTCTGGAAGGCCAAGCACTCACCCCCCATTTATAATTTTCAAGATATTTAGTGGCAATACAAATTCTTTTCAAGAAGCTGTGCCTGGCTCTAGAGATTTGTCTCAATCACTGAAGCTGATGCATTGATCTTCTATGTGATGCCCAATACAAAATGAAGCAGTAATGCCATTTTAATGGGTTTTCAACCATTAAAAAAAATGTGGTGGGTGTTTCTCCACTATCTCTCTTGCAACAATTTGCAAAGGCTTTCTGTAGTTTCAGGGCCCCTGAACGTTTTGGCTCTAAACTGCTCCTTCTCAGCTGCAAAAATGCTTGGAATTTTTAACAAACAATAAGGTAGGAACTTCAGGGATATCGATAGTACCTCTAGAAATTATCCTTGACTTTGGACGTGCTCCCCTCAGAGATACATTGTTTGACACGAACACAGGCTTCCATAATTCAATATGACACACCAAATCAATCCATGCAGCCCTCACAGTCACATTAGCACTCCAATTCTCGGCAGTGCTAACAAGTCACCTTTAGGGATGCAAATTAATTAAACTCTTTTAAACTTTCCCCCCTCACTATTTCCACAGGTAAAATTTATACAGTCCTTTCAATAGATGCTATCCTTCAGGTGACCCAAACCATGGGTGGCAGTCGGTCTCATTCTCTGTACAAATTGTATTAAAGCCCAGTATAAATGCTCAGGTTTGATAGAGAGACTGGGCAGAAGAAGGTTTGGATTGTAACAGCAATGAAAACAAGAGAAAGAGAAAAACAATAAAGAAGGAAGAAAAGAACTAGATATTCAAACTGGGCTGGTTGTTTTGAATATCTAAACATTCATAGAATCATAGAATGGTTTGGGTTGGAAGGGACCTTAAAGACCATCAAGCCCCAACCCCCCTGCCCTGGGCAAGGACACCTCCCACTAGAGCAGGTAATTATTAAAGAAGAGACAGGAAAACACAGAATCTTGCTCAGTAGAATAATATACTATGACCATATATTGTATATGGTTAAGAGTCAAATCTTCGTGTTCTTACCTGTGGTAAATACCGTTTCTCTCACAAGTTTTCCGTGGAAATCATGGCAAATAAGGGTGGCCAATCCTGGTCCTTAAATGTGTCCCTGTGCTGTGAGTGCCTTAGAGGGAAAGAAGGTACAGTCTTGTTTTTCTGTGGTTCTGTGCTCCCTCTCCCATGAAAGGTTGGATGAGATGGTCTGTCCCATCCTGGGCTCTTCTGGGGTTCTGTTCCTTTTCCCTTCATCCTGCTTTGCTACAGAAAAAGTAGTTCTTGTAGGAACTTGTAGGAACACGAGGTAGGAACTCGTTATCCTTCAAAACAGCTTGTTTAATACGTTAGAGAAATTATCATGAATCTGCTGAGAATGGGCAAGGTGCAGGCACTTTCTCATATTCTGGGAGGGTCAGGGGCTTTGTTCATCCATCTCTCTCCCCAGCCCACACCTCTCAGGAGTGAGCACCTTTGTTTAAGCACTAATGTTTTACATTCCCGGCATAGTTCTGCCATCAGGCAGCCGGTGGTAATAAATGCACATTTAAATAAATGCTTTTAAACACACGCAGACGACCACTTGGGAGGGCTATAAATCTTTCTCCCGAGCATTGTAAATTTCCATCCACATCAATATTTTTAATGAAGAAAACGGGAAGAATCTGACATGTACTTGAACTACTACAGGCGTACTCTGTTCTCACAGAGTAACAGCCCTGGTCTGAATCTGGGATTGTTCTGTGCCTGCTCAAATTGCTATTTTCCAGGTAGGATACATTAAAATCATTAAGTTAGCAGCGAGTATGTAAGTCAAAACAATGCCAGCATTCCTACTAGATGAAGAAGTGCATTGTGACTTTTTTGGAAGGTCAGAATGAGCATGGATGATGAGGAAATAAGGATTTTATCTGTCATAAGTAGGGTATGTAGCTCATGGGTTAGACTTCACTGTCTTCTAGATGCCTGTGGGTTGAGCAGTCTCATGGGATTTGCGTAAGGGTTGGCTTAATACCTTGAGAGCCTGAAGTTGTTTGTGTGTTCACGGGCAATTATTTCTTTATATACACACTTGCCATGGTTCTATCACTGAAATACTTCCTGTTTGAAGTCCTTTACTCTTCTACTGAGACTGCCAACAATTGCATTGGGTGGTTTTGTAATGTTGATATTCACTGAGACCAGTTCTTCAGAAATATATTGTAGCCAGCACAGTTCACCAAGCCACAGAAATCTATGCAGTTTCATCAAAGATCTTCTATTAAAGAATAAGCTTTTGCACCTCTCTTTGCACTTCAAAAATTTCTCCTATGTAAAATATGGAGGGGTTTCAATTTTTTTGGTTCTGAGCTCATTAACACTGGGAAAATGTTATTTTATTACTACGTCTCTTTCCCTTTCATCTTTACTAATTTGTATCTCAAACCTCAGGAAAATAAGTCACAAAAATAAAATATTACACAAGGACATAGAGAAAAACATCCTCATGGACCACCTGCAAGAAACATTTGGTGAAAGCCATCATATTTGGGGCAATAAAATCCTGTATTGATTTTCAGTGAAATAGGAAGAAAAGGAGTCAGCTGAGTTTGTGAAAATAAAGGACATCCTGATCTAATGGAATTATTTGCCCAGTTCCATTTTTCTGGATTTCTTCTTGTCTGTGCAACTGTTTGTAAGAACTTCATATGTATTTCATCATTTATCCCAATAATTTTGTTCTGCTCTTTCTCACTTGCCAACACTCATCTTCTTTCCAAACACAAGCAAATGATACATTGAGATCTAACAACAAATTGAGCTTAATCATTTTAGCTGTGTCCTGTAAAACACAATCCAGAAAAATTAAGTCAATCATTTTCAGGTCGAATATTATACCTCCGTGGAGCGATGCATCAGCAAGATCTCTGTCAATCAGCCTTGAAAACAGTTACCAAAGCAAAAGCTATTTTATTTGCAAAAAGAGGGAGCAATTATTAATTTGATCTGTTCCTAATTTGTTTTAATGACTGCATCAGAGCCACGATAGACGCTCAGGCCATCACATAACCAGACAACGCAGTTAGAAGTTTGTGATAAATGTCATATGGGTAATTAAGTTTATGCATGAATAATTTGTTATGTCATCTGGGGAGAATGTGGCATTTTTTGGATGACATGTAGAATTAAGTCCTGGACATCTCAGTTCTACTCATGAATAGTTAGACGTGGACTTTAGGCAAGCTTCTGGCAGTTCCTTCCCTCATGGGTTCCTAAGCCCTTTGGGCAAATCTCAGCTGGGTGCAGGATGGTTCTGGAGATTCCAGCTGTTACCTTCCATGGCTCCGTGGTGCTAAAAGCAGAGCAGAAGGTCCTTCTGCAGACAAGTGGGTATTTTTTAATGGGTATTTTATGTAGGGCTTCGGTTTGATCTCATATGTTCCAGCTTTAACTCTTCTGGCTGGAGACGAATATCATGTCCTATCCACTTTCCCAGGCGAGATCAGACACCGGATTTGTAGAGTGTTTAAGTCTTATCTTCGTAAATGAAATGTAAATATTGTGTTTGTCTGTGGCTGAGTTACTCTCAGGTTAGTTTTGTCTTAATGACTGGTGATATGCTTTGTTTTACTTAATGAGCTATGCTGGAGAGTTTCATTCCCTGTGACTAAAGATAGCTGAGTCATGTCCTGGCTCTGCGTGCGTGTTCAGCAAACAGACAGATATACAGTAGCTGTTTGTGATTCCACAGCCTGTGTCACGGTGTTAAAATTCCTATTTAACTGAAAGAAAATGGGTATCGACCTGTATTAGCTTGATTGCATGTCAGGTTCTGCACTCAGTTTGAATTATTAGGAAATAGCCAAGGAAAATTGATTGTATTTTAAAGGTCCTGTGAAAAGTTTTAGAGCTGTGCATTAGGAAATGGTGTTAAGCAAATGAGAACTAATTGCTTTCAGCACCTCTTCAAAGTGCATTAATTTTCTCTGAATGGGAACAATAAACAAAAGTATCAAAGCGCTGTGTGGGATTCACAGCAAGACACAATACAGTATTCCCAGCAGTCAGTGATTCATCTTTGCTACACTGCAGATCTCAAGACCAGAGATACTGGTAGTCCTGCATCCCAAAGCCAGTGACAAGCCAGACCTGAGCCCACCCACCAACTTTGGGTTCCAACACTGGAAAAGTTGCAGTGGGAGGTCAATGTGGTCACCTCCTGGTGTGAATTACAGAAGAGCAAAGCCCCTCTGCCACCCTCCGGCGCTGAGCCCTGGGTTTCCTGGCAGAGCCAGGCAAATGCCAAGCCTTGCCACAGCTGCAAGTGCTGGAGGACCTGAAGGTTGCCAGGCACCACCATCATGCAGGGACCACAGGTTCCAGGATGGTACCATTGCATTGGGCTAGTGCTGGTGGTCCCTCAATGAAGAAAAAGATGTGGGGCTTGTGCATGAGTTGGCCTTTGATTGGAGAAATGCTGGCCTTGGGTTTATCATAGAATCATAGAACGCATTGGGTTGGAAGAGTCCTTTAAAGGTCATCTAGTCCAGTCCCCCTACAGTAAGCAGGGACACCTTTAGTTAGATGAGGTTGCTCAGAGCCTCATCAAGCCTGACCTTGAATGTCTTCAGGGATGAAGAGACCTTGAATGTCTTCCCCTTCAAGGCACAGAAGGGGAAATACTGTTCTGCACAGGCCATACACTTATATTCATTCTCCAACTCAGCTTCCACTGTTGGCCATCTCCAGGGGCAGTGTGGTGAGCTTAGTGAGCCTGGGAGGCTTTTGGCCTGTTAACTTCTTGTGGTCTTTCATTATTTAACCCTTCTCCCTGTCTCAAGACTAATTAAAATTGGCTATGACTGTTTAAAGCACGCTGAGGCAGATTCTTGAGTATTCAGAGGCATCCAAATTCTGGATATTTCTGCAAATGCCACCATGTTCTCCTCTCCCATGTGCCACAAGAAGTGACGACTCCTCGGTTTTTGTTCTAATGGCTACACTGGTATTTGTGCCAAGAGACAAAACCACGTCTGGTCAGCAGAACTGACCCTCAAACTACAGCCGTATGTCATTCACCAAAAGCTTGAGGAGTATCTTATATTCTTTTAGAGGAATGCAAATTCCTTATCACTGTTTCCTTGCGTTTGCCAGGAGGCAGCATGTCAAATAAATAATTTAGACCGGCTGAGGCACCGCAGGAAAACAAAGCCATCAGTCATCTCAGCTACACTATTGATCACCAATAGCAAGATACTTGCTAAGACAAATGGGTCTGTTATTACACTGCTGAATTTTAGTCTACCCTGACTAAATAAATCGTATTGAACTCTTTGTTGTTTTAAGATGTCCAAACATTTCTGGAATTATTTTTACCGTTCGTTCTTTCCAGCCACCTATAGAATCTCTCTCTATACGTGTTCTTTGTTTGCCTACAGTCTTTCTCTAAGTACTTACTCAACTTAAAAAAATTGGGTAAGGATTTTTATGTCTTAGTATGTACTATCTGTATCCAGAAGATCTTCTTATTAGTTTGGATGCAGAAGAAAATGAGGACAAGGTGTTTATCCAAGTGAAGCATTCCATCAGCTCTCAATACAAATGTTCTTCTGCTCTCTTATAGTAATGGAGCTTGTCAGGTTCTTGTATCTGGTGTCATGATATTATTATTCTCACTTTACATCTGGCTTTTCTTCCGTTATCAACGTAAAGGATTAATTTAGGCATTCTCCAGACATTTCATCAAAACTAAAGGCATATACGTGGGCTAATTTTAAATTGTGGGCAGTAAGTTTCAAATATCACATTCCTAGGAGGAAAGTGATCTAAGAGTGGAAGCTAATTAGAGGTGACGTAAGAAAATATACTGGGTGGAAGGAAGAACAACAAAAACATTTCTCCAATGACAGCTTTCAAGACGTGAAGGTGGTTGAAGAGATACTGTTTCTGTAGCTGAAAACATCATCTGTGATGTGTTGCTGACAATTGATTGCACAGAAAACTGAAACCCTGACTTCCTTCCCTGGTAGAAATACATGCCAGAGTCCTTGGAGATTTACAAAAGTATAGAGAGACCGTGACGGCAAACAAATAATCCCCCCCGGTATTATCTGGGGTCTTGAAAGCTGCAGTCGCCTCAGGGACACACTGCTGTGCACCTCCCTGGTGGGAAAGGGTAGTCACAATGCCCCCAGGCATTTCTGAGCTTAATTATGTCTTGTGTACAATTGCATAAGTTTAGAAGGGTTAACTATAGACCCGATGTTCCGTGTCGAGCTTATACTCGCTGTGTTGGTAAGCTTGGCTGAAGAAGGAAGATGTAGAGCTCTGAAGGCTTCATGCAGGAGCCAGTGGCCCTATCATTTAAGAGCTCACCTTAGCGATGCTAATTGGTCACAATTTGGACTCTTAATAGAGCAGCTGACTGTTCAAAACTCCAATGTCTGGGAAGGGAAGGCGATTGTAGGATCTTTTTTTTTATTAAACCCACCGTGCAGCAAAACTTAGATACATGCTGGTCTGAATTGGCAGAAAATGCCGTAATCAAGAGGGGTTTTTGCCTCTCTGAATTCTCATTTACGTATCAAAATGAAGGAGCACAGTGATAGCTGTTATCTGATTTTATTTTTTTCAAACTGGATTATACACTTTTATCCTGTAGGTGAACCAGCTTGAGCAGTTCCTTCTTTCTCCTCAATAGAAAACCCTATGGAAAGCAGTGAGATTGCTACAGACCAAAGAAAACCCTTGCCTGAAAAATCTCTCCAGGTTTCTTCTCAAGACCTAATATTTCTCCGTCTAAAACACCCTCAGTGGCCTTTTAGTGCTCTTGAATTCAATCACTAAATTCCCATTGATTTCAGTGAACCTAGTGCTGCTAATTGATATTACTGAAAGGTGTGTCCTGTATCTAGAATGTTGGTTCTTTTTTCCTGCTATCATTGCTTGTTAACATTCACTTTCAAATAATTTAAAGGGAAAAAAAAATCCCTTTCAATGAAACTGAAAATAAACACAGAAATGAAAAAAAAAGCAGTTATAAGATTTCTGATTAAAGGGCTATGCTCAAATGTGACTGACGTAAGGAGTTACCAGGAGTGTCCTATACTCCTATAAGGGCTTATTATCATTCTTGTTACTACCCCCATCACACAGATGACACTAAAATAGACTGGGGAGCCGACTGGCATCCATCAGGCAGCTCTTTGAACAGAGCTGAGGCTTTCTGATTTGTGTATTGTAGGTGTTTGCTATCCTGGGCAAAAAAAAACAGGCTGGGTTGTTACCTCTAGACCTAAGCCAGCTAATGTATCATTAACCTTGTCTAAAGCTTTCTGTTCTTTGTCTTGGCCAAGCTCTTGCACTCATCCACCCTTCTCTTCAAGATTTGGCAAAATATCTTCATCTCTGTTTCTTTGTCTCTGTACATCCCTACATTTCCAAGACAAGAATTCAGAGTCAAATTATCTGGACAGTTTCAAGCAACTATTTTGATGAAGAAGGTAAAAAAAGGTGAATTGGTGGATACTCCAATCGATAGCAACCTCAGACAAAGAGGTAGCAAACTGTGTTACCAGTTCTACTAAGAGCTTAGATGGCTAGATGTGTAAATGCAAGCTGCAGATCCACAGATTCCCCCCTCTGCTTTTGTCAAAGAAGAATACGCTTTCATCTTAGCCCCAAAAAAATGTTGCAGTTGGCCCTCCTTTTGGAACAGAGGAGTTATCTATGCCATACAGCCTTATGAATTCTCAGGCTGAATAACACCCAATCTGCAAAGGATGGAAGAAGATATTATATTGAAGACATATATTGAAGATATTCTAGTGGCTGCATTTCTCAACCGGAGGGGGTTGCTGAGAACCCGCTGCCAAACCACCCGCTCAGGTGATGCTGCTCACCAGCTGCCTTCCACCTTCTTCCAGAAGCAGGTAAACTGCTTCAGTGCCACATGGAAACAGGCTTTTAGTTGCTTTGAGAACTTTTGGGATACAGAAAGGTGACCAGCATTTGAAACTGTGTAAGTAGGGGTTACCTAATTTACAGATGGTAGTCAATGCATAAATCTAATCTCAACATCGATCCAGGAAAGTGACCTATACTGTCCTTTGATAGATAAACCTCCAGGGATGAAAAGACGCTCTTTTCAAATTGTATTAGCATAAATAGATATACTACTTTATGTTTCTCAGTACCCCGGAGCAGAGCTGCGTTCCGCTCCCAGCATTGCTTTCCTAAAGGATGGGAAAATTACCAGGAGTGGTTTGTGCCTGCAGAAATCAACCATGATAACGCCCAGAGGGTCGCATTCAGCCCCGTTTCCTTATTTATATTTGCTAACACCTTTCAAAACCTGATGGACAAATTGCTTAGCAATCGCTGTCCCTGCTTGGTGTGTCTTGATGGAGGCTGACAGCTGAAGTGATTTAGCTGTTGTTGTGGCATAAAGACATTCCCTTTTCCGCTTTTCCTTCCAGGGGATACTAGACCTTGTCATAAACTATTACAAACTCTGGTTAAAAAACAAACAAAAATTATCACTCCCCTCCTCCCTTTTCCCTTGGCACAAACACAAACCAATATTTACAGGTCATGCACATCTTGAAGGGCATTTCTTCTGGGTCTCCTAAGCTCGTACAGACAATAATTGAGCTCTTTGATGTGAATCTAGCACCTGGGAAAAGAAAGCATGGTGTTGGCAGGTGGGATCTTTTTCAGAGAAGACCAAACTTGCCTGGTTCCGCTGTGGCTGTGCTGCCTCCTGCCTGTTTATCCCCAGTAAGACAGGCAAGATAGATCAGCCACGGGTAATTTTTTATTATTATGATTTGTTTACTACTTCAGGAAACTTGTGTGTCTCCAGACAAGTCAGGCTGAGGGGCTTCTTCTTTTGTCTGAATCCCTCTGTTTCATCTTCACCTTTTCTACCTCCTGAGTCAGCCACCAATCAACACTTTTATTTTTGGAATCAAATTTCCCCCTGTATGAAAATTTCTAAAATTCTTCCCGTGGCAAAATTTGGGTTGGATTCTTACGCTGCCGTTCATGAAACTGCAGACTCCTGTGCTGAAGGGGCTTCAGGAGCCCATGGACCAAGGGTTGTTACAGCTACTGCCGGATATCTAGGAACTATTATCTACATCCTATTTGTTTTTAACTACACCTCCCCAAATCCTCTGTCTAACACGCTTGTTTATCCAGCTTGTTGATATATTTTGGAAGTTTCTTATCTCTTTATTACTACATGAAGGCAACTACCATACTGGGATCCTGATCTGTACAATAGCTAGGGTGTTCTTTACATATTATTATTCACACTATTTTAATGCCATCAATAGGGAATAGTATTCTGAACATGTATTCTCTCCTCTTGGTCTTATTAAATGATACGAAGATTCGAGCTTCAAATTGTGGTTTTATCTTGTGAAGGGAAAGGAGTTATAACAATACAAGAAAAGAAAGCTAACTCCTGAATTAATTTTTAAAAAACTGCAGTAAAACCTCAGTGTTCAAAAGGAAAAGCTGGTCTGTTTATATGCACTACGTTTGAGATGATAGGTTACCTGAACCATACCTCCCCAGTAACTCTGATAGGGTTGCAGAAATTGTCACATGTAGCCTCAGAAAGACAATTAAGCATCGTTTGGAACTGGTTTAAGCAGTTGTGATGCTACATTAGTAATTGCATACGTTGCAATCTTGGAGCAGGAAGAGGCCAGGTTGAGTTGTTCAGCTTTACGTCACAGTCTGGTGTTGAGATGTGACTTCCCATCACCAAGCAGCCTTTGCTACAGGTGTGCAATAGAACATTAACTGTCTTTAATGACCCACATCTAATAATCTTACGAGCCTACTTGTCAACTTCCGAGAGAAAAAATAGTAAATCTGCATAGGAACGATCTAATATTCTCATCTCTCATTGCAATCTTGTGATCACTGTAGGAGCGGACTAACACCTTACTTTTTGACCCTTGTTAGAGTCTTTGACATGAACATTTTTATTACAGAATTTTAGTGATAGGTAGGTACTTTCTGACTTCCACTATTCCTTGACAAATGTACTGGTAGTCAAAACCTAGGCTTTTATATATGCACCTGTTTTCATGACAAATGTCACAATAAGAGTACACAGAAGCATCGAATGAATATATACTGTTAACAGCAGTGCTCACAACTCTTCTTTCTACCAGGTAAAGGATGGCCATGGAAAAAAAAGTGGTACAGAACTGGCCTTTTTCTCTCCTCTCTATTGCCTCTGTTTGTAAGAACCAAAATAAAAAGGAACTCACTGTAATAGTTTATAATGTGCCAACAGTTTTAAAGATTTTTTTTTTTCCAAAGCTTTATATTCCTCAATAATGTCCCTGAAAGCACTATTCCTGTGGACAACAGGAGAGTGCATTCCCGTGTGTCTTGTGTATGCTTGACCAATGTGAAGCATGCATTTGGCAAAATTGCCAGCTGGGAAATGGAGATACAGCTGTGTTGGGAAATGGTATGTTACAATAGGAGTGGATATTGAAACAGTTGGTGCTATAGACCTGGAATCCACACTCTTCGCTTCTCGGTGGTTCCATTTCAGGCTAGCTCTGTCTTGTCCTGTCCTGAGTACCCTTCAGCAGCTGGAGCACAGTAGGTACTCTTCTAGAGCCCTGTTGTCTGGTTTACCACAGCCTGAAAGGAAACCATTTGATGTTCTCCAAGATATAGACAAAAATGCATTCAATGGGGACACCCAGGGAGCATCAAAGCCTTATCTTGACCAGAACTAAAGAGATAGCTTTGACACACCCCTGGTTCTTCAATTAGTACTGTCACAGTTCATGCTTTTATCAATTATATTCATTTCCTAGAAACAATTAAAATTATGTCCTAATAGCATGGCAACTGCTTAACTCTAAATGTTCTCCCCCTGCGGGGCTTCTGGGAAAATTGCATTCTGGATAAATCCCAGTCTCTTCCAAATAAGTGAGCTTATTGGAAGTTCATAGGTCAGCTCTCATAAAGTAAGCACAGTTAGGCCAAAGTAGTCTTAGAAGACAGCTGTTACACCCGGTTCCTTCCTTTAGATTTCATACAAAACAGATGTTCCTTCCAAGGCAAAGATCGTTCAAATGTTACAGAAAGCAAAAGGCTGGAGGTTGTAGGTGGAATCTTATAGTATTTAACCCAAGAGCATTTTTCATTTTTCCTTGAATGGCTGAACAACTGTAAATATTAAGAGAGCTTCATAATAGAGATGTGCATTTGGTGAAGAACACACCTAGCTACCTCAAAGAACCAGGGGGGGTTGTCAAAGTTATCTCTTTAGTTATGGTCAAGATAGGGCTTTGATGCCTCCTGAGTGTCCCCATTTAGTGCGTTTTTGTCTATATCTTGGAGGTTTGCATTGTCTCTCAAGACAACAAAGTGAAGGTCTCGCTTCGCCATGGTAAACGACAGAGCATTTGCCACAGAACGATTGGACAACCTTGGATTTGGATTGGATTGGATTGGAACCACACCACCAGAATGGTGTGGTCCTGTGTGACCCCTCACTAAAAATTCAAGTGCCAAACTGCTTTGCTGGCACACTAGTTAATGTCGAAGTGATACCTTGTGGTGTTCTCATAGTTCAGCGGTTCCAGATATTTTCAAGCTATCATTTTGTAGCTGTCATTGTCTTCAGTGATGGACACTTTGGGAAAGCCGATGGAGGTAACAGGAACATTTCTGTATCGCCCTCCCTTTGGGCTGCCATTTCCATTTCTCCTCTCTGATTCCTTCAGGTGATTCCTGCTCAAGAACTTTTCCAAACTGAATCTTTTATGCTCATTGAGAGCATACACCTATGCTTTGTGCTTATTTTACTTTGTCCCACAGGCAAAAATTAGATCACAAAACGATCCTTGGCTTTCTAAACGAATTACTTATTGATCTATGACATGTTGTGTATCATTTCAGCCAATCCAACAAACTTCAGAATAAGAAGAAAAATAATAAATTAGTGTCAGTAGTGTATAAATTCAGAAAGATGAGTTAAAGGGGTTGTATTGAAAATGGCTAAACCAGGAATTTAATTTTTTGAAAGTCTAAGATACCACCCCAAGTTAACAATGACGAATGAAATTATGTTATTAAAGGAAGAGAGAAAAGATGCAAAAGGCATAAGCTTGGTCTCTTTTGAGTAGGGAGACAATTCCATGCAAAACCATGATGCTGAATAATTTACTAGGAGTAAAACTGTCAGAGTGTTCTGGATTTCAGTTGCAGAGCATCAGCTTTAACCCTTTTGGGGCTGCGCAGTAGATCAGAAATCTTGGCTTTTTGGGCTCTGCCTCCCTTGCTTGTCAGTGCAGCTTTACATCCTGCATCTTATTGGTTCCCTAGTGACCTCAGCTACCACTGTGTGCTGAAACTCACCCAAATTCTGATTTCATTTTTACTGTCTCTGTGCCATTCTAACTTCAGTGCAATCCCTGAATTTAGAAAGCGAGGCAGGGATAACTTGGGTATTTTTCAGATTTACTTTTTCAGGCAGAAAAGCTGAGTCCAAAATAAAATCAAATCATTTACTCGTGGTTGTGGCAAGTCAGCCTTGGATTTAGATGATCAGCTCCACCTAGAAATGGGTGAGCGAGGGAGAAATGGGCTTTATGGGGCAGATCCTCAGCTGCAATCAGTCCGGTTGTGACAGTTCCCATCTACTGAATAGGTGTGAATTTCTGCTTCTGCCACTAAACATTGACTTGTAAATAATGAACACTCCCGTGACACCAAGTCAAGTTTTAATAGGAGTTTTAATGAAAAAAGCTGCCAGGGGTATAAGTTTTTGATGCAGCTGAAGAACATAAATAAGTGGTATACACACAAACAAACAATGAGAGTGATGGTAGGTCTGTCTGCACGCTCCCCCGTGGGAGAAGCATTTTGCCTGAAAAACAGAGAGAAGAGACAAAAGCAAGTACTCTTGCAAAGATATTTGCATATTGTTATTAAACAGCCAACCTTTAGATAATGAAGGGCATATTTACAGTGCTGCTCAAATTGACTGCTCTCAGGCTGTTTTATAATATTAAAATATTTAGAGATAGGCTTTCACCTCACTTTTCAGCTTCACCTCTGCCAGACAACTCAGTGGAAATCCTAATTGCCATTTCTCTGGGCAGATGGAAGGCAATCACACGTATGTATTGACATTCAACTAACAGCCTTCCCTAAAAAGGTTCAATTGTTTTAGCAATGACCGCCACATCCTTAAATAAGGGCACGGGCTGGTTTTATAAATGATGCTGGCTCTATTCAGATCCTTACAGGACACACCTGGGTTGTACTATCTAGGTAAAGGAAAATTGTCAGTGCCCTCTCTAGCACTGCCAGGCTTGGGATCAAACGGAATGATAGGAATTAAGGTACCTTTCATAAGCCTTACCTTCAGTAAATATAAGTATGCTCATAATTTAAACACACTATTCCCCGACGTTATTGATTACGATGCGTTTTTGAAACATGGTTCAGGCTCTGGTCTTTAATTGATTGAAGCATTCTCTGAGCTTACTGTAGAAAATGAATAATCAGAGCTTGAGACTGATGGGCAACAGGACACTCTGTCACATTTAACTTTCTTATGTGCCCGACCTTCTGGGTATGTTTAATTTTGCCACATTTGCTGCCAAAGAACCTTTTGATGTTTGCTACTTGACCCGCATTTTATGGGAAGAAAAAGAGGAAAAGGCACAGTGGAGAATTATTATTTGGGATCCCCACAGCCAGCAAAGGAAAAAGAAATGCTGCTGTCCCTTGCATTCTTACAAAAGGGGCATTGCCTTAGGCCAGAGAGCTCTCTCAGGACTCCCCCAAAATTCGCTTACTAAGCTTTTTACAAAACAAACACAATATATGCTGTTACTAGTTCTTGAGGTGATTGTACAACAGTCTTTTCTTTGGTTTATTGTGCTCTTTAAGCAGACCGATAGAATTCAAAGAGATTGAACTACAGGATTCTGAGCATTATTTAAATCAGTGAGTAGAAAATTTGCTTTAAACTTTTATAATTCTGTAATTATTGGTGCATTCCAGCTGATTTTCTAAAGGACATTTCTTGAATATGACATCTGATTTTACTGACTCAGGAGGACACGCTAAATGGACAGGCGTTGATGTAAATCATTTAGAAAGCTTAATCTATAGCCATACAATTCTTTAATTATCACATCTTTAATTGGTTAGAAAATCATTGATTCTACATTTTTATTTATTACGTAATTATTATCTTACCATTTATACCAAGCTGCATTTGAAAGGAAATTGAAATGCCATCAGAATCATGGTTTTATTTTTCATTTTGTTCTAAATCTAAGTAAAGCTGCTCTAAGCCTGACTTCATGCAAGTCTTTCTACATCACCACAAAAGGTTTCTTCGTAGAGGAAGAAAACAGCACCTATTATTAATGAATTGAAGAGATTCAGATATTTTTATCTTTCTAAAACTATTTGGTCTTCTACTTTTATACCCAGACTTTATTCAAGGCTGGAAGGGGAAACATAATTTTTCCCTTTTAATCAGGTATTTCCATATTTCTTCTCTTACATGGAATCAGTAGTTCAAATAAACTATTTGAATAATGACTTCTTGGTACTACAGAAAGAGACTACAGCTGTTTTTAATGAGTATGGGAGGCAATAAAGGGGATTTTTGGAATTTGAATATTTACTTCTGCCAGCTCAGTGGTAGATATGCATTAATTAACACTATGATAGCAAACATACTACATTTTGAATTAGTATTTAATCTGTATGCTTTTTAGTACGGCAATAAATTAAGTCTTTATATAAAGTTTTCATAACTTCATGGAATCATGGAATCATAGACTGGTTTGGGTTGGAAGGGACTTTGAAGACCATCCAGTTCCAACCCCCTGCCCTGGGCAGGGACACCTCCCACCAGACCAGGTTGCTCCAAGCCCCATCCAG
>JAOTQQ010000041.1:20647897-20669750 GCA_026546715.1 Gallinago undulata
TCCTTTCCTTTCCCTTTCCTTTCCTTTCCTTTCCTTTCCTTTCCTTTCCTTTCCTTTCCTTTCCTTTCCTTTCCTTTGGAGTAGGCAACATATCAGAAGTGACTCATCAATTTTATGAAGCATTTCCCTTCACAGCCATGATCCGTCAGCATAGGAACTTTAAAAAAAAAAAATTATAATTAATTTGTCAAAACAGAGTCAGATGTCAGAAAACTCCCTTCCTCTCTTGTTAACATGTAATGGATTTTACAACCCATTTAGAATGTCACACAACATTCAAGATGTGGCTAGTGATTTTTTTCATTTATATTAAACAAAAAGAGTTATAGCTTATATTAAATAAAATGCAGGGTGGTCAGACACCATGGCAATGACCGTGTGAAACAGAGAAAGGGAGTAAAAGGGTTACCAGATGATTAGGTAGAGCATTCTCTAAGGAAAATCTTTAAAAAAACTGAAGTCTCTCAGTAGTTATGGCTTTCATAAGGGATGCTACATCTAGTAACCAACAGGTTTAGCCTTATAGCCTAATCTTTCATAATAAACTTTGTGGACATGTAAGCACTCCAGATGAGTCACAAGCTATGTCTTTTTTTTTTTTTTTTTGGACTCTTTTAATTATTGAAAGACTAAAAGTCTAAAAAATGTGAGCTATCTTCATTAATGCTAGGGGGGAGAGACTTTCCTTTGATCTTCCTTACCCCACTAGTATATTGTTAGCAGATATATTGGAGTAAACTGGATATTACTATGTCCCATAGCATATAAGCTATTAGCTAGCAGCACGTATTTTTATAAATTAGCAGATATTGTGGTAAAGACTGTAAGTTTAAGGCTGTAAGTAAATTCTGTACATGAATATACACTCTCTACCTCCAAATGATGGACTATCCCAAGCAGGACAGAAACCAGAACTGAGAGGATATAGTATATCCTGTGTGGCTGCAATGTCTGTGAAAGATGCTCTCTGAATATTTTTTCCTCTTTACTCAAGTGATTTTGCTGCTCCTGGAGAAGGCCCTACCCACAGTTTCCCATACGCCGAGTGTTTCAACACTTCTCATTTCAGTTGGAGAAGGCAACCCTCCACTTCAGCTGGCGCGGAGATGATGGGGAGCAGAGTATTATTTACTCCTGAGAACACCTGTGAAAACTTGCCTTTAAAATGCTAAACCAGCTTGAAGGTTTGCACATCTGCCCTAAAATTGTCACCTCCTCCATCTCAGAAGAGCCTCTCTGGGGGTTAGTCCCCTTTCTCCCTGAGAGCAGGTGCCAAGTAACTCTTTTCTTCCAACAAAGACTTGTAATACCCTGCAAGTTGCAGGAGACTTCAGATAAGGTCATTGAAGCTCTCAGCTTGCCCAGTTTTGTGTACCTTTTCGCCCTAGTTTTGTAGATATATTCTCACATCAATTACCTTGAGTTTGTGTTTTGTTTTTCCGTAATCCTCCTCTGGACCGAACCGATGCATTCCTACCCCAAGACTTCATCAACAAAGGTACAGTAACCGCTCCCTGCTGCCTGCATCTCTGCTAGCATTCAGAACACCATCATCTGTCTCCTGGCATTCTGAAGTGAAGAGTTCATAGCTCTTGCTGCCTGTTCTTGTGCTGTCACAGACGAGCTGTGACAGATTCGGAAGCGCTGGTGGCATCCTGCTGTAACACCATTTTTCTGCAAGGGCCGGGTTCCAAGTTAGTGCTTTCATCCCCCAGTGTTGCCTGGCATCAGAGCAGGAGCTCTTCTGCCCCCTTGCAAAGTGGCAGGCGGATTTTTACAGTTCTTTTTATTATTCTTTTCCATCTGAAACAAATAATGGACGTGCTCTTTCCGTTCCGGGAATTGGAGCGCGGTTAACTGCAGTTTATAAGCTTCCAGCATATGATGTTTAAAAGCCATTTGGATACATTATTCATCCCTGAAGGCAGTGGGCCAACCCTCTAAACTTCACTTGTGGTTGTGTGTGTGCTTTTGTGGAGGGGAGGCCTTTTTTTTTTTTTTCCTGACCCTCAATAGGAAGATGCTAAAGTTACAGTGCATTTAAACCCTCGTTATATACGGTATTAATAAATGTGCTACTAGGACAATCTGTTCTCATAAGTAACTTTGTTAATCTGAGCACATTATGCTGGATTTATGCTGTGGAGGTAAATCTCTGGGGAAAGCCATAAAGCAGCCTGATGCAGAGCATCCAGCTTTATTGTTGCCTCTGTTTTTGTGTCTTCTTTTTGAGAAGAAAACGTAAAGGAAGAGAATTTGCGGCAGAATGACCGCGGGATGTTCTGTCATTGGTAGTGCAGATGATCCTTTCTGGATTCTTCCAGTATCCCCACATTTCCAAACCATCCTTACTTCATCGTAGTTTCAAAATGATCCCCCCATGATGAAAAGGCCAAATTCTAAATGTTAGTAAATATGCATTGACATTCCAGGAGCGTAAGGAGAGCTTTGCTGCTGCAGGTCACGAGCTTTCCCTATCAATCATCCCTTAAAGTTCCCTGAAATACCCCTGAGTCCCTGCAGTGTCTCTCGGGAAGCCGAGCACGGACTGCAGGAAGGACCTCTTTATAGGGAGGTCCTACAAAATGCAAAGTAGTTCTTATAAGAGAATGGGAGATGTACAGATTGAAACTCCTGGATATATCCGGGAGGGGGCTCGAGTTAAGGAATTTGGCATTAAAAAGTGGGTTTCTATAATTTGGAACTCTTGGATATTGTATGATTGAAGTTTCTCTTTCCCAGACATTTATGTGAAACACAGAGACGAGTTTCTTACTCTGCTTTTGCTGTCTAGGCAGCCCCTGTAGGCTCGGACGGTACTGGCTCCATAATTCATGTCTGGATCCCTTCAGGTTTCAGCAGGCACCCCTACAAAACCTTAGCCACCACAATGTCTGACACTGGGTCACCCTTTCAGCCAAAGCAAGATGTCTTCTACAGTCGTCGCTTCCTGCAGTTAAAACCTCTTCATAGATTTCTAGAGATTTCCATACATTTCAGCAACAGTCAGAACCCAAAGGCAAATATTCATACGCTGGACTAAGAGAAGAAAGGAGTTTTTTCTCGTCGCTGCCTCTTCTCTGCTCCTTTTCTGCTGTGTCTCCCCATTTGGTGTTTCCAGCCCTGCATCAAACTTCCCTAACAAAATTGTTTTCAACTTGTCTTTGACTGCAACTCGAGACATTTCTTTTGACTGAGCAATAAAAACACGCTTTCCTGAATCAAGCAGTTATTTTGATAATAACCCAACCCTGATATCCTCTTTTTTAAAGCAACAGAAATCTTAAGTACTTAGGCTGTCCATAACTGGTCCTTTAGGAAGCACCCTAGGCTTTGAGAAAGGATCGAGGTAGATACTCAAACTTAACACCAATATCTCTCCTTACAATTTTTGAACTGTTTTCTCATTTTTGTTTCCGTGCATTCCTAGCCATCTCCGTGATCACATATTGCTGGAACCCCTTGGCACCAAAAAGCATTGAAAATGGCCTTTTGCGTACTTCTTTCTTTCATCCATTGGGTACTAGTCTCTTAGACTTTGAAGTAAGCTCTTGAGAAAGAACAAAGTGTCCTGTGTTCTCTTCATACCTGGTCAGGTCATCCAGAGTCTTGGGTTTTCCCCTGTTATGCCGTTTTCTATCAATCAGATGTGTGTTCTTTGTAAAAGTGAGTTCAATGCCAGCCTGAGTGGGAGACCGACAGACCCGGAGACTGATGTGCCTTCTTGATGTCCAGAAAAGGCTGAGCACCTGCACTAGTGGAAACATTTCCCCCTGTAGCCCCTTCATCACCTCTGATGTGCAGAGACCACCTCCAGGCAGAAGGAACCCTGGTTCTCTGTGGCTGGTCTTGAAGGCATGTTGGCAGCACGGTGTGAGTGCAAGTTTTTTGCAAAGGAGCTCAACGCTCAAGGCCAGGCAGGTTCCTTTGGGCTCCTGAATTCACAAATGGGAAAAGGGTAAGGTGACCCTTGTCTTTATTGCGTGGTGTGAACAGCAATGTGTTCAATAGCAACCGCCTCCTCCTCGTACCAGTATATCAAACCTTCTACTGGTTTGTTGTTGAGCTACTAGCGTCTGCAGACACATTCAGGTCTTATAGAATAAGCACTTTTTTTTCATCTTTGGAAGCTATCTAATTCCTACATTTCTGGAGATTTTACCATAGACCTCAAAATACCTTTTTGGCTCGGCTAAATTACAGAGAAGTCTCAAAATACACCAGTATTTGTTACTCACTTCAGAGATTGCAGTTGCTGCTCAAAGAGTCTTGATCAGCAGGGAGCAGCCCGTTGCTCACCGCTCAGCCTAGGGAGTGCTTCCAAGGCTGCCTTCTGTGACACCTTAGGGATCACTCATACCAAGCCTTACGGCCTCCGTAAGGAAATGTAGCCTGACAGCAAATGCGTGGATAAAGTCGTCGGGCTGGAATTCTGAAGGTCTGGGTTCTTAGCCTGGCTGTTCTCCAGGTCTCCCGTGTCATGCTGGATACATCAGTTTTCGTTCGGTACCCCTCATTGCTACAGGCAAGTTAAATTTGTCAAGTGCCTTAAGGCTAAACCCAAGAGTGCCTATAATTCCTACATGGAAGTTTCTTTACATTTATAAAGTATTGATTTTCTTTTATCCATTTATGTTGTGGGAACATAATACGTATATATCTTTTAATACACCATGAAATAAAAGCTTTCTAACATCTGTTTTTTGGGGGATGGACTACTAAAAATTACACATATCGTGTTTCTTTTTGGCTAATAATCTAATTTGTGAGATGGGAGGAGATGGAGAATTCCATTTCACAGATAATGCTTTGAAATTATGGTTTGGGGTTGGTTCAAGACAACGCTCTCCCAGTTGTTTGAATTCTCTGGGAATGGGGCTGGAGCTCTGACTCCTGTGGTCTTTAGGGAACAGATTCCCTGTGAGGTGCAGCCCGTGGAAGGGACGTGGGTGTTGAAAAAATAGTTTAAAATATTCATGCCTTCTCTCTTGGTGCCAAAAGGAACTATGAAAATAGTCACCATAGTGGAAAGTTTGTTATGTGACTGTCTGAGATCAGGATAACCTAAAACTGAATTTTCTAGAAATGGGAATTGCCAACAAAAAGGGAAAATTAAAATATACTGATTCTGTTAGCTGTTTGGGGAAAAAAAAAAGCGTGCCCAGACACACTGGAACAGCAGGTAGCAGGAGCTCAAGCGTAAGACAACCCTCAGAAGAAGCATATTTTCTTCTTGCAAGGTGGCCCCGTTGATTTATATTATCATAGCGAGGTCGTGACATGACAAATGCTGCTGCCTCTGAGGTCGATGGCACAAGCGGGGCTACTGGGGCCAGGGGGTGGGCTGGCTGGCACGGGAGCTGCTGGGAGGCAGGACTGGGCCAGTGGTGGCCCCACCTGGCACATTACTCAGCCAATTGCTTCTTGTCATTTTGTTGTGTTAGGCAGCAGGCTAGCTCCTGCCTAAATTAGGAGATGAATTCCCCTACAGTCTTTGTTTTTCGGGGTTTATGGATTTGTCATCAAGATTTCATGGCTGCTGTGATGAATTGCCAGGAAGGCATCATCCTCAAAAGAACGAAGAAAGGCTTCCATATCTGACCAGTTCTGAAAATAAAATGAGAATTTAACTAAAGTGAAGAGTGTTTCTTGCTGTGTCCAGAGATACTTCTTTTTGCTAATCATTTTAAAGCTTGGCTTCCCCTTGGACACAGAAATGAAGGTCTGCATGTAATGAACGTGACACCATGGCCTTCGGTCACATGGAACGGTGTCTCCTACACGTCTCAGGCCTGAGGCAACATTACATTTAAACATAAACACGGGTCTAGAAGGGTGGATCTCTTGCAATTTGGCCCCAGCTTGAACATTTGTTCCCTTTTGTGGTTTTGGTCTGCTCACCACCGTTGGCTATGGCACACTGGATAGGACTGATGGATATCCAGACCAGTATTAATAATGTCGAAAAGGACAACGCTGCTCAGATCGGCATTACACCTTGTTGTTCACACCATCACTGCAGCTTCACTGCACAAAAAAAAAAACCAGCTACGTCATGAAGGAGCAGCTTTTTTATATTGGGGTGGGCTGACCCTTGGCTGGACACCAGGTGCCCACCAAAGCCACTCTGTCACCCCCCTCCTCAGGTGGACAGGGGAGAGAAAATACAACAAAAAGCTCATGGGTTGAGATAAGGACAGGGAGAGATCGCTCACCAGTTACCATCATGGGCAAAACAGGCTCGACTTGGGGAAATTTAATTTATTACCAATCAAGTAGGACAACAAGAGTAGGACGACAAGAAATAAAAGCTAAATCTTAAAACGACTTTCCCCTACCCCTCCTTTCTTCCCTGGCTCAGCTTCACTCCCGCTTTTCTCTGAGGTATGGAATTACAGAATGGGGCAGAACAGGGCTATACTGGCATGGAAATACTGCTGCTGGAATTTTCTGTGGACAATGATCACCTGAGTGGTGGTTAGCAGTAAATGGACAGCATTCCCACTCTAGGATGAAGCTATGTAGCAGTTCTGGCTGATCCATACCGAGTCTTTTGTTTTCTAAAAATAATCAATTTTTTTAAACTGAATTGTCTTCGTGATTGCCCCAAAAACTTGTCTGCAAAAACTTCGTGTATTCTCAAAAATTTGGGAAGTGATTGTTCTTTGTAACATCTCCATTCGTATCAGACATCAGTAATCACTGGCCATTGTTTTTTTTCTCTGAGGCATGTTGGTCCACAGGCGAGAAGAAAGAGAGAGAAACTTAGGTGACAATCATGTGCCTTGATTACTTGTTAGGAGATAATGAAGTTCACGAGCAGCTCCTAAGATGAAAACAACTTGTTCCCTCTGTTGTTTACAAATAGTAGACATAGAGATAAAATCACAGCCAAGACAGAAATGCTGTGGAAGATATAATAGTTTGTTATTGTGGCAAGTGTACATCCAGGATACTCTGAACTGCTGGGAAAGAGAGTGCATTGATAATATTAATATTACCATCTCATTCTTGCTGCAATAATGAGAGGTATGAGTCCAGGTTGGGTTCCACTCTGTTCTTATTCATACTTCGGCAGCTTTACATTCCAGTGAGGGGTACGCTTGCTTGTTAGATACAAAATTAGTTCCATCCAGTGATTTAATGTTTTCCTATTGCTCTTATTGCTTTTCATATTGTTTTCATAGCCAAATCTTCACACTAATTATTTGCCAGTTGAAGAGTATGTTTTTGGTGGCTTAAATGTGGTCACTGGGTTGTTTGTTTAGAAGGATGGTAAGTAAAGCTTTTTTTAAATTAAAAAAAAACCACAAAGAATGAAACTAGTTTTACAGTTTTCCAGAGATCCAAACTGAAAAAATAATAAGAAAAATGTTGCTCAAACAAGAAGACAAACCCAATTTTGTTTACAGTGCTTTATTACAAAGTTCTGCAGCTTGACACATTTAATTTAGTATTCTTTAACTAGGGAAAAGGAAAGATGTGCATGACAATATTCTGCATGGAAAGTGCTTTTGCATTACTTTCAAATAATCACTGCTGAGAGGAGAAGGGAGAAAACAGAAAAGACAGCCCGGCCTTTTTACATTTGTTTTGATAATGTAGAGCTTCTAAACTAGAAAGAGAAAAGAAGAGAAAGAAAACAGACAATTTCTTTGGCTTTCAAGTGAACTATTCAGTGAGAAAAGCCTGAGATCCTGTGTGCTGTGTCACAATAGCTGTTATAGAGATAGGCTCACCAAATCACACTTCATGTCAAGGTGGAGAGATTACCTTGACTACTAGTGCTGGGAGATGACCATCACCAGGGTGACAGCAGCAAAGAGAGAAAGAGAGCAACTGCAAGGATATGTTTGTGTAGAGGAATTTCAGCTTTCTATGGATAGGAAGTGACTTTGCACTTTCTGTCTCTCAGCCAGAGGAGCAACCCTGCATTCCCTCAGCAGGTCTGCAGGATGTCACACAGAAAGGGTTATGATAAAATGGGATGGGCAGCAGCCCAAGGTGTGGAAAGACTCTACGGGTCACACAATCATTGGGCCACCCTGAATGGGGGAACTGCTGACTGGTACGGCGTGTCTCCCTAACTTCTGCCAGTTCTGGGCTCCCCAAGTCAGGAAGGACAGGGAACTGCTGGAGAGGGGACAGCAGAGGGCTACAAAGATGATGAGGGGACTAGAACATCTCTCTGATGAGGAAAGGCTGAGGGACTTGGGTCTTTTTAGTCTGGAGAAGAGAAGGCTGAGGGGAGATCTGATCAACACCTCTAAATATTTAAAGGGTGGGTGTCAGGAGGATGGGGCCAGGCTTTCTTCCGTGGTGCCCAGGGACAGGACAAGAGGAAATTGGCACAAACTTGAACATAAGAAGTTCCATCTAAAGATGAGGAGGAACTTCTTTCCTGTGAGGGTGGCAGAGCCCTGGCAGAGGCTGCTCCAGAGAGGTGGTGGAGTCTCCATCTCTGGAGACTTTCAAACCCGCCTGGACACGTTCCCGTGGGACCTGCTGCTCTGGCAGGGGTTTGGACTGGATGATCTCCAGAGGTCCCTTCCAACCCCATGTGATTCAGTAATTCTTGCCATTATGTTCAGAAACAATACAGCTGCAAAGATCAATATCAGAAGACTGATAGTGCTCATCTACTTGCTCTCTATTGCATTTTTGACAACCATTAGAGAATTTTCAAACTCTTGTTTTGGGTGGTAGATGGATGGATGATGAGCCAGAAGGGGAAAGCAAGAAGGAGAGCAGGCGATGGCTGTGGTGTATCCTCTGGGTACCAGTAGAGCCAGGAACACTGCTCTCATCTACCTGGCTTTCCCCTACAAGATTTCTCACCACTGCTAGTCACTGGCAACAAATGAGGGAGACCTGGGATGGACAAAGCATTGCCTCCCAGTGTTTTCTCAGTGGGTCTTAAAATTAAAAAAAAAAATAATAATGTTAAAATAGGACACCCAAGAGGGAAAGGTCAAATCTTGCCTGCTTTCCAGTAGCAAAATTCCTTTTGAAAACTGCTAATTTCACCTCAGTACTGGCCATCTAGCTCGAGGCAGAGAATAATAAAGGTCCAGAGCCCCACAGGCACAGAGGTATGGGTGGGAAGCTACTGTGCACCTCTGCTTTTCCAAGAAGAATGGCAGGTTGTACAGGAGGAAAAAAAAAAACCCACCGTTTCTGTGATGGAGATTTACATTTCTGTCCTGCTAATAAATAGGCCAGTGAAACAGCTGACTGCTCCCCTATTGCGGATGGGGGAGTTATTTACTTTCTAATCCTTTCCCTCTTAGCCCTAGCTGTACCAGAACGAAAATCCTTGGCATGAGGTATTAGAAGGGATGGAGAAAGCACAGGAACCAATTTGCGGGGTTTCACTTGACTAGTTTTCTTCATTTGACTCCTATTAGCTCTGATAATGTATCCTCACCATTAGTCAGCCAGGGAGAGAAGAGGTTTTTCACGTTTGTGGAAGGATGTATGTATGCCACAGCAACCTCATTGGAAAGAAGGAGGTCAGTAGTTTGAAGTGTCTCCTTCAGGACTTAAAAGGCACAAAGGCACTGACCCAGAGCACTGAGATACCTGTCAGCAAGCAGAAAAGGTTTTGAGAGAGCCTCTGAAATAAATATTTGAGTTAGTGTATTAGGCATGAGTTATTTGACTTTCCAAGTCGTGAGATTCCCAGCACAAAACTGCAGTCAGAGCAACCTAATGACTCCTGGGGTCATATCAGCAGCTGCTTCTGGAGAACTCGTGTTCTCCCTTTTCCTGGCTCCTCCTGAGGAGGAGAAACAGGCTCTGGGCTGAACAGCCCCTGAACCTTCATCTCTTGTACCTCGTTACTATAGAAAACAAATTGCTGATGACCCTTTGCAGTTATCAGAGCTTCATCAGTATGAAGCTTGTATAATGTTGCTGCATGTTGTGCCAGTCACTATTCAAGCTTGACAGCTCCTCGTTGCTGGATCATTACACAGAAATGTAAAAAAAAATAAAAAATACAAAAGGTGTTGGTCCATTTCCATGAGATTTGATGCAAATGCATAATCACTAAAGTATTTTAGAAGTGTAGTCAGTAAATGGCAGTGGAGTCGGTTTCCATAGCAATGGTGTCGACAGCAATGTCAATGAAATTTGAGGTTTTGTCACACAAAAATAGAGATGTCCATGGTGAGTCAGAATAAAAGTCCAGCCAGCCCAGTATCTTATCTCCTCCGGATGGTTAGGGCAGAATGTAAGAGCAGGGAAATTGCGACGTAACGTACACCAGACATCACTAGCAGTGTCCAGGGGTTTGCAGCTCTGAAACATTCTGAGTTAGCAAGGGTGTCTTTGTTTTCCTTGATGGATTTTTCTTCCAGGAGTTTATTCCATTGCTTTTGAAGCCTATTTATTTTTCTGCTGTTTCATTGTCTGCCATTTCCCAGCACTTCAAAAATCTTTACCAATATGTACATTTGAGGAAAGAGGTAGGCAAGTCAAAATCCAAGGTGTTCCAAGACTCCTAAGACCAAATTTAAGCTTTTTTCTTTTGTTAGCAGTTAAAAGCTGTCATAAGAGGCTTGCCCAAAATACCTCTCTGGTTACTAATTGAAGTATGACCAACCAGACCTGACCTAGGGCGGGCCAAGGACTCCCCAAAAGTTAAGCTAAGCCATAGGGATACTCTGCATTTGGGTTATTCCCAGCTGCTCTAAGCCACTTGAGGAGAAACAAATAAGGCTTCATGTTGACCTGGACTCTGGTGATGCACAGATCTTCTCCCTTAGGACTGATACTTGTCTGATCCAAAGAGGGTGGGCTGCAAAAGGTGGACACTTTCTCTCTTTCATTCCTGACGACCCTTAAAGCTGAGCCAAGTTGAAATGAGGTTGTAGCATCTAATTCAGTGCTTGTTTTCCATCGTTCACTAGTCCTCTTTCACTAAGACCCCACTTTTGTTCTCGCCTACTTAGAGAAAGAATTTTAAAATTGTATTTTAACCAGGAGAAGTCCTGAGTAACCATGTGGAGGCTACAAGGTGGGACAAAATATCACTGCAAAAACCTCAAATTTAAATAGTTTCTAATGTGGTAACTGGAAAGAAAACCTGGACCGTTAGCTGTTCCTGACTGAGCAGCTGCAGCTTTTTTTAATGAGTGGATGTATAATAAGTAAATAACAAATATCAAGCAATAAAAACAGATATCAGGTATTTTTATTCACCTACACTCGTCCTCTCTCACCAAGCAGTTTGCATACAAGGAACCATTTCCTAAAATACTCTTGTGGACAGTCCTGGGCTGATGCGTATACATGAAGAGTTTCAGTCTCGGAGAAGAATATGTGAGCGACTGCAGTCTGTTAAAACAGAAGCTATTTTGGTACTCGAGTATTATGGAGAACTTTAATTTGGGAGTATCTGGATAGCTAATGTTAGGAAGCCAAGCTCACATGGGTTTGCACTGTTGTTAGCCTTGATTACAGTTAGCTCTTGACATGGGAGCTGTGTGCCTTCCCTGAGAAAACAGGGCAGGCTCCGTAAGATCAGCCACAGCACCAGTGCCCTAACGTGCTCCTCGCCCTCATGAGAGAGAAGATGGCATGATCTGAGAGAATTGTGATTATTCGGGAGAGAGAAAGAATTATTCTGAAGCTGTTGCACCAGCCTAGGTCTTCAGCTCTCTGCATTTGCACCGTGACCACCCCTGCGACTCACGGGGCTTCCTGATAGATGAAGCATGTATTTCCAGCAGCACTGGGTGAATAAGTATTTTTCCACTGTCATATGTCACAAATGTCCACTATAAAGAGAGGCAAAACCTTCTCCTTGGCCTCACCACAATCCTTCTTTCCAAGTGACTACAAAGATTGCTGGGATGATTTAGGCTGCATTGCTTATGAGAGATACCAGGGAGGGGAGGACGGCTTCTTTTTATTTATAACCCTGATCTTTATAACTCTGTCCTTTGAAAGATTTTCAGATTTACGTCAGGTTTTGGAGAGCCTGACTTGCAGCTACAGTCTCATGGGACAAAGGCCATCTGATGATTAATTTCTCCTGGCAGTGTCCGTAGACATCCCAAAACCACAAAGCATTCGGCGAGAAAATCATCCGTTGGTTTTGTTCCATTCAAAGACAAAAGACTGAATCAAATTTGTAAAAAGCAGCAAAACAAACCACAGAAACATCCGTGCCACATTGTGAAGTTCGAGCGTGGAAGTCCTGTGATTAGGAGAAGTAGAAAATATTCAATGCTTTGGTCTCTATCTCCTTGCAACTAAAAAGTAATAAAATAATTCTGCTTTTATGATGCCCAGAAAGACATCCTTCTGTCTAGTGCAAAAGGCTTTGAATTTTTTATTATTATTTTTTTTTCTCCTGCTGGATATGAAATTACCACTTAGAGTGATTTAGCCAACTGGAAATGGTGTGTGGTTTAAATATTTATTTGCTGTTATGTCTTTTTCAAGTCCTCAGACTCCCGTAGAACTGTTTAGTGCAGGGAGCTGCTAAAACTGAGCCGTGAGGAAAGCACTGACCGTCTTACCTCTGGGTAGCTGCTTTTGCCTGGATACTGGTGACCAAAATTCAGGGTTAGGTATACATCTACATTATTCATTCACGCTGAGAATTAGTTGCAGCATCCTAAGACCATCCTTAGATCCTTTGGAGGCCAAGAAGAGGAGAAACTGAGGGTTTCTTGTTGAGATTGATAATACTTTTTAAGATTAAAGTATCTGGGGACCGTCAGGAGAGAAGTGATCTGGATCTGGTGTGAGGTTATCATCAAAGTGAATACAACAGAAGCATCTGTGAGTCCCCTGAGTGATAGCAGCTGTGGGCTGGGGCAGAGCCAGCTCTGAAACACCAGAGGAAATAATGCCTGCAAATTAGAACTTAGTTTCATAAGTAGAAAACTAAAAAAAAAAAAAACCCCAAACTGCAAACTTTACACTATAGCTATTGCAAGAGACCTTTTTATAAAAATAAAGGCAAAAAAAAAAAAGAAAAAAAAAGAATTGCCAGGAACTCGGGAAAAGTATTTTCAATTCCCACTTTCATTTGACAAGCCAGTTACAGCCTGGTATTCAAGACCTAGTGCTTGGGTGCCTGCAGATCCAAATAGGTCTCCCAGAGCCCATCCTGTCTATTTGAATTGTAAACTTCTTAGGGATGCAATTATTCCTTGTCATGTGTTTTTATACTACCTGGCAAAAGCTTTCGAATTTTGATCGAAATCTCCAGGCATTATTCTAATGAAAATATCTATAATTGTCTCCAAAGGGCCACAATCCAAGTGTCAGATTGAAACTGAGATGCTGAAATGGATGTAGTGGCAGACAGGTACCTACGGTGCAGTAGAAGCCACTTGTATCATGGACACTGTTAAAACTTTAAACTTTCAATCAGCATTTTTCTGAGTTACCCAGATAAATATTTCGCCATCTAAGAGCTAGCCCATCCTTGCATCAGGTTTTATGTCGTTTCTAAATTGCACAACCCTTAATCCATCAATAGGAAGAAGGGCTTTCATCTGGCAGGTCTCTGTACCTCGACTTTACTAACACCTATCCACCCCCCCCTCAAAAAAAAAGGCAGATACTGGGAATAGAAGAGATCAGTCAAAATAAATTAAGAGTTTTACAGATCTGCCCTTCCACACTACTCCATAGTTCCACTTCTAGAAGAAATGGTGCCGAGCAGGACTGATCTGATGCCCACAGAAAATTTCTGAGCCATATCAAGAAATTTTCCAGGAACTTTTCTCTCTCCTATTTACAGCACCTGTTCATGTCACATCTCTTTACTCGGTCGCCACCACCTTTGATCACTTTTTTAGATTCCTGTCCTCATCTTCCCATAGTTTCTCCCTGTCTTTAGAGAAGTGAAGCTTATGAAAGGTGATCGTTCAATAAGGCACACTGAATATTTGCTCAGTTAGATGCAACCTGTCACCGAGATCATATATATTTCTTGTCACCATATTCTGTTCCCGTTCCCCTTCTTCCTCAAGGTTCTGGTTTTGTGTCATAAAAACCAGTGGCTCCACCACAATTTTGTACAGGCAGTGCTTTCTCAAGAAGCCTAAGTTACTTATTACAGTCAATAAAACACCCAGGTTCCCTTATCAGGCATTTGAAATTACTTAAATGGTTACAATTATAAAATAAAAGTACTATTTTTAACCGCTGTATATAGCAGCTTTCCCTGGGTTAACTTTGGAGGATTGTTGGAGCACTTTTAAAAGATATTTAAGCATTAATATCCCTAGCTAAATGGCAGGAGAGGTGGGAAAAACTCAGGAGAAACGCTTGGGGATGGGAGCTTTGAAAAGCTGACTGATTTGAGTGCACTAAAAACTGGGATAAAAGCACTGAATTGCTCTTGTGCGAGTCTGTGACGAGCTGGAACGACAGGAATGAGGACAAACACACCTGGAAAACTGCGAGGATGTAACGTGCAGCACAAGCACGTGATAAGGCACATGTATTTACTGAGTGACTTATATGCAAGACCTTAATTGCATTGTAGTTCTGCCTGAGTAACGTAGACAATAGATTGCATTCTTACTTTTAATAGAGACTGTGTTTAATTGCATTAAACACAATTATATTTCAGTTCTGACTGAGCAATGCAGACAATGGAATTCATTATAACATTTTACAGAAAATGTATTTAATTTTCTAGTAAGTAATCTCATTGAAATTGATATTGTCTACTAAAATATTTTCCAATAACAAATTACCTTTGGCTGTAATATTTTTGCAAAATAGAGCTGTCCATATTCAATTAAGTTAATTTCCTTTAAAGCCAAACTGTGGGAAAAAGTGATTTACTTTAAATTTTATGTGGAATTGTTTCACATTTGATCTAAACATTACCCGTGTTTTATGCTCTAGTTAACGATCTTTCTGTATAACAAGAAAAACAGAAGCATCCATGTTTAGATATATTTACAGCAAGGCTTTATCATCCAGTTCAGTGAGTGGGACAGAGGGACATGAACAACTGGGTTTCCATCCCAGGGTAAGAAGGCCACAGAAGAAAGTGCACCCCAGGTGTCAACCTGGCCAGAAATCATGGAATCACAGAATCATTGAATGGTTAGTGTTGGAAGGGACCTTAAAGATCATCTGGTTCCAACCCCCCTGCCCTGGACAGGGACACCTCCCACCAGACCAGGTTGCTCCAAGCCCCATCCAGCCTGGCCTTGAACCCCTCCAGGGATGGGGTAACTCTGCCTAGATGCAGAAATTTGGAGGGTCCAGAAATCTGGAGAGTCCAGATATCCTGTCGGTTAGACACTAGCTGCTGAGAGACACATATATTTATACAGATTATTAAAGAAATAGGTTGATTTAAAGAGAGGCCATTTACATGGCACAACTCTTCATTGGCACAGGGACAACTGTGCTCTCCGTCGTCTAGGTCTGGTCTCAACGTCCACGTGAGTTAAGATGAATTATGACTAGAAAGGAGCACCTCTCACCCTGTGTTCTTGCACTGGGACTGGACTGCCCAGTCCCCCCAGCCTGTGCAAGAGGGACAGAATTAAAGTAACCCAGGCAAAGAATAACATGAAGGTAACGTGGCTGTGACTGGTTTTGCACTTCTGATTTCAGCAGGAGCTCTGCTGAGTCCTTTTTTCTTTTTTTAACTTGCTTTCCACCCAACCCAATTCTCCTCCCACCGCTTCGTGTTCTCCTTAGAAAGAGAACAAAAAGGCAGAGGGAAATGCATTTTCTTGAAAAAGTAACATCGAAAGCTGAAACCCAAAAGCATAATTCCGAAACCGATGCATTTTCTTTCAGTAGCTCTCACAGGGGCACTTTGGGAATAAATTCAGAGCAGCATTTTCATTATGATGGGATCAAAGAAATCGAGGATTCTTCGATTGGTTTATAATTATTTTATTTGTAGTTTGGTAGGATCAAGGACTTTCTGATGTGGATCAGGACCTCATTGTGCTGGACATCGTAAGCACAGAATGAAAAGATGATCTGCATCTCGTGGAATTGATTACCACTGTCAAATTTTGGCAATAGCAATATGAATCCAGCTTGGAAAAAGCAGCTTTTCCTAACTTATATGCTACATCTTTATTTTCTTAGGAGCTAAAGATCACTATCCCTTGTGAATCATTACAGCTATTTTTCTTTCTTCCTATTGTCAAAATAAGCCTCCTCGGTGGGGTTTTTATGGGCAGCAAAGGTTACTAGGGAGATTTTTGGGGGGCCAGAAAAGTGGGACATTCCCACTTATAATTCATATCTTGCTTCTGCTCACATTGCAGCTCCCAGGACTTCACATGCTGTTCGATTTATCGCTGGGAAACTGATTCAAACTCGTTTTTAACAAAAATCTATTCTAATTTTATAATAATAAAAAAAATAAATCCTAAAAAGCTCAGCTTCCTTCTTCCTGCCAGGCAAATTCTGACAAGCAGCCCATGAAGCAGAAAATTACTTTGGATGGCACCTCACACTCATAGCCTGGCTTTTATACCTGTCTTAAACCTTTGGAAAAAAAACGGTCATGCATAGCCATCCTTGACTTCAAGACCTAAGGAAATTTATTTTTGTCATGAGATAAAACCTGGCTGAGATTTTTTTTTTTTCTCTGAAATCAGCAGAAATTTTGCAAGTGAGTTTGGAAGGGAGGGGGGGAAGAGACCGGGGTCAGTAGCATTTCTCCTCCGCTGGTTGGCTGTGTAAATGCAGTGCCAAAGGCAGAGAAAAGATTTTTCTCAGTCGGTAGGAAACGTCACAGAGAAGAAGAAAACCGGCAAGGGGAATTTAGGTGGCCACGGCAGTGTCAGTAACAGGGCCACCAAAGAACACGGTGCAGTTAGTACCACTGGAGACTTGGAAAGTCCAGGGCTACTGGACAATATTTGTCTCCCTCTGTGGTAAAGGAGTGCCATCTACTCAACAGCAGCAGGGGAGCAAAGTGTGAGGAACCCAGATTCTGAAACAGCCTGCCCTCCTGCTCTTCTCACATACAGCCACCACCATGGATGGAGAACCATGGATGTCCGATGCAGCAATGATGGACCTGCTCTTGGGGCTCAATTCTCCATGTAACCCTGGAGCCTGGGCTGCAACAGTGAAGACTCAATTAGTGTGACCCTGAGGGCCCAGATCTTCATTCCTTCGTTCCTTTCAGCTGCCTGGCTTTGAACCTCTCAAAAAGGAGATAAAGGTTGCGTTTTGGTCCAAGCCCATTTGAAGGGAAGAGGCAGAGCAGAAGACGGCTGCTGGCAGTCCCAGGTTACAGAAGACAGACAAACCATGATGAGAGACTTGCCTACAGCACCCGAACCGGTCACAGCAGCACAGGAAGCATCCTGAAGGCAGTGGTAGGTTGGAGAAATCCCAGATCTCACTGTCATAGTCTTGTGATAAGGAACTGAACCAGATGACAGGCACAACTCACACCTCTGAGCACCACAGCCTTCTACTCGGCCAAAGAACCTTTCTTAAATGAAAGCCAAACCATTTCCCAAAGCTTAGCAGCAGGGCTGAGATTCTGAAGCAAATCCAAACTCCACAAATGGAGAAGAGCCCTGGGGAAAAATATGGCTCTAGGGTAGTTTCAGAGCTACGTAACCCTCATCAAAACCAAAAGTACAGAAGAAAAGGAAGCAGAAAAACACATGATACAAGAGGAGTCCAGGAGAGGCACATGATTCCTGAGTTCCCTTTAGTAGAGGGACTTTTATTAGGGACAGACAAAATAGGATGAGGGGGAACGGTTTTAAATTGAAAGAGGGGAATTTTAGATGAGATCTCAGAAAGAAATTCTTTGGTGTGAGGGTGGTGAGAGCCTGGCCCAGGTTGCCCAGAGAAGCTGTGGCTGCCCCATCCCTGGAGGGGTTCAAGGCCAGGCTGGAAGTGGATGATCTTCAAGGTCCCTTCCAACCCGAACCATTCTGTGATTCCACTATTCTATGATTTCAGCTTCTCTCTTGGGTTTGACAGAGGTATTATCAATAACAGACTATTCTAGGATTTCTCTCCACGAACCACAGTCAGTGCACAGTAAAGGTTTCAAAACAGTTTCTCATAACAGAGATAGCTTGCTCTGTTGTCCTTGGCTGTGATTTTTCCCCTCTCTATACACTTTCTGCTACTGCAGCTTTTTAGTGCTGCACTCGTATTAACATAGCTTGGGAGGTGCTTCAGGACCATGCAGCTTGCAAAGAGCTATGTTGATGCAAAATATTCTTCAATGAGTAACAAGTAGACAGCGAACACAATATTGATTCAACGCCTCACAAGGTCTTAGAGGAATTAATTCAGATAGGTTTGGATGGGAGCCTTTGTTGCCTGGAATGAAAGCCAGCTGAAGGCTTGTAAATAAATTGCAGAGATTAATGGCACTGCGACTTGCTCGGAGACTTCTCAAACTGCATGTTCTGGGTGCCTTGAAACATTAGGTACTTATACTCACCACGCTCTGGGAGTCAGGAGTTGCTGTGGGAGGTCACCCCGTTTCACAGGTGGGAAACAGAGAAGCCTGGAGAGTCTTTGGAACGCAACAGTCAGGATTTTGGTACAAATTCAGATCCCACCTAATACCCTAGTTGCAAAATCATCCTTTCAGACAAATCTTCCCCATATGTCTTTGGAGATACTGATATTAAATCTGCTTCTACCTGTTCTATACCTGTTTGTAATTAACATATTTCTCAAGCTTTAATAACAGTTAACCCAAAAATTAGTGGTGGTTTCTCTCCATAACATTGCCATCGCTTTCTCTGCTCTTTTCAGTCATACAATATTTAACATTATGACATAAAGCGCATCTTATAAAGCTTCTTTTCCATATTGACATTTTAAAATAACTAGAGGAACATCAGAATAGCAGCACTTGACTGTAACCTCTCTCCAGCACTGACCAGAAGAAGGTGATTATGGAAAGAATATGAAAAGGAGGCAACTGTATACCTTCCCAGCCCATGGTACAGAGACCAAAGATTAACTCGGTGATTAAATTCACGTTTTAGATTAATAGGCCTTGGTTTGCCTACCCTCTATTGTTTTTTCCAGCCATTTTTTAAACCCTGTAATGATTTTGGTCGCTTCATTCTATGACAGTTTAATTACACATTGATTAAATATTTGCTTTCTTTTATTTCAAGCTTGTTAGGCTATTTCACTTTATAATCTCTGTCCTTGTATTATAAAAATCAGTGCTTAATCATGGCCTATTCACCTTCCTCAAGTCATTTCTGGTCTTATGTTTTGCACATAGTCTCTCTATTTATGAGACTATGTTCTTTTAAAACCAACAGACTTTTGGACAAAAGCATCATCAAAAGCTTTTAGGAAATCAAAATGCAGTATATCAAGAGGATGACACATGCCCAAATATCTCAGCTGGATTCGCCAATCAAAGATTACTGGATTATTTTTTGTTAAAGAAAAGCTTTACTGACTCTTCCTGAGAATGTCACATTTATCCCTGTCTATTATTTTTATTCTTTATCACAGCTTCAGTCAATTTACTTGATAAGAAAATCAGACTGACTTGTTTGTAGACTTCACAGCCTGCTTATTCCCCACCCGCAGGCAGCCCACAGGTTCCTTCTAGAAGTGGGCATTAGGTTTGCCACCTGCTCTTTCTCTGTTATAAAAACTCCTTTATTCAATAGTTCACCCGGAGCGGGTAGTGGTTCGGCAGCGACTTTGAGAATTCTTGGGTTAATACCATCTGTTTCTTACGGGCTTTGTTATTATACGTTTTGTTGATCTGGTCCAAAACCTCTTCTGCTGACACTTCGGATCGAGATGGTTCTTCAGACTCCTTCCCTCCAAGCAAAGGCTTCGGTGGAGCGACCTCTCAGTCACAGCATCCTCCAGGGCTTCCTCCAGAGCTCAGCCCTCTGTCAGCCCTACATGGGAAGGATCCTTGGTTTTCGTGTATTTTAGAGGGACTTTATTAACAATTTCCAGGCTTTAGCAGCTTGCTTCTCAGAATCGGTTTTGATAGCGCTTATTATGTCTTTACATTTCACATATTAGAATTTTTATGCCTTTTCTGGCATAATTTTATGCCTCTCCTGGGTTCCCCTGTTCAAAAAGGACAGGGAACTGCTAGAGAGGATGATGAAGGGCCTGGAGCATCTCTCTGATGAGGAAAGGCTGAGGGACTTGGGGCTTTTTGGTCTGGAGAAGCGAAGACTTAGGGGGGATCTGATCAATGCTTACAAATACTTAAAGGGTGGGTGTCAGGAGGACAGGGCTGGTCTTTTTTTCAGTGGTGCCCAGGGACAGGACAAGAGGAAATGGGCACAAACTTGAGTATTAGAAGTTCCACCTAAAGATGAGGAGGAACTTCTTTCCTGTGAGGGTGGCAGAGCCCTGGCAGAGTCTGCCCTGGGAGGTTGGTGGAGTCTCCTTCTCTGGAGACATTCAAACCCCACCTGGACACGTTCCTATGGGACCTGCTGTGGGTGGCCCTGCTCTGGCAGGGGGTTGGACTGATGATCTCCAGAGGTCCCTTCCATGATTATATGATTCTGTGATTCTGTATTGCACCTTTGAATTCAATTTCTGGTTTTTGAAAGATCTTTTTTTACCTACAATTGCCTCTTTCCCTCTGTTGTTTGACCACATTCCTTCTTTTGGGTCATGTAGGTTATTTTTTGATAAGGATAAATATTTACTTTGAGGCTGCAATATGGTGTCTTTAAATACTCTTGAAGGCATTGTACTCTTTCGATTACTCCCCTTCATCCTTTAAAATGGTTTCCTGGTTACCACCTAGTTCTTGTTTTGAAGTTATATTTTCCCGCTGTGATTTTTTTTTCCCACTTTTATGAAGTTGCTGAATTTGAACACAGGTGGTTACTGCTCTGCCTTTCGAAGACAGTTGAACCAAGGGGCACTCATCAGTGATTTCTAAGAATGTAATTTGTGCATCGTGCCTTTACCCTGCTGCTTGGCTAACCCTCATGGGGGGACAGGGGAGGTCTCATGGTAGCTGTGTTTCCAGCCCCTGCAAGCTCTCTTATTACTCATAGTACTGCGTGGTCGTTGTTCCACACCCGGCCCTGCGGTCGGGTCGTCACATCATATTCTCCCCATTTAAGCATCAAATTTTGATGTGAATCATTTCTGTGACGCGTATTTAGAGACCTTACTTTTTAATGTTAATTTGTATTAACCACATCCACCAATTTACAGAGTTTCTGTCCCTATGCTTTCCTCAGCATAAAGCACCAGTACAAACCTCTAATTTGTTCCTTGTTTTCCTAGTGCACCACTAATTATTAGCCTTTCACCAGGTACCTGAGACCGACTGTCTCATCCATAGTTGCAGTTTTTCCCCAGAAACCAGTTGTTACTTTTCCCAGTGCTGCTGTTACCTCTATGAACATGGGCCATCAGTTCCACAACAGTGTCTCTAGGAAATTGTCCAGATGGCTCGTGAAATGTGCCACTTCTGCACCTGGCAGAGAATTCATCACAGATAATACACTTCTGGGTTTTTTTTTTCATAAAATGTGTAGTTTCAAAAATAAATAGAAATTTAAAAAATAAAAAAATTAAGCCCCCCCCTCCCCCTTTTTGTTTTTTCTAGATCCTCTCATTACGGGGGGTGTTTATATGTTGTTTCCTAAGAGGTATGGAACATAGAGAGTACAAACTCAAGAATCCTCATATGAACATTTGCAAAGCTGTTTAATTATCTTCATACAAGAGGATGGGGCTGGTCTTTTTTCAGTGGTGCCCAGGGACAAGACAAGAGGGAACGGGCACAAAATTGAATACAGGAGTTCCACCTAAACATGAGGAGGAACTTCTCTCCTGTGAGGGTGGCAGAGCCCTGGCAGAGGCTGCCCAGAGAGGTGGTGGAGTCTCC
>JAOTQQ010000041.1:20699224-20709707 GCA_026546715.1 Gallinago undulata
AAAACGCATCCCTGGCTTAGCCCTTGAAGTCCTGACTTCAGGCAAAGCTAAGAAGGTAGCCCAGAAAAATGGCATGATGTTACAACTGTGCTCAACTGGGTTGATTTTAAAGGCATAGATTAGTCTCTTCAGGTTCCGTAGCTTGTTTGTGCTTTAGTTTGGAAATGGTGTATGGGTAAGGCAAGTATCTCCTGAGCTACCATAGAAATATATTCATGAACATTTGGCATGGCGTTTGCTTAGCCCTTCTCTTCGGGCTCTGGAATTGAAAGAGAAGGAGAAAAATCTGGAAGAGAAGCATGAGACACAGGAGCAAATGTCTTGGGGGATGCAAGGCAATGGATGGAAATGCAGCCTGACACTGGGAGCACGGTGGGGAGCACTGGTCATGGGCTCCCCCCAGAGAGACCCCAAACAGCTGGAGGAGCCACTCCTGATGTGGGCAGAAGCTCAGGAAGGCAGCAGCGTGGAGAAGCAGAGCCTTCAGGCTGCATCCAATGATGTCAGAAACGTCAACCTGCCTGAGAATTCAAACCTGTTTCTTGTCAATCTGGAAGTTGTTCAAGGCCAGGCTGGATGGTCTTCAAAGTCCCTTCCAATCCAAACCACTCTATGATTCAACCTTGTAGCTCTGTTCTGTTCGTGGGGCATTTTAAAATTTCAGCAGTGAGATCCTGCTAACTTATTACATCTGATCTTAAACAGTCTAGCACTTCTCAGGTTTAAAACGAGCCTTTCGGTTCACCTGCAAAATATGTATTTTTTTTCCCTGACAGATGGATAATAAGCACATGGGGGGAAAAAAAATAAATAGCTTTTATAACTGACTGGTCTGACTTGAAAGTGTATGTTTTGTATGCTTAAAAATGTATACAGGCCGGCAGTGTCAAAGGCTTAAAAGGAAAGATCATTATAGCTTCTGCTAAATGCAGCTCTGCTGCTAAATTGCCTGTGATCCTGGAGAGCAAAATCTTGCAGGAGTAATCTGTGGTTTCCCCGTCTGTCGTAAAATCAGGTTCCTTTGAACGCGGGCTTCTGTCAAGATAGCACTCCTGGCTCCATTACTCGACACGCATTTCAAGCATTAAAAGCACTTTTTCAAACAGCCCCGTTGCCACACAAAGGACAGCTCTGGAATCACTGTAAAATATTTACAAGTGAAATGAAAGACAGACTAAAAGGAAATGCAGACCGGAAAATACTCTAGTCGTGCAGGCCATGTCAAGCAGCACCAGACTCCCCGAAATTAAGATTTTTTTTATATAAGCATATATATTTTTTTATATATTCCAGCTGTGTTGTGTTGAGAGTTGTAAGGCTGAACTGCTGTGTGGAAGATGGGATGGTGCCTGACTACAGTCTGGGCTTTCTTCTCACACTGGTACGTGCCAACTTCATTTGAAGTAGGGCAAGGAGCCTTCCATCCTTCTGGGGTCAAATCCTATCTTTGGAGGATCACAGATGTCAAATCATATCAAATGGAGGATTCTACCATCTGGTGGTTGCCTATTGGGTTCCTTTGCAGCAGGAACTGGTGGGGTTTGGCCCATTTTATCAGGAGGTAAATGTCCACCACTCCACAGCCAGTCTGTCAGTCTGTCAGTCCTAGGAAGGACACTGAAGTTGTTATGGGGAAAGAAATTAATTCATCTTTTATCCCTTAGGCTATCGAGGTTAATGTTAAGCCAATACCACGTAACACCAAGTCTAACTTTTGTGGTTCTGTGGCACCCAGCCACAATTTTTTTCCAGGCATTTAATGACAAGCTTCAAGACTTCTTCTAGGCATGAAGGTGGCCTCTTCCCAGAGGTCACCAACCTCAGCACGACTGCCAGTCACCAGCTGAGTGCGAGCTTTGCCTCTTGTGAGCTCCTGGAGTCCCCCCACTTTCCAAGCTAGCAGATGTCTCCAAAACTTTTACCCATTTCTCCTACCACCAGGTGAGACCCGATACACATTCGCCTTGTACCGATCATGGCTATTTGGTCCTGAAAACCAGTTTTCCTCCTGACAGCCTAACTAACTAACTAATTAGTGCCATCAAGTTACTATTTATTAAATAGCCTGTTGTTTTAGAGCACTGGTGATGATACTGTCAGTGTCTCGGGTTATTGGTGACATGATCTGTTCCCTTGATTAACAGAACAGGATACTGAAAACATAGCTCCGTGATACGCTGGCTTTGGTGGCAAAATGATTCAGGTGTTTAAAACAATCCTTTGTTGGCTTTTTTTTTTTAACTTCGACCATTTTATATGGGGTACCCCAAAATAACAGTTTTACCATCTTAAATGAGGGGAGGAAAAGCAACACATTGCTGCCAGAATGACTGGATAAGGGCAGAAAAGACTGAAAACAGCTTTTTCAGGGTAGGAAACACCTGGGTTGAACCAGATTTACAAATCAGGGTTGCTGATTTTCTGTCTTCTTCTGGGAGTTGTTATTCAAAGCCAGTCAAAACCAAATGCTATTACAAGTTTGTTTGATGCCACTGACAGGAGTGTGATGGATGAACTTGGGAAAAGAACATGAAAATAACGAAGTCCAATATATTGCTTGCTTCTTAGAAGATAGATGCTTGCAGTTGTATATATTCTACAAGATTCATAAGCAGCAAATATCTTTAACTATGGACATGAATTTTTGTGCATTTTAAGCTTGCAGCCAAGTTCTGTGTGACCTACATATTAGATTCAGATAAGAATATTTACAATACCCAAGGACTGACCTGCATAGGAAAGAATATTTAGTTAAACAAGAGGCTGTTTCAGTTTTTTTTATATGTACTCATGAGATTTTCCAAGTCACAAAGTCTTAAACAAAGCTAGAATCCGTTATTTCAAAATTCTAACGTATCATATAAATGTAAATTACATCGCAATCAGAGGAGTGAATTCATCATAAACAGCATCTTTATGGAAAATGAGGAGGAGGAACACTGCAGATGAAGGAAGAAAATCTCATTACGGCATTGCGAGAGTGTGTGATTGTAATAGTTCTTGACATCAGCCAGCTATATATCTTTTGGAAAACCACAGGGGGAGTAAACACAGAATCTTTCATCCAAAACAGATTGGTACTTAAAAATCTTTCAAGGAGGACTCTGAACACGTCTCCTGAAGATGCTGTTGGAGAAGCTGTGGAGAGGAGCCTGCAATGTCCAGCCTGCTGTGTCTAGCTTTGGAATCCTCAGCACAGGAAGGACGTGGACCTGTTGGAACGGGTCCAGAGGAGATCATGAAAATGATCTGAGTACTGGAACCTCTCTGCTGTGAGGACAGGCTGAGAGAGTTGGGCTTGTTCAGCCTGGAGAACAGAAGGCTCTGGGAAGACCTTAAAGTCCCTTTCAGTCCCTAAAGGGGCTCCAGGAGAGATGGGGAGGGACTCTTCATCCAACTCAAACCACTCTATGATTCTATGGTTCTAGATTCTACGGTTCTATGTTCTAGAAGCAAGAACCAGACAGGGGACAGTTTGCATGTCATCACCTGTCTTCTCTGTTGGTACCAGAGCCACCAGAGGTAGACCCTTAGCCACCTACCTCCATCAGACTTGTGCTGTCAAGGATGTTCCTCTTTTCCTCTCTTCCTAGCACAGACAGGAAGAGCCAAAATGACAGAGAAAAGAGATTGTACAGTCCCAAAACAATGGGAGAGCTTTTGTGCCCTGACCTTCATGTCAGGGACAATGTCAGGGCCAGTGATGTGCCCTGAGAGACCATAAGAGACTTCTTCTGTCCTAGGCTTGTTAAAGGTGAGCCCACCCTGCCTCCATGGGTCACCTCATGGGGGACAGCAGGTGACCAAGGCACATGAGCTGTGCCTAAGTTTCTTCTCAGACCAAACTTTTCATCCAAGAGGACGAGAGAACATGTCAGGCACAAATCTTGGTGAGGTAAAAGAGCAAATCACGAAGAGACCAGCAGCTGTGCCAGCTTATCAGGAACACACAAGGTAGTAGAAATTCCAGTTTTGAGGTATCTTCTCAGAAGAACAACAATGATGTTGGAGAAGGCCAGTTTGATGTTTTGTTTAATGTCAGAATCACTTTGAGTTTTATTTTCCTTTTTTTTTTCTTTCTTGACATTGTTGTTGAGTTGCTGCCACTTCTAGAAAAACAAATTGAGTGCTGAAAAATTTGTATTCCATGAAACACGGCCAGAGATAAAACTCTGTGCTTCTACCTGAGTTATTCCTAACACCTTCAGCTCTTAAAAAAAAAAAAAAGACAAGATCTTGCACGTCTAACGTTTTCCTCAACATGTCTGTTTGTGTCCCAGAACCAGGAAGATAAGATCCTGTTCTATTCTTCCTCCCCTTGCAGCAATCCACCCATAAATGCCCCGAGTGCCTCAGGCTACCTGATGTTAAAGAATATCTGTAGGAGATACATCACTGTCCACAGCATTTTCCTTGAAGATCTCAGGTTTTCTGGACCGCAACAATATTCAACCAACCTAACAACTGTTGTTGAATATGGAATAATTATTACATGATGTATAATGGTGTTTAAAATAGAAACCTTTGGCCTTTGTCTAGCCAGCTGTTGAGTGGATAACCCACCTCATTTGCAACACAGGGCAATTCCAGCTCTTGTTCATTATCTAAGACTTCCCTCCATGAAGGATTCTCCTGCACGTCTTGATTTGGAACAGGGAAAAAAAAAAAAGAAAGCTACAGAAAGCCACCCAAAGAACTGTGCTGATGCATTCATCAATATCAAGCAGAAACAAAAATTGGCTATTGTTATATTGAGCACCTGGAATGAAAACATTTCTCAGGCTTCTGCTGAAAATGATTAGCTCCTAAATAAATCTTGCTGGGATGTATTCGAAGACCCCATTTGCAATTCACATCTGATCTCCTTTCTAATTAAACAGTGCTTACAAAGTACTAATAATGAAAGGCATGTAAAATCATGTAGTACAAATACCCAGAGTGATACATGTCTTCACATTTTCTACTTACACCCAGAGCATTTATGAAATCCTGAGTCTCCAGCAGCTTTTTTCATGTCGTATTCACCCACGGGGGATAAGGGGGCGGGAGGGTGGTCTGTGCGCTCTGGGGGTGGGGTGTGTTCTGCATCAGTGACTTTGCTTTAAAGGAACCTTGTGAAATTCTTTTAATAACTATGACTCGTTGTTTAAAACAGACAAAAATTCAGGAAATTAGAAAAGTTTCATTGGAGAGCCATGCAGTAAATTTCTAGAAAATGCTTTTTAAATGTATATATACACCTGCCAGAACCCACTCTTCAAGCGCTTGTCCAGAACTTACCCTGCTGGTACTGGACCATCCTACACAACCTGTAGGATAAAAGCACAGGGACAGAACCTCAGAGACCTGAAAGATCTGGCCTTGATGGGGTTTGGGATTTGGGATTTGGGATTTGAATGTGCTCTGTAGCCTTGGTAAAAGCTCAATAGAACCTGGTTATTTTTTTGTACTAATATCACAAGGCTCAAGCGTTAATTATTGCGAAGGTTTATATTTTAAGTTCAAATCTCTTTTGTGATTTGCAGAGCATACATGAAAAGAATGTGCTGAACAGACAGAACGAGGCAGATGCTTAAAAAGCATTTGGACACATAGTTTGAATAAAATCTTTGATTTCTCTTTCATGTGATCTGTGGACTACTTGTGTAGGATTTACAAACTACTTGTTTAGATTTTTTGTGCTCACAAAACTATTTACAGAAATAAAGGATCACGGGTATAGACATGAACATGTTTTTATCACATTTACGGCACTGGCTTGAAAACGTTTTGTGGGTTTGTGGGACTCAACAGCCAACACCTGTGACTGACACTCTTAAGTAATCAAGAGACTGAATTATGTTCAAACAAACCCCCGTGTGTGTTTCTGGGCACAGCAAAGCATCTGAGAGCTGAAACGATATTCAAAACTATTTGAATTCTAGTTGGATTTGGATGTGTTCATAGATAATATTCATAAAGCTGGGGAGGTGGCAAAGTCAAAACACTTATTTCAGGTAAGTACCAGGCCCATTGTCGCCCGTGGAGGCACTTTGTTCATCCAGTGGGGTGAAGAGCAGCAAAAGCCTTTGATGGCTACTCAGGTTCAAAATCAAAACTCATTGGCAAACCAGCTTATTTCCTTATGCTCCTTTAGACCATGGTCGCTTGTAATACTAGCTGGATATTTTCAAGCAGAAATATATTCCCCCAAACCCGGTCAAGGACACTGCTGAGAGAACCTAGGATTTGGCAAATTCTGTTTGACCAGCACTGCAAATTCGAACAAATCAAAGTCTGTTCATGAATAATCTGTATATACAGAAGGAGGCTAAATTTGTCAAACAAATTCTTAACTCTACAGTGTTTGCCCAAAGCTTCTCCCCACTCAGAGTGCCCTTTGGTCTCAACCAAAGTTCTTTATGGACTCGGTATAGGAAAACACTCAGCACTGGGAATAACTGAGGTGCTATGAATTTCGGAGAAAAGAAGTTTACCCCAAGCTTCTGTGCACGTCTAGATGGGTTTGGATCTGGTAAATCGCTGGTGCTTCTGCAGTTTCTTGCCTTTATTCACACAACAGGAGTAGTTTAAATTAAACAAAGGAAGGTCTCTCTGAAGCAGAAGGAGGAGCTCAGCCGCTCTGGCTCAGCAAGCCTAAGACTGGTTCATTGTGTCTGACCCTCAGACCCAAAGGGTCAGTCTCCCCAGCCCAGCGGTCCCTCTCCGTGTTCTGGTACGTGCTGGTGTGTCCCACAGCCGTGTAAGCCTGCAATGAAAGCCACCCAGGTCTCAAACTGACTTCTCCATGTACTGTCGTAGGATGGAAAGCACGAATCCATCTGCCTACTCCCACCCATCACCTGAGGCAGAGAAACAGACCGTGGGCATCCTCTGAGTCCATCCCCAAAGTAAGTGAAACAAAATCTATCACACTCAATATTTTTGTTACTTTTCCTTCAGGGCAGGGAGTAGGAAAAATAATATTTTTATTATTTACAGCTATGGAGCTCTGCAATAGAGTAGAAGATCCAATTTTAAGCTGGAAGTACTCCAACTTTAGCAACGAAAATAGAATCCATCTCTTCTTTTCTCTTCCTTTGCTTCTGTGAATTTAGGTGGGATGTGACTGTCATCTTGGGGTAGTATCCTTGCCTTCTGTGATCTCTGGTTAATGTCTTTAATTTGAGTACTAGACTGACCTAGTTAATTAATCATAGCATACTCCTAAGGTCTCACTAAACCTATCATGGACTTCTTGCATTGTACTTAGCACAGCTGTTCAACCGGCATTAAAAAGTCTTATCTTCTCTCCCCAGAGGCAGGTAATTTAACCTCTAAATCTAGAAAAACTTGCAGCAACTATTGAAAAACTGCATAGGCTGTCATAAGATCCACAAGCAAGCTTTTCCCTGCTAGTTTTCAGTTACTGATTGAGCCTTGTTTTCTATTTCTTCTTCAGTAACAAATGGTGACTGATGAAGGCTTCTCACTGCAAATCAAAGGCATTCATCTTGTTTTCTGTAAAAACTGGGGTAGTGACAAATCCAGAAATGTTTTTCCTGAATCTGTTCTTTGGAGGAACTTTGGCTTGGCCCAAGGTGTGGGTTTGATCAGTGTAATATCTTACCCCAGTGCATGAAACTAAAAGCAATTACTGTAAGAAGTTGAGCCCAGTGATTAAGCCGAACACTTGACCCTTGGGCTTTCTCTGGCTTGGTTCTGCCACAGGGGTTTACATTTTCAAAGGTAGTTTACAATTTTGGAGGGGTTCACTGTCTAAAACATCGAGGGTCCAAGCAGAAACTAAAACGCATGCGGCAATTAAAGGGCGAATTTTGAGGCTGTTCTAAAAGCTCCTTCAAAGCATCGCTGCTGATTTCTGTGATCTCTGGGTCAATTGCTGGGGCCTTTCCTTCTGTGCCTATCAGTGGGTGGCAGGAGACAGATGAAATGAATGCTCTGGACAGGCAGCACAGTTAAGAGGAGCTGCAGGTCAGAAAATTTATGTCCTGACCCTGCATCTGGCACTGAAGCCAGCCCAGACAAGTCGGTACATCCCTCTCCATTTCCGTGGGAAAAGGGGATGCTCGCCCACCTTTGAGGACATTGCACTTCATGCTCCACCACCAGCAATCGTTCTATGACTACAGGGCTTAATTATTCGAAACACTTTGAGATGTAAGATGCTCTGAAAGTGTTATCATTAATAATAATAATAATGAAAACGCAAAAAAAAAAAAAAATCTCTAGTAAATGAACATAGAACCACCCATCAGTTCCAATCTTGTGGGTTTTAAGCGTAGCATTTCTTCCCGAGGGCTACAGTAGGATCTTTCCTCCTTTATTCATTTCAGCCAACACTTAGGTTCAGATTGCCTTTTAAATATTTAACAACTGCTCGGGACATTTTATTTTATGGTAATTTCCACATAATGCATCCCTGGGCTTCTAAATTCAGTGCCAGGTTTTAGAACAAACAAAGCCAGTTAATTCCTCCGTGTGTAGATCACACGACCATCCCTTAGAGTTTTCTGAAGGTCAAGTGAAACATCCAAAGGTGTTTTTTTGGTGGTTGTGGTTTTGTGTTTTTTTTTTCATTTTTCACACCCTTCTTTCCACCCACCATCAAATCACACAAAGCTTCTCTTAATCATTATCAGGAAGACAAAAAGTTATAGCGCGGAGCAACGGAGCAGAATTTCACACTCCATTTGCCCAATAACTCTGAGGGCTGCTAATGCGCTGTTTGCTTTTTAGCAGGCATCTCTGCAGCCATCACCCAAATGCATCTTGGCGCCGCTCCCAGGGCAACTTAACTATTTATGACAGCTTGTCTTGAAGTGCCTACATGAACATTAGGATGTCCACGGCAATCTGCAAATTGACCCGTCCGCGTGGCATTTGAGATCAGATGGAAAGAGCTTTAATAATGTAATGAAGGTTAGGATAGATGTCATTTTTAATTTATCTTTTTCACTCGGGCTCCGGCAGCAGCTCCAATTTTCCATCCCGTCTTGTGGCCAGGATATGTCAAATTGTGAAATCCTCCCGTATTAACAGATGCTAATGACCTGACTCAGACTTGGACTGTCTTTTATTACACATTCAGTCAGACGATAAATGGGAAATATAAACTCCCACCCTGCGTAAACCATTTACCTCCAGAGAGTGAACCTGCCACACCAGAGCCAGCTGTTAGCTTATTGTCCAAGATGAGTGATGGATGAGTAATTTAAAAGACAGACATTCTTCATGACAGCTTTCATTTCCGTGCTGCTCCAAGGTTCAGAGGTGGGTTTTATCCTTCCACTTTTATCTCAACTTTTTATTCTCCCTCTTGGAAGCAAAGCTGCCTAATAAAGTGAGGGTTTCAGGCACACACCGTAACAGGGAAGGAGAAAACAGAACGTGAGGTGGGATCCAGCTTCAGCCCCCAGCCAGAATGAGGAGTTATGGCAGGGAGGGTCCCGAGGCTGGTGGAGGTGAAGGCTCCTGACTCTGCTGCAGATTTATTCACGGGGCAGCCGGAGTTAAGCTGTCTCACCTCATTAGGCCACGCTCTCGCTGCTCAAAAATTGATGCCCATCAGGAGCTGAGAGAGAGAGAGAGAGAGAGATGCAATTTGTCACCGACAGGTACAGCAGAGGAAGGTACAGAAGAAGGAGTGAGTCGCTTCCCATCTTTGCGCCGTCACCTGGTTTGACTACGAATATTCTGTGTGGCTACTGGTTTGAAATACATGGCTGCACAGGACACACGGCAATTTTCCCAATAACCCATCTCCTTGGGTGGTAATTATCTTTCTCTCTCTGTCTCCCCCCCAGGGCTAACAACATTCTCACCCGTCTCTTTGCCAGCACCTTCCATTCTGTGGGTACCAGTCACCTTTTCGCTCCAACTCTCTGGCTGATTAGCATAATTAAATTACATTAGAGTCGCCGATCCCAGCTTGCACTCAGTTTGAAGTTTGTTGCTTCTGTTCTAACAAGCAGAGGGGGGTGAGTACCACAAACCTGTTCATTTTTCTATCAGTAGACTCTAACAAAAGACCTTCTCTCTCTACTTCTTTATAATCATAAGCCAAAAACCTACACATACAGGTCTTGTGTATATACAATTATTATTTTTTTTACACCCAGCAAAATGGGACCTCAACTTCATTAAGACCCCCCAGTTAGAAATCAGATTTCACAGTAACAAAAATGATTGTTCAAAGAAATGCCTTGGTTTTGCCTGTCAGAGATGAACAGCTTAATTTTATTTGCTGTGGAAAGTGTAATTAATTCCCAAGTGGAAGTCCATCACAAAAGACTAAGCAGCCTAAAAACAGCCCTTCCTGCTTGAAGAAAAGTAGCAGGAATTCGGGGGGGGAACTGAAGCAGGAGGAGGAGTTCTACTGCTGCACTGCCCCTCTACTCTGCTTTGGGGAGACCCCACCTGGAGCACTGTGTCCAGCTCTGGAGTCCTCAGCACAGGAAGGACATGGACCTGTTGGAAGGGG
>JAOTQQ010000041.1:20724407-20742133 GCA_026546715.1 Gallinago undulata
CCCATCCAGCCTGGCCTTGAACCCCTCCAGGGATGGGGCAGCCACAGCTTCTCTGGGCAACCTGAGCCAGGGTCTCATCACCCTCACACCAAAGAATTGCCATGTCCCAGGCACAGGACCTTGCACTTGGTCTGGTTGAACTTCCTGAGTTTTTCACAGGCCCACCTCTCCCGCTTGTCCAGGTCCCTCTGGATGGCATCCCTTTCCTCCAGCGTGTTGACCATGCCGCGCAGCTTGATGTCATCAGCAAACTTGTTGAGGGTGCACTCTGTCCCACTGTCCATGTCCATCTTTTAGGTGATGACCAATGGCCTCACTCTAGGGTCACGTCTCCACCACACCACAATTACACAGCACAACTGCCTCTTTCCTTCCCGGTATGTTCCTCACAGGAGAGAGATCCCTCTTCAGGATACGCAGTGAGAGGTCCACAAAAGCCTGAACAGCACTTGGACCAGAATCATACTTAAGATATAGTTAACTGAGATCTACAGAAACTAATTGAGAGATTCCCCGTCTTTAAAAAAGTAGCCATAGGTAATGCAAGTAAAAATAGTGAAGTTTAATAGATAATTTTCATTTCTTTTTAAACTGCTTTCTAAGGACACTCTGCAAATCTGCTGTGCTCTTTTGCCCACTGTTGTGTTCCAATAAAGTTAACAGAGAAGTAGAATTATCAAAGATTTAGCAAAGATTTTCTAAGTTACATGAAAACAATTAGTGAGGTAGCTTAAAGAAACCGACCGCTTGAGAGGAGAAGATCAAATTCATGGAACACTAGGGAACACGCGTGGGGAAGATGTTATAAATACCTTAAACACAGGGAAGGAACAACAACACATGGTCACTTCAGCATTAAATATAGGTGATAACCATGGTTTGTCTCTGGTCACTGAAGCAAATTAGTTTTTTTCTGAATAAGGGCCTCTGTCTCTACGGTGAGGTTTTATTAAGGAAAGCCAGAACAGGCAGAGATGGGTGTAACAGAAAGGACATGTTTGAGATCTACAAACAAGGAAGAATATATAGCATCAATTTAGGGTCTGCTTATCAAATAGTGAAGGGAAGAGGGCTTTACAGCTCTATAATTCTAAATGATTCTCTCTTAAAAGCCCATCAGAATACACGAGAAGTTGGGACAGTTTTGGTGCCCTCACAGATAAATGACCCCACAGCCAAAGTTCCTGATCGAAAGTCCGGGAGCAAATTGATGGACGGGCACCTGCAGCACAGTGCCTGATTTTTTCAAGCTAAACTCATTAAGAAACCTTAATAGTGATTGGCAAGTTCCTTGAAACATCAAGGCAGACAGGTGAACAGGAACCTGCTTCAGCAGCTGCCGTGCGGTTGATTGGGAGCGAAAGCCATGTCTGATGTATTTTCTAGTAAATCTGCTTGTTGAGTAAACAAATTTAGCTCTTTCACACAGCGAAAATCAAGATGCTCCAGTGAAGCCAGGTGTTCCCAAGAACATACCACAGTCTCTGGGCACCACCTGTGTGTAAATCAGTTTTGAAGAGCTTTGAGTCTACAAAAAAAAAACAAAAACCCAAACTTATGGAGTGCGCAGCCTAATGCTGGGAGCCAGGAGAAAGAGCTAAGGAACCTTGGGTCTGGTCACATCTCTGTCCCCACTCTTCTTGCTTTTCAAGCCTGTCCCGCTGTGAAAAATAGCCTTACTAATAAAGACCTGCCTGCGTTTTGATGGGAAGTTACAAGATTTAACCAGTCAGAGCTCGTTTCTATGCAACTGAAGCTAATGGAAATTCATTATTGACTTTAAGGGGAACAGAACATTAAGGGGTTTAAAGTCCTTTCATCCAAAATACGGAAGTAGAAAGCAGACCACGGCGAATATTTTTCTACTTCTTTCCCATCAGAATAGTATTCTTAAAAGTAACAAAATGCCTTTGTCTCAGCAACATTTTGCATCTTCCCTGGGCAACTCTGTGCCATTCACACCTTTGTATTTGCACAAGAAACAAAAAAAAATTGATTGTGGAAACGGGGAAGGTAGTATAAACCCGGGAAACTAATGACAGGGAAAATGTAAGAAGTCTAGTTCTTAACAACTGGTGGACAACTTTGAAATGAGATGCTTCTGAAGAAATTCTCTTCCTAACTCCATCAGGGAGCGGTTTGCTCGTGCTGGAGTGTAAGGACTGTAGATGGCTTTTAATTTATTTTTTTGTTGTTGTTTAATTGAATGCACCTGTGGATGTTCTCGTTGCCCATATTTTAGTTGTGGTAAATTGTTGGCCCACTGACAAACGTTTTGCTGCTTTATTCCCATCAGAATAGTAGAGCCCAATAATTTAAATGAGAGTTTTCTCTCTCATAGAGCGTGAATAGAATTTACACATTTTGGAAACCATGTATTTATAGGAATGCAATGTGCTGGCTGTTTAACAACACTCAGCAATAACCTGTAACAGAAACTAGTGTCTACTGTGTCAGAGTAGGAGGGCATGCACATTAGCAGATGGTAATTAGATCATCTTCCAGTAATTTGGTAATTAAGATACAGTGTTTGATGAAAGGGACTTACACTATGGTTTGAAGAAAGAGTTTCTGTCCTCTGCAAAGCACCATGAGCTCTGTAATGAATGCAAGCAGCCTGGTCTGAAATTTATGTTTCACAGACCCCTCACTCTTCGCCTCCCCACATAGATCACACATTTCCGAAGCACAGGATCAGCGTCGTTTTCTGAAATTCTTGCCAGATGTCATTTTACTTTGCCACACAAGAACATAAACAATCTGGTGCAAGCCAGGCAGGCTTTTTTTTTTTTTTTCTTTCTATCCACAAAAATCATGTATTTCAGAAATACCCCTGTTTCATAAAAATATATCAATGAAAAGCTATTCCATTTAACATGAAAAAAATGTTCATTTTCAAAGCAGCTTCTAATAATACTATCAATTTAAAAAAATCTGTTGCCTGTAACTTAGTCATCATCAGGCAGGTGGTGGAATCTTGAGCAGAATATTTGTCTTTCTAGGAAATCCCATTTTCTAAACCTGCAATTTTCCACAAGCAGTATCAGACAAACTTCCAGGCATAAAATCTAAGTTAAATAAGCTCTGGTTGCAAACAGAAACTAGAATTTCTACCCTCACAAACCTCCTGTTACTACTGGGTAAATAGTTATCACACGTTTTTAAATCTGGTATAGTCATAAAAACTTGTCCATTCCCATTAATAAGAGCATTTCCCAAGGATTCTAAGAAAATTTTGAAAACATCCCAGACAGAATCCAGAAGTGCACAAACTTTGTGGAAAATTTATTGCAACCTGTAAAGAAAAACTTGTGGTTAGCACAGAGTTTCTCAAAATTGTTTTCCTTTGGTGAGCAACGAGAAACACGGGTTTCTCTGTGTCTCTTTATTGTCAGCTTCAGCGCTGATAAATCACGCAGCTTCAGTGTGTTACTGCCACAGAAACCTACAACTAATACTGTCCAACTCATCTTTCTTAACATATTCCATGGTTTGTGCCTTTGTTCAGTTGAGGAAGTTTAAGAAAAATAATGAGAAATATCTCCACATCAGTCCTATTATAAAATCACATTCAGACCCACTTTTTAAGTGAGTCAGATTCTGGTTTTCTGGATACACACCCAAAATGCTTTTTTTTTTTTTCTTTTTTCTGAGCCATACCTATCATAGAACTTTAATTTAACCCTGACATTTTATCTGCACATTTTTCAGGGTGCTTCAAGAGGGGAATAAGTTACTGCATCATGTCGATTCTGCCTAATTTATTATCATTTGCTACATCCAAATCTATTCCTGACTTATTTGTCATCACCTTTAGTTCCCATCCACAGCCATCGTGTTTTGCAGCCCCAGAGGGACAGAGGGATCAGCTGGAATATGGGGCTGCTCCACCCTCCTTTCTATTAGATACCATGCCCATGGTTGTTCTGTACCACTAAGAAACCTGCTGTGTCCACAAATTTGCCGTGTTTCGGGATGCTACAACTTCAGTCTGCTGGAGGCTGTTTGCTGCTGAAGATTCTAAAAACGAGCTGAAATTTTCACCACAGCCATCAGGTTTTAGGACTTTGTAATTCCGATTGGCCAGAAGGACTGCAAAAATCTAGTGTTATACGTTGCAGGGGCTACCAAAGACAAGGCAAAATAAACCCCAAGACTCAGGCAGCTGCCATTGCATCTTCTTCTGCAACCATCCAAAGAGATGGACTGCAGGTCCCTCCATCCATCGGTGACAGGGTGGTGCTGGGCTTTCTTGGGTCACTGTCCTTCTACTTTTGCCCTTGGGCCAGCCTCTCCATCCTTCAGGTAAAGGGTTCTCCTCACACCCTTTCCAACTGGTAGGAGAAGAAGGAGATAGCAGAGGGAGCGTGAGGAAGCAGTGACTCAGAGGAGCTTGAGGGCAGGTTTAAAAGCCCAGGAGAGTTACCTGCAAGTGTTGAGGCCAAAAGGCTACATGCCAAGGTGACAAAGACTCTCATTTCCCAGGGTGATGGCTTTGGCTGTGATTCCACTTCCAAGAACTGCTGCTCATTCTCCTCCTTACTCTGGCATCCCACTGGGCCACTCAGTTACCCTGACATACCTTTTGGGGTGCCCACATCATTAAAACCCACCTGTAAAATAATCCCCTGGGACACCATCACAAGGCTCCTTATGATGAAGCTCCTGGAAGGCTCCTAAAAGTTCATGTGCAGTGATTCCAGCCAAAGCACCTCTGCTCAGGGCCCTGTACCCAGAAGGTAGGATCAGGAAGAGCTAATCAAGCAGCAAGGGCTCCTTCTGAAATTTCTAAGCAAGATTAGAGAGGGTAATTTAGCTGGGAAATTGGTCCAGGAAAATAGTCCCTTGGTTGCCCTCACCTTGGGTTTCTGTACAGAACTAGCTTAGCGCAATCGAAAGGACTTTTTTGGAGCAACATAGAGTCTCAGAATGGTGATTTTTTTTTACAATTCTTCAAATTATATTGAAGCTAAATGTTCAGATCGTATCTTTTCTTATGATCTCATAATAAAAAAACGATCTTGCATCAACAATTGGAGCAGCTATGACAGAGGAACAACTGCTGATGCATTATGCTCATGTCACATAATGTACAGGCCCATACACACAATTTTGACACTTAGACAACTCCTTAACTCTACTTTCTTTCTTACCTCTGCAGCCTTCTTTTTTATTTTTAAGGTAATATTTGTCTTTTTACCGATTTTCCCAGCTTAAACTTTTCTGATGGTGTAAAATGTGGCTAATAAAGTGATAGTGAGAAGCTATTGAGTAATATCTGCCCAAGGCATTTAGCAATAATTTGCTTGTTCTCTAACCTAATAACCATTTTGGCTTCAGGGTACAATAAAACAGAAGTGCTAATTCAGTGGTGTTAGAGGAAGACTAATTATGCTGGGGACACATCCTCTTCTCAGCTTAGCCACTTGTGACCTATCATGAAGCTACCAGAGAAGAGCCAGGCGCTCTCCCCTGAATTATTCATGGCCTTATCTGCTTCGAGGAGCTGATAGAAGCATCATTCACGTGGTTTTACTCAGCAGACTCCTGGCTGCGCTCTCCTCGACACAATTTAAGAGGAGGGATTCAAGTCACGGACATTGAGATAGGGAAACACAGATTCATGTTCTGTGTCGTGTTCATCTGATTTCTCAAACAAGTCTGGACACTTCCCCGTAAACGAGACAGAGCGCGTGAGGAAACAATGAGAGGGAAAAGTCCCCTGAGCAAGTGTCTCTGTGGGTTATAACCATGGACTGCACCGAGGTGGAACAAGGTCTTCAGCTACAAGAGGAGCCCAGGAGCTCCCCTAACTCCACCACCTACAGGTGCTGTAACAGTCCCTTTACTCCATGGGCCATTTACCATCGTCATTACAGGGAGCAAAGGACTATACAAATGTCTTCTGAGGTGGGGTTTCTGTATTTAAAAAAAAAAAAAAGCCCTAAAATGCACATTGCCAACATTCAAGTAGAAAGCCTCTGGGTTGCATCAGGAATCCTTCACGTACCACCACCTGCAGCGTGCGGCAGGTCGTACCGGAGACACGAAAACAAAATTCAGTCTGCATCCAATTCTTGGCTCAAAAGCTGAACCTGGCAAATATGGTACGGTTTTGCTTCATTTTAAGAGATACGAGTACCCAGAAAAATTATTTCAGATGATACCAAGCAGCCATAATACAATAACACATTTCAATTGCCTTGGGTGCAGCTGTAACAGAAGTGAGGAGGAGGAACACTCTATTACTGCACTGCGTTTAAGCTCCTCAGACTCAATTATACATCTTTATTCCCTGTAAAAACTGAAGGAAAAAAAAAAAAAAGCAATCTTTATTCCCCTGACTATCATAAATCACTGTGTGGGGCTTTCTGGTTTGGACCGACTGGTAGTTAAGGGCTCGACCTTAAATTAAAATTAAATTAAAACTGGTGAGTTGCTTCGCGTTTTTACACACACTTGAGTTTGAACAGGACGAAAAGTGCTGGGAATGTGCAAATTTTACATTCTAAGCCTGTTAACAAGGGGCATACAAGCAAGTCATTGGTGCTGCCTTCTCGGGCATCGAGGTCCTTACTTCAGCCTCAGATAAACTGAATTTTCCTGGTGGAATTGGAAATGGGGAGGCAGAGGAGGAGGGCTCTGATAGTCTCCTGGAATCACCCAGCCCCAGTGGCTGCATTCACCTCTCCATATAGATACAGCATTTATATCACAGCACCAGATTTGGCAACTAGTTGTCGGGATGGGGCTGCTGTGTTCTAAACCAAGCAACCCTTATCTTTAGAAATGAGCTAAATTCCTTAGAAGTTTTAGTCCTACAAATGCAACTGGCTGTGTGTCACCGCACATTCCAAATATAAGCGGTTGTATTCATTAGAGTTCAGGAAAAAAAAAACAAAAACCTCCCAAATGAAGTAATTTCTGCTAGGTGTTGATGTGACCAAAGAGGCACCAGTCAGCGAGTCAACGCGTGCCGGGTTTACGTATCTCCCTGACAGAGCTGAACCTGCTCACGCTTTCAGCTCCTCTCTGGGGAAGATTTGAAGAGCTGAATTTTGTTTGCATTGCTAGGAGCTTATATTTTTCCAAATATAGAACATTTTTCATGAATGAAAATTTCTTAAAAGCTGCAGATGCATAAAAATGTATTGTTCTGGACAGCTCATAGAAACTGGAAACCATATCAAATAACTCAGGCAATGGAAATCGTCTGCAGTGATTACTCTAAGGAATGCTTGCTATGAACAACCTAAGCAGCTCACCAGCTGAATTATATCCATTAAGACAACTCCTCCTCAAAGAGAACAGCTGGGAAAAAAAAAAAAAAAAGCCATCTGGCTATCTGCAATTAAAAAAAAAAAAAACAAAAGGAAGAACAAAACTAGCATCTCGCTTCTCCACTTCCTTCCCTGAGTTTCACATTCTGCCGGTCAAAGCCTGTTCAAAATGGAATTAATGGATTTTGTTCCTTCAGCCTTGACTTGCTGATCTGGGCTGCAGCTAAGCAGAAAGCATTTATACAATACATGCAAATAAACAAGCATTATTATTATCATTATCATTATCATCATCATTATCATTATTATTATCATCATCATTACCATTATCATTATTAGAAGCAATACCATTATTGTTAAGCAAACTACTATTTATTTCTATCACCAGAGCTTTCAGGAGCTGCAGCCATGGATCAGGACTACCCTGTACCAGCTTTATCCAGTCAAGCAAAGACCAGAGTGATGATCTTCTTAGTTTATAGCCCGATTTACACCTGTGCCCAGCTCTGCAGGAGTGGGCTGGGGGTGGATGTCTGCCTTCCACACTTGGTTCCCTGGAGAAACAATAATTTTGTGTTTCACCCAAAAACCAGTGGGACTCTAAATATTGGTGGATGGATCTGGAATGACTTTCACATGAACATCTCACGGTAAATCCTTCACAGTGACGAACAGACCAGTATGTTCACACGTCTGCGCTAATGGCAACCCTTAATAAATTACAAAACAGCTGAACTGCCCAGAGCTGCCACTGCAGAAAGTGTTTTATTGCCAGATAAATGCTTATGTGGTTGTATTTATGTGAGGAGACCATGGAACCCCGTGAGAAGTAAATCAGCCACGTCCATACCGCTCCCTTCTCCAGCTTCTCTGAAGAGACACCAAGCACAGTGTCAAACTAAGAAGTGCTTGGAGTTACCCAGCACCAAAATTAAACAAAGTCATATTATGCAAGAAAACTATGAAGATGACGCTTCATAGACTTCCAAGAGGTCTTTCATCCCGTGCCATCAGTTGTAGTCTAGGCCCAAGCACAAGTCTTGCCCCGTGTTTCATTGTGAAACAAGGGAGACAGTTGCCATTAGCCTCCTTAGGGTTGTCCTTCACATACCTCTTGGTGTCCTGCGTTTTCACTGCTGATGATTACCCAGCAAATATAGCCTGTTGAACCTAAGAACCCATCAGTGAAACCACCTATGTTCAATTTCTTAATGATTAGAGTGACATCTCGTGTTGCAAATGCCAGGTCTTTGGGATCAACAAATCAAAGTGTAAGCTTCTTCCCCGTGTTTCCTGAGGTTGCCTTAGCCATTCTGCTCAATTTTAAACCAAAGAACACAAGCAAATGCCACCAGACCAGGTTGCTCCAAGCCCCATCCAGCCTGCCCTTGAACCCCTCCAGGGATGGGGCAGCCACAGCTTCTCTGGGCAACCTGGGCCAGGCTCTCACCACCCTCACACCAAAGAATTGCTTCCTGAGATCTCATCTAAATCTCCCCTCTTTCAGTTTAAAACCGTTCCACTTTTCCTATCGCTCCACTCCCTGATAAAGTACCCATCAGGAGAGGTAGAACATCACTCTTCTCATCCTGAACCCTGTCACAAGGTGGAACAGAAATTATAACGGATGCAGCCAGGAACACACTCGGCATATTCTTGTTCTTCAGAGCAGGAAAATGAAAGGAACTGGGAACCTTATGGCCAGGAACTCTGACTGCATGGCCCCATGACCTCCCTAAGCATCACTTGCCTCCAATGTATCACCAGCCTGACACTTTATTACTTAATGCCTTTAGCTGTAATAAGTGCTCAGTGTGTTCGTAGCCTGAAATGAAAGCACCGTAGAAATGCCGTCCTACCGACACACTTTGGGGCAAAGACTAATTTCAGCATAAAATAAAAACGTAGCCAGAACACCAAGAAAAATGCCTGAAAGAAAGCAAAGAGGGAAACAGACAGCCTTGGTGGCCTGGCCTGTCTTCATTTGTAAGTCAGGTAACTTGGCAGGCATGTGTTTGACTCCACTTTATAGGATGCACACTATCAACAAAATTATTTTCTTTATTAAATTATGAGAATTGATGTTTCTCTACCAAATGCTTCAGTAACATAAACCATCAGTTCAGAGAATATGTGACCAGGATACCTAACACCTTCCTCTCTCATCTTTATAATAACTCGCTCCTGCGGCTCTTAACAAATCAGGGAAAGGACCATGTGGCTTTCCCCTAACTTCTTTATTTATGGATATTTATGAAGATTACGGCATCTTCGGAACACGCCACACTTTTCTGCCACGACAGAGAGAGAGAGACAGCCAGGGTGTACAGAACAAAAATCTTTTCTTTCAGGCAGCAGGGAGTGTTCAGGGAAGCCAAGCAGTGATGAGGTGCAGAGGTGAGATCTCCTGCTTTGCTCAAGAAAGTCTGCCTTTGAGAAGATCCTTCATTTTGGGCGTTTCGGTGTTCCTGCTGGACAGCTTCAGCTCTCAGCGCTTTAGGTTTTATGATACCTTTCATCCCCAAAGATCTTCAAAGGCACGCACCCAGCTGCACAAGTACCTTCATCTTTGCTTGGTATGACGTTCCGCAAGTTTTAAATGATATATTCAAATGGTGTGACTGCTCAAGGCGGGAAGTGGTATCCTGTATTAATTGCTACCAGAATTTGATCAGGCTGTTTAATTTTTTGTCAAAGGTTTAGATATTCCCTTTCCAGTGCCTTCAAAAGGAGCTTTTGACTCTTGCCTTGTTAGCAGAGTAACCTAACAAACTCCTTCTTCTGACTTTGACTTTAACAGCTTTGAAGTAGGTCCTAGATGGACAGTAAACATGGGTTTAAGTCCTTTTACTAATGTAGCTTTCTTTAACCCAGTTAAACATGGCATCAGAGAAAAAGGCATCATGTCCAGTATTTATTCTCTTGCAGGAGAACCCAGTTTCTCTCTGGATCTCCGTTCAGAGACCTCACTGACTCTCCAGCCTGGTGGATCAGACAGCTCTGAGCACCCAAATGATGGCTGATATATGGCTCCTACAGTACCCGGGAGGTAAGTCTGCTGGGCATCTCGTATCACGTTATTTACCCAGTTGATACCTGTGTGATCAAGCTCTATATTACTGCTAGGGATGAAGTATCTTTTTCTAGCAACCTGGCAATCGAGCATTTTCCCTATATACCCTCTGGCTGCCTGGACATCTATATTTTATGTGTCTTTTTAAAATCACATGGATCAGATCGTGCTGTTTCTGAGAAGCCCAGCTACCCCTCCTGTCCATCTTTACTCAAGTAAAACCATCTAAACGTGTGCATAGTGGAACACTGAGATACCAAAAGCAGGTAGAAAGGATTTAACAACCTTAAAACTTGTTCCACGTTGCATTTTTTCGGACTTCAGTTCTGATAATCAGAACATTTGCTGGCACTATGTCCATACTGCAATGAATATTCATTGGCATGCAAATTAGGCCATCCATCATTCGCCTTCTACTTTTCTGTGCTTCTAACACGGATGTGTATCATGCTGATGCTTTTGCAGACTGAAACCATTTGTTACAGTTTACTCTTGGTAATCATGCAGGACTAAAAAGTTTGGGAGATCACCAATAACACTGCTGTATTCAAAAAAAGCAGAGTTTTTTCTAGTTAGTAGCATGCAGGCAAGCACCAGCCTGTCACATCCAAGACTCAGTTTGAAAGCAAAGTGGTTTTTGTATTCATCAGATGAGCCAGATTTAATTTGGAAATACAGAAGGGCAATAAATATAGAACTCCAAGACATTTTATGACATTTTTTTCATTAATGTATGCTGGAAGGGAATATCTTCTAAGCACCTGATGTATCATAATATTTCTCATTTTACTGACTTATAGAAATAGCAAATATTTTACTGTTTAGAAAAGAATTAGTCCTGGGCATCCCTAGCAACTTTTTCTTCACCTGATTTAAGCAGAATTCCTACACTCTGAATGTTACTCATAGGTTCTGACTTGCAATTCCCAAAACAATAAGCGAAGCAGAGCCAGAAATGCCAAATATTACACTGTGAATCCACAGGTCATCTGTCTTCACCTGAAGCACTCAAAACTCTAACTTTTCTCTTCTGTTAGGGAGGATGAAGAAAAAGAATAAATCTGCAACAGAGGCCAGAAGTCTTTGCAATAGGCACCCCCTAAAACAAGGCTGATTGTGTTAGGAACATAATTATTCTTTTAAAGGTTATAAAGTAATTACATCTCTAATTTTGTTTGAACGTAGATTATTTCACTCTGCTGAGTTCCATGAGGAGAGATCCCTGGAGCGCCCCAAGACCTATCGGAAGAATTTTAATTGCAAAAGATCATGCGGAGGTATTTCTTCCTACAGAATGAATTAAATAATGAAAAGTTAACAGAATTTTTTGCGCTCATTTAGAAGGATAGCAAATGTTTGCTTCAAGAGAGCCACTTCAGTGGGTATATATGCAAAAAAAAAAAAAAAAAAGAGAATTTTTTTCTAAGCAGGTTGTATTGGGAAAGCCAAAACCAGCAGTTTCAAATATCCTAATAAACAAAATGGAGACACTGGGAAAAAAAGAAATAATTGTTTTTCATGAGCAGTACTACTCAAATGTGCATGCTTGGTAAGTTAAAATGGCAATCCAGGTTAGGCAGTCCATTCTTTAAAGTGACTGTAATCCATAATTACCAATTGTCTCAGTATTTCAGTAAATTAGAATATTTCCTCTCAGATACATCTGTCTCTCACAGCAAAGTCTATAACATTTGACCATGAAAAGTAAGAAGTTAAAAAAAGTAAGTCTTCCAGTAACACAGTGAAGCTCCACTTTTGTAATGTTTTTCACAGAGCCAGCAAATAATGTAAGGACAGGCAACCTGTCAATGCATGTTTAATTTTTTTTAATTAAATGAACAGCTTTCTATCTTATATGAAGCTGGGAAATCCCCTGAAAGAGAAATTGGCTGCTTTGACCGCACATTTTCAAAGACCTCGGCTATTTCATTTGAAGAATGAATGTTCAGATCTCCAGTATGTAGGGTATAGGTTGAGCAGCAAAAGAATTTCCAAAGCCCTGTCCATAACGTTATCTTCCTGTGGGTTAAGTGAGAGAAATTTTGGCTGTTGATTTGTTAAACTAGTTGTTTTTTCCTTGTGCTTGCTCGGACGACGATCACACGAAGCTGTTCCTGTCCTGGAGAGGGGAAGAATGACAGGGAGGTCTTTTCTTTATGTAAGAAAAAAATTGTTTCCCTCTACAGTGCTAAGCACCTGCCTTCTCCTTTAAAAAACAAATGAAAAAAAAAAAGAGTTGGCCAGGATTTCCCATGGATGAGGGTGTATAAAAAAAGGAGTCACCATTTCTAAAATATTGCAAGTAGTTCTTCAGAAATCCAAGTAACAAAAAAAAAAATGCTCAGTCTGTTAATCATCTCATTTTAATTGGATACTCAGTTTGCAACACTGGAGTTGCACAAAACATGTATAAATGAAAGAGCAATTAACCTCTAGTTCTGAGTATTTTTTTTCTTCTCCCCAACATGGGTCAGTTACCATAGAGATTATACCTACGTGGTCTGCAGAAGTGACTCCAAAACAGCTGGAGCCTCCGTCTTAGCCACATCTCAGTGTGGCACCAGGATAATTAAAAATCTGCTAAAAAAAAAAAAAAAAGTTCATCCAAAACACTCAGGAGGGGGAAAAAAAAAAAAAAAAAAAAAAAGGCAGCAAAAATTAAAACTGCTGTGGGCAAAAGGACTTTGAAACTCTGGGATAAAAAAGACTCCTTTCATCAAGACAAGATGCCCCAGCCAGACCCCAAGAATCTCCTCTGGAGGTCAACGCACTGTCAACGTTTGGTGTCTCCTCGGGTTCCGAGCCCAGCACGAAGTGGGGCCTGGACCATTCGCCGTCTGAACTTGGAGTGTCTCCTGCTTTGTAGCTGAACCACACACTAACTTAGACAACACAGCTATCGATTCCAGCTGCCTATAGCTCTCTGCAACTGTCTGAGGAGCACACGGAGAGAACTCTTCTGGTCAATGCCGTGTGAAGAATGTATTACAATGAGTTGGCAGGAGACACCATCCTTTCCGCATGAGATTTTCTCCAGGGCTTTTCACCAGAAAAGCCTGAAAAAGAGCAAAAAAAACCTCGTGGGAGTGTGCTGGAAGGACACAGCAATCAAAGAGAAAGAAGGATTCATTAGCCTCATAATTCTAGGTTGGATCTAGGTAGGATGCATTTTGGCTACCCTTCCAAAATTTTTTTTTTTTTTTTTTTTTTATTGGTCGGACTAGATGATCTTAAAAGGTCCCTTCCAACCTAGGTTATTCTGTGATTCTGTGATTCTGTAAAAAATTACCTGTACCAGCATTCACCTGGCACGCTCACCGCAGAATTTGTTCAACCCCTTTGAACTGGACTGGCTTTGTGCACAGTTCTGGGTGTCATCTGACAGACCATTTTTTTTAAAAAAATTCTCTCTGCCATGTGTTCCAAAAGACGTTTGGTTGCATGGTGTTCACCTTTACAGCTTGAGTATTTCGCTGAGGTAGGTAGCCTGGGTCTCAGAGGGAGTAAAGAGTTCCCAGAGCACTTGGAGAACGCATGTGGACTCTTCCTCTGTGGAAGAAGGGACATGAAAAGTGGTGTCTGTGTTCCCCAGTTAGTGCACTGCCCCGTTTTCGTTGAAATCAGTGTCACAAACTTCATGTATCCTCATGCTCATGCATTGCAACAAGACTGAAGAACATCTAGAGAATTAAATCACGCTAACAATAAGCGAGCCATCCCAGTATTTATGGAGCTCTACAGAAGAGCTGTAGGAGGGGATAATGCTCCTCAGCACCTACACCGTGTCTTCTACCTGACAATTCCAACTTTGCCTGGACTGGGAAACTGAGGCAAGGATGCCTATCACTTCAGTCACCCCTATCACTTCAAAATAACTCGGTGAGAAACACAGTGCCCGTTCCCTGAGAGAGCCAGTGCTTCTAAACAATGGATTGCATTGCCTTGAAGTTAAAGCAGAAGAGAGAAAGGGGTGGGGTGGGGAAAGAGCTGAAGAGATGAAAGCATAGGGGAAAAAAAAGGGGATTTTCTTCTTGAAATACAAATAATGATATTGAATCAGTTAGGCAGAGAGGCCCAAAGCAGAATCTTGGAGAAAAAGCCTGATGTGTTGGTCTATCTTGGGTAGAAGATGAAAAAAAAAAAAACAAAAAAACAGTTTACCAGAACTCCAGAAATGTTAACTTGGTGTTAATTGGTTTCTTGAGGAGCTGGAATCAGTGGGGCATCCCTGCAACAACCTGGAACTGCTCTGGTGATTCAATTTGAACCAGAAGCTACAGCCTCCATGAAAAAGGCTGATTACAGGGAGCCTGATGCATCCTTCCTCGGTCCTACTTCTGAGATTCTGGCGATAGAAATTATTATGAATTACTGTTTGTACAGTACTTGGGCAATGTAAATCACTGTTTCTTCTTAAGTCCCATGCATTATTAATGGTACCATCCTCACGAAACTAAACATCTTTATTCTGCTGGGCAAAGTGTGTAGGAATTAATAACCAAAAGAGAGTAGCATTTCTGCAACAGAACCACACGATCCTTCCTCTCATTGCAAGGAGGCCAGGAAGCAATCCCAGATGGAGCTGAAGTCCATGGCATGGGAGGCTGAACATCGCTCGTGCTGCGTCAGAGCACGAGAGAGGCAGAAAGTGCCATTACCTCCATTTGGGCATGACATCCTCTTCCAGGATGCTTCAGTGATACAGATAGGAAGGGTAAACCTGCCACCTGGGAGTGCTTAATGCACATGGTAATTAGCAGCACCAATTAACTAATTGTTAACTGGTCGGGAGGCAGCGCAGAAGCAACAGGCCATCTGCCCACATTGTCTGAGATGCTGTTTTAAAGCTGAGGAATCTTGCAGCATCTTAGGGGTCCTTTACCTCCCTGGTTTGAATCTGGCAGCTCAGTATTCTTCCTAATACATCCACCTTAAATGGAGTACCAGCACTGCCTTGAAAAACTTCCAAGCTGGACAACACTTCTGATCTAGGTAGAGTTTTTTCTTCCTACCTTCTACTTTCCCCCAGGGAAAATAAAAAAAAGCCAAATGAAACCAAACCAAAAGGGAATTTGAAGGAAATTGAGATCCCAAGGGTTAACGTTTTAAATGAGGAGGAAATTTTAGAATGACCAGCCCAGGCAGAGGTTCAGAGAAGTCCTGTAGCCTAAAAATAATGATTGCTTGTAGGGGGTAATGTAATTCTGAAATCCTAGAATCCTAGAATGGTCTGGGTTGGAAGGGACCTTAAAGACCAGCCAGTCCCACCCCCTTTCCTGGGCAGGGACACCTCCCACCAGACCAGGTTGCTCCAAGCCCCATCCAGCCTGGACTTTCCTAAGACTGGCACCTTTGACAGAGATACGTGGGACCAAATTGGAGACCCCTTCGATCCTGGGCCGACTGACCCAGACCAAGAACCTAATCTCTCTCTTTCTGATAATAAATTGAAGGAAGCAGTGGGGAATGGCCTCGAGTGACTGTCGTAGTGTGTGGGACAAATGTTGAAAAGAAGCCTTAGCTAAAGGCGACACAGACATTTTTCAGGCATTCCCTGTTATTTATCGTGGGAGGCTTTGAGTTATGATCACATTAAAGAGCTGAGGAAATCAGTAAAAGATGATGGTCTCCAGTCAGGATACACCATGAACTCTTGGTGACGAGTATGTTATGATTCCTCACGATTGGAAACTGTTGTTGCGTGTGACTGCTGACTGCGGGGGGGTCGGACTAGATGACCTTGGAAGGTCCCTTCTGGCCCAGATGATTCTATGATGCTGTGATTTTGTCGGCTACGCAATACGCTGTATCGTGACTGAGTACCGTGATCTCGCGACTGCTAAGGCATTGGGTAACTCAACTGGAAATTTGAATCATACTGGTGGGAACGAGCTCGTCCCAGATGGACAGAGGGTGTTTTAAGCAAGTAAAAGAATTTGCACTGCGGGCCATCAGATGGGTACCTGGGCCAGCTGCTCCAGAAGCTTCCTTTTCTGCTATCACACAAGCAAGCGCCTGGAGAACCCCATATAAAATTCCTTGATGGGCTCCAAAATCCAGTAGAGAGACAAGTAGATAACTGTGCTATTCTTGTGGTATTCTTATGAAACAATTAGGGTTCGAAAATGCTAATGCTGACTGCTGTAAAGTCTTCCAAACAATTAAGAATGCTAATTCCTCTATTGATGGATCACCCCAGGTTGTTGAGCTTGAAGATGCTGCGTGTGCTTTTCTACTTTTTTTTCTGATGTAAGCCTCAATATCATAACTGATTCTTTATATAAAGTTACAGCAATTGTTCAGCGTACAGAAGGCACTTTCCTAAAGGAAGTCAAGAACCCAGAGAACTTGAAAAATTATGGCATTATGTCTCCTATCGTAAATTGCCCTGTTATATCACGTATATACGGTCACACACACCTCTCTTCCAGGACCCCTAGCCAAGGGCAACTGTGCTTGTCATTGCTCTTGTAATGGATGGGTTTACTTTAACTACAGCTAAGTAACTGCTATATTATTTAGGAATCTGGACCTTTGTCGTGAAGGAATTAAAAGAAAAAGCACTTTATGAGAAAATCTTTCAGACTTCCACCTTACTTCCTTTAGATTTTTATCAAAACACAGATTTATTTCTGAATGAATAAATCCTAAAGCGCTGGTTGAAATAAGGTAATGCAGTAATAATTGCAGTCTATAATGTTAATTACAATCTCTCAAACAGCTTATTTAGATTATTTCTAACTTACTAACACTGTATACAACGGCATGGACTGCTATTAAGTTTAAATTTGGCAGACGTTCAGTGGTACAGAGGACTAAAATCATCATTCCGGAATGTTTAATATATTTTGATATGCTGAATCCAGTTTTAATTACATGGCAGTGATATTTTTAGTTTGCAGAGTTCAGCATAGCATACAGAAAACTGAGCTGGCTTTAAAAAAAAAAATAAAAATACACCTTAGGTACCAAAAATAGTTTAGCTATGGCAGCACAGGTCTCCATTTAGGTTAATTTATATTTTACCCAGACTGTTCTTGCTGCAGTACTCTTCCCGATACAGTAAACTTAAAGGGGGACAAAAAAGAAAACCTGAAACAAAACATAGAAAAAACCCTTAAAATTTTCAGTCTCATTCCAAGACAAAACATAAAAAAACCCCTTAAAACTTGCAGTCTCAGAAATGATAGAATCGGAGAATCACCTAGGTTGGAAGGGACCTTTCAGATCATCTAGTCCAACCATCAACCTAATCAAAGCAAACAAAAAAAACCACCACAACAACCCATCACTAACCCATGTCTCTAAGCACTATGTCAACCCAGCTTTTAAATCCCTCCAGGGATGGTGCCTCAACCCCTTCCCTGGGCAGC
>JAOTQQ010000041.1:20772243-20794710 GCA_026546715.1 Gallinago undulata
AGGCCAGGCTGGATGGGGCTTGGAGCAACCTGGTCTGGTGGGAGGTGTCCCTGCCCAGGGCAAGGGGTTGGAACTGGCTGATCTTTAAGGTCCCTTCCAACCCGAACCATTCTGTGATTCTACGATAAGCTGGCAGCACGCACGGGGCTGGATCCACAACTTAGGATGCTGAGTATATTCCCATTACACAAACATTACCTGTGGTTCAGAGGTGGCTTGGCCCTCCTGTATTAACATTAGATATATTAGGAGAACAAGTCAGGCGAGCAGTCCTTTGTATGGACTTCTGGGGCGTTCTAATCAACAGAGGCTATCACGGAGTATAAGCTACACAGCTGTATCACCTCCACCGCTCCCAGCCCTTTGCAGTTTGAGAGGTTGCTTCTCAGACAGGTTCCTCCTGGCCTTAGAACGTGTTGCAGGGCGATAAGCCCACCCTCTCCCTCTCCTGTTTTATGCACCGACTTAGGTCTGAAGCGCGCATGCCCAGACCTTACCTGTGGTTCCCTTTCTGGCAGCAAAGATAAAACCTGAGTTTTATGTGCAGCCAGGACGTAGCCTTAAATTATTTTGACGGAGCTAAGATTGCTTGCCCGGAATGTCAGTCAGGAGAAAGCAAGAAGACAGCGTGAGAAGTACACTGATAAGGCAGCCAAGACTTGGAGTCTAGAGAAGCACCTTTTGAGGTGGAAATGCAGCAGCCCGGGCACAGAGCATTTCAGACCTGGCAGCGTCTGCAGTACTCTGCCTTGAACCCTGCAAGATTTTGGGAGCCCCTGCATTTTGAATATCTTTGGCTGTTGAAGATAAGCAGGACATGAGCGAGGGTAATTAACATCTCCCTATCTTTTGTATGCAGTCCCTGACTTCCCAGTACCATGGAAGTCATGATACATTACTGTTTAAAAGTGACTAAATCAACTTTTATCTGTATTTCCATATGTTCCTTTTGAACATTCATGTGTTTAGTTTCACAACACAGCTATAAGGTGTAGAAGTATCATCACTTCCACGTTGTGAATAAGGAGAATTCCAGGAGATGGAATTTTATGCCTGCAGTTTCGATCACGTGGTGGAGACAAGGTTTAAGCTCTACCTGCATAACGTCATTAAATAGTTTCCAGCAAAAAAGGGGGATGTGGGACAGAGATTAGGGGTTTTGTACAAGCAGCCTCCCCACACGGAGGGTCTGTTATGCAGCCTGTGAAATTATTAACTGCTCACAACACATCTTAACTCCAGCACAGCATCGTGACCAGCCACGGCTTCTTACTGTTCTCTTGCAAACTCCATCTCATGCCTTCAGAGCCTCGGTGATCAGTAGTTTCTTTGCCCTTCCCTGGGTGGATGAAGGTGTAGAACCAAGGGGCTAGGATTATTTTTCTCCTGTTCTTAAGGTTAGGATTCTAGCTCATAGCATTGCCACTAGAATAATCGCTTATTAGATGTGTTATTAATTTCAGCTGTTTTTAATGCGTTAGCACAGAGGCTGTAAGAACCAAGGGGATAGAAACACTGGAAGTTGCTTCTCAAACATCAGTGAAATTATAAGGCACTATGAACTGAAAGAGGAACATGAGCTTAAAAGAACAAATTGCATCTGGAAATTTTATTTATCTATCAAAACTAATTATTGCAAGTTCCACCTCGGTAGCACTTGAGGATTTCATTACAAGGTCTAATTGGAATTATATGTGCTCTAAAAGTTTTTTATCTTTTAATTGGGAGCAGAAATCAAAGCAAAGATAATGAGAGAAAAACTTGCTATTTTTTCCATAAATTCATATGGCTTCGTTTGCATTTACATGGTTCTTTAGAGCTGCTCACAGCACAGGCTTGTATTAGCATGCCAAAAGAGAAACTGCTCTTGCTCCTTCTCTTCAGTTTTTCAGAAATTCATCAAGAGTCATTCAGCCAGTCAGATCTTAAATACCAAAGGGTGCTGCTTCAAGTCAGCCCTGAGTATCCCACCCTTCCTCAAGCTTCTCTGGAACACGTTTGGAAAAAAAAAGAAAAGTGGCAGTAAAACGTTATGCCATTTTACCATCCATAATGGAGCTGCAAAGACAAGTAAGAGCTGGGAATACCTCAGCTGAATGAAGTTTGCTGCCCTTTTTCAACATAGCCCCACCTGGTACCACGAACAATTTTGATTGATTCTGCTTTAAAAGCAGCCAAGTCCCAGGACAGCTCATTTAGAACAGTAGCAGCAACAGCAGGATATAACCCTCCACCACCACCTTGAGATGGTGATGGGCAAAAGCTGGCTAGATTCTAGGGCTACCGACACACAGCAGGCCAAACAGTGGGTAGCGGTGGCCTCCCTGGAGATGGCTGCTCCAAGACTAGATGTTGTGGGTGGCTTTAGGTCCCCAGTGGTGAGACCAGCAGGAGACCACACAAGGGTGACACCAAAATACCTCCTCCTAAAAGTCAGGCAGCATTCTTCCCCTGAGCTCAAGGGCAACTCCTGAGCCCCAGTGCCTCCCTGGCCCTCACGTTGTGGTATCTGACATCAAGCGCAGCAGCAGGAAAGGGATAAGTGGCATAAAAGGGTCCTTTCAACGTTGAGCATTTATGCTGGCAAGTTGGGAGGCTAAACGAACTGCAGCTGCCAAAGAGAGCGAAGGCTTCGAGTTGTGCTTATCGTGCCGGTATGCTTTAGCTGATTTGTTTTATTTCACCAAAGATTAGCTGTGTCCTTTTTCCTTTCTGCTATTATCCCATATGAAAACTCAATTTTTTCGAAGGAAGCATTGCCCGTCAACGTTTCCACTGGGAGGTATTTAATCTTCCCAATTTTTTGTGTGTTTGAGCCGTATGTCGGATCTGTATGAGGTCTAACCTGGTACAGGCCACCCAGCCTGGGAGAAAGGCTCTAAGTGTCAGTAGAACAACTCCCAGCCTCTCCGTTTGAAACTGTGATGGTTGTCAGTCCACATTTCTGGTTCTCCAGCAAAAAAAAAAGAAAGAGTAGAGGTATTTTTCAAATTTGTAAATACAAATAACTGGCAAACTGCATTCACACCACAGACGTGGAAGCAGAGACCGTGCAGAAGGCCTTTTTTCAGAGTCTGTTGATCTCCTTGCTGTCACCTTGCTCTGTCACCTTGCTTCTCTTCACCAGGTAGAAAAAGGAGACCATGACTTTTACATATAGATTTCCAGAGGGCAGAAGACTAAGCTGGCATTGTTCAGTTGCTTTGAAAACCTTCAAAGTGACTCAGTAAAAACAAAATGTGATGCTGAACCCAATGACACCATCATTTTCTCTCTGTGATGTTCCTGGGATGTGTCCTCCACTGAAGAAACATTCTGCTTCCCACGGTGTTTGGATATAAAATGAATATAAAGGAGGAAGCCTTCCAGTAAGCTGCTTTATTTCTTTTTCTCCGGCCTTGAAATGGCCCAAGGACTTCAATAGTAGATCCTTCCCTTTCTTTTCCAGATATTAATTAAGGAACTCTATCTTCAATGCATTTATTATAATAAAATAGCCATGCGGTGTAAAGGAATTTAATTTTCCTTGCAGCACAGAGGCCAACAAAATGCTCACTCTGGGGCCTTAATATAATGAAAGACCTGAAGAGCTGTTTAGAGCCACGCTGAAGATTCATATATTTGAGTGGGTCATGGATGCTTTATTACACCGTCACCATTACAAAAAAAAAACAAAAAACAAAAAACCAGAAACATACTTGTTCTGTGATGAGTTCCAGGGCGAGAGAAAGCAAGGCAGAGCAGGCTCTGCAAAAGCACTTGTGAGAGCAGCCAACATTTCACGGCGAGTATGGGCAGCCCCGTCTCTAAATTTTTAACTTCCACCATCTAAACAGCTGCAGAAGTTGTGGTGGCCCGTGGTGCAGACGGGGTCCATGGCAGCATGTCTCCTCCTGAATCCAAGGGTGGTGCACTGCACCGAGCCAAAGAAAGGGACAGATGAAAGGAAAGGCTACAGCTTCTTGGTGAGTACGCCCCAGGGTCAATGCTGGGAAGTAAATTCTGCTTTTACCCAGTATTTTTCCTAGCTGAGAAAATGAGGACTCTTGAGATATGATCATCCTCGCTTAACATCAGATAATCCGCGTGATGAAATGCCTCACCTGCAGTTTGTACGTTACCAGACACTAGAAAATCCAGCCACAATACACAAAACCGTAGGAATAGTTGATTTGCTCTCTGAAATACGGGTCTATTTACGGCAGTAATTCTCTTGCAAATAAGCTTTTCATTGCGTGAAAGTTCTCCTGCGTTTATAATCCTCTGCCTGCAACAGCCTAATCCTCTGTTTGCACAGGGGTGTCTACACTTGAAGTGTTAAATCGTTGAAAGAGGACTCTTGACAGTCTAACAGCCCAAAAATGGCTTTGGAGCTTTGGTGTATCAAAATATACACGTGGGACTGATCTCCCCTGCGTAGGTAATAATTTTCCACCTGGGCAAAATGAACTTCAAGCTTTGCCACTGACTCAGTTGCGTCCTGACACCCTTTATGGCTTAGTTTAAATGACAGCATAAGTGTCAAGACAACAAAAAATCCCAAGTGCTGTGATATGGATATACCAGATCAAAAAGGATAAAGCAATAATAATTTAAAAAAAAAGAAAAAAGATTAGCACTGTGGATTTCCTGCCAGCAATCCTAAAATCTTTTACATGCTTTACGGGAATCACAGGAAAATAAGGACATAGAATTGGCAGGGACTGCCTAGGTCATTGAGTTCAGTCCTCTGCTGTCATGGGCAACATGTCCCTTCCATAAATCCTGTGACTTGCCAGTGAAATGCAGCGAACACGGGGAGAACGCTGCAGCTGTTCAGAAGAGCACAGAAAAACCCACAGCCTGTTTACAACAAGTACTGGAGTTGAAATCATACAGGCGATTAGTAGGGACGAACCAAAGAATTTGGTTTAGCTCATCTCTGCCTCCAAACTTTTCTGGCATCCAGGTGGGAACAGGTTACACACGACTATTTGATGCAAGAGATTCACATTCCTCTTTCACATCTAAAGAGGGACTAATAAGACTGAGATTTGACTTGAACACCAGCGTGGTCAAAAAGTGCCAGTGGGCCCTGAATAATCAAGACTGGTTGAAAATTCCCTTTTTTTTTATCACTTGAAGTATATTTGAGATGACATTTTAGATTGCCTATTGGCTCCAGGAAAGGCTAAACACATCCAGAAGAGAGAGAGAGAGAACAGAGCAGCTGAATTCCTGTTTTGCACGGGGTATCAGAGACATTCATCTATGACACGGAGAGTTCGGAGAGAAACACAGGTGTTTCCCAGAAGCTTAGAAGACTCTGTTCAATTTGTGATTCCAGCATTTAATTTATGTCCTGCTCTTTTGCAAGTGACACATAATAACCCATAGCTTGGCGTGGGTTGGAGTTGGCGGCGGGAAGAGCCGGATCCAAAGGCAAGAGAAAGGGAATTGCTCGCTGGGACCGATAAGACTAATGAGGAACCAATCTGTATTGTAAACTCCTACAGAGTGCACGTTAAAGCAGTTTAACCTTTTGCTGTTTCCTTGCCAGGGACTGATATTTCTGTCCCTTTCTTAATGGGGGAGGCATGGGTCTCTCTTTCAGAACTATTCGTGCCCCAGACTGCATTATCAGCCAAACTACAGGCAGTAAATAATCACGACAATAATCACCCCGTGCCAGAAGCAGAATCCCAGACACTGTTCCTGAGACAGGCCAGGATGCTGGTGGCCTTCTTGGCCCACCTGGGCACACTGCTGGCTCACATTCAACACTGCCATAAGCCTTGGACCTCTAAAGGATGTCCAAGGTCCAAAGTAGCCTAAGCAAGGAGAAGAGGACCAGGCACATTCCTCCTTATTCATAAAACTAAGAAAAAACGCTCAATACTGCCACATGTTGGAGAATAGAATAAAAGAATTAAGGCGTAACAGAAACAGTAGGTGATTATGATGTATTTTATGCCCCTCTGAGCAGCAGCAGCAGCTAACTTGCTCTGTCAGGAGAGAGGAGCACTGAAGTAGTGAGCGGGTCCCCAGTGCCTCTCCCCCAGAATGTCCTGTCTGTCGTGGAAAAAACCACCTCCCACACCAGTGATAGCTCCGTGCTGTTCTTGGGGGAATGAGATGTCACTTTGTTCTCTGTCTCTGCCTGTTCAGCCACCAGCTCCCCCCCTTGGCGCTCTCATAGACGCACTGGGTGGTACTAACGGGGACAGACTCGGGAGAAAAATGAATGGTTTGCTTTTCCCAGCCTCCAGCCGGCATGGCGATGCTCACCTGGGTACACGACACAGCCTGCTAGGGGTTGTCTCAAGTCTTCGTCCTGCTGGGCTGCGTTCATTTCCACAGGAAGTAACAAGCGCAGAGCACGTTGCAACTGGAAATGTCACCAAATTACAGCAAGGTGAGCATTTGCAATGGAAAAAAGGCACGCTAGCCAGCAAGCGTTTTCAAAGCATGTTTAACAAATCCAGTTTATCTCACATGCCAGCTCTCCCCCGCCCCATCTTCGTTCCCACTGAATAGACACTAATTGAAAATTATGTTTTCGATGTTATGCCTTTTTCAAATTTGGTCTTGTTTAGAAGCATTTAAGGATCCTATGGTTTGTTGTATCTCAAAGTGATTTGCATGAACTCCCTGGGGAAGCCAACGAAGGGCACTGTCAACATTTTGCTGGCAGACAGAAAGGGTTTCTGCTCAGCACAGAATATTCATGTGCTCCGAGGAGCACAAATTATTGGGGCAGAGGAGACAGCTGCAGAGCTCAGTGCAAAACACCTAGGAAAACGCTGTAATATCTGTTCTTCAGGGTTTTTTTTGCCGTCCTTTAGCAATCCTAACTTCCCTTGTAGGCACAGGAGAGCTCTATTGAGAATTTAGTTAAATTAAAAAGGAGAAAAACATTAAGGAGTACAAGGAAGTCTTCAGAAGATGACTAATTAAACAGAAAGCCCAGTTCTTATTTTTATGACTTTTTCAGATTAGTGTAAGAACTGACCTACATGCTAGTGAAGAACATAACTACCCCATCAATTGGCACCCCCATGACAACAAAAGTCTTCGAGCTGTGCCAGAAAAAGAAACCTCTTCAGCTCTTTAGTTTCTCTAGTTCAAGAAATAGGAGAAAGTAAAATAATATTTTTTCTTCCTTTTTTAGGGTGGCTTGGGATAGAATTTAGCATAAAACTTTTCCTCTGTAATAAAAGCCTGGGATGACTTTTCTCACTGGAGAGTCTCAGAGTGCTAGAGGATCTAACCAAGTTCCAAGCAGAAAGGGATTGGCTACTCAGAGATATTATTTCAATCTATGATTTGGTGCACAGTAAGTGCCTGCAGACTGTGTTTTCCGTAGGTTTACAAACATAAAAGGCAATGACCTTTTATTACTAAGTGCTACTTCGAACATAAATCCCAAGTATTCCAACCCCCAATGAAGTGCCTCCAGAAAACATTGTCAAAACCAGCTAAAAGCAAACCCTGGATCTTCAAGATTCTCCTCTCCGTTTTGTCACTGTCTAGCTCCTCCTGCCCAGCCAGTGTCATTTTCACACCCTTACCAGCCAGCACAGAAGAAAACCAGTGCTGCTTGCCATTGCAAATGCCATTGCCGATAAACAGAAGCTGTGGAGAAGTTTTCACAGCTTGCTGGCATGTGGCTTTAGTGCTGCCAATCTGCAGAGCAGCTCTCAGGAGGTTCTGGAAGTGGAGGCAACATCTGTCTCCCTAGCAGCATCCTCAGAAGCCCTGGAAGACAGAGGATATCAGGCTGCACCGTGCAGGTGCTGGATCAGCATCCACGGCTCAAATGCCGCTTCCGAACTTAACAAGCAAGAGTGGAGCTGTGAGGAAGGTCCTGGGACAACCATCAGCACCTTACTGAGTTTCTGGGTAAGACAAACCAAAATTTTGGGGTGTCTGAGGGCAGGGCTCAGCTGAAAGTCACAGCCGCCATGCTCCTGCAGGTGAGCATGCCGTCCTCGTGTACCCTGCCGGGGTGTGGATGTCTGCGCTGGAGGCGAGAAGTGGCACTACAAAGGTAGTATCAACAGGCTGTTTGAGCTCGTTGAGGGCTTTGCACGCACTTGGTTGGGATTCTGTAAAAAGAAATGTTGACATTTCCGGAAAAAAAAACACAAACAACCGTAATAAATATGTCTATTCTCTCTCCAGCACAAGGTGTCAGAGGCTGTTAGCAGAAATGTGTACCATTGCCCGGGGCTGGAATCCCTACATGATCATCACAGCAAACAGACTCACTGACGGTCTAGAAACAGTCCTGACTCTGACAACACCAGGGATTCTCAAACTCATACCCAACAAAACTGCTAATTTGTTCCTACCACTATAACATACATTAACGTCGCTGGTATTCTCCCTGTAATTCTGGAGAGACTGCTCCTCCTTTATGTGTGATTAAGTCTTTTAACTCGATAACACGCACGCTAGAAGGGGGTTGCTTAATTATTTGTAGCTGAAGGATAATGATAGAAAGCAACCGAGTATCTGAAGGGGAAATGTTGCTGTCTGGCAGTAAGCGAAAATAGCACAGAGCACTTGTGGCTCTGTTGCTTTCTTTCCCTAATATTCCATGAACACTGCTATGAACTTCGAGACTTTAACAAGATACTGGGAGCGAACACTTCATGGGTGGTAGCACGGGTATTTTATGTAGTTATTTGAAATATTTCACAAAATATTAGGTGAGTGTTTTGTGGGGTCTGATTTGCGTGACTGCCGAGTCATGCCTTACCCAAGTTGTAGAAATAGTTCCTTAGGACAGCAGGGAATATTTCATGAAATGTGCCACAAATATTCATATGAAATTGCATTACAAGTTACATGTCTAAGCATACTCCAGTGTTTCGAAAGTATGTTTTACGGAACTTTCTTTTTGAAAGTTTCCCAAAAATATTACCAAGACTTTTCAATTATGCTCATGTTTAATTCAATACATCTTCGAAAACAGTAACTTTCTTTTTTAATGAGTGTGTCGAAGTGAAAGGAGTTTTTGACAAGTTTGAAAAGCAAACCCAGCCATTCCTTTAGTGACACAGGCTAGAGTGACAGGACAGAAAGTCCTATAGTGAATCACAGCAGCTATTTGCACTGATGTCTAACCACATGGATAGCATTAGTTAAAAGATGAGTACAGAAAGGCGTTCCCTGCTCGGTGCTCATCAGGGAGAACTTCAGCATTGCAAACCACTTCATGTCTAGATCTTCCACCTAGAAGACCAAGACCTCTTCCTTGTCGATATGCCAGAGTGTCAAAGAGCTCCTGGTGTTTCATTGATCTTCCAGGGGGGTTCCTATAAATTACTGCCATGTCCATCCTTACTCCTCTTGCTGGTTTCATTCTTGCTCAGCCTCCTCTTGCCCGTTTCATTACAACTTTCTAAACACCCTTCTCCCAGTCTGCCTTCCTAAGGGCATCTGAACCTCCTCCTGGCCAGGAGGCTTGAAAATGGCTGAAAGTAAAGAGCAGGTGCTGCGTGGGTACCACCGTCCTGCCCCAGGGCACTCACCCTGAACTGGCAGCAGGGAAATGCAAATGCGTGAAGTCGGAATTCAGGGATGAAACCTGCCTGAGTGAGCCCAAAGAAGCGGCGCGCTCAAGTTGAAATGTCCCAGGAGGTAGGAGGCACCATGGCACGGCAAGTCAATGACAGCCACCACAGTAGAGAGGCACAATGCACCTGAACTTCAGCCTGTAGAAATTTAACATCCCAATCATTTTATACCTTTTCAAAAGGAGACTGGCATATTCATTATCTGTCCCATTAATTTGCCCTAACCAGAATTTTATACATGTGGAACTTTTAAAAAAATCTAGAATAAACTCAATATAAACCAGTCATCTGTCCTCCTCCCATAGATGCACTTTGAGCTGAAAAATGTGTAGATGCTACAAACATTTTTAAGTCTTTTTGCCAAATACTATATTTCACAGTCACATTTTTCTACCCTTGGAGATGTTTCCTCTCTATTCCCGCTGGGCGAATATTCCAGATGAACAAGAGTAAGTACTAAATTGACTCTGGTAAGGGCCGAGTTTTTAATCTTTACACAACCTTGCCCATGTGGAAAGACACACAACATTCTGGGCCCCAAATAACAGTGCCAATTAGCTATTGTTAACATACAAGACTTTGTCAGGGCTACGGTAGCTTCTGAACTACGGAACAGAATGAGCATTACTAACAGGCTCACAAGTCATTTAAAGGACACTCTAAAATTACTACAAGCCGTAGCGGGGTGAACAATAAGTCGGGTATAGTCAGACTGATATTACACATACAAAGGCAGCAACCTGGAAAAAAAAAATAAATTAAAAGAACCCCCACTGTGTTTCTCTAATCTCATTTTCCAGCTGAATTTGGAGATGTCACTTGGAAGAGCCTAGGTGTAATGTTTTTTGTTTTTTTTTGAGGCAGCAATGTAACATACTGCAAAGAAATCATTTAATAACGGCTCGGTCTTGTTCTCTTTATGGGAGCAGCCACCACCTGATGAGACACCCTCTCCTCTCGCCACAGCCACAAGCTCCGGCGGCGGCGGCGGCAGCGCCCGGGCTGCATTTGCGGGGGCAGAGCGCCGCCTGCTGACGCTGCGGGCCTGGGCTCGGCCTGGGCTCTGGGTCCTGGGCTCTGGGCCTGGGCTGCGGGGCGTGGGCTCTGGGCCTGGGCTGCGGGGCCTGGGCTCTGGATCCTGGGCTCTGGGCCTGGGCTCTGGGTCCTGGGCTCTGGGCCTGGGCTGCGGGGCCTGGGCTTTGGGTCTGGGCTCTGGGGCCTTGGCTATGAGCCCTGGGCTGTGGGCCTGCGCTGTAGGGCCTGGGCAGGGAGGCCTCAGCTGTGGGGCCTGGGCTAAGAGTTCTGGGCTGTGGGGCCTGGGTCATGAGCCTGGGCAGAGAGGACTTGGCTAAGGGGCCTGGGCTGCTGCTGATCTCCAGAGGTCCCTTCCAACCCCACATTGTTCTGTGATTCTGCGTTTCTGTTATATTTTGTTCCCCCACTAAGATCATCCAGCGCGTTGTTTACAGCAGATGTTGCAGGGGTGGGGAGCACGCTAAGGCCGTTGGTCTGGGAATTACCACCAGCCTCTGCTCCCTCAGACCCTCTCAGAGCGCACATGTGAATCCACCCAGTAAAGCCACTGGGTCCCAAATCAACCAGGGTGACAAAGGTGGCTGGAGCCATCATTGCTGCCGCTTGCTGAAAGGCTGCGAGAGCTGAGGAACAAAGGAAGGTAGATGATTGATAGCGCTGTATGTCCCCGCTGCCTGCGCGGGCTCTGGAGAGACACCAGGTCTTCATAGAATCATAGAATCATTTGGGTTGGAAGGGACCTTAAAGACCACCGAGTTCCAACGCCCCTGCCCTGGGCAGGGACACGTCCTACTACACCAGGTTGCTCAAAGCCCCATCCAGCCTGGCCTTGAACACCTCCAGGGATGGGGCAGCCACAGCTTCTCTGGGCAACCTGGGCCAGTGTCTCAGCACCCTCACTGTAAAGAATTTCTTCCTAATATCTAAATCTCCCCTCTTCCAATTTAAAATCGTTGCCCCTTGTCCTGTTGCTGCACTTCCTCGTAAACAGTCCCTCTCCAGATCTTCTGTAGCCCCTTCAGATATTGATAGGCTGCTATGACGTCTCCCCGGAGCCTTCTCTTCTCCAGGCTGAACAACCCCAGCTCTCTCAGCCTGTCTTCATAGAAGAGGTGCTCCATCCCTTGGATCATCTTCATGGCCCTCCGCTGGCCTTTCAAAGGCCCCCAAAACACCCTTTGTCCTGCTGGAAAGGATATGGAAGAGAAGTCCAGCTTCTTGCTTTGCTCGGCTTCAGGCTAACGCGAGGGGAATCCTCTTGCATCTCAGAGTGCCTGTGAAAGCAGCAGGATGCTGACGCTTCTTGAGATGAGGGAGAAGACATGGCTAGAGCCTTTTAACTTTTGCCACAATTTATCTTGAGGTCATTTTGAGCACCCTGCTGCCTCCATTGGCATCGGTTGCAGACACTTTGGTTTCTATGCGCTGGAATTAGCTGGCGTTTTCCGGAAAGGAAAGGATGGAAGTCACCAAATCACGGGAAGCCATCTCCTTGCAGCAGGAGCTCAGCGTACGGCGGGCACTTCCCCTGTGGTCCCCGTAGCGTTTGTGTACGAGAGACAAAAAAAAAGGGGATACAGAAACCCGTAGCTGGGGGAAGAGAGCAGCCAGGGAAGTGAGCAGTGTGAAGAACAGCCGGGGGGGGGGAAGAAAAAAACCCAACAAAAAATAATAAAAAAAAAGGAAAATTGCATAAAGAAAAAGACAGGCACATCCCTGGGCAAACACACACCCCCTGAGAGCAGGAGACTGAGAGCCAGGAGGACAAAACCCACCACCTTTTGAGCCGTTTTTAACATGAACAGCAGGCGTTTGTGAGGGGCGTGTTAGGTGTTGTGCTCCGCTATCGAAAAACCCAGGGACGAGCCCCCACGCAGGAACCGGGACACTCCCGTTTAGATCGAATTCCCATTTAATATCACCTAAACCCCATCGGTACACAACGCATTTTGGGGTGGGGGGGGAATACCCACGCTCCACCATCGCACCCCCCCCCCACGCCTTTAAGGCGTCTCGGCAGTTGCACCGCCGGCCGGTAGGGGGTGCTGCGCGGGCGCCAGCCCGCGACCGCTCTAGGGCTTCCGCCTCGTTGGCGCTGACGGCGGCGGCCTGAGCGGTAACGGCGGCGGCGTTAGCGGCGGCCTCGGTTGTCAGCGGCAGCCTCGGTTGTCAGCGGCGGCTTCTGCCCTTTCTCCGCTGCACCATGCCCACCGTGGAGGAGCTTTACCGCAACTACGGCATCCTTGCGGACGCCACCGAGACGGCCGGCCAGGTGCGGCGTGGCTGCGGCCTGTGAGGCCTGGCTAGGCCTCGGGCTCGAGTAGCGCCGCCGCGGGGAGATCCGGGCTTGGCGGGGGGGTCGGGGGGAGCGGTGAGCGAGCGGGACGGCATACCGCCGGAGGGGCTGCTTGCCTCGGCGTACAAGCGGCTAGCCTCCGGGGCTGTTCTGGGGGTAGGTTTCCTCACGACCTGGGGAGGTGGGGGGCTAGAGATGAGCTTCAGGCCTGCGGTTCTGCAAGGGATGGAAGCGGCTCTCCCCACTATTTGCAGCACTCTCCTCCCGTCCCATCGGGCCAGGAGATCTCCTTTTAAGTGTGGCGTTGCGGATATTAACTAGTTATTACCTAGGATCATGTTGCTGTTTGCATGGGGGCGGGGAGTTTCACCTGGTGAATTCAGGCCTTAAGGGAGACATCAGTGGTCTTCCGCATCTGATGCAGTTCCAGAGAGCTTCTCAAAGGGTTCTTGCTAAAGGACTTGTTGGAGAAAGGTAAAATCTGTTATGGTTTGAGAGCTGCTTATAGTTTTGGGGTTTTGTTGTTGTTTTTTTGGGTTTTGGTTTTGTTTTTTTTTCTTTGAGGCAAGAATGGAAGGTCGATCCTCACGGCTAAAGGAGATTTTATTTTCTTGTAAAATCCTGTCAAGATCTGCCGTTTGTTTATACCATTACTGAATTAGTAAAAAAAAGAGGATGGCTTAGTATATTAGCAGTACAAAATATTATGGTTAGTTAAAGCTAGTTTTTTAATTGCATTAGGCTCTAATGTTACGACTGCTTGGCTACCTGAAAAAGCAGCAGATGCTTTTGCGTTTTTTTCGGTCGTAGCATATGTAAGTAGTTGCACATACCTGTCAGTGGATTTTAAACTAGATACTACTGTGCAAGGTCATTTGGAAAGCTCTTTAAGAGAGTAAATAATATGGTGGTTGTTTAGGTTTTATTTTTTTAATTCAAGTCTATTCAGTTTGCCTGTGTGATTAGGCCCTAGTGAAACAAAGCATCGTTACAGACAGTCTAACAAAAACATCGTCTCAGAGTCAAGCAAAAAAACAAGCAAAAATGTTGGGAACTGTGGGGAGAGATGGAGAATAAACCAGTTGCTATTACTGTGCCATTTTTTACGAATACGTAGTCCATCATCACTTTGACTAGTGACTCTTCTAAGATAGGAATAGCCTTCTTAGGTAGAACAAACTCCAGTGTAGCGAGGAAGTGCGGCCTGTGAGGGTAAGTACAGAGTTAGGATTGCTGGTACACTGTCCCGGCTTTGCAGATAAAGCTGTTGGCTTCCAGAGCCAGAGATAGTGTCTTTGTAATTAGTGTATCTTGCTAGACTGTTCTTTGGCAAACTTTTCTGAGTTTTTTTTTAACTTGTTATATTTCTGGCACACAAACGTTCTGTGGCAAGATGTTCCATTAATTCATTAACCTTTGTAAAGGCATTATTTCCTTTGAACTTCTCATTTCATAATCTTATTTGATGTCTCCAGTTTTTCTGTTCTGAGAGCCATGAGTAATAATTCCTTATTCATCTGTTTTATCTCACTTATTACTTTCTTATCTCTTAACAACCTTACAAACGTGATCTCTCACTGCATAGTCACCCTATCTCAAAAAAGAAATGTTGAACATGAGGAGAAGGGGACAACCAGAAGTAGGACATTAAGGGGAGTAGTTTAAAGGACCAGAAGTGTTCAGCTGGTAAAAGAGTGTTTCAGTTGAGAAAGGGGCAGGATGACCTCCATCCACCTGCCAGCCACGTTCTTCTTGATACACCCCAGGATGCTGTTGGCTTTCTTGGCCCCAAGGGCACATTGCTGGCTCATGGGCATCCTGTTGTCCACCAGGACTCCCAGGTCTTTCTCCTCAGAGCTGCTCTACAGCAGGTCAGCCCCCAACATGTCCTGGTTCAGGGGCTAATTCCTCCCCAGATGCACTTGCCCTTGTTGAAGTTCATCAGGTTCCTCTCTATCCAACTCTCTAGCTTGTCCAAGTCTCACTGGTGGCACAGCCTTCTGGGGTGTCAGCAACCCCTCCCAGTTTTGTGTCATCAGCAAACTTGCTGAGGGTACATACCATCCCTTCGTCCAGGTCATTGATGAATATATTGAAAAGGACTGGACCCAGTACTGACCCCTGGGGAACACCACTTGTCACAGACCTCCAACTGGATTCTGTGCCACTAATGACAACCCTTTGACCTCAGTCTTTCAGCCAGTTTTCAGTCCACCTCACTGTCCATTATTCTAACCCACACTTCCTAAGCTTACCTATGAGGATGCTGTGGTAGACTGTCAGAAGCCTTGCTGAAGTCATCCCCTGCCCTCCCCTCATCTATCCATCCAGTCATGCCATCACAGAATGCTTTCAGGTTAGTCGGACGTGACTTCCCCTTGGTGAATCCGTGTTGACTACTTCTGGTAGCTTTCTTTTCCTCCATATGCTTTGACATGACACCCAGAACAAGCCATTCCATCATCTCTCCAGGGATGGAGGTGAGGCTGACGGGCTTGTAGTTACCTGGTCCTCCTTCTTGCCCTTTTTGAAGACTGGGATGATGTTGGCTTTCCTCCAGTCCTCGGGCACCTCGCCTGTTTTCCAGGACCTTTCAAACATGATGGAGAATGTCCCAGCAATGACTTCTGCCAGCTCCCTCAGCACTTGTGGATGCATCCCATCAGGACCCATGGACTTGCGGATATCCGGTTTATTTAACTGTTCTCTGCCTTGATCTTCCTCCACCAAGGGGAAGGCTTCTTTCGTCCAGACTTTCTCTGTCTCTCCAGTTTCCTCCAAAAGTCTGTGGCTCCTGAGGGCTGGCCTGAGCAGTAAATTAATGGACGATTAGTGAATTGACAGTTATTAAAAATAAAGGTCTGGATGATTTCCCTGGCTTTGGAGGTTCCCGTGTTACAGATTGGGAGGAAATGTGCAAAACTGAAGGATCGTGCTGCTACTGCAGTTGCCTGCTTTTTTTTCTGGAGAATTCAACGAAACCAGGTACAGGGTAAAACAAACTCCTGCCGGAATTGTATTTTGCCTAAACCACAGTAGTAGTTAACATGCAGTAATACAAACCCATGGAACACAAGCTATTCTATTTCATTGTTGTATGAATGCTTTTTTTTAATACATATTAAGTAATTTGTTCCACACACACAAAAAAAAAGTTCTTCTTAACGTGCAGTCTGAGGACCTGTGACTATAAATAATGATGTATTTCATGGTTTGTTTGAGCTGGTTCATTCCTGCCTTTGCTGTTGAGTGCTCTGTGTTGGCACAGCTATGGAGCACACCGGATGGGAATGTGGATCAGCTGCAAAGCAACCTTATTTTTTTTTGGAAAAATGAGGGAAGTTAATAGTGGAAGGTTCCAATTTCTGCTAGCGTCCTAATAATGCTGGCTTTTATTGTGCAACCACATAGCTAACCACAACAAAGACTCCCGTTTGTTCTAAAGTTTCAGTCCCGCAGGCACAATATCAGAAACGCCTGTGTGATTCTAGTTGGAGCAGCTAGAGAATATTCTACTCAGGTGCTGAAGTGTTTATTTTTATATTTTAACTGGAGATTTATTTTTTTTCTGTTTTTTGGATCCAGTCTCTGTTAACGAACGGTGTTTTATCTCAGATTAACTTAACCACTTGAATAGATGCCAAAGGTGCTTTAGTGCAATATATGTTATATGATAACAGTCACGATCCTTTCCAGTGGCACAGTTTTTGGGAGAGGTAACCTCTACTTGAGAGACAATCCTTCAAAACCTGCCCAAGCTGAGTGAAGGTGATTGGGGAATTCCTTGAGTCTGCACTGATCTAATCACAAGGGGTGTGCAGGAGCCGTTAGGGCATGCAGGAGCCATTAGCCTTAGGGCTGGCAGTTTGAACAGTAAGCACTTGAACAGACAGGGGAACTGGAATAACAGTAAAAACCAGTCAACAGAGGCAAATGTTACTAAACTGACATGGTTATATTGGTCTAATAGAGAATGTTATTTTTTCATATGAAGCTCGTATAATACAGGTCACTTAAATAGCTGAAGAGAATGGGAGAGAAAAAATCCTCGCCTTGTCTTGAGAATACCCCAAGATTTTTTCTATTTATGCATTCTGGTTTTCCTCTTTCAGCATAAGGATGCGTACCAGGCGATCTTGGATGGTGTGAAAGGAGATGCCAAGGAGAAGAGACTTGCAGCCCAGTTCATTCCCAAATTCTTCAAGCATTTTCCTGAGCTGGCCGACTCGGCTATCAATGCCCAGTTGGACCTCTGCGAGGATGAAGATGTTTCTGTAAGAATAAGAACCTTTTAGCAAGTTGATAAGTTGAATTTATATTTAGTTATTCTTTTCTTTTCTTCTTTTCCCTTTTTATAGGCTATGTCTTTTGGGAGGGGAGGGTTGGTCTTTAGAAAACATAAGAATACTTAGTTGTATTCCTGCAACAGAAGAAGCTATTGTGCAGTGGTGTGGGAAGATACATCAGTTTTCATTTGTCTTTCTCATTCCCATCGTTGATCAAAGGAATAGCTCTATAGAGAGAAACTTAAGATATGGTTTATTTGAATATCTATTACGTTTTTTCCTTTTCAAAAAGCACTTTTTGGTAATGGATTCTAATAAACCCTGCTGTGAGACAAGAAAATTTTGTTCGCACCTGAGCACCATGTGGGTGTGATTCTGAACGTATTATTCTTGCAGAAGCCTTGAGATGCTTCTGGGGTGGTGGTAGAAGCATCTTTGCTTCTACCTGGGAAGCATCTTTGGATATCCCATCTTAAATCATTTGGGCAGATCATTCAAGGACTTGTGTCCATGCTGGGAACAAGCCTGGAGGTTATTTCTGCCAAATACACAGCTGTGAAACTATCCTTCCACTTAACAAATCGGACTCCATAGTAATACAGATTCCAACCCTTTGTTTTGGTGATCAAATGAATGATTTTGTGAACAGAGGTGCTGTTTGATTTTGGTTTTTTCACCAGTGCTGCTTAGATCTTAAGAAAAATATATTTATTTTCTTCATAAATACATCATAAAAATTTCATAGCAAATATGAAGTTTGGACTGGTAGGAAAGTCTGAAACTTGAACATCGTTTTCTAAGTATGACACTCATATTAAAAGAATGTGTTGTCTTTTTCTCAGATTAGTCTGATTTCTCTGCCAGACTTTGGTAGTTGACTTACCTTTTGGTTTTGTGTTTTGTTTTTTTTTTAATTGCTTTAACTTTTCTTTTTTTTCCCCCACAATTCTGACAGATCCGGCGACAAGCAATCAAGGAATTGCCTCAGTTTGCCACCGGAGACAATCTTCCTCGAGTAGCAGACATACTGACCCAGCTTCTACAGTCGGGTAAGAGACACTGGTAGTTTTCCTGCCTGATCTCCTTGTGGCCCTCCTGAAAACATATCCCATTTTGTTCTGTAAATTTTTTTCTGTTGATTCATAGTTCGTTACATAGCAGTCTGTCCCGATGCCATTCATGTCCTGCTTCTACTCTTTCTCCCCTCCTCTTTAATATTTGCTGTGCCGTTATGCTGCTCCTTCTGCTGAAAGGGTTTTGTTTTTTTTTAATTCAAGTTTTCTGTAGAAAAAGGAGGGGGGATCAAAACAACAAAAAAAAAAAACTATTATGGATGGCAGCAAATTCCCTTCTGAAAATAGCTATTTGATTTCTCATTCAGGTACTCAGGAACTTGAAAAATCCTGAAGGCATTTTCTTCCATACAGTGTGGTTTGGGTGCAAAATACTTAATTCAGAATTTAATATACAATATAACTTACCGACATTAAAAATAAATCTGAGTGCTAAATATTAGATGTTCAAATTTGTATTAAAAATGTATGATTAAGTCTCTAGGCTTCTCAAAAGAGAGACTGTTTTTTATTTGGGACTTACCCATTTCTCTGTTTAATTCAAGAGAGAAATTTTCTTCTACCTAGAAGTACTGTAGGTTACTTAGGAGTTTATAAGTACTTATTTACCTTAATTTAGTAAAGGTTGACTTGTTTATTCAGCTGTTCCTTAAAATGACTAGATGTACTGATTAATAACTTCCCTTTGAGTTTTCAGTCCCATCAAGTTAGGAATATTAGAAGTTTTGGCAGGGAGGCAAATAGCTTTTTGTTTTGCTTCCAGCTTCCATAATCGTGCCTTTCTACTTTTCTCAGTCTAGTAGTCATTAAAAATCTGAGTTCTGTTGTTTAGAATTAAATGCTGAGGATAGATTACTTCTTGTGTGGTATCAGAAATCTTTCTCTTTTATTTCTGCTCTTATGTTTGCTTTTCAAAGTATGCATATCAAGTTGGTTTTTTTCTCTCTTCAGATGATTCCGCAGAATTCAATTTGGTGAACAACGCTTTGCTCAGTATATTTAAGATGGATGCTAAAGGTAAAGGACACGTTTTTCTTTAAATGTCTTTTATTTATTGCTTCCCAGTCTCTGAGAACAGGACTCAGTTTTGTACAATGGAAAAGTTAGAGACACACACTCATTGTTTAGTTTTACAAACGAATACCAAACTTTTCAATAATGGTGGATCTGAATTATATAGAATAATAAAAGAGGATGTCAAGCTATGTAAAAATTGTGGTTTTTCTTAAAAGTTAGTATAGCAGTTATTTTAAAACACGTCATGGAGTCTTACAGGAGGAAATGTCTTTCTTTTGCATAGAAGGTTCAGCTCCTTAACTTCTAAAAGAATTTGTGTTACCTGATTTATTCTCCATTCAGGGACTTTGGGAGGCTTATTCAGTCAAATTCTTCAGGGAGAGGATATTGTGAGAGAGAGAGCCATCAAGTTCCTTTCCACAAAACTGAAAACGCTGCCTGAGGAGGTGATGACAAAGGAGGTAGAAGAGTTCATATTGACTGAATCGAAAAAGGTGAGTGTCTTATTTCAGTACAAACTTAAGTATTCTTTAAATCATCCCTTATCGCTACTGTTGCTTCGGAGGCCTGTTTATTTAAACCATGTATAGAGTGAAGCATTGTACAGATGTGGTCTTCTTGTTATCCTGTTGTGCTACAATCCAGACTTGGCAGTGTTTGTTTTTGTGGGAATGTTAAAATAACGGTGGGCTGCTCTCATTTTCTAAGAGTGACTTTTATTAGAGCCATACAGTCATTCACATTGGAAAGGGACTTGGGGAGATCGATCACCTCAGTGAATCATGCTCAGCTGAGTTCAGACCAGATTTCGTGGTACTTTGTCCAGTTGGGTTTGAAAAACCTCTAAGGATGGAGATTTCCCATACTTTCTGGGCAACCAGCCTTAATGTTTAATTGTCCTCAATGTGATTTATTTTTTTTTTCCCCCTTTATCCAGTTGGAACATCCCGTTTCAGTTTTTTATTATTGTCTCTTTCTCACCCTGTCCACTTCAGGAAAGAACCTGGCTCCTCCTCTTGGTGATTTGCGGCTCTTCTCTAATTGGAAGATCAGTGTTAGGTTGCCTCACCCCCTTAGGAGTTTTTGCCTTTAGATTGGAAAAAAAAAAAAAAACAAAACAGTTTCCTTAGGTCCTCCTCACAGGTCATGTTCTTTAGACACTGACCAACTTGTTGGCCAAGCTTTTTAAAGCTTATCAACAACTTCTTCTTAGAGGAGGGCCTGAGACTAGGTGCAGTGTATGTGCTCATGCAGGAAAGTTAGTTCAGCCCAGGTGCAGGACTTTGAGTTTGTCTTTGTTGAAATTTATGAGATTCCTGTGTGTTCCCCAAGCTGAGAAAAATACAAAAGTATTAAAACAGCCAATTCATTTATCATTTGTTCTGCCTGAAGCATACAATTTTGTTAGGTAAGAAATTTGTTTGAAGGTTAGAGTTCAAGATGTTTTCTATGCACAACTTGATGGCTATTACTTTAATTTGGAGGTGCGTACAATTCTGCTGCGCATTTTCATGTGTTCCTTTAAACTTGTTTGGGGTTTTTTTGATAACTAGAAGCTAAATATTTGCATACTTTTTCAAATCAAGTAAGTTTGACTTGGAGGTTTGCAAACTCTCACCACAGAAACGTGTTTTCTGGTGTTCTGCTTAGGTGCTGGAAGATGTGACAGGCGAGGAATTTGTTCTATTCATGAAAATATTGTCTGGCTTAAAAAGCTTACAGACAGTAAGTGGGAGGCAACAACTGGTGGAGCTGGTGGCTGAACAAGCTGACCTGGAACAAACGTTCAATCCATCCGATCCGGATTGTGTGGACAGACTTCTCCAGTGCACTCGGCAGGCAGTGCCGCTCTTCTCGGTACGTATTGATTTGGAAAATCAGTGTTTGTAGCTTCTCTTTGGTGCTCTCAGTGATGCGTATCAGCGCTTCTCCACCTTCAGCTTCTGATGTATTAAAATGTTGGAAAACATCCTTAAAGCCTCCAAATACTCTGCTCATCGACATTTAAGATGTTACAGTGAATTTTGACTATATAACAGTGGCGGAATGACAGGGGGGAAAACATTTAATTCCTTCAAACTCAAAGAGTAACTTGAATAATGTGTGGTGTTTTTTGCAGAAAAATGTTCATTCCACAAAATTTGTTACTTACTTCTGCGAGCATGTTCTACCAAACCTCAGTGCTTTGACTACTCCAGTGGAGGGTCTTGATATCCAGTTAGAGGTAAGCAAAAGCTAAAACATCTTTCAAATCGTAAAAAAGAAGCATCTTAGGCAAAGACAGCAAGTTTTTAAAATTACAAATTCCTTTCTTGAGTGGTTTTCAGTTCTTGGCTTGGAAGTAAACTAGATACACTAGGAAAAAAAAATGTTTTCTCTATTGAGGCATGACTAAGCATTGAGTTCTAAAGCACGTGTCATTTGTCCCAAGCTTTTGAGGCAAGGCTAGGACAAGTAGATCACTGTAATAATTTAATATCACTGTCAATTTTTTTAAGCACATAGCATTTACTGAAATGATTGTTTGCATGGCTTGTGCTAATTTAGCCTCATAAGGGAGTGGCTTGATGTTTGTGATTTTACTTAGGCTAATTGTTACTGCAGCTTCAGTTAGATCTCTGCGAGTCTCACTTTGAAGGTGAACAGACATGGGAGATGAAGTTCTGTTTACTTGTTGACTAATTAGGCTTGTTAGGATTAGACATGCAAACCTGCATTTCTGAGGATGTGAAAAACAGACTAGGCATGTTCCTCCTTGTATGCTTTCCTGATGTTTGGGAGGAGTTTAATTGTAATAGCTGACCTTTACCATGCCAGCCATAGTGACGTGATAATCGCTTTTAGGTTGAAAGTTAAGTCTTTGTACTTTTTAGTTAACACACAAAACCCTATCTGTCCTTATGTTTAGGTTTTGAAGCTTCTTGCTGAAATGAGTTCGTTTTGTGGTGATATGGAAAAGCTTGAATCAAATTTGAAGAAGCTGTTTGATAAATTACTGGTAAGACTAACTCAGTTTTAACTCCTGTTAAAAAAAACAAAACACAACTCTAAAAAAAAAGTTTTCACAAAAAAAAGTTATTTTTGTCTGTTAGAATCATAGGATGGTTTGGGTTGGAAGGGACCTTAAAGATCACTGAGTGCCAACCCCCTGCCCTGGGCAGGGACACCTCCCACCAGACCAGGTTGCTCCAAGCCCC
>JAOTQQ010000041.1:20799025-20821396 GCA_026546715.1 Gallinago undulata
CTCCTTCTCTGGAGACATTCAAACCCCACCTGGACACGTTCCTGTGGGACCTGCTCTGGGTGGACCTGCTCTGGCAGTGGGTTGGGACTAGATCATCTCCAGAGGTCCCTCCCAATCCCAAATCATTCTGTGGTAGTTAAGATAGCAGCCCAGCAAAAATACTTAAGTATGCTGTTGATAACTTCTTGTTAAGGATATAAAAGGGCAGAATAGATTGGGAAAGTTGTGGTTTTCTACCATTTTACAGAATCCCTAGGAGCAGGTCAGACAAAGCCCTCAAGATGGACATGGTGTTATTGGACAGAAGGATGAGCTATGCAGTGTAATGAAGTCCTTTACGGACCAGTTTTCAAATCTGTGATAAGATTGCCCCAAATATAGTTCTAAAATAATTGGACAGTTACATATCCCCGTATGCAGAAAGACTACATTTAGTTTCAGGAGGCTAGTTCTTACCTCCTTTTCCAGTTAGTAGTCTCGGTTGTCCATCAGAGCATAACTCTTGAGTTCTCGTGGTTTATAAGCAGGATTAGCCTCAGACACTTCAGTCAGCCTTCAGAACCTCCAGTTATTGCTATTTAATTTCAGTCTGTATCCAGCATGAAATCTATATGAAAAGTTTTGACTTTTTGTTTCAGAGCAAAGAGGTGGTTTCCGGGGTGGACGAGGAAGAGGCTGGGGAGGACGTGGTAATCGTAGCCGAGGAAGAATCTACTGAGCAAACCACTAAATCATCTTCCATGGCCCTGAAGGGCGAAAGTGAAAGTGCTACTCAGCAAGTTTGCTTGGAGTATCGTTTCCTTCAAGGACTGCCTTCCACTAAGACTGACTTAAATGTTCTTTATACCTTTGTATGTATGATCTACTTTTCTAACGGACTACAACTTGTCCATAGTGAAACTACAACTGTATTTTTGGATGCTTACAGTCAGCAGTTTTGGGTTCTTATTTTTGAAGTGTCTTCAGGATTTATTCAAAAATGGAAAAGAGAGTAGATGTTTTATCAAAAGCTACATCTTGACAGTTTGTATATTAACCTAAAAATCAGCTACTGCATAACTAAAACTATATAATTGAGTTTATGTATTAAGTAATGGACAGGAAAGGCATGACAACAAGAGATACATGTCAGATAAGGCTTAGCAGCTGAAGTAATCCTTTCCTCATCTGTAACCATATTTTGCAATATGTGGAGAAGAGTACCGTTGTTAAATTTGCTTTGATTTCCTTTTTTTTTAAAATGGACTTGAATGAGATAACATGCTGGGGTTTTTAAAGTTTGCAACACAGATGGGAATTTATTTTGCTTGTAGCATGAAGCAGTACTTTTAGTTAGAAATGTGGAGAATGTGGTGTTCCTTGGTTTGCACATCTTACTCTTCTCCGTGCATTGTAATGCAGAAGTGACGTTTTTTGCAAATGAATTTTTAATGTTTAATATGAATATGTGCATATAGCTATGCCGTGAAATTTCAGTAAATGAACAGGAGAAACAAAACAGTAAATGACTAAAATTATTCCAGGAATGGGTAAAGACTGATGCAGTGATTAAGCTTCATAGGCTGGAGCTGGACCGTCGCAGTACCTGGCTCTTTTCTATGTTTTGCAGATTTCTGGATTGGTTGGCACTTGAGGGTTGGTTTTTTCCCTTTGTTCTGTGATTATTTTTTCGGTTTTGTTGGGTTTGTTTTTTTTTTTACCAATACAGTTGCATTTAAAAATATATAAATAAAATTGTATTTTGTGTAACATTGAAAGATACCAGCTACGTAGTTCAATTCAGGTGGAAAAGCTAACAATTCCATGCTATTTTTTTCCATAGCAACTTGGGTGTACACCCAGAAAATACAATGTAAGAGCACAATGCTGCTTTTTCTTTGTTTGTTTTTTATTCTCACCAATCAAAATTTTTACTTCTCAGGTCATTCAGCATTGTAAAGGAATTAGTAAGAAGAAGTCAGGACAGAGGAAAAGGATTTTAAAAAGTGTTCCAGGGCGTGTTGATGTAAAATAGTTTAGGCTTTAGATGAATGAAGATTATTTCTTATCTTCCTTTTTTTTTTTTTTCCCTTTGTCCAGCTATTTGATATCCACAGACACAGACAAATGCCTGACAGTGATGTTTCCCCACCTAGTTTCAGTTTGTATCTGCTTGTGAATCTGCCTCTGGTGTCTTCATTTATACTCTTTGATATTTATCACTACCCTCAGAAGGTCAGAACACCGAAACTATGTCAAAGTTAGGGACGTTGTCGATGCTAAATTAGAAAACTATTTTTGCATAACTCTGGAGCAGTAGGCAGAAAACTTTGGACATTCCAGGACACATGAACTGACTTTGTATTTCTGATCACATGCCAGCTGCTAAACTCGAATTTGTCACCAAAACCAACAAACTTGGCAAAGATCTTTCAAGGACAAACTCATCCGATCAAAATGTCACTCTGAAAACAGGGTAATAAGCTTCCACTGGTGGGAACGATAATAGATGTTTTGCACCAGTGGCTATAATTTGTGTTTTGAGGGTATTTAAAAATGTAATCTCAAAGCCCAAACGTAGCTTGTATTTAGGCTAACAACTAGGTACTAGTGGCTTATTTTCTCACTGATTTTTGAGTGAGATTTCTTTACAGGAGTCCTTTTTTTCAGAGGTGATGTGCAAAGTTCTTGTGGCCTCAGAGGTAGTTAGACATCCCCACCTACCCACAGTTTCATATTTAATTTTCACGCAGTGAGTTCTTGTGGAGACACCTGCTTGCCCTGTTGCTGAATTGTAAATGTTTCCTTATGCTTTTGGAATAAATTCATTTTGTAATTTTGTTTGGCTTATTGTTTCACAGTTACTCTGCAAAGTTTTGCGTTGGCTAAGTAAAAAAGGTACTGTGGTACCTTTTTGTTTTAGTGATTTACTTCTTAGATTGCTATAGATGTACTGAGCTGTTTGCCGCTAGCAAGTAGATCTTAGCAAGGCTGCACTAGGTATTTCAACTTCTAAATGCAAAATCTTGATTAGGAATTGAAATATTCAGCAAAAGTCGCATATCATACATCTTATTTGGAAATTATTGTGTGTAAAGGAGTCCTTGTCTTCTTCAAACTCCTAGATGTTGACAGTGCAATAAAATTTGTCTGATAGAGCAAGAGTGGCTTGGAGCAGCAGCCGTGTTTGGGGTTTTTTGGTGAAATTCCTCATAAGCCTGATGTGAAAACTCTGGCAGCAGTAAGGAACTGTCATGCTTGTTGGGGAATCTCTTATCTATCCTGAGGGAAACGGAATCCTTTGCATTAGTTTAACTGCTATGACACCATTTGTAAACCTTTTTTTTTTTTCATGTTTTACTTAAATGGGTTTGAGTTACAGGCAAAATGTTACTGTTTAACAGGGTCTGGGAACCCTGGTGTTCCCAAGAAGCCCAACTGTTATGGTTTGCTTGCAAACTTGGAAAGATGCAAACTTTGGTCTGTTTGATTTGGCAGCTTTTAGACCTTGCTCGGGACTTGGGAGGGGGAAACCGGCTCCCGCTGCTGGGTTGGTATTTACCATTAGCTGGAATAGGAACGGAAAAGTTTAGCTTTTTCCGCATCGCCGAAAAGCATTAGAAGGGAAAAGGGGCTCTCTACCCTCAGCCGGCTCTTCAGTTCCCTGCCTGAAGCTCTCAGAGAACCGGACTGGGCGGTCCGGCCGGGCGAGGAGCCTGTGGGGCAGCCGATACGCGGTGTCCTGTGCCCCTCCGGCCTCCTTCGCCTTGTAGCTGCCGCAGGGCGGGGCGGGCTGCCGGTAGCCACCCGGTTTGCGGGCGGGTGAGTCGCTGCCGCCCCAGGGCCTGCCCCTGCCCCGTTCCCTCCGAGGGGCGGCACTGCCCCGCTCTGGCCTCCCCCTCCCAAAATGGCGGCGAGCGCATTTCCGGTTCCGGGTGGCGCGGGCAGGCCGGGATTGGGGAAGATGGCGGCGGCAGGAGCGTTCGGGCGGGGCGGGCTGGGGCGGGCGTGGGTCTTCTCCGGGTGGGCCCTGGGCCTGTGCTCGCTGCTGGCCTCGGGGACGCGGCCCGCCGCTGCCACCACCCACTGGGTGGTCACCGAGGACGGCAAGATCCAGCAGCAGGTGAGGGGCGCGGCGGGCGCGGGGAGCTGCCACCGCCGCCTTGCCCCGGCCCGCTGCGGCGGTGGGGAGAGCCCGCCGCACCGCTCATCCGCAGCCCCGAGCTGTGCGGTAGGGGGGACGGGGCCGGTGCGAAAGCCGGCGGTGCTCCCCTGCAGCCTCCCTGACGCCTCGAGCTCGCTAGGCCGTGCCGCTGGGGGGTCCCGCCGGTGGTCGCGGAAGCAGGCGGGCCCCGACCCCGGCCCATAACGTGGGGGGGGGCTGCGACCTTCCTGTAGATTCAGGACCCCCCTCCCGGCGGCCGGTGTATTCCCCGCCAGCTCCTCCCTGAGTTACCCCTGAGTTCGCCATTTCTCACATCCCACCCCCGCCCTCGGCCGCCCCTGGGTCCCTCTAGAAGGGAGAGAAAAAAAAGAAGCGGTGGGGTGTCTGTGGGGTGCGGTAATTCTTGGGGGGGCGGGGGGCGTCCATCAAAGCGTCTGGTTTTGGTACCGGGCTGTGCTGAGGGATTTTTTGGTGGGGTCCCCTCCACTCAGAAAGTCTCAGGGCCCTCAGGCAGGGGTAAGTGGCCTTCTTCTGCAGGAAACCCCTGCTGTCCTTACTGGTCTGGGGGCCCTTCGGCTGTCTGCGTGGCTCTGGGCGCTCTCTTACCCTAGTTAATCATAAATTAACGAACGGCAGCACTTCCAGTGCTCTCTCACCTCCTGTTCCCACTTTATGTAGCATGGAAGCGCTGAGGGTATATGATAATGGTCTAGAAGCATCTCTGTGCATGTTGTTAATTGCGTGGTAGCGAAGTCGGGCGAGGTGTTGATGTTGATTATTGCATGAAAAGCAGCTGTGACTTGGAATAAAAAAAACTAATGAGCTAAAATGACTTGAAAAATCTGAGGAGCTAAACTCAGCACTGATTTTAAGAAAAGGGTTTTTATAAGGTTGGTTAATGGATGGTACAGGTAGAAGCTTCCACAGGACCGTTGCTGCTGTGCAGTGAGCTCTTCTGTTACAGGTACTTTCTGAGCCAGGGAGTGCCCATGGTCCATGCACACAGTGCTCAAGGTCTGTAGCTGAGGTGATACAGTAATAGCTGTGGAATAGCTTCTCTTACCTCCACGGTTAAAACTAATCCATCCATTTCCAGCAAGGGAACTCAAAATTACAAATACGGTGTTAGCTGGAATATGAGGCAGCCGGATTCTTCGGTGGTGGGATACAGTGCTTCTAATTGTCCCGTGAGTGTTTTTGTAATAACATGTATTTCAGCATCTGTTACTGTCAGCTCCCCGGCTCGTGTGAAAGTGATACTTAAATTTGTGGTTATTGCCATTGCCATCCCTGCAGAGCAGCTCTGAATTTCGTTTTTTTTCCCACTTATATTATGGGGAATGGAGAACGGTGGGCATTTTCTAGAGTGAACTTGAGTATTGTTTTAAATGCCCAAATGTGGTTGTGGTTCAATAGTTAGCAATAAAACCATCGTGTACTGTCCGTTGTCCAGCAATAGGAAGGAATTGTCATTGTCCCCCTCTGCACGGGTGCAGCTCCACCTCGAATGCTGCGTGCAGTTTTGGGCACCTCAGCATAACAAGGACATCAAACTTAGGATGTCCAAAGAAGGGTGGCCAAGGTGGTAAGACTTAATAGAAGCAGCTGATGTCACTTGAGATGCTCTGACTCATGGGCAATGGGATGCTTTGTAATTGATTTATCAATTGGTACAACCACAATATCCTTCTGCGAATCCAGAGACCTAAGTACTTATTAACAGGATGTAAGCCTAAGATGTCCCTGCAGAGCATCCTTTTGCTTTAATTTTTCAGAATATTTTCAGAATATTCTTCAAAGCTATTGAGAGAACGTTTAGCCCTTCAGTCCTTCTCTCCAGCTGTTTTCACTTTGTGTATTTTCAGTGGGGCTTTTGCCTGTGTACGGCTCCTAAACTCTTTGGCTGTGCAGCTTCTTGTGTTTCTCTTTGGTGTGGCATTTTGGATTCTCAGTGTACGTAGAGCATTGCCCATCACCTTATTGGCTACTCTACTAGTTCTAATTAATCTACTCTTGTTTTGTAGAAAAATACTGTCCCATCAGGTTTTTCTGTGGTACCCTAGACTCCTCCTATGAATGTCCAAGGATTGACCCGTTGTGCTAGACCTTGCTACTTGCCCACCTTTGAATTTTGAAGCATCTTACCTAACTAGAAGACAGCTGTGTGAGTCAACACTGGTGTTTGGAATAAGCTTCAGCTGCTGGTGGTTCAGACGTGATGACCTAAGTTAGGGTCCCAGAGGAATTCTGCCTGGCCTGCAGCTCCAAACAGGGTCAGCTGCATCTGCTCCCTCAGGGCCCTGCCTGGTGTTGCCTCCAGAGGTGGGGTTTTGAGGACCTTCCTCAGCACCTGGTCCAGTGGTTGACTGCCTTCAGTGTGAAATTTATTTTTTTTTGTCTTTTCTGATCTGAATTTTCCATGTAGTAACAGATGTATGGTGCCTCTCGCTGTCACACCTGAAGAAGAGTCTGGTTCTGTCTTCTCTGTACCCTGTCCCTAGGAAGCTGAGAAGAGCAGCAGTGTCCCTCTAACTGCAGCCCTGCCCTCCGCTGTGGCCACCCTCACCCTGCCTTTGCAGAGGACACTGAGCTTGCTGAGGCTCTTTTTTCCCCCTGGTATTGATCCCAGAGGGACACCACTGGTGACCAGGCACTGTTGGACTTTGCGCTGCTGATCTCAACCCTTGCAGCACAGCCATCTCTAACGGGAATCATGGTTCGAGTTGGAGGGGACCTTAAAGATCATCCTGCCACGGGCATGGACACCTCCCACTAGATCAGGACGTGGCTCATACTGTCTGATGGCTAGGAGTGGTTGTATTAATTAACATTTATATTACTTTTAGAAATCGTAGCATTCTCAGTTTGAAAGGCATTTTTAAAAGATTGTCACCTTTATACAGAGAGATGGGGTTAACCTTCAGTTGGTCTACCTCAGTTTATCTGAATGAAGCCCACATGATTGATTAAGATGTGGGCAAAACTTGAGTGGTAGCTAAAACCTGGGTGTTTAACCACTAGTTCTGGATGTCCGGATGACAAGCAAACTCCCTGCAGCCTTTAGTTTGCTGCTGTGGACCAGTAACAAAGCGTTTCACTGGTTCTTTCTTGTCACCAAAGCACACTGTGAGTGAGGAGTCAAACACAGAGGTTCCAGCTCCTGACCCATATACTAAATATAATAGCCAGAATCTATTTCAGGGAAGAAGTGTGAGAATATTTGAGCAACCTGGTCTAGTGGAAGGTGTCCGTGCCCACAGCAGGGACCTGGAACTCGATGATCTTTAAGGTCCTTTACAACCCAAACCATTCTATGATAATATTTTATATTATTGCCCTAAAATCTCCTCTCACTGTTTCTCCTTGTAGTGCAGCAAGGGTGTAAGCCTCTGAACATGAGACTACGTTTAAGTGAGGTGGCACAGGTCAGCTTGCAGTGCCCTGCCCCGAGTCTTGAGCTGGAGTTCTTAGTGGTGCAACATCCTGGGATGGGTGGCAAAATTAAGGCAAACCGAACAATTTTCTGTTTATCAGCAAGATTTTATCTAGTACACGGGAATGCTTGCTAAGTAGGCCCTACTGTTACGGTTTCTAGCGAGCATTACTGAGGGGAGAAACAAATTAATCCCCAGCGGTGCATGTAACATCTCGTTTCAGTCAGCCATCAAGAGAAAAGCCATCGAGCTGTATCTGTTGCTGCAGTAGCCTGTTTTCAGATCAAATACATCATTCTGTGGATCAGTTCGTGTTCTTCTTTTGGTCTGGGTCCACTTTCAGATGTGTGTTCCTGCAAAGCCTGGGACTGAGTAATCAACTCTCTTTAATGAGATTATATCTGCTCAGTGCATGTGTTCTCATTTCACAACTGGCAGGATAAAGTTCAGAGTAATATATAACTGATCTTAAACAGTGCTCGTTCTGCCAGTAGGGAAACCAGTCCCTCGACTCAAAAACTAGTGTACTTCAAGAGAAGGGGGAGTGTGGCGTAAAGAGAGGACAAACAAGTGACAAATACAATGCAGGAAGCAGCTTCAGGAGTCGCTCGTGGCTTTACTCATGGTGACCAGCTTCTCAGAGAAGCTGACATATCAGAGCTGAGGTAGGGTCTTTCTAAAGATCCCTTGATGGAGGTGATTAAAGTTGAGAAAGCTGACGGGGACTCAAAGGACTATTGAAAAAGTTCGTTTTGAGGAACTAAGCTAAAAGAAGCCAAGAAACCTACCAGGCTGATGGCCCGAAGCAGGACTGGGGAAGTGTTGCCAGGAGCCGAGAGCCTCTGGCAAAGAATCTGAGTTGGCCAAAAGCTTTGTTTTTAACGCACTGTCGTGTGTTTTGAAGCTTGTTAGAGAAGATGTGGAGAAGGGAGGGAACGAGCGACGCTGGTGAGCCTATTTGGGGCTAAGGAGATTAGCTGCTCAATAAACGTGACATCTGAATTTCACGCAGTGCAATAGCGTGCTCAGTTCTGGCTTAGTGCAAGGAAAGAGGGGAGATATTAGCTGACTTTTGGATTTGGGTGTGAGCGTGCCTCAAGTTGCAGCAAGGCAGGGTGATTCACGGATGGCTTTGGAGATGGTAAATGCATTGCTGATGTGTGTCCTCTGGCTGCAAGCGTATGCTGGCAGAGTGAGATGGAAACGGTGGTCCATACGCTCCAGATGAGAGGAAAACCAAGGCAAGCTGAAAATTTAGTGCAGCCAAATAAAAAGCTACTCGCTGCTTAAAGAAGCATCTCCTGCGAGATATTAAGCAGTCACTCAGTCCTATCTTGAAAATGATGGGTGGATGTTTACTTTGTTCTTTCTCTAGAGGTTAGTTTGCTTGGCCGTATGACCTCTTTCTTAACTGAATTTCTGATTTTTCCAAGTCTGTTGTGTTCTAAACAAAACAACTTTTTGCCCTTACTCTGAAGTGTGTAACGTATCATGTCTTCCCTAAAACAGTTGCCAGTAGATGTGCCTCTTTACGAGTCTGTGCGGAGATACCTGGGCTGGAGGTTGGTGTGGGTCTACCACAGTTCAGTAGATGTCTGCCAACCCTAGGGTTGATGAGCTGAAGCACAATGGTTTTGAACCGTAGGTCAGCTTATCCTCAGGAAAAGGAAAATTTGCTCTGTTTTGGAAATCCAGAGGAGGCCACAAAGATGCTCTGAGGGCTGGAGCCCCTCTGCTGTGAGGACAGGCTGAGAGAGTTGGGGTGTTCAGCCTGGAGAAGAGAAGGCTCCAGGGAGACCTTAGGGCCTCTTCCAGTCCCTAAAGGGGCTCCAAGAGGTATGAGGAGGGACTCTTGATCAGGGAGGGGAGCCACAGGATGAGGGGTAATGGATTTAAATAGAAATAGAGGAGATTTAGATGAGATATTAAGAAGCAATTTTTTGCTGTGAGGGTGGTGAGAGCCTGGCTTGGGTTGCCCAGAGAAGCTGTGGCTGCCCCATCCCTGGAGGGGTTCAAGGCCAGGCTGGATGGGGCTTGGAGCAACCTGGTCTGGTGGGAGGTGTCCCTTCCTATGGCAGGAGGACGGAACTGAGTGGTCTTTGAGGTCCCTTCCAACCCAAACCATCCTATGATTCTATGTTTTAAAACTTTTCTCTTAGTCACCAGTAGACCATGGGATTCAGGCTTTCCTCTAGTGTGAAAAATAGTAGTTTTTTTAAATTAAAAAAAAAAAAAAAAGAAAAACTTCTCTTTACATTTTCTGCCTTTTCGTAAGTATATTTGAACAGTCTGAACACTTTGGTGTGCTGAATTGCTGGGACACTTAACGTCCTTGTTCCCTATGGGGTGCTACTGACCTGGAGCTGCCCAGCAGTGCTGCCAGCTCGTGGGGGAGCAGAGTCTTTCTGTCTCGCTGTGAAGGCCACGGATGGATCCAGATTTGATTAAAAATAGGCCTCGTAGCCTGTACGCAAAATGCAGTCAGAAACTCAACTTTTTGGTTGTTGGGTCCAGTGGTAGAGGAGGAGTCGCTTTCCCTATTCTCAGCTCAGCAGTGGAAGATTTGCCTCCAAGGTGGAAGAGCCAAGGGTTTGAAGGGCGGCTGAAGTGTGGCTGTCGGTGCCCATGTCCCCCCACGCCTGCTCTTGTCTTCAGGGAAACCTGTGCTGGGTTTTGACTGCTGACAGCAAAGCTTTAATACAAAAATGTCTGGATTTAGGTCAGTATATCTGAGTATATATCTATATATATACACTCAAATAGCAGGTCAAGAGAGGTTATCCTGCCCCTCTGCTCTGCCCTGGGGAGGCCCCATCTGGAGCACTGGGTCCAGTTCTGGGCTCCTCAGTTCCAGAAGGACAGGGAACTGCTGGAGAGGGGACAGCAGAGGGCTACAAAGATGATGAGGGGCCTGGAGCATCTCTCTGATGAGGAAAGGCTGAGGGACTTGGGTCTGTTTAGTCTGGAGAAGAGAAGGCTGAGGGGGGGATCTGATCAATGGTTATAAATGCTTAAAGGGTGGGTGTCAGGAGGATGGGGCTGGTCTTTTTTCAGTGGAGCCCAGGGACAGGACAAGAGGAAATGGGCGCAAACTTGAACATAGGAAGTTCCACCTAAACATGGAGGAACTTCTTTCCTGTGAGGGTGGCAGAACCCTGGCAGAGGCTGCCCAGAGAGGTGGTAGAGTCTCCTCTGGAGACATTCAAACCCCACCTGGACACGTTCCTGTGGGACCTGCTGTGGGTGGCCCTGCTCTGGCAGGGGGTTGGACTAGGTGATCTCCAGAGGTCCCTTCCAACCCCATGTGATTCTGTGATAGTAATATATGTCCAGGTGGTTCAGTTTGTAAGTCCAGAAGGCCTTGGCAGTGGCTCCAACAGTGTGTAGACACCGTGTCCTGCTTGCTTCACCACTCCTGGTGTTTCCATACAGCCTTTCTCCTCCAGGCACAGGGTGGCCCACTGGTCCCGTTTCTCTTAGGATCTTCACACTTCAGTTTCCTCGCCTCCCATCCTGTTTTTCCGTCATTTTTTAAAGTAATGGTGGGACATGCTGACAAGATGATAGGAATCAGCTGTTCAGAGCTGATTATTCTGTGGTGAAAGCTGTGCTTGGTGTTTGGCATGCCTTTCCCATATTATAGTGAGGGGTGGTTGGTCTCCCAGGGAACAAGGAGTAGGACAAGAGGAAACGGCCTCAAGTTGCACCAGGGAAAGTTTAGATTGGATATTAGGAAAAATTTCTTCACAGAAAGTGTTATGGAGCATTGGAACAGCCTGCCCAGGGGATTTAAAAGCCTGGAGGGATTTAAAAGCCAGGCAGAGGGACATGGGTTAGTGGTGGGTTTGCCGGTGTTGGGTTGATGGTTGGGCTCAATGACCTTAAAGGTCCCTTCTGACCTGGACGATTCTGTGATTCTATAGTGTGGGCTTCACAGCAAAAGGGTAGCCTGGAAGTGGTCCAAGAACATGTGTGAATGAAGGCCCCATCACAGCCCAGAAGAACAAAGGCAGCAGGACTGTGAAATCCACTGTTATTTTAGGTAGCTAAACTCTTCTGGGTTTTGTTTGGTTTTTTTTTCTGTTTGGTTTGGGGTTTTTTGTTGCTTGTTTGTTTTGTTTAAAAAAAAAACAAAACAAACCCAAACTTTTAAAGCTGAACCCCTACCTGTTTCTAACCAGTTAGGAAATGAGAACTATGGTATAAAATACATCACTGGATAAACTCATTTCCCTTAAAGTTTAACCAGAAAAACGAATGGCTTGTCTGCTGTTCATTTGCTGAAGAAATTACTGCTCCAGGTTAACCTTTCTTGTGAGTCTAATTAGTATTTTTCCTTTTCTGTAGGTTCAACGTTGCAGCACTTAATATTTTTAGGACTTAGCAGCGAGCAGGCAGCGGAAGCCAATCTATCTGAAAACAAATTAAACAAATCTGAAACTTTATGAAAACAAATACTTGTTCATTACAGATGGATATGAGTGATCTCTCTGTCTCTTGTTTTGATTGAACTGAGTGTATGGCTGGCATCTGTTTTGCTACTGTAGAAAATAAACCTCAGCTAGAATGTAGACATTGGAAATGTGTTTTTTACCTTCAAGTATGACCCAGTGGTGTTACACGTAAAGTCTTGTTTTCCTTTGATGTATTTAGATCTGTTATCTACAATGTTCATAGCTGGTGTGCTCTTGGGAAGTGATCTGAGTGAGGGAGCTGGGGTTCTTCAATCTGGGGAAGAGGAGACTGAGGGGAGACCTTCTCGCTCTCTCCAACTCCCTGAAAGGAGGGTGTAGCCAGGGGAGGTCGATTTCTTCTCCCAAGTCACAGATGATGGGACAAGGGCAAATGGCCTCAAGTTGTGCCAGGGGAGGTTCAGGTTGGAGATAAGGAAAAATTTCTTTACTTGAAAGGGTTGTCAAGCCTTGGAATGGGCTGCCCAGGGCAGTGGTTGAGGCACCATCCCTGGAGGTGTTCAAGAGATGAGTTGACATGGTGCTCGGGGATATGGATTAGTGTTGGGTTAGTGTTGTTTTGTGTGTGGTGTGGCTTTTTTATGGTTTGGGGTTTCTTTTTTTGTTTGGTTGGGGTTTTTTTGGTTTTTTGGGTGGTTTTTTTTTTTCTGTCTAGATGATCTTAAAACATCCCTTCCAACCTAGGTGATTCTGTCAGTTCAGTAGATCTGTTCAGAAGTACTGCAACTTTATTAGTTTCAATGTTTCAAGTGCTACAAGTGTTCAAAATTTCTGTTTTCCCTGTAGCACAACTACTCTTAATAATGTCCAAACGCCTCATGCTGTGTGTTAATAGATTCTGAAGCTGTAAGCTTTTAAATGGCTCGATACTTATTATAAAAACACAATTCAGTATCTTTTGTGTGTGACTTTTCGGTGACATCCCTTGGAACACCTGTCTTCTGACACTCCCTGCTCATTGTTTGCATAAGCCACAGCATGTATTTTCCAGTTTTGTGACTTGTCTTGCACTGAAACCTATATTGATTTTTATTTTTTTTGCGGCTTTTTCAGAAATGCCGTGGTAGCATCATGTTGGGAGCACAGAGTATCTCAAGGCAGCAAGAAATACATCAAAAGGCAAGCATCAGTTTTTAGATCCTTTGCTCCCACTTGAGACTGCAAGGAGTTTCAGCCTATTTGAGTGGGAATTGCCTTCGTTTAGCAAGTACAGTGACAAAAGATCCACTATTTATAAAACAAGCCGAAGGAGCCTTCTTTCTGTCATCATCTGCCTTCTGCATGTAGTAGAAGACTTTTAGGGCATGCAGAGGCACTAACAGCTATTCTGGTTTTGGTGTTGCCATGCCTCAGTTAGCAGTGGGATTTGCACATTACAGCATTATCTAAAAAGCATTATCTAAAAATAATTGACTGGGGCATTCATTGACCTGCATTTAAAAAAAAAAATATTACCTCCTGGTGCAATATATCTGGATCGTGGGGGGGGAAATTTACCAGCTGAATCAAGTTCTTGGTGTCCTTTGTGACAGTGAATAAATGTGAACCGTGCTTCATAAAGAAACTTTCACCTTTGGGCAAAGTTGAACAGAGAGGGTTTATTCTCGCAGGGGTTTACTGGCAGGCGTTCTGAGAGTGGCTGTAGAGAACATCAGAGTTTCAAGGAAAAGCTCTTCAGTGCCATTTTTTGCCTGTTTACTGTGTGTGAATTGAAGTCAGATTCTTGCATTTCAAGCGCTTCATCTCGAGTGTCACGGTTTCAGCCCTTTGGAGGACGAGTTGGTGGACACGGTGCTCTGCCACCAGCCTGATGCTTTGAGTGAAAAAATGAATAAATTGGAACAAGCATGTGTTCCGGCCGCAGGAGTCTCAGCTCTCCTTGCAGTGAGGCTGCAGGAGCTCTGCAGGTTGACATCTGTTCTTTTACATCCCAGCAGTGTCTTGTCAGGAGCTGCTTACATTTTGCAAAACATGAGCTAAATCACAATATCCCTGTTTTTCACTCTTTTGGCTCCCCTAATCAGATGATCACAGAATCATAGAATGGTTTGAGTTGGAAGGGACCTTAAAGATTATTTACTCCCAACCCCCTGCCCTGGGCAGGGACACCCCCCACCAGACCAGGTTGCTCCAAGCCCCATCCAGCCTGGCCTTGAACCCCTCCAGGGATGGGGCAACCACAGCTTCTCTGGGCAACCAGGGCTCACCACTCTCACAGGGAAGATGAGGGACAACAGGCTTTGCGTGAAGGGGTGAAGGATCTGCAGTATTAGCAGGCCACTGCCCTGTATTGCAATATAACTTTGTCATCTTGGTCTCCAACTTGGGGGCCATCAACATGAATCCTCCATGAGCTAATTTAATTTACTAGTTCAGATAAAGCTACTGATAGGAGATTATGTCCTATTCAACTGTTGGGTTTGGGCTAGCTCTCTTGAAAGCCTAGTAAAGGTCTGGCATGTAAACACTCTTGTCTGTGACTTACCCATAACTTCACTCTTCGTTGAGCTGCTACCTCCTGTGCGTTGCTGTGGAAGCGGTGGCCCCCGTCTTCTGTAGCAGAGTTTTCAGTCTTCATCTGCTTGCCTCTTGATTTTGTTCATTTACTTCATCCTGAAGGCAATAGGTCTATCTTACCTCTAGGCCACTGTGTTAAATTGGTTATGTGGAGGAGATGGCTTGAAGCTGAAGTACTTTATGGCTGTTGAGGGGCATGATGGAGGAATTTTAAAGCTGTAAAAGAAAATAGGTTTTTGTGATTGCAATTTAAGGTATCTAGTACTTCAGCAGTCTTAGATACTTAAATTACTCTTAGTAATTTATTTTTTTGGCGAGAACTTTACTTGCCTCTTATGCTTAGAATTTGTGTGCCTGAATAAACTGAAATAGGTTTAAAATTAAAACGTGGTTTGAATTGGATTCTCCAATCACAATGTTGTTCGAAGTACAGATGTAAAATGTGGAGATTATATGAACGCTGAGTGACCAGAAAGCCTCTGCCTTGTGAGCAGACAAGCTGTAGTTGAATAAACATAACTTCATAGCTTTTAAAATTGCTCTAATTAGGAGAATGTCTTACTTTATGGACTGTTGAAATGTCTTGCAGGTGGATTCACCAATGAACTTGAGGAACCCACATGATTTGGTGATACTAATGAGACAAGAAACAACAGTTAACTACCTCAAAGAACTGGAGGTAAAGCATAACGTTGCCTACTGGCTCCTTTCTGAAAATACAGGGGTTTTTTTGTGAGATTTTTGGTGATAGATTTCAGTGAAAGGATGACTAGTTCTTCAGATTGCAAGAATTTTGTGCCTCAGGTTTGCTCAATTGGTTGTCATTGACCCCAGCTGCATCATTCCCTGTTGCTATCCATAAATTGTAACATTTTTAAGTATAGTCCTTTAGGTACTGGATTCCATAGCTGGCTACTGTATTCCAGAACTATTTGTAGAAATGTTGTCTTTGATTTGTTATAGCTGCTATTTGCAGTACAGCCTGTAGGCCACCAGTTTTGCTCCTCTCTTTCTGGAGCCTTTCTTTCCATTGCTCTTTCCAGGACACATCAGAGAGCAGGTTGCCTCTGGTTTTCTTCACTTATTTTTGAAAAAGGCTATGAAAACACCCTTCTGAAAATGGCTTTAATGAACCATGAGGTTTTACAGTGGAGGAAAAGGGTCCAAATATGGAAAAGCTGACACACTGTTAGTAGCTATTTCTTCTTTTTTCTGACTGGCCTACCATGAATTTGGAGTATTATCTCTAATGAAATTATTTATATTCCATCTAAATAAAAAAACGTCCTACAGATGTTATAAAATACAGGGAAATATTCCTAAAATCTGATGAGAGTGTTTTAGATTTTCTTCAAATTTATTTTAAGGATAAAGTTGGGCTGTTCAGCTCCTAGCAACTGTAGCATTTCCTTTCATCAGTATATATTCTTCTGTTTCTTTTTTTTTTTTTTTTTTTTTTTATTCCTACAGAAGCAGTTAGTTGCTCAAAAGATTCATATAGAGGAAAATGAGGACAGAGACACAGGGCTGGAACAAAGGCATAATAAAGAGGATCCAGACTGCATTAAAGCAAAGGTGCCCTTGGGGGACCTAGATCTATACGATGGCACGTACATCACTTTAGAGAGCAAAGATATCCGGTAATAAGATGCTTTATATTTTAAGATTTTTACTGAATGCATTTACAGGTTTTGTTGATTTTTGTCAATGAAAAAGAAAAATACCACCGCTGACTGTTTTTTGTATGACAGCTGTTTTATTTTGTGTTAGTGGGAAAGAAAATGGAAACAACCTCTGCCATTAATTATTAAAGGGTCCAACAAGAGGAATGCTGTTCTCCCCCCAAATTGTCCATGCCCTGCCCTGAAACTTCTCCGTGTTAATCCCAGCCTCCCACTCAGTTCTACCACTGTAACTCTGTGCTAATGTGACCAGACGTGTGAATTAAACTGAAGGGCATCATGTAGAAGAGGGTTGAATTTTCTTGAAAGTGCTTTGGATGTTTCGAGGTAGAACTGCTTCTTGGAACAGGAACTGTCTTGACTTAAATTTGAATCAAATTCTGTTGATTACCGAGCTGTTGAACCTTCTGGTCATGCACATATTGCTGTGTTTAGCAAATAAAGGATGTGTGGACAGTCTGCTCAGCATTCAGCTTCATTGGTAATTCATCTTCAGGGCTGACTGTTTTGTTTTTCTAGGTTTATTATTTTTTTTTAACACGATCAGATGAGTACTTGAAGCGGGAAAAGATTAATTTTATCCTCAGATACCTTCATTTGGGCTTCTCACTAATACTTGGGATTTGTTTTGTTTGTTTCTGTTCAAGAGTCTTCTAATCTGCATGGGTTGCTGTTTCCCTGGCAGATAGATCATTAATCATAGCAGCCATACACTAGGTTGATGCTGATACATTTTGGAGGCTGTCCAAATGTTGATGTTTTTTTTTCTAAAGCAGACAGAAACATATTTACTTAATCCTATCAGCGATGAACATCCTGATACAACTAAAATCTGGGAAGACATCAGAAATGGTCTGATGTGCTGAAACACAGAAATTTTGTAGTGATCAAATCGGAGTCCTGTCTCTGCCAACTATAGTGCTGTCTCTTGTGAACTTTAGCAGTATTTTAATTGGGAGCCTGCTGTGTTATGTTGTTATGTCCTCAGCCCTGAAGACTACATAGACACAAAGTCACCGGTGCCTCCAGACCTGCAGCAGCCAGACTGTACAAAAGTTCTAGATCTTCCATACAGCATTCATGCTTTTCAGCATTTACGGGTAAGCCAGCAAATGCAAGTATGGGGTTTTTTTTTTTGCCCCCATCAGAAAGATGGAATAGAAAACTCTTACTGGCAGTTCTCAGCCAAGGTTGAAAGGTATTGCAATCTTTCCAAACTGTTTCAGACTTTTTTTTTTATAAACCACAACTGTGCCCCACTTCAAGTGCCTGCTTATAGGAGGGCGGTTCCATCAGTTACACAGATTTTTCTCTTTTGTTACTGTTTGCCTTATTTTAGAGAGCAGCGTTTTGGAAAATGGTGTGTTTTGTTTTCATAACACACGTTTCCTTAGTAAAATTTTAGCTTTCATTGGAAATGATTCTAACTTGCATCTTGTTTCAGTTGAAAATTGGTGAGTGCTGAACAGGGTCGTTAAATTGTATGAAGATTTGGGGTCAGAAAATTGTTTGCGGGATTGTTGATGGTTCCTAACTTACTTGACTCTTTGGTATCTGAATGCCAAGCCCTGACCCAGAGGGTGAGATAATTGTTCTTCACTAGTCCAAAGTACATCTACTCTAGAAGTGGAAGTGTGATGCAAAAACAGTGTCGTATGAGCAAATTTTCTAACAGACACAGCTTCAGTGCTCATATCTTAATATGTATTTTATTACAGGTCTTTAAAATAACTTTTCATCTACAAATAAGGATTTTTCTTATGAACAAAACAGGAACTGAAGTCTTGATAATAGGAATAATAATACGAATAATACGTAATACGTAAGGATAATAGGAATGTAAAATAAGCAAGCTGTGAATTTTCCTGGGAGTCATGCTCTTGTCTGTATTTCTCTGCTTTTTATTAAAGTGTTGGCAAATAGCAACAAATATCAATATTGGATTTTTATTTTAGGGTGTCCAAGAAAGAGTTAATCTATCCGCACCCTTGTTACCTAAAGAAGATCCAATCTTCACATACTTATCACGGAGGCTGGGAAGAAGTATAGAGGAAATAGGCCATCGTATTTATGATGGGCTAATGAAGGTATGAAACTGTAATCTTACTGTCCACACAAAGAGAGTGCTGGAAAAGTCTTGTATGATGAGATATCCCTCCTTGTGCAATCAGATCCAGTACTAGTTTTGCGCATATATTTTTTTGGTTGGCATTTTGGTTACAAAAGGCAGACTTAAAACCGTTTTCTGCTGGGTAAGCAGGGGTGGGAGAAGGCATCAGCCAGTAAATAGATGCTTGCTGTGATCTTTAATGACTCTTGTGTTTGTGTGGTCTGGCAAGCCACATTCCTTGCTCTGTCAAGGTAATAAGAGCTTTCAAACAAAAAAGCAGGTACTTAATAAAGATGAAACAATAGTACTGAAATATGTATGTTTTTATGAAATGCCTTCCTGCAAAATACAGGAACTCTCATTGAACTCCAGCTAAGCTGCTGATGCTTAAACCACTGTCACTTCTCACTTCTTTGAATTTTTACCTGTCAGAAAGGCAGAAGTTCTGTTTCTTTAACACAATTATATGCTAGTTCATTCTTCCTGAACGTTCACAACTATGGCCAAAGGGCAGCTTTCCAGAGGAAGAGAATAACTTAGCTTAGAAGGCAGCTCAGCTTTCCATCCCATCGTAATTAAAGCCCTGGTTAAGCTTTTCGTTGATGTCGTAGTAGTTAGTGCAGTTCGTGTGTTTCTCTTGACTGCAGAACTCTTCTTCCTGGGTACTCTATAATATGGCTTCTTTCTACTGGCGAATAAAGAACGAGCCGTACCAAGTAGTAGAGTGTGCCATGCGTGCCCTTCATTTTTCTTCAAGGTAAGAATTGCTAATAAAGATCTTTCCAGATTGCTTTTCCTAGTTATCCTAATAAATAAGTAGTTTTTCGTTTCTAAGGCTGTTTCCTAAGGAATAATCTGTGTTACTTGTTCTTCATCTTTATGTGTTATACTAGGCATATATATATATAAAATTTAGACATTTTCCTATGAAATTACATATTTAATGCGTGACTGAAGAATAAATGTATCATCCTTGTGCATGATTCTTACACAACCTGGCCTTTTAAGGTCTGCTTTTTTTCTTTTTCTTTTCTTTTCTTTTTTTTAGGCAAAATAAAGATATTGCATTGGTAAATTTGGCAAATATTCTGCACCGGGCTCACTTCTCTGCGGATGCAGCTATTGTGGTCCACGCAGCCCTGGATTACAGTGACTTCTTTACCAGCTATTACACTTTGGGAAATATATATGCAGTAAATACTATTTTTATTTTCCAAGACTTGTAGAAAATGAAATGTTATTTCATCTTTCTGGCTTTACTTATAATGCTTTACTCTCTTACGATGTATGTGGTGTTCCATGTGTATTTCACACTTGATGTTTAAGATTCGGTTGAGATATTTTCATCCAGAAGCCTGTCTTTCAGCCAAGATTTTTATCTGCATTTGGAAATAAATCCCGGGGAAATTCTGCAGCCTCTCTTTAGCAGGCTTGAGTTTCAGAAACAACAGGCTGCCCATTACCACAAATTAAAATTTGAGCTAACAACTTCTTTAAAAATTGAATATTTTTTTTGTTAACTATTAACCAGCAATAGCTAATTCTCTCTCTCTCCATCATCTGTCAGATGCTTGGAGAGTACAACCACTCGGTCCTGTGTTATGATCACGCTCTTCAGGCCAAACCAGGGTTTGAGCAAGCTGTAAAAAGAAAACATGCTGTCCTGTGTCAGCAAAAACTTGAGCAAAAATTGGAAGCCCAGCACAGGTAACTAAAGAAGCGATCCCAGAGGCCATTCGCACAATCTCACTGCTGTTATTCTGTTGCAGCAATTATTTACATTTCAAATAGAATAATGATTTTCAACTCTCTGTATTTCTTTGACTATGCAGCAAAATTGTTCATAACAATACTTTAATGAACCCAAAGTTGAAATTGTGCAACACTGTAGGAAATAGCTGATACTTTAAAAAGCATTCAAAGTAAATCTTTTCCACTGTTGAATTTTCAAGATCACTTCAGCGAACATTAAATGAATTGAAGGAGTATCAGAAGCAGCATGACCATTACCTTAGGCAACAAGATGTTTTAGACAAGTACAAGCTCATCCAGGAGGAACAAATCTTGAGGAACATCATTCATGAGACACAGATGGCAAAAGAAGCTCAATTAGGTACAACTTCTTAGACTTCACGCTCATTATGCCACATATTTGGATTAATGTGGGGCCGTAACGTCTTTATGTAGTAAGATAGCCATGAGTGGCTGTTGTGCTTTGCTTATTAAAGCAAGGGATTGCAATATGTTCTTGAACATAGGGGGGTTTTGAGTCGTCTTTTAGAGACAAAATTACCTCTGTGCTGATTAAATAAATAAAAAAGATCGACCAAACTGAAGGCAGAGGGCTTGACTGTTTGCTGTCTCTGTCTCCTCGGAATCCTCACTTCTATAGTAGAAAATTGTTTTGTGCTCTGCAGGGAACCATCAGATTTGTAGACTGGGCAACCAGCAGCATAGCTTGCACTGCCAGTGGGACCAGCCTGTGCGTTATCACCGCGGGGACATTTTTGAAAATGTGGAATATGTTCAGGTTTGTCTGTGAATTGATACCACTCCTTTACGTTGCATCCCGTTTGCCTTATTCGCAAAATAGTTACAGTGAGAATTCATTTGTTCTGCTTTCCAGTACTTAATGCTAATTTCTTTTGCCAGAAATTCAAGCCGAGATCAACTCTGAGTTATAGAAACTTACAGGATTTATTGTATAAGACTTTGTTTTACTTAGAAAAGAGAACTGTTATTTGTATTCTATTCCAAAGTCTTAATTTCTTACACGATAGCAGCCACTTCAATATTGACTCCCTTGCTTTTTCAACCTGCATAGAACAGCCATATATTTTTTTGCTAGGAATTGCTCACTTGAGGAATTACAGCTTTCTCTTGCATAAATATACTACATTTCAGGCACGCTAGCAGGAGCGTAACGTGTTTAATGTTAATGTTAATTAGGCAGCTAATGTTAATGAAGAGGCAAAGCTTTTCTAAGGAGTTCGTTTTATGCACTCTTGTGTGTGTGGTATATGGAACAAGAGCTGTTCTTCAGAGGAGAGAATATTCCAATATAACAGCTGAGAAGTGTGTTTAATGTAGTATCAATCATTTATTTCTACAGGATAAAATGGATGGGAATAGCTTTTGCTTATTACAGTGTTGCATGACTCAAGCCATGTAATTTTTGCATGCTCCTTCCAAATTAATCTTTTTTTCCTACGGCAAGGAGCACAAAGCTGCCATAAGCAATTAACAAATGGATGAACAGAGCTCAATGGTGCTGAATCTAGCTTTGCAGCCCAAAAATGAGGTGTTAACCTGGTTCTGTGAGTATTTGCTGGTTGCCTATCTTGAATTACACGGCACAACAAGGGAATCTAATACAGCAAGATTGAGAAGTTTTGGAAAGCAGGGCGTGTGCCAAGACTGAAAATCCAGAACAAAAGCCACCCAAGTAACACCACTTCTGTGTTAGACCTAAAGATAAAGATTATGGTTTTATTTATTTTGTCATGTAGAACGTGTTCTGGAGTTTCCCCTTAACTAGTTTAAGAAACAGGAATAATTTTATTTCATTATGCTGTGTTTTCTTCTTGGATGTTCTTCCTGTTACAGTAATGATAAAATCAGATTATCAAGATAATTTTGCAAACCATGAGTCTTAGTAACTGTGACTTGAACTAGAGCCACGCAGTTTAGATGTGCAGATTTTGTTTGTGGTCTATTAGAAATGTTTTCGCTTCGTAGCGTTTTGTTTTGGTGATTTGCACTTGTGTTCTCATTGTTGACATAAAACATGAATATTTTCCATGGAATGAGTGGAGGCTTAAATTTCTTCACAAGGAGTGAAGAGGCTTAAATTTCCATTTTTTTCCTGCTACCTGAATTTCAGCTCGTCAATGAGGTTTAACATAATTGGAGGGGGGGGGATAACACATAGAAATAACCCCCTGCACCAGGACAGGTTGGGGGCTGACTTGCTGGAGAGCAGCTCTGAGGAGAAAGACCTGGGAGTCCTGGT
>JAOTQQ010000041.1:20840394-20850563 GCA_026546715.1 Gallinago undulata
CTGGAGGGGTTCAAGGCCGGGCTGGATGGGGCTTGGAGCAACCTGGTCTGGTGGGAGGTGTCCCTGCCCAGGGCAGGAGGGTGGCACTGGATGGTCTTTAAGGTCCCTTCCAACCTGAACCATTCTGTGATTCTAAGCATTGCGATGGTACAGCTGATGTTCCACAGCCAGTGGATGTGCCTGGAGTCTGGTGCTACGTAATTCCCTTACTGGTCTCACACCCCTACCTGGTGGGTCTTCCCTGTTGTCTTCAGGCTGAGACAACCTGTAAGGTTGTGACTTGCAGTGAGTGTGTCAGTGCCACCAGCTTCATGGGATGCCCGTCAGCGATCTTGAGCTTTCATGGGTTTTTCAACTGGCATTTTTTTGTCCTGCTGTGACGTCAGACAGCTGAAAGCAGCAATTTGAAAAAAATTAGGCTGCTCGGGTTTCTATATCTAGCAGTTCTCAAATCCCAGGAAAGCCGGTGCTCTCCTCTAGTCTGTTTTCAGCTGTTAGTGTTTGTAAATTAATGTTAACAGAGTTGGTCTTAAGTAGAATTTTAAGTGCCTTCATGGTTGTTTTTTTTTTCCTTCTGCTTGCTAGCTTTTTTCTCTTATCGGTCTTTTTATTTCAATTAAAAACAGATGTCTTTTTTTCAGGCCCCTTTGCTTTTTTCCTTTATATTAATGATGAGTTGACCTTCAGCGGAGGGAATTGTGGTCATCACCTTTACTGAGAAGCACCTGACTTGCATCAAAATCAGGCTGGTTTGATGTCGTAGCTTCAGCTTTAGATTCCTGTGCACACCATTTCTCATAAATTAAACATGAGGATCTCCCTATATTGAAGTAATTTATTATTTCTGCCCAGGTGCAGAACCTTGCACTTGCTCCCATTGAACTTCATGAGGTTCACCTGGGCCCACCTCTCCAGCCTGTCCTGTCACCTCTGGGTGACATCCCGTCCCTCAGGTGTATCAGCAGCACCACACAGCTTGGTGTCATCTGCAGACTTGCTGATGTTGCTCTCAATACCTCTGTCCATGTCATTGATAAAAATGTTAAACAGTCCCGGTCCCAGCACGGACCCTTGAGGGACACCGCTTGTCACTGCTCTCCAGCTGGGCTTAAGAATAACATTGTTTGAGTTCTTTTATATACAACAGAAAAGGTAGGGCAAGAAATAGTTTTCACAAAGGGTTTTATGAATATTTCTTTTAATTTGTTTGACTTTGATAACACACACAGAGAACGCTGGTCTGTTTCTTGTCCAGAAATGCCACCTGAGTGTTCCCAGATGTAAAAGTTGAGAGCCTACAAAAGGCAAAAAGCCATTATTTCACTTTGCTGAGAAGTGGTGGAACTGGTTACCCTTAATCAAGAGTTATAACCGTCCTCTCATCCCGCTGGCCCGATGAGAGTGGGACCGAACAGTGTTCTTTGTAACAGGGGTCACTGCGTGGAGGGGAAAAGGGTCACTGATCTACTTTATTCATGTTCTTTCTATTATATGCTGCCGGTTGAAAAAAATAATACTTTCCATATGCGTGGAGCAACACAATTCACATTCATGAGGGCAGAATGGGGAACATACTTGAGAATCTTTCATTTAAGCTTCCTTTAATTCGCTATGAGCTTCTCAATTCATTTGTATATGCGTGCTATTTTCAGTATCAAGTTATTCAAATATAGGAAGGAGGGTGTTGAGAGCAGCAGCCTTGTGCATGGGATCTGTTTTTCTGGGTGGTGACAGTCTTTTTTTCTTCTTTTTTTTTTTTTTTTTTCAATCTGCCCTACATTTGGATTTTTCCAATGTTACTCCTCGATCTTTGCCTTTGGCGGAATGTGAGCCTGTAACCTGACCACAGGATTATAGATGTTAGATTTTTTTCAGCTGAATAAATTTCTGGGTTTTTTTTTGACACAGATTAATACTAGTAGGTTTTTGCCTGTCTATTTAATGACCTGGTCTTACCTACATAATGTCTGTTGCTGGCACAGAAGGTCAGAGCCTGGCAGTCCCGTATCAGGCTGCCTTGGCCCTTTTATTCTCTTGCACGTAGCACGGTGAGCATTATGGTGCCCACGTGAAGTTCATAGGGCAGAAAACCCCCACATAGGGTAAATTTTTGCTAAAAACACATCTTGGGAGTGCTCATTGGAATGCCTGCCAGCACACACTCATTTCCTACGTGCTGTGCAGCCTTTCCTCAAAATCAAAAGAGAACTGATTCTTCTTTCATTAGTAGTTCATAGTGTGTACCTAATAACATGCTTTCCTGGAACTGTTTTAGGTGATCTGCTTTGTCAAGAGGCAGATCAGCTTTTTAATCACTGAATGAAGTCTTTGATACTTTGTGGAATTATTCTGTTAATCCTTATGTAAAAAAACCTAGCAGAATATAGCTTCCACGCTTGTATCCAGGAGGAGCTGTCTCACATGGTTTATCATTACATTTCTCTCTTTCAGGCCACTGTCATGAGAAAAGTCCAGATGGCAGTCATGACAAGAAGAAATACTTCGATGGCAACCATGAGTCACTTACAGCAGTGACAGAAGGACGCTCTGAGGGAGGGACAGAAGATCCAGATGTCCTTACTCAGGATTCAGCAAGGGATCCCTCCTTCTTGAGACTGGAAAGTAAGTCGCAAAATAACAGAATGACATGGGTTTGGAAGGGACCTCTGGAGATCATCCAGGCCAGCCCCCTGCCAGAGCAGGGCCACCCACAGCAGGTTGCACAGGAACGTGTCCAGGCAGGATTTGAATGTCTCCAGAGACGGAGACTCCACCACCTCTCTGGACAGAGAGATGCTCCAGGCCCCTAATCATCTTTGTAGCCATCTGCAATACCCTCTCCAGCATGTCCCTGTCCTTCTTAAACTGGGGAGTCCAAACCTGGACACAGTGCTCTAGATGTGGCCTCACCAGGGTAGAACCTTAAAATCAATGGCAGCAAATCAGTCGGTTCTAGATCTTTCAGAAGAGCTTTCTTCCTTCCTCCATGAAGCTATGTTTTCACCCCCCTCTGAAAAGTGACAACTAAACCAGTTTCAGTCCCTTCACTGTTCTTCTCCAAGTGTAGCATCAAAATGCATTCAATAATAAAAAAAAAAAAGAGATCAAGGGTTAGATATTTTCCAAGGTAAAGGAACTATTTACTTCCACAAACGGGCAAAATTCTGGCTTGGAAAGAAAACTGGTGAAAGTGGTCTAGAGTTACTGATTTTTTGAAGCAAGAGTTGAGGCTTATTTGCAGTGGGGAAGTCTGCGTTCTCCAGTCCCCCTCTCCATTTCCAGCGTGCAGTGAGTTGTCAGTGGTATTTGGTTTGTGCAATTGGGAAAGTCAGGTCGCAGGGGGGGAAAAAGACCCTTTTAAAACAATTTGTGGAAGCACCAGGAAAAGAACTTGTGACGTTTTTATGGTGTTCCCTCTTAGACACGGTCAGCGCAGAAAGCAATGGTTCAGAGGGAATGGAGGGTTTAGAAGATGATCAGATGTCTGAAGAGATGCTGGCTTTGGTGGATGAGTTTGAAAACTCATGGCCTCAGGAAGCTTTTGAAGGGGCGCTGGAGGTCAAAGGTCATCGGATGGACTTGCAGGGAATCCGTGTCCTAAAGAAGGGATCTCAGGATGGACTGGCCAGCTCCTGCTTTGGGGACTGTGGTGACGATGATGATGAAGCTGAATGGGTAAGTTCGGATGAGTTTACTTGAGTCTTGTACCAACTTACTGTTGTGGAGGAGGGAAAGATGAGGACACTTCATGGGGTTTAATGCTGGAAGATCTATAGGAACTTCCGCTATGGGCTTAAAAGCTGGTTCATGGCTTGTGTGAAATGAGCAAGTAGTTTCAATCAGTTTCTAAAGGAGAGGCCTCTGCATCCCTAAAAACGACATCGTACGTCTTGATTATCAGCAGCAAGAGCTTTGGTGTTGAATGATGCTGGGTGCCTTTAAACTTCTTGCTCGCAGTTACGAAGGAGAAAAATTTCTAACCAAAAATTCCGGTTACCGTAAAATATCTGCTGTCATCACATTACGGACAAAATACATAATGAAAAATGCCTTTCAGTTTTCCAGCAGCTAAATTGGAGCTAAATTTCTCCCGTTGTTGGGGATTGAAGTTGTGTACTTTGTTTTCACGGTGTGATGCAGTGAAAGTGAGCAGGCTTAGAGAAGGGGTTGAGATGGGGAGAGAGAAAGGTGTCATCTTTGAAATTGAGTCTTTGGGCTAAAACCAATAGTGTATTGGAGCTGATAACGGTCATGGTGTTTCTTACTGTTAACCTTACTAATATTGTTCTTTCCCGTAGATCACTTTTCAGGTCAAACGTTTAAAGAAACCAAAAGCTGAAAGCTTGGATCTCCAGGAGCCAGTTGGAAGAAATGGAGAAGAAGGGACTGATGGAGAAAATGAAAACTTTTACCAAACTGCCCTGGAGATCAGTGGACCAAAGATACCTTCTCCTGGACCAATAGGTAACCTGCTGCTTCTATAAAAAGCCAAGTCATTTGCAGCTTTTATACTACATTGATTTATTACCGTAAATATGTGCCACAAAGACTACATCGTAAAATGCACCTTCTAGATGAGTACATGGAAAAATTTGAAATCTCTTCCCTTTGCAACTTCTCTATGAAGCGCAGCATAACTTTATCTGCTGAATGAAAGCTTTCTAGTTAATTCCCAGAACTTCTGGGGCTGATGTGGTAAGAGTGGAGAATGAAACAGGATAACCATGAGCCAGCAATATGTCAATGGCATCCTGGGGGGCATCAGGAAGAGTGTGAGGAATGTCGAAGGAGATCATCCTCCCCTCTGCTTTGCAGTGGTGAGGTCTATGGAGCTGGAGGGTGGGTGTCAGGAGGATGGGGCCAGTCTTTTTTCAGTGGTGCCCAGGGACAGGACAAGAGGGAACGGACACAAACTTAAACACAAGAAGTTCTACCTAAACGTGAGGAGGAACTTTTTTCCTGTGAGGGTGTCAGAGCCCTGGCAGAGGCTGCCCAGAGAGGTGGTGGTGGTGTCTCCTTCTCTGGAGACATTCCAACCTCCCCCGGATGCATTCCGGGACCTGCTGTGGGTGGACCTGCTTTGGCAGGGTGGTTGGACTAGATGGTCTCCAGAGGTCCCTTCCAACCCCATATCATACTGTGAAAGAGGTAGATGTTGTGAGTAAAAGTATAGAAGATAGAGGGGTGTTTAATGATCTTTTTCTTTAAAACTGAATAGGCAGAGAAGTTAGTTTATCAGATGAGAGACACCCCTTTGGGGACAAATGCAGGATGAATTGATTACTGACTAAACATAAGACACACAACTCAAAAACAAAAAGCAGGAAGCTTGGTCTAATAAAAATAAAATAAATTTTAAAGTATCATTGTTCTGCTGCAATTGGTTTGGTGATATTAAAAGAGAAATCTTAGAGACTGTCTTCCAGAAGGCTGGAGCTATACAAGAGTTGAGTTTTGCACCAACATAGACAAGGAGGTTTGGAGAGAGAGGTGGTGTTTTTTCTGGTTGAGTAGCAGGAATTGGAGAGTGGTCTATTAATCTGGTGCAAGCTGGTTCCCCTGGTGCACTCAGGTGGACAGAAATCATCAGCACAGGATTGCCTGGGATGAAATTTAGGGCTGCTGGAACCTAATGATGCCAAAGAGGAGACTGAAAAGCATGGAGGCCGGTTGCTTTGATCTTCCCTTGATTTCAGCGGAGCTAAAATCTTAATGTCATAGGGTTGATGTGTAAGCAAAGATGTGTTTCTCCGATACATTTTAGTCCTTGATGATTTGATGACCTGGAAAGTGAAGGCTTTTACGTTAAAGATTTAACAAACTCCTTTTTTTTAGCAACTGACAGATGTAAGTTATTGAATTAAATATTTAAATGGGGGGGGGGGGGGGAATTACATGAAAACAGTATCATTTGTGAGTGCACGTTTGTCCTTTCCTCGGTGAATCCTCTCTCCTCCTGAGCTGCTTTTATTACAAAGCATCCCTTGATCACACAGTTCCCGGTGGCTGCGATGAGAACTGGTCAGTACCCTCTGAAATTCCCCAGTGTTTCTCCAAGTTAGTTGTCCTTCCGTGGGAATACTTTACACTAGACGTGTTATTACAGACTTCATCGTTATTTTGCCAAGCTGCGGTGAAGCAGTTTGCTATACCTTGGGTGGGAAATAAGATTTGCATCCAAACGGGCACAGTATCAGGTAACTAAAAAGAAATACTGAAATGCTGTTGTGATAGACTGGCGCGTTGTTAAACTTGGCTTCCCACTGTGTTAATTTAACAGTTACAAGGAATGTTTCTTATGTTCCAAACAGTTCTGATATGAGAGGGAAATATTTGCTCTCGTCTTGGAATGCCAAGTTAACAGTGTTGCCTTGTTAATACAAGCTGGATTCCACCAAATGTAAAGGGAATATTTCAGTTAAGGTGAAGATCAGGTTCTTGTTTCTCCCAGTGATCTGTTTGTTAAGATAAAGCAAGTTACTTAACCTTTCCCTGCCTCGGCTAACTTCTCTGCAAAACAGGAGGCTGAATTGTCATTACTTAATAATTTCAGAAGTGTTGCCTTCTTGAGTGTAGGAATGTGGCAAGAGCCATTGTCTGTCTTAAACCAGTATTTGTTGAAAAGAAATGGCAGTATCTTTCACCCTGGATTGTCAGAAGACGGAGCAACCAACTTTTATGAATTTTTACTGTAGATGTAGGACATAAATGATGACTCACTCAGGAACTTTCTTTAAGGACATTCAAGTAGAGTCATTACCTGTAAACAAGAGTGGTGATTGTTCTTCATCTTTAGCTGTTGAAAAAGCGGAATGAAACAGGTTTTAAAACTCCACCTCCTGATCAGTGTTGTGTAGGATCCAGTTCTGGCTTTGGATCCCACGATTTTCATTCAGTCCGTTTAGGGTGGAAATGTTCTTCAAGAAATCTGACTGCGGGACCGTGACTTTTAGAACACAAAGAATGATTCCACTGGTATAAAATATTTTGTAAATCATCGTACTGAAGCAGAAAGTCTTTCTGCTTCCAGATAGCTTCTTCAATGTTATTTTTTTTCTTCCTTTCTCCAGGGAAAAGGCGTGACTATCGTAGCCTTGGCTGGCCAAGTCCTGATGAATGCCTGAAGCTCCGTAGGGTAGAACTTACAACTGTAGCCAGCACGTGGCTTGCTGTTTCTGCTAAAAACATTGAGTAAGTACCTTGTATATGAACTTTAAATAAGTTACACAAAGCAAGACAGTTACATGGCCTACAGTGTGCATAAACTGAAGATTTTAGCATTCTTTAAGAAAAAACTGCCAGGATTTCAAAAAAGTTTGAAAACTTTGTGGTACTTCATCTGCACAGTTGCAAAGAAAAGTGCAAGTGCAGATGGAAGGATCCGGTTTCTCCTGCTTCTTGAGCTATTCAGATGAGATTCTGGCCAGGTTCTGGGCAGTTTACACTCGAGAACTTTGTGATGACTCTTCTGTTTTCTTCTCCTGACTGATTGGAACTTGTGTGACCTTTGTAGCATTACAGAGCACATTGATTTTGCCACGCAGCTGCAAGAGCCAGCCATGGAGCCCCTTTGCAACCCGAATCTACCAGCCAGCATGCATACTTTGGACCACCTGCAAGGGGTCTCCAGTCGGGCCAGCTTGCATTACACTGGAGAAAGTCAACTGAAAGAGGTAGGCCGGAGTTGAAGGCTGTCACACAAGAATGGCCCTGCCACGGCAGATTCAAGGCACATTTAGCTGAGTGCTCTGTCTCCAGAAGTGACCTTCAGTGTGTGAATGCTGCCACCTATGATCTGGCCTCGTAGAAACCCGAAAACACTGTTAGTGTGTTTGTATTTATAGCTCTTGATGGATAAATTAGTGAAAGAGAAGTCCAACTGAGCATACATAAATTTCTAGCTTTCCTACTATTCAGCATTGTGGGGTTACAGATAGTATTACCTCCAGACAGACAATGATGTTTAGGTTGGGATAGGTTACTGGCAGTTTTAAAAAGCTGGTGAAAAGAGTGACCAGCAACTGAGGGACATTTCTTACTGGGTTCCAGCATCTAAGCACTTGTTCTTCCTCTTCCACAGGTGCTACAGAACCTTGGCAAAGACCAGTACTCACCACAGTCACTAGAACAAGTCGGTACTCGAATAGCCAAAGCTTTGGAAAAGGTATGTGCAAATGAGAAAAATGAGAAGTCTGGGCTTACCACTCGTGATTGACATAGTGGTCAATCCAGTCTCGAACCATTTGTCTGAAATCCCAGTCAAGGAACGTATTAGTAACTGGGCTAGGGATTTGTGTCTGTTCAGCATCTGTAATGCCCTCGTAGGTATTCTCTTGAGCTATATCCTGTGCTTACGCTGTCAAGTGTCTTGCAGATCTCTCTAATAAAACCTAAGCTCGTCAAATTTCCCGGTATTTCCAGCCTCGTGGTGAGCAGTGTTGCTGGTTGTTGGTGGATATTAAACCCTTTCGGTGGTTCTCAGTCCTCTGCTTTCTTTTTGTGCTACGTTCTGGGACTGTCTTGGAGCTTAGGGAAGGTTGAGTGGCTCAGCTCTCCAGTTGCACTCCCGGCGTGCGGCGGTCAGAGAGCAAAAAGGCAGGGGCTTCCTCTCTTCTCTGCCTTTTACCTTCAGCAGTGTTGGGCTGAAGAGAGCAGTGAGTTCAGGGCACCACGTCCCCTTCTCCCCAGAGAAAGCCAAGTGTCCTGGTGAGATGAAGGCTGCTGAGGACCTCATCTGAGGTCCTCGGGAGGGGATGGTTAGGGAGATAGTTTTCCCAGGATCTACGAGGTGCATAAGGATGCAGGCATTGCTGTTATGTGTTTACAGCTAGTGGGGAGGGTATCCCAAACTACTGTAGAAAAGAAGGCTTGGCCCCTAGGTGTCCTGAGCCTATTGTACCGAAAGCCATCTCTGAAACTGAAGCCAGTATAGCTTTGTCACTCCCAAAAAGTAAAGGTGTTACTCTTATGTTACAAGACTTAGTTTTCTTTCACTTTAGATGTATACTAGCTTGTCCTCTTACATACTACAGTAAGCTTTACCCAAATAAGCTGGAAATTTAATGCTGAGACCAGAAACGGAATTCTCAGTAAGGCTGGCTGTGTTGGAAAATAAAATGCAGTTCTTCTGTCAGCAGGCTTATTCAGTATTCACAAGAGCTAATCAAACAAATCAAGATGGCTACTTATCTAATTGCATATGTGAGCATAAACATTCATTTACTGTATTTGAGCCCACAGAATTCAAGCACATAGTATTTTCCTTTCTGACGCGTGACGTGGGAGTCAGCCAGCTCAAGGCACCGCACTTGAAAAGTAGAAAGGCTTTTGCTCTGAGCTGCATCCCAGAGCATGCTTTCTCTTCCTAGTGACTACAGGAAGCCTACAAGTCCAATTAGCTAACTTAGCTAATTTTTTTTGCTTTACATTGGGTAACGTGTATCCACGTCTAGATGCCCAGCATCAGACACCTGATGAGAAGCTGTTGTGGCTGCGGAAACTTGTTGCTGGTTAAAGCTATTTAGCTGCTCTTCCTTTCTTAAGAAAATGATGTTGCATTTGGAGTTTGTGTTTCATTTGGCAACCTCATTTACGTGGCTATTGCCTACATGTTGTTAGGTGAGAAACTTTCTGCTACTTTGAAATAGTTTAATGCTATTTTTAAGTGCTAACACCCTCTACCTCAGTATGTCAAATGAATTGTTCTGTTCACTACAGGTGAACGTGACTGGTTTTTGTGTTCTTCTTTTACCAGAATCAGACTTCGTGGGTCCTCTCCAGCATGGCAGCTCTTTACTGGAGGGTAAAAGGCCAAGGAAAGAAGGCCATTGATTGCTTACGGCAAGCGTTGCACTACGCACCCCATCACATGAAGGTGTGTACACATAAGCCCACTCCTCAGATGAAATAATGTTTTGCTTGTCACAATAGACCTTCCACGGACTATTATTAAGGCCAACACTGTATATATCAAGCGTCACAGAATGATTTGGGGTTGGAAGGGACCTCTGGAGATCATCCAGTCCAACCCCCCTACCAAAGCAGGGCCACCCACAGCAAGTCCCACAGGAACGTGTCCAGGCGGGGTTGAACGTCTCCAGAGAAGGAGACTCCACCACCTCTCTGGGCAGCCTCTGCCAGGGCTCTCCCACCCTCACAGGAAAGAAGTT
>JAOTQQ010000041.1:20887445-20898196 GCA_026546715.1 Gallinago undulata
ACTTTGCGATCTCAAAATGCAGCCAGGATTTAAGAGACCCCCCCAGCACCACCACTTTTTGCTGCAACTTTTCCCTCTGTCACATCTTTTTTTTTGGGGGGGGAGAGGGAGGGGAGGGGGAAAGAAAGAAGGCAGACATCGACTCGCTGAGGTGACGAGCTTGCAAATTAAATTTTCATGGGAAAAAAAAGAAAAAAAAGGAGTCAAAGTCAGCAGCGTTATAAAGCTTCAGGAGGGTGGAAGGGAGATGACACTTCTCGTGTGGAGAATTGGTGACCACTGGGAATGGACTGGGAGCCCGGAGTTTGAAGTTTGGAGGGGGGGCTGGGGGGGGAAATAGGCAAAATGATAAGAAAGCCAATGTTGATAATACTAATTAAAGTGATGTGAGACAGCGAGAGGCTGTTAGAAGCTCTAACCACCTGTAGAGGGAAATCTTTATACGTAGTAATTTCGGATTGCCCAGCTATAGGGAAGGCGAAGGGAATTACGGGTGGCAAACTTTGGGATGTGCATGCCGAGCTGCTGGGTTCATCCTCGGTGGTGGTGGGTGGGGGGGAGTGAGAGGGGGGCTTGCAACCTGCAGAGCCCGCTGGCCCCCCTCCACGGGAAGAAACAGGGGGTTCAGCAGCTCCCGAGCCTTAGTCTCCACCTTGGCTGCAGCCACCTGTGGTGCGTGTCCTGGTTCCTTTGAAGGCCACTGGGCTGGGTGTGGTAACACCAAGAGATGTCTCACCCGAGTTTGATTTATCGCTAATTATTTTGAGCGGGTTTCTTAATCAGGGGGTGGAGAGGGAGTTGGACCATTTTCACTCTCTGAGGGGAAAGTTTCCAAAGTCGCTGGGGTGAGGGTATAGCTCAGAGAAGCCCTCAGAGAACCCTGCTCAACTTCTGCGTAACCCCCAAGAGCGCTAACGAGCGCTACGGCATTTGCTCCCCATCGTGTCCTCTGGCAGTTCCGTGCCACACCTCGGCTGGTGCCCCCCAAGGAACCTCAGGGCACTTGAGGTGGAGCCCAGGAAGCGGCCTGACCTGGGAGGAGGGAACCCCCAGGTACAACTGGCAGGGTGGTGGCCCAACGCCTCAGGAAGTGTGAGGTGGCAATTGGGGGTCAAAGTCAACAGTGAGCTGGACTGGAGATGGCATTCTCCCTTCTCCCTTGCTCGTTGCAATGTTCTCACCCTGTAGATCTGTCAGGAAGGGGCCAGGGCTTGCAGAGCCCTCATCTCTTAATTCTCTTGCCTGTTGCACCATCGGTCCACCTCCCCTGCAGAAACATGGAGCTCCTAAGTTAGCTTGGCCTTGAATCACCTCTAGTGCCATCTGTTCACCCCCTCATCTGTCGTTTGCCCATCCAGCTGAGAAAAGGTGGAAATCCTGTGGTTTATTGCCATGAATCTCGATGCGTACGTCATTGGGTCATCTGATTAGTGAGAGCTGTGGGAGGTGGAACACCATGGGGGCATCACCACTCTCTTCTTTCCTCTGCGTGGCTTTACAACAGCTGGAGCCCATCACCGCTTCCATTGCTGGAGTCCAGCACTGGCGTGCAGGTTTTGGTCCAGCCCGTGCCCTCATGATATGCCTTAGTGCCTCTAATTTCTGGTTGGATAACCTGTATCATCTCCTGCTGAAAAAAAAACAAAACAAAAAAACAAACAAAAAAACAACAACAACCCCAAGTTGCTCCTAACACTCATTTGCTGAGGTTTGGGTTTTATCTGTGTGTTTTTTTTTTCTGTTCCTTGCCCCCACCCCCAAAATCTTTAACTGCCCTAGGTACCCGAGTGTTTTGAAGTGCCACCAGGTTTAATCGGCTTCAGGAGGTCCTTGCTTGCTGCCCCAAGGAGACAGTTCCGTGACAGGATGACTCTTCGTAATGAGTTTTCCTTAACTCCTTTCACTTCCCCTTCTCTGGGAACTTCTGAGGTCCTACACGTGGTCTTCTTGGTACAAACTCTCTTTAACCCAGATATCCTCACATCCCCTTCACCTATGAGTCACTTCACTTTCTAGCCTACAATCACATTTGCATAGCTTGTGCAACAGAGGGAATTCTCCAGCTTGCACACAGCTCCGTCTACCTTCCCTCAGCATTCCAGATGCCGTGCCTTTTCACGTCGGGTTTAGAAGGACTCTCTGGGGTGAGACGCCTAACTGCTACCTCTTTCTGCCCTGTCCTTTCTTTCTACTTCTCTTTCCTCCTAGTCCGGTGGTGAACAGGACTACATCAACAAAGGGTCTTCCCCTGGAAAGACTTACCAAGGTTCAGGTGCTCGTGCTGAAGGCTATGCCTTATCAAGGCTTCTCCTGCTTTGTATGTTCTTCTGCTACTCTTGAGTTTCTCAGGTCAAGCTACGTCCTGTGACGCCGCTCATCCCCAGGAGGTTGCATAAGCTAATTCTATAATGACATTTTTATTCAAGGTGGTGGTAGCATCTGCCACCGTGCAGCATATTGAGGGTCAGGTGGACAGCCATGTAGATGAAAATCTTGCGTTTCTTCTCGCAGTGTCTCTATGGATTGTCTTAATTGCGTAGCATTATTAGGGTCCCAGATATAATCTTCTTCGTAGTAAATGAGCAGCAGCTAACGTGCACTTTCTTATGAAGAACCCTCAGAGAGGCCACCCCACAGTACCTTACACTCTAGGAATAAGAAGCAAAACTCTGTCTTCTCCTCAACTATGTATATAGTAGGACTGGACAAAAAAAAAAAATCAACGTTGGTGACGTAGAACTATATTTTATCCTTTCATCAGACATCTTCTGCTATTTAATGACCATTGATCAATCAGGCTTCAACTGTGCTAAATACTGTACTGTATGAGGGGATAACTGGACTCGCCTTGGACCCACCTTTAGTTTATAGAAAAATGAAGAAAGGGGCACAAGTCCATCAGCTGTCTGGCAGAAGTATTGCCCTCTCCCAGTTTCATCACAGTCCTCTCCAGAAGACACTCCAGACTTTGTTGACACCCACGTGTGGTCTCACTGCCAGGTTCCTTCACCTCTACTTTCTTATTTGCAAAGTAGCATCAAGCCAAGATGAGTGGCTCCACTCATCCCCGTGTTCCACGGAGTATTTTCGCTAATCCATGACATTTTTTTCCTTGAAACACCAGGATTTCAATTATTGCAATACTGTCTCACTCCTGGTATTTGCCTTGTTGCAATGCATTTTTGCAAATTCTTGGTGTATAGAAGGTTGGGTTTCTTCCACTTTTCTAGGCTTTCCATTGATTTCCGCAGTGAGATCAACAGTGAGGTCACACATCTTGCTCTTGCCTCTTGTGACTTCCTGCTCCTCTTTGTTCCACCCAAGATCTCCTTCCTATCGACTTGTGTCTGCCTTTTTCTGGGATCTTACCAAGATGATCCGCATAGCTGGAATGCCTTTCCACAGATACCCCATTTAATTTTTCCATGTCTCTTCCAAAATAAAATATAAAAAAAACCCAACCAAACAAATAAAAATGCTGGGACACAAGTCATTTTCTTCTGTTCTTCATGGGATTCTGTCTTTGTTCCCTGCCCTCTCGTTTGGATTGCAACCTCATGGGGCAGGTACTGTCTGTTGTTCATTACAGTGCCCATGGTTAGATAAAAAAAAAAAAAAAAAAAGTAATCTGTCATTATTTTTCTTTTCCTAATAAGGATCAGCTTTATTTTAATGCCCCAAGCTCTGTTTTCAGGTGTTGGGTGTCCCACATGGTTACTTTTTGATGCTGTGTCTGCAGAGCATCTGGCAGTAATGAGACCTTAATCTGTGATTGCCCATAAGTAATAACAAGGCTCAGGTTTGAAAGTTTAACTTGTGGCATGTGTTGCTAACGTACGGAGCAATCAACTGATACAATATTAAAGCAAAAAAAAAAAAAATTTAAAAATTAACATGTTTCTAAATTTAGCTAGGTACTCATTGTCAGTCTTGAACAACAACTCAGGATGGCTTTTATATGCAAACCTTGAACTACTCAGAAAATCATTCCATAGAACATAATTCAGACTTTGTATCTCCGGTCGTGTAGTCCTACAATAATTGCAGTGACTGCAAAAGCAGCACCAGAAGGATGCTCTGTGAGGGGCTTGTGGAGGTATATGGGTTTCAATCGGCTGGCTCTGCAGCAGGTATTGGTAGCAGTATGGTAATAGCCTGCACTTCTCTGTGGCTCATCCATGAATCTCCAGATATTCCTCTAATTGCAAGCTACGTGTGATACTCCCTTCCCCATCCAGTTCACCCATGATGAGCTGGGTGAGTATTGACGCACGTCTCTGGTCGTTAAGAGGGTGCACGTGTAGCCCCAGCAAAAGAATGGGGAGGCAGCTGCCACCCAGCCTTCACTTTGGTGGGTCCACCAGGAAGAGGACAAAATGGGAAACAACCACTCTGGTTCCCTAGTTGTTGGAACCACTCTAGTTCCATCCATCTGTTGGCCAATGGGAGTGGTGTTTCTGGAGACTACCTGAAGGGCCTGTGCTCTCCCAAGTGTTGAAGGGTGTCCCTCTCCCTGCTAATTTGGTGGCACTAAGAGCTCTTAGTCCAGTAGCAGTCTCAGCGTGTCTTAGCAGTGAAAACTTGTAGATGTTTCCACTCCTGTGGAAATTCATGAATTACCTCCTCCTGATTCACGATCGAATAACGCCACGTACCAATAGCAGTAGTCATTTCTTTGGCAAAGTATTGGAGTATTCTAGGTTTCTACAGAGAAGATTCAGCAGCTGGAAAAAGAAAAACCATTGCTGCTCAGCCAGCTGATCCTCCCAGGACTTCCACAAGTTCTGTAGACGCTGATGGTTTGCCAGTCCCAGCCGGGGAACCGGTGGCTTCATTTGTAAACTCTGCATAGCAAAGACAGCTTGGATCCGAGCAGAAACAGCTTGGATCTCGGTGCCGTTTATAGGGCTGAACGCGCTATTAGCGTGCGGTGCACCAGTGTTAACTGGGGATAAAAATAGATCTTCAGCCGAGAAGTCATGTGTGATCTGGATCTTGTGCTCCATTCATGTTTTCGTTTTCCCCGACATTGCTGGAAACTGCTTTGCCAGATGTTTCTGCCCTACCGAGTGTGGATTTCTGGAAGTCTGGGCTCTAGCTAGCTAGGAATGCCAGAACTACTGAACGGTGTGAATCTGAGATTTTTTTTTCTTACCCCCAAAAGGTAAGTAAGTAGAGAAGCGACTGGTAAAATTGCCACCCTGTCCTGGTTTGAATATCCATGGGATTTTCTGGCTGAGTAGCGATTTTATGTTGTCATTTTTGATAGCTAGATTGAACTACATCACAGGGAAGAACAAATCAGAGGCAACAAGCTAGGAAAGACCAGTGTTGCAGGGGCATCATAGGTCAGGATAAGAGCTTACAAGGCCAGGTCTTCATAACCCTTAGGCGTCACACCTTGTCTTTCACCTCACCATCTATGAAATGCAGATAGATTAATGTATTTTCTTTTTCCACCCTACTGTCTTCTTCCTTGAGAGAACCCGATTTATTTTTTTACCTTTAATTCGATCCTTTGGCTTCATGTTCTGTTGTATCAGTAAATAAATTCTTCCTAAATTCCTTTAATATCACCCCATTCCATATCCCATTCTCTCCCCTGGCTGTGATACTGGCTAGATTGAGGTAAAAAATGACACAGATTTTTGGCATTTTTTCGCCACTGCCTTCTCTTTTTTTCTACCAGTACAAGGTCCTGTATAATGCACCTTGAAGTGTTGGCTTATCCTTTTGTTCTTGTTTATAACCCTTTCTTTAAGGTGGCTACCAGAGATGTGTGCGCGTTGTGTTAAAGGTCATGGGTCTTTCTCATGAAAAGTTCCATTTTAAAGGCTAATGAAACCCAAATCTTAGTGTAAAGGCTCATCAGATTCATAGCAGGATTCCTCAAAGGTTATGCTCCATGTGTCTGAACTATGATGTCTGTTCACCGTATTTCTTCCATAGGTTCAACTTTTTATTAAAAAGTGATATGGTTTTCTTCTGATACCATCCTCAGTATCAAGACCTTAGTACTCTTTTCCACCAGCTTCATTATGCTAATGTTTTTCTTCTTTTCATCCCTGTCGCACAGAAGCGGTGTCTCTAGGGTCTGAGAATTTTGCAGCCATTGGAGGAAGATCCAGTTCCTATCCTTTTACACGTTAGAGCCATGACGTATCCCTATAATGTCAACAGAAAAGCTAAAGATAACAAAGCGACCCAGGTGCGCTGGCATTTCAACCCAAAATGGTTAAAAGTATTTGTTAACATGATCTGTGTGAGATGACACTGGCACGTGAGTTGTCTACTTTGTTGGTTTCCTGGTCCATGCATCCAGTTTCTCCACAAATTCTGTAAACTGAAGTCTTAATAAGCCCTTGATCTTCTGACACAGGTGAGATTTTTTTTGCTAACATACTGCACAGCCTCTCATTCCACTATTGGAGGAAAAGCACTCTTTTCCTCCTTATGCCTCCTCGTATGCTCTGATCTCTCTGGTTATTTATAATATTCATGTCTTCCTACTGATGACTTTTCTTGATTATCTCGATGCTATAGATATCTTCAAGAACATCCTGGTTAGGTAAGTAGGTGTTGTCTCATCTTCATTTCGTGGGTAGATAAACCAAGCAGAAAGTGATGGGCACTTCACCTGAAATGTGTGGAGAACTTCAAAAATACTCAAGGAAAAAGCCTTTCCGTGAGAAATTTCAGATCAACACTTGTTGCAGCAAATTTGTGATTGGAAGAGGAATATGTAGACCCTAATCCCCTGCTTTAATAGCAATTACTCTTCCCCGGGTCCTTTCACTAGCTTGTACTTTGCCACCCATAGTAGGCAGTAGATTGTTGAGTAGATGGTGCTCCAATCTACTTCTGTTTCAAAGTGGTTGCTCTTTCCTCTGGATATTATATTTTCCTGTAACAAGAGTTAACTAGTATAAGTTATGGGTTGCCCTGATATTTATTATATCAAATTATATTCAAAAAGCAGAGAGGGTTAGTTTTTTTGTGAGCTCCTGGCATCACTCAGTGGCACTTCACTCTGCTTCTGGTCGTCTTCTGCTCTTCTTATGTTTGGTAACACATCACGTGTCCTTCAGCTCTCCAGGTGAACTTGCCAAGAGCAGACTCTGTGGGAGTAGGACTGGGTTAGGAGAATATGTTATAGCAATTATATTAATGAACCAGTCACCGGCTCACCGGTCAGCAGAACTCCAAGGCTCTAAGGAGGTAACTCTTGAACTACAGCAAAAAATTTTTAGGCTGTTTTCCCCTCGTTTTGTGGTGTTCCCTCTGGCTGATCTTTGTCTTGTAGAGAAGGTGAAAACCATCTTCCAGGGCAAAACGAGAAAGAGGTGGAGCCTTAATCTTGCTGGATGAAAACCCCAAAAAAGCCATGAAACACTGCTAAAATAGCTTTGACTTGCAAACTAAACTACTTTGATAAGTGGCAGATCATAGTTGTTTTGAGCAGGAACCTTATGCAGGCTGATACTGTACTGAGGGGTATCCCGGCGTCTGCCATTGTCCATTAGGGCAGAGCTTGGGAAAAAGGGAAATTTCCAAAGGTGAGGATGGTCCCACACACAGCTCCTGCGTGTCTGCCATAGCCCACACGGCCCCTGTCCCCTCTGGCACCTTCAGTAGCTCTGGGTGGGAACCCCGCTGCTTCAGCCGGGATTACTTTTTGGTGGAGTTAAAATTACTGGATCCGCTGCTTCCATTTAGACTTCATTGGTAGGGAGGCTTAATTATTTGGAATTATATTATTTGGAAACAAGGAGATTGCTGGTAACTAAAATATCGAGATAGGAGACAACATTTCCTTTTAGTGCTTCAGAAGATCAGAAGATGTGGGAAACTTCTGTTGGGTGCACGATTGCCTGCCAAACGTTCTTTCCAGTTTGGATGGTTTCCATTTCTTCTTCTTTTTTTTTTTTTTTTTTTTTTAAGCTGGAGATTCACTGGGCACTGGACTTTGCTTCCACCAAGCCTTTAGCAGCAGGCAGACAAGACAGGAGATGGTTCTGCTAAGATGGAGATGACGCATTTGGGTGGAGAGGCAGAGGAGAGCGAAGGAGGAGGCAAGGCTGCTTGCGTGACATTGAGGCTGAGAGGTGGTACTACAGCTTCCAGAAGAACATGTCAAACATTTTGGTGGAAGGATTTAGTTCTTTCACTAAGATGGGAGAGTTTAGAAAAAGAAAGGAAAAAAAAAAAAAAATCCCATGCATGGGACTACAAGGAGTTGCTCAGGATGGGAATCAGGGAGGGAATTCCAGGCAGTGGGGAGGGCCCAGGAGGTCCAGGAGGTGCAGGGATGGCCAGCGTGTCTGCTCCTGACCTGCCACCGAGATCAGCCTTTGTACATGACCATGTTGATACCTTTTCTTTGCAACAGAGAAAAGCTAAACAGGAAGCCAACTCAAAGGAAACTCAAAGCTCTTAGGGAACGGGAAGGAGGAGAGGTGACCATCCCCTCCCTCTGCAGCAGGCCGTGGGTTGTCTGAACACTCTTGGGTCTGAGTGGCAGGAGATAGTTGAGGTGTGCAACCCTGGCTCCTTACACTGCTGCACAGCCTAACATTTTTGTTTGTCCAAGATGAGTTTCACTGCAGCTCCTCAGAGAACGTATGTTTCATGGCTGGCTCTTTGTCTGGGGTCTTGAGGTGACAAGCAAGGATCAAGGGGTAATGGTTTTAAACTGAAAGAGGGGAGATTTAGACTAGATATTAGGAAGAAATTTTTCACCATGAGGATGGTGAGAGCCTGGCCCAGATTGCCCAGGGAAGCTGTGGCTGCCCCATCCCTGGAGGGGTTCAAGGCCAGGCTGGATGGGGCTTGGAGCAACCTGGTCTGGTGGGAGGTGTCCCTGCCCAGGGCAGGGGTTTGGAACTCAATGGTCTTTAAGGTCCCTTCCAACCTGAAGCATTCTATGATTCTATGAAGATCTGTCCTTGGTATAAGGACTTTCCCTACCGTGGTATTTCTTGGTGTCCTGGCTTCTGGGCTGCTCCTGCTGTAAATGCTGGTTTTCCAGGTGTATGTAGTGAAAAGAGGCTATAACTCGGGTCTTTCTTCCATGTATTGAAGCGCAACATCTCTTCCAGTCCTGGGAAGGTGGGTTCATGGCTGGCGTGTGTGGAGATGCGTGGAGGACAATGCGTCTGCTGCCTTCTACCAGAGAGAGCTCGGGTAGTCATTTGAAATGCACCATCTATCTCCCCGAGGCTGGCAGTGCCTTCGAGGTGATCTCATGGAGGTGTGCGATGCCCCCCTCCCCGGGTGCTGCTCTACCAGTAACAGTAGTTGGCCATGGCCTTGTCTGGGTATGAGGTGGGGGGTGGGGGGAAAGGGGAGGGAAGGGGGCGAGAAACAGCTTTCCCTCATCGATTGCGGTTTATTGACATTAGGAAATTCGTTGTCTGCCAAAGAAGTTGGTAATAATTAAGCGAGTTAATAAATAAGGAACGTGTGTGTGTGTGTACAGATGGGATGGCAAGTAACTTACCGGCTTCTTGATTGCCCCGGCATTTTGCTGCTTCTCCTCCTCCTCCAGGAGGTGTGAAGGGGGCTGATGGTGGGCAGGGGATTCTCGAAGCTCACCTGGGGAAGAGACGGGGTGTCCCCCCCCTCCCCGTGCCCCCCCACTCCACGAACCTTGGCTTTCCCTCGGGTGCTAGTGTGTGTGTCTGAGCCTGTCCCTGGGGGCGGGGAGGTTGTTTTAATGCTTTTAGTGCCCTTTTTTTTTTTTTTTTTTTTTCTCCGACAAATGAGAGATGTGTTCAAAAATAGCAACAGTCCTTTGCACTTGCCTTTTTTTAGGCATTTTTAAGAAAGAGCTGCGTCCCTTTGTCTGGGAGGTGGGGGAAGGCGACCTGCTCTTCCACCGTCCCAGACGAGCTAATGAGGACCTTGAAGGGCTCCTGGTGACCCCCCCCCCGGTCCCCCCCTCCCTCTTCTCCCGGGCTGCATGTGTTAATTGTCCCCTCTTCACACACTTGGGTGGCAAGCGAGGTCGTTTCAGAGCTGCGTTTCGCTTAATGGGAGCTGGGGAAAGGTGTGGTGCGTGAAGGAAATACCTCTCTTGGCCAGATGAACCCCCCCACACACCCCCGCATTTATCAGCAAGACAATTCTCTTTTGTCTGGTTGCTATTGGTTTGGGGCAGGGGGCTGGGGGGGTGTGTGTGGGGGGGTGATGCCACCCTGCAAGCTCAGGTTTAGCCATTTGCGTACAGGCTGGAGCAGCATTATAATTTTTAATTGCAATTTCATTTGTTATTCTCTCCCTTCTTCTCCCCCCCCCTCCCCCCCGCGGCCCCCCTCTCTGTATAATCTGGATCATTGCTCTCTGTAGCTGATTCCGTGGGAGACCAAGCAGAGTGCGTGGGTGCAGAATATAGAAAGCCAGAGCCATAGAATCTGTTATTTGCGTCATTCTAGGAGACGGGGCTGTTTGCCTGACAAATATACAGAATTAATCCTGCTTTTATCAATATCTGTCTTTTGCTACAGTAGCCAAACACAAGCGTAAGGGTGGTAGGGGGACTAGGTGCTGCTGCTGGCTGGTGGTCAGATTTGGGGAGGGGGGGAGCAGGGGGGGGGCGAGAGGAAGAAAGGATGCTAAAATATATCCAGCTCCCTCCCCACCCCCACCCCCCCATGCTGTTTGCTTTACAAATATTCTAAAACCTGAGATTTTTATCCAAATTGCTTCTTGTTAAAAAAAGAGGGTGGAGGGGGCGGGGGGGGGGGGGGGGG
>JAOTQQ010000041.1:20906965-20950519 GCA_026546715.1 Gallinago undulata
CGCACCTGTCTCCATATTGTGGCCGTCCCCACGGGTGGAAGGGACACACGCACCCCTCCACCCCGGGGTGGGAGGCCAGGTCTACCTATCCCCTCCAGGCGCCGAGGGAGGAGCCGTCCCAAGAGAGCCCGGCTTTAACCCTCCTCTCCCCTTTTGCCTTTCTTCCCCCCACCACCCCTCCATCCTCCCCTCCTTCCACACCAGGTGAGGGTCGCACCGTTGAGGCCGGAGGCGACGCGGGAGCAGCCACAGGGCCCGCCACCGGGGAAGGTGAGAGTTGACGCGACGACGGGCTTCCCCTTCCCCACACAAGCCCCGGGGCTCCCCTCAGGCTGAGGCGAGGGGGGGTCGGGGACCTCACACGGGCCGGGGGCTGCTCCCCTGCCCACCCCTTTGACCCCAGCGGCGGTGACAGCCAGGCCCGGCCTAAGGCCGCGCTAGGCCGCGGCCCACAGCTCGGGATAGGCCACGGAGCGGCTCCTGCCCCCTTCTCCCCTCTCCCCGGGTGGAGGCGGCCACCCCTCGTCCCCACGAGGGAAAAACCCCCGGGTGGGCAGCGGGGGGAGAAGGTCGGGGCCTCGAAGGGAGGTAGGGAAACGCGTGAGGGGTTGATGGAAAGCTGGCGTGTGAGCAGGCTGTGAGCGTCGATTCCCAGGTGGAACCCCTCGGTGCGAGAAGGCGGGCAAGGGAAAAAGTTAGGGGGAATTCGCCCGGAATCTCCTCCTTCCTCTCATGTTTTCCTCCTCCTTCCTCTCGTGTTTTCCTCCTCCTTCCTCTCGTGTTTTCCTCCTTTGCCTCGTATTCTTCTTTACCTCGTGTTTTCCTCCTTTACTCCTATTCTTCACCTCGTGTTTTCCTCCTTCGCCTCGTGTTTTCCTCCTCCCTCCTCTCGTGTTTTCCTCCTTTGCCTTGTGTTTTCGTCCTCCTTCCTCTCGTGTTTTCCTCCTTCACCTCATATTCTTCTTTACCTCATTTTCCTCCTTCTCGGGTTTTCCTCCTTTACTCCTATTCTTCACCTCGTGTTTTCCTCCTTTGCCTCGTGTTTTCCTCCTCCTTCACCTCATATTCTTCTTTACCTCGTTTTCCTCCTCCTTCCTCTTGTGTTTTCCTCCTTCACCTCGTATTCTTCTTTACCTCGTGTTTTCCTCCTTCACCTCGTATTCTTCTTTACCTCGTATTTTTCTCCTTCGCCTCCTATTCTTCTTTACCTCGTGTTTTCCTCCTTTGCCTCGTATTCTTCTTCGCCTTGTGTTTTCCTCTTTCAGTCAATAGCTCATGCTCTCATCCGCTTTGTAGTTAAATGCCTCCTCGGACATTTGCAGTTCTCTCGTAGTTTTTTGTCTTGTAGGTTTTTTTGTCTTGTAGGGTTTTGCTTCTTCTTTTTTTTTTTTTTTCCCCCCAAATCCACAATCCTTCAGGCACTTAGTACAGCTTTTCTGCCTACCAGTGTAATGGTGGGGTAGAAAACTGGGAGGTGAATGAATTAATGGGATGCGTTTTAAAAGAAAAAGAACACACACACACCCCCCAGTAAAACAAGGAAACATACTGTTGTTTTCGGTCACGTTCAGTCATCGTTCCCTGCTCTGTTTCCAGACCTGGCTGTTTTAGAGGAGGAGGAAATACATTCCTGTCATAAAAATTAAAAGTTTATAGATGAGTAACTGCGGCGAAGTCTCTTCACATTTACCGCATTTTGAATTTTAAATTTAATAATATTATATGAATGCATAGGAAGGCTTTTTTTTTTTTTTTTTTTTTTTTTTTTTTTTTTCCAAGAAGCCTCTTTCTGTCCTTTGGGTTTTGGCATCTAATTTCTCGACAGCCGTTACCTGCTGAGGAGCTGCTACGTGGGATTTGCTGTAAAACAATACAAATGTCTTCCTTCAGAAGGCTTCCCGTTCTGGGCAGGTGACTTTAAGGAGTTAGGGGCTCGCTTGCCACCTTGAGTCAAGCGCTTCCTTTAGGACCCTCAAAGCTGAGCAGGGCTTGACTGGTATCAGCTACTTCACCACCAAAATAGACAAACGTTGCTTATTTAAAGATAGGAAGGGGAAAGCAGATCCTCGTAGCCAAAGATGGGAAAGGCCTGTTAGAGCCTCGAGTACACACACCTCCTGGACCAGCATTTAATCTCCCCCAAAAGAGGACGTATCAAATATTAAACTAGTACTACTCTTGAGGTTTTTTAAAAGGTCAGGGCGTACATTGCTAGGAGCATGGGGGTCAGTGCATGTTAATTTATGTCTGTTACTGTACTTAATACAATTATATAAAGGCTAAGGGCCTATGAGCAGAATTGCTGCTTGAGGCCTCTGAGCCTCCTGTATTCCTGTCAGTTAAGGGCTGAGAAATACCTCCAACCATCTGTAAAAAATTGCTTTGTGAATACGAGCCCCATGAAATAATGATTAGCACTCTTACCTCCTTCTGCCCTACCCCCTTCCCCCCCTCCCCCCCATTTTTATTAGTATTCAAATCTTTTACAGTTCATCTGCACATCAGTTCTCATTCTTTCTCTTTTAAATCTGTTACCACAAATACATTTGGCTATAATATTTGCATTAGCTGCCATCCCATTTCTGGATATAGAGATTTGCCCTCATAAAGGACACATATAAATTAACTTTTATTTTTATTATTGCATTTTCAGGCAAGTTTTGTGTGGTGGCTGTTGTTTGTGTAGCTTTCAATAACTGTCAACTCTCGCTGAGATGCTGCTAGTTTTCAAAAATACTTCTGGAGGGGCTCTCTCTAGAAATTAAAACAAATACCTTTTGGCTGTTATGCTACTAGATACAACCTAAGTTCAGCAGGGGCAGGTTAATTTGGTTGGTATTGTGTCGCCTACCCCTTTCTCTCCCCTCCCCCCCCCCAAAAAAAAAAAAAAGGACAAAAAAGTTATTATGTCTCTTTCTTTCTCTGAAATATATTTTGGGGAACACTTAGGGAGTGCTAAGTAGGGTTTGCTGACCCACTGGTGGTACCCACACAGGTCTGTTTTGCCAGAATATTCCCACTGTTGTTATCACCTGTTTAGCAGGACCACTGGAAGTGGTCTGGTAACCAGTAATGCAGTTAGCAGCTCTTCCAGCACGCTCAGGTGGCACTGCGTTTACCTAACGTAGGGAGCAGGAGGATGAAAACCCTGACGAAGAGAAGCCTAATTAGCAGTAGAAGTGGTGGGAGAGGTTCACAGATTTATGGTACTGCAGACATGATAAGCAGTCTCCGGGGAAAATACCGGGTGTGGACTTTGCAAACTTCAGAGAGGAGGGCTACAGCAGCCAAACTTAGCCTGAAATGAGACTGTGCTGTTTCACTTCAATTTCTGTTTGTAAATATAATCCATTTCTGTTTGTGAATTTAACCAGGACATGCGGCAGCGTCCGTGGATGTTGTTTGGAGCAGGGAGAAGAAGTTGCACCTTGTTTAAATACAAACAATTTTCTGTATAAGTGACCTGATATTGTTCAGAACAATACACAGGGTTGACTGCACATGTGCGTGCACACAAAATACATATGTATGCAGATATAAAATGGATTTATTTGTTTTTCTAGCATTTTGTTTTAATTCCGGGTAGTCAAGCTTCCCGATTTGTAGAAGAGAGATACAAAACTTGTCCCTGTGAAACTCAAAAGTTTCCACTTAGGTTTGGTAGCGTATTTGATGCTGTTGTTCGGGTGGGTTTGGAAGGGGGGATAAGAGATGCTTTATTAACTGTTACATTTGCATGTGGAGAAATGCATCACGGTGGCCACGTGATGTGAGTCTCGTTTCTAACGTCGCTTGAGTCTCTGTAGGACCAGAGCATGGCCTCCAGCACAGCTCAGCTGCTTCCTGTGACCAGTGGTCCTGTACCCGTGCAGGTAGCTACAGGTTGAGCTCCAAGTGCAGTGACAAGGACACACGTCCCAGTGGTACCCGAGCTGGTCACCAGGATGCAGCATTACCCTCCTGAAGAGAAAAGAGATGATTCCCTTGAGTCCAGCCAGAGGCGAAGCACATCCCCTGCGTTTGTGTAGTGTTGCTGAGTTGTGGCATCGTGACTCCTAACGTCCAAGTGCTACCTTGTCCCCTCCCAGGCAGGCATAGATGGGAGATGTGCATAAGGAGAAGGGAGGCGAATGTGATTTTTTTCCATTGATTTTATTAGGGGATTACCCCCTCTGAATTTGACAAATCCCTGTTTTCCTCCTGTTCTCCTTGCAGCAGCCCTGTCTCCCAGGAGGTGGCCAGGTTGTCTTCTGAAGGCACCCCCTTTGCTTGCTCGTGGAGGGACCGAAAGGGTTATTGCCAACTTCTACCCACAGCTGAGAGTGGCTGCTCCACCTAGTTTTTTTTTAAAAAGGGCTCAGAGTAACGTGAGTTTCTAGGCTGAGAATATAGTAGACACTTTACTAAGAATAAAGCTGGGGTGTGCCCAGGAAAATGTGTTTCATCATCCCTTATTTTCAGGAAATGATATGGGATAATGCCATGCTAAATAATGTGAGTTATGACAGGCTTCTGCTCGAGTGGACAAGGTTCAACCACCGTGGGGAAACCCAAACGTTCTTAGTTTGCTTGCCAAAAAAAAAAAAAAAAGTTCTGCTGAGAATTTGATTGTTTTCAGTGATGCATTTTCAAAATGAGTGCATGGTTGAAGGGGAAAAATGGAAAGCGGTGGGGAAACTGCCACGGAGGAGTTACATCTGTTTTTTAAAGGGCGCGATTCTTCCTTTTTTTCCTCTTTGAATTATCTGCCCTTGCGTGAATAGTTCTACCGGATCGGTGTGGGAGGCAGAAAGCCCTGCCTAATCCAGGGTCCACTGTGCTCTTGAGCTTATAGCTTTTCCTGAGGCAAATAAGGTTATTTTTCCGACGGAGGGAAACCCACCTTCCCACGGTGGTGTCCACCCTCGGTCCGAGCAAAAAGGAGGGACAGGAGGAAGCGGTCTGGAAGAGAGCGCGTTTGATCTCGCTCCGAGTGAGTGGCACGTGGCGTCCACTCGGGGCTGGGGTGGGGGGAAATGTCAGCATTTCCCAGGAGAGGAGTAAAGATGAAAAAGGCCTGTTAATTAGGAGAAGAGTTGGGGAGAAGTAGCCAGCAGCCATTTAACCTCAATATACAGAATATATAGTCAGCCGTGTTAATTTATCGTAAGTAGCGGGAACTGCAGGCATCCAAACAAAGAGGTGAAAGCCAACCCAGAAATGTGTCGGTGCCCTTGCCTTTTCTCTGTCTGAAAAGCCTGGCTGGGTGACTTGCTAAAATCCTGCGTGTCTGGCATAGCTGCCCACGTCCTCGGTGGCAAGCTGGTGCCAGGGCGCTCTGGCTTTCTGGTTTCCTTTCGAAATCTCTTTAATTACGTTGTTCTATCTTAGTTCATTTTCGGCTCCGTTCCTCTGCTCGGTTTGGCCGTGTTGGATTGAAGTGAAGAGAAAAACCAGTAGGAGCAGGGGGAGGTGGCAGAGGGGAAAAGTACATAAGCTATTTATTTGCTATGGAGGACGTGAAGGATCCCGATACACCTGTTAGAAGTTCCTGGCTGTGCCAATAGGTTTGCCAATTTTGATGCAAACAGATACTGGTCGCTACTTTGCCGTTTGTTGGTCCATCTCCAGGGCAGGGAGGGGCCAGCGAGGGGTTCCCTGCCCGGGCATGGTTTTCAGCCCTCACCAGAAATCTCTTGCTCCTCAGAGAGAGGCTCCAGCCCACGTGTCCCAAACGTAGGGCCAGGCGGAATTCCTGGTTGGAAGAGGAATTGAATTTCCCTCTCAAGGAGGTAGAAAGAAAGGGACATCCTAAAGTGTGGGGAGAGATGACGTGGCTTTGGAGAGTGTCGTTCTTTGGCAATATATTTGGTAACGTTATTTTCCTTCCAAATCAGGATATAAGCCAAAAAAAAAAAAAAAAAGAAAAGAAAATGAATTAGCAGAGTGACACATAGGCTTTTAAAAAAAATCCATATACTGTTGGTTCTCAGGCTTACCCTCGTCAGAGCAAGGCCTCTCGGTCACCCTCCTAACCCTCCCAGGAACATCTGCTGGGGAAGCACGATACAGCAAAGGTAGAGAAATGACCAAGACAGTTCCTATTTCTTCTCTTTCAATCCAGGTTTGTTTTTTTTTAATTAAAAAAAAAAAAAAGAAATTCCTGCTTTCCCCTGTTTCATTGTTCTTCCTTCTGCTTCGTCCCAACCCAGGCATATGCACACTGTCTCTCCGTTTTCCTCCCGCTGTGTCTCCCAGATTTTCATCCACCTCCATGGACACCTGTCTCTGGGAAAGGCCCTCAGCTGATTCCCTTGCTCCTACCTTGCACAAGCCCAGTTCTCCTGGTGAACCCAGGAGAGGAAAACTGGGAGGCAGGGGAGTCACAGTCCTGAGTCCGAGGAGCCAGTTCAGCAGAGGTGATCCCTAAGCCGGGTTGGCCGCGCTCTTCCGGCCCTTGGACGCTCACAAAGTTCATCGTGGAGCAGAGGAAGCAGATGTCAGGGCTTGTCAGTGTAAAATGGTGAGAAACCTCCCTCTCGGCCCGATGGGTTGGACGTGAAAAGATTCCTCGCCTTAATTGTCCCGTAGGTAAACAAGCACGGTGTGTGCTGCTGCGGCTGTTGCTCAGGGCTGGGGTGGGCTTCGGGGGGGGGTACAGTGAGAAATTGGAAATTTTTCGTCCGCAGACAAGGGTGGGAATTGCAAGGCACAGAAAGGAGCACGTGCTCCCTGTTTTATGCTAAGTTGAGGCAAGCAAGGGTGGGAAGGAAGCTTCAACTGCACAAAAATGGGGTTTTGTGAGCGTGCACTCCGTGTTTTTATCTGGGGTTTTGTAAATAATTGCATTTTTATCCCGCAGTTGTAGCGAAATGCCAGACTTGACTCAACCAAATCAGAAAAAAACAGGAGCAAGAAAAAAAAAATATCCCAGCTTGATGATACCAATTTGTACACTGAACTGTCGTAGTCCATATAGTGACAGGTCACCCCCACCTTTGGTCTCTGGGCTTTCTTGAGAAGTTGAAGTATTTGGGGATAGTGTGACATAAAAGAGCAGGGTGCCAGGTCTCTAAGCTGAAACGTTGGGAAGCTCTGCTCTGTAAGGGATGTTATGCTGAAGCGTGACCCCAAAAGTCATCTTGTAGGACTTACGTCAATAACTTCGTAAAAGCCCCATGTTTTTCTTACTTTTTTTTTTTAATTGTTCTATTTTTTTTTAAAGAATGTTTGTGAGAAGGAGCAGAAAAAAACCCCAATTATCTTTTGTTTTTAAATTAAATTAAAAGACCTTATTTTATATTTAATGTCAAAAAGCTAAATGCAGCTGATTTGTTAGTACATGACAGCAAGGAGGTAAAATGGCTAGGATAGGTAGATAAACAAACAATTCATTTTTTAGTATATTTTTTTTTTTACTGGCCAAGCTGACTGAAATACAACAATAGAGAGCCTATAAAATTGGAACTTTTATATTTTTTTCGGTTTCTTCAAGTGCTTTCTTGTTTTGCTCTTTAAAATAAAATTAGAATCAGAAACCAGGACTTTTTTCCATAATAATTTTAAATTTACGCCATACTTTTAACTTGCTAGAACCACTATTCTAGGTGCATTTTTTTTTTTAGTTCTTTAGTTTTTTTTCTTACTCAGTATTTGTGAATATCCAAGTCTTTGTACGTGGATGCAGAGAATTTGATGGGAACATGGATGGAGATGTATGTGCATGTGGGAACACATCCACAGATCCACGTGCCTGCAGATCCACGGCAGAAACAGTAAAGGCAAAATGTCATCCTTTTCTTTAGAAGTTTTACAAAAATTTAAAGGTGGTTTACTGATTCACAGGTTTCACTGCACACTGAGAAAATTATGGTTTATTTCATAAATATTTACTAACTTTTTTTTTTAAGACTTATTCAGTAGTAATTATGTGGAAGTACAGGGCAGACTATTTTATTATATTACAGTTTATGGAGTCGGGGACATTTTAAAAGAAAAAAATGTTTACTGACCTGTGATTGCCTACCTTTCTGCCACTTCCAGTCAGGTTTTTTTTTAACCCCAATTTTAAGCATGTAAGTCAGGAAAAACTACATCCTGATCCAGAGAGGGCTTTCCTCTTCCAAGCAGTCTTCTAACAGGACTTAGCCTGACCACAACAGGGCTCCTCACAGCAGTAAGCGCTGCTCAGAGAAGCAGATGCTTGCAGGGAAAGGCCTTTTGTCTTGCACTACTGCATCTGAGATTTTTTTTTTCCTTTCCTTTTCACAATGGGTAAAAATACCTTGATTGTGTTGAAAAGCAAGCTGTTGCTGAAGTTTGCTTTACTTTTTTTTTTTTTTCTTTCTTTTTCTTTAATTGTCTGGTTGCAGGAGTGGGATAAAGACCTTACAGCCCTCCCCAAAGGATCCTGGTTTCTGTGAATTTCTATTTATTGTTATTTTGAACAGTTTCCATAGGATGTAGTTCTGGCACTGCGTGACTGGTTCTCTCTTCACCTGCTTTAGTAAACCTATTACCAATAGATATTCTGGCTTTATTAATTCGCTGCCCCATGCTACATCTACTCCAGGGCAGAGGGACTATTCAAAGCCTGAGAGGAATATTTGGTTTGCCAGGTCCTCTCTGTTCAGGTTGTCAAAAGATGAGAGTATTTATTTTTATTTTTTTAATTTTATTTTTTTTTAAACACTAACAGTTATTGCCTGGCAACTGAACAGAGACCTTCAAAACTTGTATCACACAAACCATTGGTACCTTGTTTGTTAGCTTCCTTGCTTCTTGCCTTCTCTGATTATTCGTGGTCAAACCAGACCTTTCTCAATAGAATGGATTTTAAAAATATATGTATAATGCAGCTGCCAAACTGAGAATGGAGATCCTGCAGTTTAGCACTCAGTAAACAAAATGTGACCAAGTACTTCCATGCCAGTAGGTTTAAAGATTCCCAAATGAATATGAGTGATGAGACCCCTGTAAGCTACTGTACTATCTCTTTTTGCATAAGACCTTCATTTACTTTCCTATACAATTCCTGAGATTATGGAGGCAGTTCTGTTCCTACAGTGAGGCCATTAGTAAAACCCCTTTAGACTGAGATACAAAAAAAAGTATTGGTTCCAGAGTGATAATTTTTTTTATTCTGAAGTTGTTTTTTTGACCTCTTCGTTTGAGGCATATTTATCCCTTTCATTTATTTTGTTCAGTTGATATGTATTTATATATAGTAGAAACATCACGATTTAGCTATTTTATTTGCTGCCCAAAATTTAAGCAGATATTACATGCAAGAAAAGCAATCTGGGAAAAAAAAATCAGGAAAATCTGATGAGATTGAAATGGAAGCAAACATTGTTCTGTGGGAAATAACATTTATTGCATTTCATCTTTATTTTTGCTTTTCACATTAATTTGGGTGTTCTGATCTACAAAAGACCAGAGTCCATCACTGCCTCCCCCCGTCGCCAATCTTGTAAGACCCATTAAACACTACTGAACTCACTGGTACCACAGAAGTGTGTCCCCCTCGCATTCCCCACACTCCAAATGTGAAATTTTAGGTAGCCCTGTCCCAATTAAATAACGGCATTGCTTTTCACTCTTATTAAACTAAATCAGTCTCTTGAGTCATTCCTGTTAAAGGTATTGTAAAAATTTGAATCAGCATAGTAGGACTCTGTACGTAGGGGACTGGGTATATGTGCCTATATGTAGGCATAGGTGCATTAAAAAAAGCAGGAAAAGTATAATAACTGAAAATAATAAATAGAATCAAATGAATCTGCCCCCAGTTCATTTGTTTATAAGGCATTTGGGTAGGTTAATAGAATTTTAAGGTGTTCGTGAAACAGCAGTATAGTTCTCCTATATAGGGAAACACTTCTGCTGGAGAGGGATTTCACCAATTTATTGCTGTCCCAATAGTTGCTTGGAAAATGTGTTTGAAGGTACGTGTTTAGAAGGTACATACTGCTCACCTGCTTTAACCGAATCTGATCCACACCCCGCCGAAATGAAGGGCTATTTTTTTTTTTCACCAAATAGGATTTGTATCGGTGCCTTCAGTGGTCTCGTTTCTTTGAGGGAAAGAGCTGTTGTAATTTCTGTGTGTGTGTGTATGGGCACGTGTAGCCATATATATTTTACCCATCTGTCTGTCCATATACAAAAGCTGTAGGTTTTGTGTAGTTCCTACCGTGGCTGTGTGCATTCCTTAGGTGGACACACGTGCGTGAGCTTGTACACGAGAAGAATTTTGTAACAGGGGTCTCCTCTTTATGTACTAGTTTGTTTATTTATTTATTTTTTTTAATATCTAGGGGAACAGACATCATCTGGACTTCAATGGGAAAACCAGCAGATTAATTTTTGCTGCTTTTTTTCCATTTTAATTTGTCCTTGAAGGTCAAAGTTATTTTGGTGATCACTTCATGTCACGATTTTTATTTGGAAACAGACTGTAATGTCTCTGGCACAGGCACTGAGAAGTCACGAACACGTCTCTGAAGTGTCTAACACACCAAAGGAGATTTTTTTTGATTATTTTTTTTTTTCTCTGTAGTGATAAAGCAACTGTGGACCAAATCCTGCTTGCTTTATTATCCAAATTTTCCTAACAAAGTCTATTCACTTAATTACAGAGCTAAAACTGCTGGGTGCTTTCATAGGTGGACTTTTGCATCTTTATGTATCATAGACATTTCATCAAATAGTTGTCCATTGATTTTAAAATGCTTTTATTTATTGGCTTGCCTTTCCCTGCTGGCTAGCTTAGGAGCCTAACCTCAGACAAGCCAATTTGAAATTTTAGGCCATTGTTTTTTAACCTTATGGGTGGTCCCCACCCTACAGCACTTATTTCTCTATCAGCTTTAAGAATAAACTTATATAAAATTTAAAAATGATGAGATACTGCTTTCTGGTATCCAGAAGGTAACCACAGTTAGGTCTAATGGAGTTTCAGGAAAATAAGTCAAGAAGGAATCCAGCCAGCTTGCCCTCTGCCATTTCTAGCTGCCCCAAAAGGGTGTGATATTTGAATAAACGGAATTTCAGTGGAGCCCAGGGAAGATCTTGGAAGGGAGGGGATTCTGAGAGGTGCAAACTGTGCTAATAGAGCCCAATGAGATGTGGAATGGATCCGTGCAGTCTGCCCCCAGCAGATTCATGAGGTGGTGGCAGCGTGTCCGAGCGGGCAGGAGAAGGGGACATGCGCCATCGTGCCCAGGCTACCGGCTGGGTGTCCCAGCCCTCCTGTAGCCACGGCACCAGGTCAGGCTCTGCTGGGCCACCAGCAGCGCTGGCTCAGCCCATTAGAACATCAGGCTCAAAGGAAAAATGGAATTTAGTTGGTGCTGACGTTTAGCCCCAAACAGTTTTTAAGTTCAGTGGGCTTCAGTCTTGTAAAAGCGGGAGGTGTGTGATGTGTGTGAGGTCCCTTGGTGTTGAGGTGGCCGGTCCCAGTGAGCTGAGCCAGCAGCTTGCGTCAGTGCCTCCGGCCACACCGGCCATCGAGGAGGAGCAAAAGTGAAGCAAACTCAAGGCTGAAAGTGTAAGAATGCATCCTAACCACAAAAAAAAAAACCAACAACAAAACCAAAACAAATTCAAAACCCCCCCAAAAAAATACTTGGGAGCTCTTTCTGAAATTGGAAGTTCTGGATGCATGATGAATGCAGGCTCGGCTTCTTATTCATTGTAATAGCTTTGGTGTATTTCTTATAAATTTAGGCAGCATTGTAACAGAGACCTTGAGGATGTTTTAAAATAGTTGCTTGAGAAGGACTTTACCTAGTAGAAGTAAGTCTTAATGAAAGTTTTACTTTATATATGCTTATTCGAGGGTCCGGTATGCGAGTAAGAGAATGTTTTGTAGGAAAAAGAAAAAAAAAAAAAAGATAAGTATGTCTGTTAGGGATGATAGAGATTCCAAGCCCTCGTGTGTAAGAGGCCAAATGCAGTTCACTTTCCATATGTTATTTACCATAGTCTTGTTCCCAGTAAATGAAGGTATTTATCTGAGTGGCCAGAGCAGAAACTGGCATTAAAAATTAGCCAGGAGTATTATTCCTTTGCATCCCTTGGAAAAAAAAAAAAATATTAAAAAAAAAGAGTCCAAATTTATAATGAAGCAGAGAACAAACAAAAAAAATTAAAACTTTACTCTGTCGTTCTTGCTATAGCTAGTCAGGGAGTTATTGATATCAAGTGCATAATGACTGCTGCAGCTAATTGCATGTTTAGATAACAGTCAGATCCATATTACTCTGTCCCGTGAATCCGGTCCTATTGCACAGAAGCAGGATCCAGCCCATTGGCTTCGTAAGGGCAATTCAGATGCATAAAACAAGCATATTTTGGCTCAGTCACATGCAAACAAAACTCCCCTGCCCATTTACAATCAACAAAGCAGGTTTAAGATGAATTTTTTATATGAATGTAACCCAAAGTAGGAAGGAAAAATAATTCTGTGGAGGTAATAGTGGAAGCTAAATTTAAACAAGCCTGGATCAGAAAAAAAATAATTGTCAGAGCAGCATACTGCCATTTTATTACTCTGTCATCTGCTAATATAAATGTTATTAAATCAATATGATTATTAAAAATAAGTGTTAATCCTCTTTCCATATTTACTTCATAATAATAGTCATGTTTTCCTTCTTTTTTTTTTTTAATTTTGACATTAGAAATATTAACAGTTTTTGCTGTTGAGGACAAAGGCTGGAGATTTTTTTTTTTCTCCATTTAAACTACCAATTCACAATTTATTTACTTGTCCCTTATTGTTGGCCATCCCAGTCATTGCTTTTATTTGATATTTGACTTGATCTTTCTTTCTGGGCAGTATATGAAGCAGGTTTTAATTTCTGTATGATTCTAATCCTCTATTTCTCCGCACGTTACTAATATTTCCCTTAGAAGTAGCTTGTGCTTCAAATGAGAATTTTCCCTCTGTAACTTTACCTTTCTGTTGCAAAGCACTAAATACTCTGATACTGAAGTTTTCTTATTTTGAACAGTCACTGTTTGGGATAGTCCTTCTTGCGAGCTCAGGGATTCAGGTTGGAGGCTATAAACACTCCTGTACGTCTAAGTCTAATTTTGTGAGTAGTCCAAGGCAGCAGGGCTCCTCCAACAACTATGTGTCTGCAGGTTGGGACCTGCACATATTTGGATGGAGGAGAAGACAGGGAAGGGTTACAGCTACTAAGTTTTATTTTTAATTACACGTGCCTGCCAGGATCATAGAGGAATCCGCCAGTTGTATTTCATGAAATTGACTGGGTTGTTTGAGACACGTAACACATAAATGAAACTGTTTGCTAAATTTGAGTTAGCTCAAATACCTCATATATTAATCAAGTCCAATCATTGTGACTGTTGAAACCTTTGGTCCTGGTTTAGTTAAATTTATAGGTAACATTTGAACATCTAGAAATCTTCCTGTCCAGTGATACCTGGTTGAAAAATTTGCAAATCCAGGAATCGGTCTCTAAAATTTGCAGGGGGGCAGGCAGAAGGCTTGTTAAAGATGCTATTAGGTTAACAGCTTTTTATTTTATTTATATCTAAGTTGTTACAGTTACGGTGGGTTTTTTTTTCACTAAGAATTTTGTTTTGTTTCATTAGGCTTTTTTTTTTTTCCCTTCACCCCATCCCTTCCATAGTGCAGCCACTGATTAAATCCAGCTAAGGAGAAGTTACATGCCTGGTTCTTGATACTTTTCCTACTGCATTTAATGGGATCAGCATCAGTTTTGGAGGGGAAGGGGTATGGTGTAAAAGCAGAAGGATAGAGGTGCATAAAAAGAGTATTTCACAACTCAGAGAGTATTTATAACGTGGTCAGGAGCTTGTGCAATGAGAGAAAAGGGATATGAAGACATAGTCAATGGTACATATAAGGAGGCCAGAAAAATCAGTGTTTTAGAAGCCATGTTTGCAAGTATGACAAACACATATACCTGGGAAATGGCAGTTAAGTTTTAAACAATATCCTTTTTATAGTAATGAAAATTAAGGAAAACTATGAGGCTCAAATCCTGCCTTTAGATATGCTCATACATTGCCTATCAACATTGAGAGGGAAGATTTTAACATTTCACATCTGACTCGGAACCAAAACAAAAAAAAAAACCAAACAACAACCCTATTTTCAGATTATTCTGGAATGACTTCCAGATCAGAGGATCCCGAATTTCATCTGCCAATGTATGGACATACAGGCAGTGAGAGCAGTCTCTTTGGAGTCAAACACAATAGCTATTTAACTGTACATAGGAAGTAAAAATGGCAATTTTGATTTTGACAGGAAAAAGGGGAATTTGCTCCTATGTAGAACTTCATACTACAGGTGACTGTCTCTCCTAAAAGGAGTGACAGCAATTCTGCCTGTCATTCCTTCTTCAAAATTCTTCATAATGGCTTTGCTCCTCCGTCCTGTAAATACGGCCAGCCCAAAGGAATTGCTGGTTTCTGTGGTTCAGACAGAAATAAGGAGGACCTCCAGGTTCTCCTCTGGGCTCCACCAGCTTTTCAGTCAGAAAACAGACACCTGGTTTTCAAATGGTGTGTAGTATTTGCCTGTTTCAGCAAAAGGGAGGCTTCAGCCACCGGCCAGTTTTGGGTGGGCTGTTCGTAGGCTGCTGATGACCGAGTTGTGGAGACTACCATACACTCATTTATTCTACTTCTCTTCTGAGCGTGGTGTAGTGATCCCATCTCAATGGCCTGGTTGCTGGTAATTTCTGAAGGTTCTTGTCTGGAATAGTCATTGGCTCCCTCTCTGTTGTTAAAAATTGAAGGTGGCAGCCTGCTGTGTCAGAAGGCTGCATACAAACACAGGTAGAAGGGTTTTGGTGGGTCTTCCCCAACCACACTGACCAAATTAATTGTTTTTTGGTTTGTTTGTTTGTTTGTTTTTTTTTCCTCTGGCAGGCCTCAAGCAATGCAAACACTTAGTTTTCCTGAGCTATCTTTAGAGGCCCCAGCTAAGCTGCCTGTGGTGTTTCTTGGCCCTTTGTGGAAGGTGGCAAAATCTTTGATTCTCTTGCAAAACGTTTTATTTTATGTGGCTATCGAGACAGACAACAGTCTTAAATGCCTCCCACCCCAAAGTTCTTGTCTCCTTGCTGGCAATCAGGATGGGCTTCCTGAAGATCAGTGGTGGGGCTGTCCCTGTTGACTTTCACCAGGAAAAACAGGGAAAGGAATGTTTCCGGAATGTCTTGCATACTGTAGCACCAGAGCCCACAAAGTTGATTTCCCGGGGTGGTTTTGTGCTTTGCTGCAAGTTTTTGTGGATGCTTCTCCTGCAGCTGGGGCTTTGAGCAACTTGGTCTGGTGGGAGGTGTCCCTGCCCAGGGCAGAGGGGTTGGAACTCGATGATATTTAAGGTCCCGTCCAACTCTAACCATTCTATGATTCTGTGACATTCCTGACCGCCCTCTCCTGTGTGGATTCTCTGGTGCCTGATAAGGCACACGCTCACAGTGTAGCCTTTCCCTCCTACCTAGGAAACTTCTGGATCTCTGTGGTCTTGGTGGCCACCTGCCTTCACAAAACTTGTAGGAACGTCATTATCATCAAGGCCTGTTGTCAAGTGCTGGGTCTGAGCATTCAACAGTTGTTGGCCATTCCAGTGGTCGCCGCCTGTCTTTGACATGTACACATACACGTGCACACACACAGCGTGATCACAAGCCTTGTTGCCATAGGAAACCAAGCTAAAAACAAGCAAGGTCGGAAGGCATGAGCTCATTGTTTTTCCTTTCCAGCTCCTTTTTAAAACTACTAGCACAGGCTTTTTCTTTTTTTTCTTTTTTTTTTTTTCTCCATTCATTAGTTCTCCCATGGGTTTCAGAGGTGTTATTGGATTCCAGGGGATGGGAATCATGCTTGCTGCCTGCTAGGCTCTGTTCTGCGTGATGCTCTGGTGTCTCTCGTGGAGTTTGTCCGGTTGCTGTCTTTGTCAGGCCTTGGCTCGTTCCCTGGTTGATTCAAATAGTTGTACTGGGTGCTTTGGCTTGCAGGTTTCCTTCCTGATCCCCTACTTAGTGTTGAGAGTATCTTCCATAATCTCTTTGAGTCTTGCCTACCTGCAAAAAAGTAGCAGCATCACGGGAACAAGGAGTATTCCCCCATGGGTTTCAGTGGGCTGCACTGTTTTCATGAAAGAATGATGTGGGGTCATCAGTGGTTAAATAGGAAGGAAATCTCTAGTCTGGTTAGGACTAACTCAACCACTGTCATCTTTGCTTTAGCATAAATATGGCTATTATGGCTATACCTTTATAATAGAGAGGTGCTGATGCTGCCTAGCATTTGAGGGTGGTGAGAGCCTGGCCCAGGTTGCCCAGAGAAGCTGTGGCTGCCCCATCCCTGGAGGGGTTCAAGGCCAGGTTGGACGGGACTTCGAGCAACCTGGTCTGGTGGGAGGTGTCCCTGCCCAGGAACTTGATGATCTTTAAGGTCCCTTCCAACCCGAACCATTGTATGATTGTATGATTTGTGGATGTGGGCCACATTCATCCTGTGGCCAAGGTGGTGGCCAGCCACCCCTCTGAACTGACGTGTCGGTGGCAGGTGGCGTCTCTGCTGTCAGTCAGAGCAGCTGCTGTAGGTGCCACCAGCAGGCAGACCCCCTGTTCCTCACTGCACACCACGTTCTCTGCCTTGAAGGGTATCACGGGCTGCAGAACTAGCCCTGGGCAGGGTATCAGATGGACACCAGAGGCCTCTTATCTGCAGACACTGATTACCTTTCCAGGCTTAACTTCTCATGAGGGTGGGGTGATTGGGGTCCCAGAGGAATGTGAGGTTAGTAAAAAGAAAGGCGTGTAGCGCCAAAATTCGAAGGACTTCTCTCCACAGGGAAAATGAAAGCCATTCTGTAGCTGTTCCCTTTTTCCTTTGTCCCCCCTGGTACAGCAGCACAAGTGTCTGCTCTTTTGACCAACATGGTTACTTGCAGAGACTTAGTTTCTTTTTTTGAGCAAGAATTGTTGCATTCTCTTCCACCACCTTCTTCTAGCAAAGTACAAACCATAAGGAACAGGAATTCATCTGGGTACGAACGTGTAAAACAGCTTAATTAGTGATAAAGCGCGGTACATATCCCTCTGTCTATGGCACGTAAACGTTAAATTAAGGTGCCTACAAATGGGTGCAGTTATTTGGACATATAATTATCTGGACATATAGTTATCATATTGAGGATAAATCCAACTTCTCGTTTTCCTTATAACTATTTTAGAAATTCAGGAACCATAGACCTCTTTGGTTATGACTGCCTGTCCCTGTGGCCAGGGTAGGCTTGTTCCTTGCTTATCATTTTCCACACTTTCACCTGTACTTGCTCTTATAGAAGTTCTGTTCTTGGGTAAAATCAGGAAAAAAAAATCAGCCTTGGAAAATATTTCCTTTTGTCCTGGTCTGGATGGTCTTGTCTGGTCTGGATGGTCTTTCACTTCAGTGGATGGAAGTTATATATTAACTGTACATATTGTTTATTAGTAGATTCCTTTGCTTTCTAACCCAACTTGGGTTGACTGGCCTTTGACCTGTTGGTGATTAGTAAATCCCAGGGTCACCCAGATCCTGTCTACCTTTTTACACCTCTCCTGGTGTTTGTCCGTGCTGCAGAGATGGACTACCCAAAGCCTGCAATCACCTCAGCTTTTGTAGAGCCTTCTAGGGACACAAGCTCTTCTCGGCAGCAAGGGTTTATCGGGGAGTGGGAAGCCTGCTTGAGTAATGGTGGGAAGCTGGAAAACATGGGAGTATTTCTGGCCACCAACAAGGGCACAGAAAACCTACTTTCTGAAACTCTCTTTCCCCACCCCGTCCCCAGCTTGCCTAGAACCATATCACTTTCTTTACTAGTCACATACAGGTGGTTTGGGCTGTTGTTGGTGCTGGGCTGTGAAATATTTGTAGCCGGGGAGCTGTGCTGATGTTCTGGTTGATGTTATCGTATCGGCAGAGAAAAGAACTACTAGAATGCAGTCATTTTCAAGAGTCATCTAGGAGATTAAAGTTGCCACAGAGTGTGCGCCTATCTCCCTGCATGGGTCTCAAACCCTGGGCACATAGCTTTAAAATCTTTAAAGAAAAGGGATCTGGCAGCTCCCTGAGAGAGATCTCGGAGCTGGCACCGTGTATCTCGAAGGGTCACATCGCTGGCCGTGTCCATGCTAGTAAATTAAACACCTCCTAGACCGTTCTCTGGCATTGAGGTCAACTGGCACAAAATAGCCGGCGTCCATACTATTAAGTTGTCTTGAACTCCGAGGCAGGACAGCCATATGGGAAGTGCCTATTGAGTGTAGTCCCTGGCTCGTGGTAATTCCCAGGAGCCATTTGTGAGAGTGCTGTTTGGCCCCAGCCTCAGCCATGCCGAGGATCTTGAAGAAACTGGAGAAGAGGTGCCAGCAGTGGTGTCCCTGGCACCATCTGACGTTTTGGAGGTGCAGCCAGCAGGTTTGCAGGTGACTGAGCCTTTGCCACAGCAGCTAGAGAGAAGGGCTGATCCTTCTCACAAGGGCTGCCATTCCCTCTCTCTGCCAATCCCTTTGTCTTCTTTCTCCAGCCTGAGATTTTATTCTGATTAGTGCTGGAATGACTTATTATTTTCAGCTGTTTAACGGTTCGGTGTTGTGATTGTATTTGATTGTGTTTGAATTTCTATCTCCCCAAGGATAGGCAATGGGATTCTGTAAATATTATTTGATTTAATTAATAAATGTCAGCTTATTTTGTAATGTCACAGAGGAGTGAGGATGTGCACTGGGAGAATGACCAGTAAGGACAGAAAGGCCTTTCTGTTCTTATTCTTGTGCCACCTCCACCACAGTCCCTGAGCCACTGTTGCCAGGATCTCTAATGCCACTGCAAAGGACATTATCTATTACAAAAAAACCTTTGCTAAAGCCCCAAGGTAGCAAAGGCAGATAATAAATCACTTCATGCCTTCTCAGGTATTTTTTTTTTTTTTTGTAACTCATAGTTTGCTGCCACAATCCATAGAAACCCCCCCCCATACAGACCCTACTGAAGGAATGCACTTGGGTCAATACGTTTCTCTTGGTTTGGGCATTCAGTTTCTTTCGATCCCTTGTAGGCTTTTCAGCAGAAGAAAATCATGATTATTTTGTGTTGGTATAATCTTCCAAGGCACGTCTTCTTTCTGGAATGGCCTCTGTAGCCTGATGTAAGCCCTGGTTGAATTTGGCCAGGTGTGTTGATGGGGCTTCTGTGCGCCGAGTCGGACCATTTGTTGGCTAAGGTCTTGGAGCCAGGGAGAAGCAGTTACCTTGTGCTGGTTGTTTGGTTAACTGAGAAGACTTTAAGTTTCTTCTTAATAATATTTTATAAATCTGCAGGTAAAAAAATACGCATGAAAAGAAAATATTTTAATCAGATGCTGATATGTTCTGGGGCAAGTTGGTGATGATACACTGCCATGTGGATCCGTGGTAGTCTATTAAGGTCGTGCTTGGATTCTCCAACTCCAACAGTACTCCTAGAGCTCTGTTGCATAAGTAAATAAAAATCCTTTTAGTATTTTTGCTGTTCTGGGGTGTTGTGTTTGATAGCTGGGTGAAAGATTCTGTGGGGCAAATGCTGTTTGCTTAACTCACGGTAGCTGGTCTGCTGATTTCAAGGAGTTAGCAAAGCCAAGTGGCTTTTGTTGTTGGGAAACTCTTCTGAAAGCTGCTCTGTATTTTTACTGAGGATCCTCCACTGCTGTGGATGCCGTTATGGGCTTAAATCAACATGAAACCCGTGGGAAAGCCAGGTGGTTTGGTGCTGAGTTTGCAATGTTTTAGGATTTTCGAACGAATCCTTGGAGATGGTGGGGGTCGTGCGTGGGGCGGATACACTCCCAAATGGCATTAAGTAATAGCCGTGGCTCTTTCTTATCCTGTGGTGTATATATGGGGCTTCTGTGGGTAGGAGAAGCATGTGTACATATACAGCACTGGGATTATTATGTTCAAAACTAAGAATTTGAGAGTCATTTTAACAAATGTTCTATTCATCTGTAAAATCTGCAAATGTATTCTGTCAATGGAGGTTAGTACATAAAGACTGATGACTGCTTGGAAAAAAAAAATTGTGAACTTTTGTTTGAATATAACTATTTGTTTTGATGGTAATTGAGGCAATTCCTTCACTTTCCACAAACATTCATTAGAGTGATATTCTGTAGAAAAACTGTCACGTGCAGTGATGCATTTCTGTATCCATATGAATGCCTGAACTGGAAGTCTGCGTGCAGCTCTTAGGGAAGCCTTTGATGGGTTGTAAATTTACCAACCAAGGGTAAAAAAAAATATAAATGATGTCAGGTGATTTGGGTGACCGACAACTCCTATAAATACAAATCTATGAGTGGCGAATTCCTAAAATACACAAACCAGTCATTTTAGTGAATAGTTTATGAGCAATCTCACGGGCAGAAATATGTTGGCAATTACTCATTCAGTAATTTGTGAAAAATACGTCTACTCATTGACACTCTGTTAAAAAAAAAAAAAAAAAGATAAATCTCATAAATGCATTGTGGGAAGTATCTTGCCAGGTAACAACTCAAAAGACATGACTCCACTTTGAAATATTTAACCTTCTGAACTTCTGATATTCCTTATCGGAAGAGGTCTGTCTAGATGTACGGACCCTGCCAGTTCCCTGAAGAGAAGAAATGTAACCCCAGAGTTGTGACACAGTTTGGGAAAACAAAAAGAAAACCCCAACCTATATTGGTGGCTTGGTCCCAAGCTGAAGTTTGCAGGTGGCTGTTTTTCTCAAACAAAATTTCAAATTCTTACACTTGGAGATATTAAAAAAAAAAGGACTGTGATTTGAGCTTTGAAACAAAATTAGCTTCTAAAGGCTGTTATGTGTGTGTGTTAGGGCTCCGAGTGTATACTTGAAAAGGCAGTTGTTGGGAGTCATTAGTTTAAACACCTCTGCTGACCACAGAAGGTGTGGAGGTAGATCTAAAACACTTTATAACTCCTGATTCGTGATCTGCTGCAGCTGTGACATTTATGAAGGCCCATTCCTCCATCATTCCCTTCTCCTGGGCCACCAGGAATATCAGTTCTCCCATGCTGCTCCTCTGTGACATGCTGTAGAGGTTCAAAGGAGGTTGATTTTCTGTGGCTCCTTCTTCCTTTTCTGTCTTCGCTGAAACTCCCAACAAGGAAGGTCATTTTTAAGAGTGTATTTTTTGTGACGTGGACATGGGACATGAATTGAGGCTGACAGGTTCATTTCATGCAAGATACATGATTAGTGCTCGCGACTTGTGGTCCGTATGTGCCTGCGCTGATTTCAGATTGGGAGTTTAGCAGGCATAGCTACTTCCAATTTATTTTTTTCAAGGTTATTTGTACCATTTCAGCCTCAGCTCAGTAGTGACCGGACAAACAGATCTCATCATGTATAGACACGATGCCTTTTATATATTCCTTCTCTGGTTTTGGTTGTTTTTTCTTTTTTTAATGTAGTTTGCTGACTAAATTGTTTTTTACAATTTTCTAATTAAAACCCCATTCCTAAAGCACTCATGTTACTAAAATGATTTCAGAGTTGACTAAAATTTCTTCTGATTCTCAAATATGCAATGACTACCTCAGCGTAGTCAAACCTATATCCTCCCATTGTAATTTGATGGTACATCAGCATTAAAATGACTTGGTATTTTCTGCCCATCTGTCAAAATATTCCAAAAGCCCCATAATGATGTTAACAAATTTTGGTTTTATATTTTGTACAGTCAAAAAGTACGGAGAATTTTGAAACCCTTCGCATTCAAGGCCAGTTCAATGAAAATACAGCAAAAACCCACATTACACAATAGGTACCTCACAAATAATTGTTTGTCTGTCAGACGCGTCTGTCTTGCTGTGAAAATAATAGTTAAAAGGGGGAAATAAGTGAAGTTCTTTCTAGTTTTACATATTTATTTTTTTTTTTTAGAAATGAAACAACTGAAGATGGGTAGAGATATTTCATTGAACTTTTTCCTGAAATATACAGTGCTTTTGTTTATATTTTTGGATTTCAGCTTTCCTCTGATTTGCTATCCAGAACCAAACCAGGGCTTTTCTAGTGCAGGGTAATTAAGAAATGAAAGCTAACAAGTACTAGAAAATGAATCTTGTTTGTTGTAGATTGTACATTGGACTGCAATGTAGAATGCAAACCATGACCCAAAAGTCAGAGAGACTTGAAAACAGTGACAAAATTGATTACAGAATGATTTCTGGAATTGCTAAGAAGTCTGTGTTTTGAGTTTTGAGGCAGCCACGTGCCTTTAGGCCTGTTACGATTTGATTCAACTCCTCTTTTTTTTTTTTTAAGTTTTTAAAGCCTTAAATGATGAGACCAAATTGTGACGGTGATGTGGCTGGCCTGAAATAGCCATCCTTTTGTCCCAGCCCTTCTCCCCAGCATGGCACACGTTTTTTTTTGTGAGAACAGGGGCTAGCCCTCTTTCTCAGGATTTCTTTCCTCAGTAAAACGATAACTTTGCGCAATGCCTGCTTGGTTTGAGGTGTTCTTTATGGTAACTATTTGAGTTCAACGGTGGTTTTGTAGTTTCTTTTATTGTTGCTAATTTGAATTTATTTCGAAAAGGAGAATTAAATTACCCAGACAGGAAGATGTTGATGCAGGTATCCTAACTGCTAAGATAATAAGATTGAAATTAGGAGCATGTACATATCTTCAAGAAGCATCCAAAATACATAACTACAATTTAGGGACCTTAGAAAGATTTCAGTTTTAATGGAAAAGTGATTCCTTGACTTGCTTAGTTCAAGTCTGGTTTTTTAAATGCTGTGACCAAGACTGAAAAGCTCTTTGCTTCCTCAGCGATGCAGCAGGATTGTCTTGAACCCTCCCCGAGAACAACATCCCACAAGAGACTTCTCCCCGTTTCCTCCAGATGATCTCAAAGACTCCCTGGACCAAGCGCTGTGAGAATGACGCTTTACAGTCCATTCCACCCTGTAATTTCTTTATAATTTTACCTGGAAATTTTGTAGGGGAGTTCAAACAGCAAAACTTAGGCTATTTTAGAGTTGTGCTACCACACATGCACGTGCGTGCAAGTATTTTACAGCTCCAGAAGCCTAAAGTCCATCTCTAAGACTCGCACTTTTTAACCAATCGAATGCAACCAAAAATATAGCACAACTATTACTTATTTCTCCTTTTGTGACAGCTAACGGTGCATATTCAACCCAAAGGATCTCATGGTGCTTTACAAATGCCACATGTACAGGAATTCCTTCCACAACTGAAATGCCCAGGCTTAGAGGGTGGGCTGCAGCCAAGAAAATAATCAGCTTATACCACACTGATAATGTGTGTGAATTGCACAATGTGAGTAAGGAGAGTTCTGGCCAAGGGCATGTCAGACAGTACATCTCACCAGTGCATCCTGCTGGAAAAGACTAATATTTAAAAGCTATATTAAAAATAACAAAACAACAGCATTGTTCATTGATCCGTTACATTTTTCTTTTTGTTTATATATGTGTATATATTTTTAATATACATCCATACAATTGAAGCATTGATTTTTTTCATTGGCATCCCTAAAACTTGCCTGTTTTCACAACTTACTTCCCTTAAGCACCACGTTTTGATAACTGATGATAAAGGGATTTAGAGGAAACTTGACTTTCCCATCCAAGAGGACAGTATACATTTCTATTAACTCATGCTATTGACTTACAGCTCCAAGGACCAACCCATACCCAGACTGTCTAGTACAAACTGTGAGCTAGAGACTGAAATGCGTGTGTGCATTTATTTTTGAAACACTACAGCTTCTTGTCACTTACATAGTGCTGCAAGCTGCCAGCTTGGAGATCCTCAACTTAAAGCTTTATTCCCCGTTTAACAAACGAGAAGACTTCAAAAGCTTCTATGATATGGCTTTACCAGTAAGTGCGTGGTGAGCTATGAGTTAATAACCTACTGTCAAAACCGAGTTCCATAACTACACCTGCCAAGCTCTTTTTCTGGCCAAGCTTATCCTTCAGACTGCTTTTTGGGGTAGAGGCAGCCAGTTGTTGTGGGACTGTATAACCCTACCACAGTGGGACTAAATGTGGTTGTCACAGGCGGTTTTAGTGGTGGCTAGTAATTACGAGAAGGATAGAAATGCTCATAATCCCTCCAGTGGAACCGGAGTCTTGTATTATAGGCATCTTTTCATAGAAGACCTTCAATAAATGCCCCAGTTTCTCAGGGAGAAAAATATGTTGACTACTACCTTGACCTTCCTACCAGCATGAGGAGAAGGGGCATTGTTAACCTTCATCTTCACCGTAATTCTTGCTTTCTATCAAGAAACTAGAAACTTACCTTCTGTAAGGTGTCTCCCTTGCTTTCTCTGCTCCTTTCCTTCTCCCCATCTCCACACGGACTCCCAGGATGCCTCTCTTCTCAACATGATTGCACCAAGCCTCGTTTAATTCTGCCGTTCAGGTGCTGTCTTTTTCTGCAAATCCCTCAGGACAGATTTCTTCTGCAAGTCCTTTCAGAGGAGATCTACCAGTGCAATGTCAGTGATAACAGGTTGAAAAGGACGATAGAATAAAATGGCAAGGAATACGTGGAACCAAACACTGGCTGTCTTCTGCAGAAAACCCTTGCACCACCCAAGCATCCCCTCTCTAGTTCTCCCCTTTCCTCATGCCCCCTAAGGTATGTTTTGGATTAGTCTAATTTACACTAGCTTCTCAGCGACAGATTTTTTTGCTATTTTGGCCTCTGCTGGAATGTAGGTATGTATGGCACTGTATCAGTAACAGGAAAGGCTTCAGCGCAGTTCTTTTAGCTCAAATTTTTGCATACTAACCAAGGGATTAATTATTTCTGCTCCTCCACTCTTTGACTTTCCAGCCAGATCGTCCATGACAAGGCTGGGTGGAAAAAGCCATACTTTGGAATAAAGCTTGACGGAGTAGAGTGAAGTGGGGTAAGAAGATCTTTATACATGTAATCCAAGCAGTTAGTATTTAATAGCTGATTTTTTTGCTTCTCTCGTCCCACTTGCTGCTGAAGGGCACAAGCAGCTCATAAAGAAAGAGGTATACTTGGTGGAGAAAAAGAGCTGATTTTTTTTTTTTTTTCTGAAAACTAGGGACTTCTGTCTTTCTGTCTGGAATGTATGTAAGTGGTGGTATGTACACACTAAAGCATTTCTTGTAATTGGTGTCTTTGAAACATCATGTGTACACAGTCTCTCTGTGCAAGGAAAATAAAACCACAAAAACCCAAACAATAAGAAAAAAAAAGATGGTTCAAGCTCAAATAAAATTCGAGGTGGATTTGGGCAGACAGTAATATGAGAATGTGTACACAGGATGCAAATGCCTAATAACGTGTGTGTTGTCCGAGTGTAACGATGCATGTATTCCCTCTATGTGTGTGTGTGTGTCTGTGCACGTGCACTTTGCTTTGTTAATACTTGTATGTGTTCATGTCACGTACTTGTTTACGTATTTTTGGGTTTGTTTTCACGTGTATCTGTCTGGACGTACCTACAATCCATTTTAAAGGTTCTTCCAAGTCAGTATTAAGGTGTTGAGCTGTGTCTATTGATGCTGTCACGAGCAGATGAGACCATACTACCTGTATCCCCTGTGATGTATGTACACATGCACTCCTGTAGACATGGTCAGCCTGGTTTTTGCCTGACGGGGAGAGCTGGTGTATCTCCTTGTGGTAGTGGTTGTGCAAGGGAAACGTGGTTGTGCTGGTTTGCAGACGTTGAACGCCTTCTCAATGTACAGAGTGGTGACCGCTGAGAGCTTGTGATAACATCAGGGGTCAGTAATAACTGCTAATGTTAAAGATATTTTAATTTATCAAGTCAATAATGTCCATATTCTTGCACAAAACTAACTCTCTTTTCTCTCATCTCCCCAAAACACCCATCATTCCAACACTCTCAGAGAGGTGACCTTTTTTTAAGGGAATAGCCAAGACTGGTTTTAATAGGGTTTTTTTAATTTTTGCCTCATGCTTAGAAATACAAATCTTTAGGTTTCTTATCCCAGATTTGGAAATTGAATCCCTAGTAAGTGTTTTACAGGCTGTTTGTAGGTGTCTGGTGAGCTAAAGCAAAGGACTGTATCCATCAGTTGTCCTGTCTAGTTCATTTGTTAAGTGAAGCAACCTTCCCAAAGATCTCCTTGGGAGCAGTTTGTATGCTTTGCTAAAGAACGAGGGTTTTTTAAATTTTTTTTTTAAAATGGTAACAGGAAAAAAATCATTTCAGTCTCCAGCACCTTGAATAAAAATAAAGACCTGATTTTTCACTGCTTCATCTAATAATTCAGGCCCGTGCAAAGTGAGAGCAAAACGGGTGTAGGCACCATGTTTTGCACTTAACTTTTCTCCTCTTGAGTCTTGAAACACGAGTCCCTCTTATGACCCAGAGAACCAGCGTGGTGGAATGCGTCCATCTTCTTATGCAGAACTGAGTGTACAAGGGGCAAGACAGCAGAAAATTAGGGCAGAGGGGCCTATCCCAATTCCCCTGAAGCAAACGGGAGCTGGATTAGGCCTAAACCTCTAATTACATAGGGGTAATAGTCTATCAGAACTCCCACTGAGGCAAAAGGCAGTTGGATCAAGTCCAGGACTCTTAATTGCATTTTTCCTTGCCATTTTTGTTCATATATTTTGTTTACTCTGGCTCATCATTACATTATTTTGTAATGGGATTAGTGGCCATTAAATATCTGATTTATGGATGGCGTGTGACCTGTTCTAGTCACTGATGTCACTGATGTATGTCAGAAAACTCTGCATATTCTGGTGGATACGGCAAGAGATGGATGAATTTATCATATGCTTGCAACGGGTCCAGGCTTATACATTTCCTACCCACGCTTCAAAGAGCCATATTCCTTTTCTGTGTGCGGAAAACAACGTAGTGCAAGGCCACACCAGACCTTTTCTCTCCATTTTTGTTCATCCTGGCATTTGAATACCTTTGAATTTCCTCTACCAGGACTGGGTTTATGGAAGGAGTTTGATAAGGACAGGGCATTACTATGTGATAGGTAGTTATTATTTGGAGAAAGTTTCCATGATGCTTGTCATTTTGGAGCACCCCGATACATTTGTTCGGTTTGTTCAATACCTCATGCTCTTCTGAGATGAACTCTGCAGTGTCATCTGCAGGATTTTTTCCCCATCTTGAGTCCTCTGCCCAAACATCATGGTTTAGAGTAAGAAAGAGGAGACTTACAGCACATACCAGGCAAGGAGAAGCGTACTCATCCTTCCAGCGCGCCGTGCTGGTGGTATTAAAACTAAAGGACCATATAGAGGCCCTGGAACATGATGGGAATTCTCACTGATGACAGCAGGAACTGCATGCGTCGGTCTAGGCAGGGCTCCAGGTAGATGACGTCAATGTGGCTCGGAAAACATCAAAGTAGGAAATATATGCTGGAGCAAGGGGCATTTCTGCAGGCATTCTTCACGACATAATTCTACTTAGTCGCCCATTAATAATGTCGTGAGACAGATGGGCACCGCTTCACTTTGGAGATTTTATTGATTTGTCCTAATTTGGACTTCTAATTTGTGACCCTAAAATATAAGCTCAGAATTAGGGAAGGGCTTTAGCCAACAGAGGTGTAGAGTTCTGGAACAACGTCCTTCCAGGAACTGTGGAAATAGGTAATCAAAATCCATAGCTAATTTTCTTAATTAATGGAAGGGATTATGTAACAGGGCTGTCCAAAGTAGGAGGGCTTTATTCATCAACATAGGAGATCCCATCCACTCTGGGTCCCACTGTATCTATCTGGGGAGCCGTGGAGGAGATAATTATCGATACTCTGTGGAAAGACATGATGAATCACCGATATATCTATTCATTGCTTTCTGGGACAGAAGGGCTTTGACAAATTCGGAGGTGTTTTGTTCCCAACGAATATATTTTTGGCTACAGCAGAGGTACAGAAACTTTGAACTTCTCCTTTAGCAGAAGACCTGTCTGTCAATTAAACTACCCGGGAGGTGTATTGGTAAGTGTAAAGTCTGAGTAACCTCAGTCACTTCACTGGAGTCATTCCAGATGTAAACTGACAGAAAAAGAGGAAGGAAGGTCTTCCTCACTGCATCCCTTTTATCCCAGTTAGAGTAACACAGCCCCAACATGTACCTCCTAACTGCGGTAGGAAACGTGGCCTTCTTGCAGACTGAATGGTATTTTGGTGTTTAGCTCACTTGACGTAGTCTCTGTCGAAGAAGAACAGGTTTTCTTGTTGAATTAGAAGCCTGGTTCGTAGCGTGTTCCAATCTGTGCCTTAAAAATCCATAGGGCCATGTCACATTGTAGCTCTTCTTAATGTCCAGAGGGACACTCACTTAAGAACAAACAGGGTGAAACAGTTCATCCTAAGCAACAACAAACTGTTTAAAACCAGATCTGACTATCTAAGCTTAAAATGGATTGGTTTCTTACATTTCCCAAGGAAGATCAGGTAGAAACGTTTCCGTGATTTGTAAAAAAAAATAAAAAATTAAATAGTGTCACAGGGCTGTTTTGGCCACTGAGCCTGGGAACTGGAGGAGGCAGAGGAGGAAGCTGGTAACAAAGGTAAGGAAGCTATTTAAAACTTAACCTGAAGTTAAGTGGGGGGGGGGAAGAAAAAATAAAAAGAAAAAAAAAGAAGAGTCAATCTAAAAATACCTGTCAAATCAATCCATTTCAAAAGGCAGGTTCTGCTTTGCCATGAGAGAGGAAACCAGGTGCTGGATGGGGAAGGGGTTTCGTCAGTGGGGACTGGCAGAAAGGTAAGCAGGTCTGCTCTGTGTAACTCTAACGACAAGGATCATACCTCTCCCCCCTCTGCCTCCCGTTACCAAGAGATGCAAAGGGCCATACACCTCCTCCCAGTGACATCAGGGCAGTTTCAGGTGGGTTCAGAGGGGCTCGCTTGAAATTAGGCTAGAAAGGGGAAAAGTTTGCAGGTTCTGTGACGTAGCTTTTGTAAATAAATATCTCCGTTATACGTAATTCGGCAGCTAAGCATTTCCTTAAACGCGAACAGGTTAAGCAGTAAATAATATGAAAAAAAAAGATGGTGTTAGTAAAAAACTTCTCTTTCCTAATTTTAAAATCCCCGGAGAAAATACATTGTAATGTACATGCAAAATGGTTTTTTTTTGCTTTTTTGAAGGCAAGAGTGTGTCTGAAGAAAACTGTCATCCCAGCTAAGTTTTAAGATTTGTGAATGAAGTGGTGGTCAAAAAAAGGACTGTGCAAGATTTTGCATACGTCTCTGGTTCGTTCTGATCAGGGAAAAACTGATTCTTCCGCGGAGTTTGGACAGACGGATGGCACTCTGCGGGTTTGGGCTGGAGCTCTGTGTAAGGGATGGAGAAGGATTGCACAGAGTGAGGTGGTTAACTTCTTCTTAAATGGGTTATTACTCCCATTTCAGCCGCCGGGAACTGAAAAATCAAGGTATGCCTTACTGCCTCTCCGAATGTTTCTTGCAGATCCCTGTGCTCCAGGCGCAGGAGGTCATGATGCTTTCCCAGGGAGAGCAAAATCCCACTCCCTCTAGCTCATACAGGTATTTTGGCAGGGTTAGAGTGATAAAAGTACATGCAACAGGCCCAATTCCTTACCGGTACACGTGAGAGAAACTGCTAAAATCACTGCAGCCACAGATGTTTGCATCAGTCACTTTTGCCTTTAGTTTGTCAGTAAAACATGCAGATCTTTGCTCAAAAACGTGGGTGTTTTTTTAAGTTTTCTGCCCCGGCTCGGTGCTGAGGACCATGTTAACTCCGGTTTAACAGGTTGCATTTCTACCTAGGGACCTGAATTGCACACGCTGGGGATGGGGAGGGTTTTGGTGGTGGCTTTTCTGGAAGGTACGTGCCATGAACCCGCAGCAAAAGAGTTAACAGCACCGGGGGCTAATCACAGAACCTCGGTGGGTTTCAGCAGGTCACACCTCCAGAAGCTTTTGTGACCAAGTCTCCAAGGGGACGGTGCAGAAATCATGCACTGAGGGTTCTGTTGTGGTGTTGGTTTGTTTTTTTTTTTTTTTAAATAGTTAGCTGCTGTTGACTTTAGTAGTGGAAAAAGTCTAAAAAAGGATATTTGCTGCTCAATGCAGAATGTTTTAACTTTTCAGAAGGTAGTTCTCCCTCCTCTTCCTCATCTGGTCCAGAGCTGGCCACTTTCACCATGGGCTTTTTTGCAGCTGAGGACACCAGAGCACAGCAAAGGTGAGGTCCCTGAGACTGGAGGCGGGGGGAGGTGGGGGGGCTACTCAAACCCAGATTGTCACCATTAGGGTCTGGCTAAATTCTAGACCTTAAAGAAAACCTGGGATTAAGGTGTTTGGTTAACCCTTTGGAAGAGGGGAGACTTTTTAAAAGGGAGGGGAGTTTGCCTAGAGAATAACCTGGACAAATACATCATCATCTGCCACGAAAGGGCTAATAAAGGGTAAAATCAGCTTTTCTGGGGGTCATAAATACCTGCGGAGTGAGTGCTTTTTTAAGGCAAAACTAACTTTTTTCATACCTTGCAATAGTTACCTCCCGTGTATAAAGCACCTTTTCTAGTTTAAATAATTGTCTTTGCTCCTGATTAATGAGCTCACAACTAGAACTTGCTTTCTTTGCCATGACAGAAATATTCAATATCACTGGAATAGTACTGATTTCTATTTATTAGTAATGCATTCCGTTGTTTTTTTTTAGAAGTTAAAAATAGGGCAGCTTACAAATTACATTTTAAATAGGTTTCACCTCTTGCTTAAAAAGTTTGTTACATGTAGAGAGGGAAAGTTTAGGTGTCCTGTTTTAATTTAGAGAGGCAGGTTTGGGCTCAAAGAAGGGCAATTCTGAACGTAAATATTATCAAAGCTTTATTTTTGGCAGCAGCTTTACAAAACGACGCGAGGTGTAGTCTCCTACAGCTCACCTAGTTTCAAGCTCTTGCTCTGCCGAAAGAGCTCCCGATTTCCTTGGATCGGGCCCCCAATTATCTTTGTCACCTCAAAGGGAGCCCTCAGTCCCCCTCCATAACAAAAAACCTCATTAACCCTTCCCTGCCCGGCACCTTCTCAGAGAATTCCTTCGATTCCCGCGATCCGAAGAGCCAGCCCTGGAAAGCTGTGCTGTTCCGTTCGGTGAGTTGTTGCCGGACCATCCTAATTTAACTTTTTTTTTTCTTTTTCTTTTTCCTTTTTTTTTTTTTGGAGAAAGTAAAGGAGTTTTCACCACTTCCACTTCTCCCCTCTCCGTTCTACGCTTTCTATATTTGCTGGGAAAATTTCTTGCCAGCTTGCTTCTTTTTCGGGGGGGGGAGGGGGGGGAGTGGGGAATCCTACATCTTAACAGCCTATAGACAACAGACATCAAGATCACTGGTAAAAGAGATGAAACTACAAATTTTTCACAACAATCTGCTAGCCAGAGCATGCAGCAGGAAGCCCTGAACCTGACTAGCCCTCCCTGCCTCTCCGGTGCCCTCTCTGTTTGCCACCTGCAGGTTTGGGGGTTGGAAGCTGACTTTCAGCCCTGGCTTTTGGTGGTGCCCTGGGTCCTGAGCGGGCAGGGGACCCCTGTGCCTGGGACCCCGCAGGGCTTGGGAGGGGGTCACCGGTGTCCCGGTGTGTCCTGCTCCGCACTGTGTTCTCCTTCTTGGCTTCAGAGCCATTTTCACACGAGATTCAACTGCACTGCTCACTGAAGGGAGTTTCTAAATCCTGGGGGCTAAATCTGAACAAGGATTTCCACGACGACTTTGTTGTGTTCAAATAGTTTCTATAAACATCAGAGCTAAAGATGCTTTCTGCTCTTGGCTGGGGAAAAAAAAAAAAAAAAGGAATCTCTGCTGGCTACTTGGAGACTAAATCCTACAACTTCTGGTGAATATTCATGCATATTCATGAAAATAATCTCAGGGAATTCGACAGGAATGTTTATGTGGATGAGGATTATTCCTAGGAGGGCAGGTTAGAGTAATACAGCCCTGGTAGAACCTCCAAGTTGATGATGCTGCAGTGCTTCCTCTCAGAGTACCTGCCTTTACTTAGAGTAAAGTTTTGAAAGCAGTAAATCAAATGTAAAAGTTAAAACTTGTAACCAAATGAAGCGTGCAGCAAACAACGTTAAGTATTTCAAATGAATTAAAAAAAAATTAATCAAAAAAGGCCTTTAGATATAGTTTTGTTTGGGTTTCTTTTCTCGGACATTTGGGATCTGCTATGATCAGTTCTCCAGAAATGAAATTCTCCCAGACAAGCAGCTCGAATCTTTAACTAAATAAACAAAATGTTACAAAGTCCTGGAGTTTTTAAAGGAAAGAAACAGGTGATAGGATTTTTAACAATAATTTGAAAAATTTAACTTGGAAACCAGCTTTTTCTTCCAGAGGAGGGAGGATCAGAAGTAGCCAGAACATTCAGAAAAGGTAACTATATAAGCTTTCAAAGCTGCTTTTATAACATACTCTCTACCACAAACATTATTTTCACATCATCATAAAACCCATATTTTTGATGTTAAGAGAAATTTCATACAGGTCTTTGGAGCTCTGGAGTTAACTTAGGCAAAATACCTCCTGCCTTCAAATGTACTGCCTGAAATTACTTTTCTCTGGCAAAAAAAAAGGGGTGGGTGGGGGAGTTTGGGCTTTATTTAGGCTTTGTTTGTATGTATTATATATTGGGAAAGATTGACATACAGGGACAAGTTCTTTTAATAATCTAGAATTCAGAATTGAAGGAAATTAAAAATTAGACTAGATTAAAATTTAGGGAAAACTCCATAGGACTAGGGCCATCAGCTGTGTAATTTCAATGGGCAACTTTATTTTTTTTAAGTGACTATTTATACTAAGTGGCATCCAGTAGAAAAATCATTTTCAGGGAAGATATTTTCTTATATTATATTCCAGGAAGTTCAGCTCATAATAGCCAAAGTACTACGCAGCATGCAGCTAAATATAAAACAAAGTAAGCTCGGTTATCTAATATAGATATAAATATAAGTATTTGTGAAATCTTTTTTAGAGCAAGGGTGGGGTGTTTTGTACCTTAATATACAGAGGAAAAAACTGAAGTGGGAATGTTATATACTTTAGCCAAAATACCAGAGAAATATTTTTTTTTTTCCTTTTGCTGGATTTATTTCCCAATAGTACTAAGAAATATTTAAATTATAAAATATATCCAAAGGGTAAGCATACCTAATTGTTAGCAAATTCATAGGGTAAATGTTAGGAGGCAATTGGATATTAAATTCCTGGGGACTGATCCTGCTCTCCCGAAATCAGTGGTAAAATTCCCTTTGGCTTCAAAAGGAACTGAATTTCATGTCAGCTTTTTAAATATGATTTGTTAAGTCTTTAGTATTTTGCTAAAGAATAAAAATTCAGTACTTCTTTAGTATGAAAGTAACAGAAATTTTAGATTAAAATCTAAGCAAACACGAGGAGCAAATGCCGTAAAAAAAGTTTTTAGGTGGTTGCTATTATTAGCCTATCAGCTGATAATTTGATAAAAATAATTCGGTCTTATTTATCTACTGTTTTTCAGTGGTTTGTAAGACTTAGATTTTTTACATTCTTAATTTAACATATATAGGATCTGAAACAAATAAAGCCCTGCCCTTGCAGAATATAGGCAGGCAATGAGAACAATTATATTTAGCTGCTGAAGCTAAAACTTATTTATTTAAGTATCAACATTTTCATGTTAGCAATAGAAAATAAAGCAGAGAGATCTTTGCATCCAGAAGTAACTTATTTTAATAAAATACAGAAATTTGGTCTTTCAGAGATTAAAAAAAAATAAATCTTTCTTTGTATTTGGGAGTTTAAATTTGTAGTTTAGTAAATACATTGTTTAAATAGCAGGCAGAGACTACCTTCGAAGAGGGGTAATTTGTAGTATTAAAACTTAAAATTTGTACAAAGAGAAAATGTTTTGAAAATGGCAAATAAAAAACAGTAGTCAGTTTGGGGTTCATTGCTATCCTATGGATTCCTCTAGGTCATACTAATTTATATAAAACTTAAAGACTAAAATATTAGAACCATTACTCATCCTTACCAAATATATTTCTGTTAAAAAAGTTATGCTTTTTCCTGTTTTTCAATAATTGTTTTTGACTTTTCTACAGAGAAGCCAAAAAAAAAAAGTAAAATTCGATCATAATTCACAAATGCTCCTTCTCTCGAAGCAGATTTTTTTTATTTTGAAATTCCTAATAGGAAACTATTTTAACAGTTTTTAAACATGAATTTATGTAAGAAGCTTTTTGAAAGTTCTAACATGATCTTACTCATAACTGACTGCAGCTGGAATACAGCCCTTTTTCCCATTGAATACTGTACATAATAATAATTAACAAAACATGTGGATGTAGATACAGTTACAATTATTAGGAACATTAATTTGCATGGTTGAATCATAGTGGGGGGTTTGTTCTTTCTTAAGGCTTTTAAGCAGTTAGCAATGAAAATAAATGGAGATTAAAAAAAAATAAATCTCTTTCAAATCTTCCTTAAAAATTTCAAAAATGTTTCTAAACCTTGAAATGTGGTTTGGTATATTTTTCCCTATTATGTATGGGTTATTTATAAAATCTTCTTACGATAGAAGATTTCTATTTTTAGATAGTTCATATCTCATTAAACCGACTGAGCAGACAGGCTTACATCGTACTTGTTCGTAAGTTTAATTGAGACTTATTTAATAGAACAATGAGCTATATAAATATTTTACAAGAAGTTTTATCCAAATAAAAGCATTTGTAATAATTACTGTATGTTAGCAGTCCCATATTGATCATGTTTCTGGAAGTTATCTTTTCAGTTTCTACTTGATATTTTTAGAGGATTTTTTTCCTTTTATGGCTTCCAGAAAAATAAACAAGACATCCCTGTTGTTTTTGAAATTTATAATAAAGAATAAATACAGATTTTTGTTTTGACATGGAAAGAAATTACTGATAGGAGGAGATATACAGCAGTTTTGCAGGAGTAACTTTATGCAGTTGAAGTTTTAAAGTCCTTGAAGTAAGGGAAGGATTTTAGAAGAACAAAAGCAAACAAATTCCCCCCCCCCATATTTGAATAAAAATGTTTTTAAATGTCTGCTGCAATTTTTTTAAGAGGGGAAAACAGCTTTCTGGCCTTAGTAATGTATCCAAATTCAAAGAATACCATTAAAACTCATGATGAGAGTTCTGCCAGAGAACTTAGCTTTTCAAAACACCGCTCAGCTCCTTAAATTTAATTGAAACTACATTAAAAAACCCGATGTTTTCAGGTACTAAGTAAACCTAAAGTTGTAACTTGGAAAAGAATAACTGCATCTGTCTGATCGAGGGAGACGTGAACACCACAAAAGTGATTTTTCTCATGAAAAAGAATTATCTTCACTTAATTTTTAAATCAGTGGGGATCTGTTTATGGCTGTATTAGTGCAGGGGTCGGTCCAATGAGCAAGACCTTATAAACTAAAGGGAGGGCAGGTCCAGCAGGACCTGAAGTGGGAGTGAGCTCGGGGTCAGCTCAATGGAGCAGCAGCACCTAAATATAAATATAAATATCAGGGATGAAGCCCAGCTTCTTTTGACTACAGTTTCCACTGAAACACTACCTTAAATTTGAGTTTAATAATTGCATCTGCTTCAATGAAATCACGTGCTTTTAAACGAGGTATTAATAAGCTTAAGTACGATTATGTTACTAAATATTTCATTAATTAGAAAGTGAGCTCTTTAAGCCTAGCGTAAGACCGATACGGGAATCAGAATTGATGTATTAGTAATATGCTTCATTCTTTATTTATTAATGAACCCTTTTTGAGACAAATAGTAAATTCTCCGGAATAAATTCACGAATGCATACTTCTGTAGCTTTTTTTTTTTTTGAAAATGTTTTGTTCTCCTGTCACAAAAATTTTATATTCTTTTGGCTCTCTAGAAATAATGCCAAAGGTGCAGAGAGGGTCAGACACGTTACTGGTTTGTTTGAAGTTTTCCAAGATTTTTATAATTTGCCTTAAAACAAGGCAGATGCGGCAGATGATTAAGGGTGAGCCATTCATTTAAAAATTCATTAAAAAAAAATTAAGCTAAAAATTATCCTTACAGTCAAACATTGTCGTGGAAGTTGACGTGAATTTCTTCTGTAGGACACCATCAATCTAAGGCAAAGTCCTACAGCCTAAACCCCTATTGATGATAGCATCAGATCAGGCAAGGCAGATGCTGCAGGGTTTGGCATGCAGTATCCCAGTTTGTGGCTGTAATTTTAGAACCAGAGCGATATTTGGATTAGAGGTTCAAATTTAAATACTTTTTTTTTTCTACTACAGCTATCTAGATTTCTATTATATTTACTAATACTAGTACTTTTGCCACAGTCTTCATTCTCAATGTATTTTCAGACAGTAAGACCCAATTGCTTGGTCCCTGATCTCTAAAAAATCCATCCTATCAGGATGAGAACTAATTAATATAGCTTTAATTAACTTTTAACTTTTCCCTTTCCCTCTTTCTCCCTGGTTAATTTGGGAGAGGGGAAAAATAGGACTCACATCAGTATAATTTCGCAACTCACATCAAATCATGTGTTTCTGTAAGACAAATTTGCAGGGTAATAATGGCATGCTGCTACTACTAGGCATTTTTAACCTATAATATACCACTACTTAAACTTATTTCACCGAAAAAAAAAATCCATTTAATTCACCTAAATGTTTAGCAGAGGTGTTTGCAAATCGTGGCTTTAGTTATTAACTCTTAGTTTTAATTGTCATTGTACTGATGGTTTAGAATGCTATTTAAATAAATAGGCCTCACCATTCAAACCATCTTCACCACTGCTCTCATAATGTTATCATAAAATATCTGCTGTTCTGTTCTAATAACCCAGCAAATGTGTATATTTTGTGATGTAGGGGTCTGAAGGGGCACTGTGCGCAGCGGGGTGTCTAATGGGGGCCAGAAGGAAAGCAACCAGAGCAGGAAGAGATCTGGATTTAGGGTGGGTTAACACCAAACAACTTGCCCAACCGCAGATAGATGGGAAATTTCAGCTCGTGTAAAATCACAGGTGAGAAGGTGCAAAATTCTGTAGGCTGCCTGATGTACCTAAATCCAGCAAGAAGCTTGGCCGTGAGTCATTGTCCTGCAGTCTGACCCCATGCTGAGAAGGGGCTTCGGGGTTGAGGAGCCCATGAGTTGGATGGCCAGGCTGAGCTTCTTGGGCTGTATCCTACCGGAGGATGTCTGAATTTATCAGAATATTTCTGCGTACCCTATTCTATATTTATGGGTTGGGCTTTGTAATTATTCTGTCTGCTTGCTTCAATGGAACCGAAGCTTGGGAACCACTATTTTATTTTATTTTATTTTTTTCCCCAAAGAAAAAAATATTCTTATGTAGAACAGGCTCCATATATTATTCCTTTCCCATATGAATTAACACCAAGCAAGAAGGTTGCCTTTAAGAACTGTTAAAAAGCAGGTGGGTGCTGATAGATTCACTTGTAGTCTGTAGGGGCTCCCCGTGTGCCTCGTTTTCCAAATTTAATGAAAATTAATTGGGCTTTTCTTTTTTTTCCCCCTTCCCGTATAAGAAGGTAATTCTCTGGCATTTCAGGGTTCACTGCTTGCCTACAGACGTGCAACAATAGTGTGGGATGGGTTGTATTCTACAACTTCATGGAATGTAAGTGGTGTGTGAGCTGTGAGGGTTTGAAAGGGGGGGGGAATCTTCGGCAGGTTGTGTCAATTAAGTTTATTTGAGAAGAGTAAGAGTGAAGTTTGAATTAATCTGCTTGAACCTTCTCTTCTGTTGGTCTTTATACTCTGGCAGCGAGCTGGGTCCCTTCGCGAAACCCAGTAAGACCAGCTTTGGTTGTGAGAGACACACAACCTGAGCAGAAATATCTATATGATATTTCTTAACCTATATGAGGTGGCCACTTCCTCCTGCTTTGATCCAGAATAAATACTTTGGCCCACAACCACTGTTTACAGATAGCTCTGTAATTAATTGATGACGTGTGGATAAATATCAGGCCCAAATTTTCTTCTTCTGTGCCCTTGCCTCATTTCTGATTATTGTAACCATGTTTGGGCAGTGGGAGAAGACTAGGTTGCTCTGAGCCATGACTAAAAAACCTACAGTATTTAGGTAAATAATATAAACCTTCTTATGAAATGTTCAACCGTTAATGTTGAAGGGCTGCAAAATCATGTAGGGCAGTAAGAAACGTCCATGGGAAAGACTGACAGGGCCTCGTTTTTCATAAAAATCTGTGGGATTGTTGGTGTAGTTTTTATAAAGTGTTTTTGGGGGGGGTTTTTTAGCTTTTTTTAAACTTTTTTTTTTTTTTTGGTGGGAAAAGATCAAAGTCACACCCAGAATATTCCTGAAACCAGAACACTTTGTTTTCTTTTTTTTTTTTTCTTTCTTTCTTTCTTTCTCCTGGAAGTCTGTTGGTTTATGTTTTGTTCCATTTAGATTGTTGTGGAATTACCAGCAATTATTGTTCAGTGCCGTGCTGTCGGTGGGTGCTAAAGGATTCTGCTTTGCTGTTTGGGGACGGCTGGACTCGGTGCCCAGGAAAGGGGGGTGGCTGTACCCGTACGTCCCAGTTTAGTTAGACAGGGGCTTGGTTGACAACCCGTGAACACGTCTTCTTGAGGACTAGGTACAGAATGTTTGTGGATGGTCCTCCTGAGGATAAAAACGGTCATAAAAATGGATGTTCTGATCAGCCCCTGTTAGTAGATGGTTTCTGACCTTTGTTATGATGCAAAGCAAAAATTTCTAGTCAACCTTTTTTGGACCAGAGGTTGTTATTTATTATGCTAGCTCGTTAAGACAGCAGGAGAAATAAGGGGTATTTTATCTTTTGCAAGCAGTTTTAATTTAATACGGTGAGTTGAATGTATGCCATTTGCCTAGGTGCCCTGGAATGTCAAATAAAATGTAGAAATAAGTAAACTGTATTATTGTAGGAGAAATGGCGTACCACCTCCCTCAAGCTACAGTTGGGGAAGGACCTTGAGAGTGCACGGAACTGGTCTGAAGGGCAAGAAAATGGATGGGCTGATTGGCAATAAGTTGTTTTCATAGCTGAAGCGCTTCAAAAAAAAAAATCAGAGGGAAATAGAGCAAGCTCATCAGCTGCCTCCTTATGAGCCAAAGTAAATGACAGGTACCAAGGTCATGATAGGTTTTGAGATGCTCCGAGTCCGCGGGATTTTTAGATGTACTGAGCACTGCTTCCAGCTGCAATGGGCAGTGTGTGTGGTTCCTTCCCATCCTTCCTACTAATCGCTCATTCAGAAGGACTCTGAGAATCATGCCCTGACTCCCTTTTCCAGGGAGACTGGAGTAGTTCGGAGCCTAGTGGCTACCATGTGTGCAGGAACTTCAGTCCTGTGCTGTCAAAAACTGACCTACCACTGATGAATTTTGGGTTTGTGTTTTTTTTTTTTTTTTTTTTTTTTTCCTAACACTATGAACATCGTTATGTCCTTTGGCAACCTGTAGTTTGAGAAATGCTTCTTTAGAAGAAGGTGCAGTTCCTGTTGAGGGAGGAATTCCCTGGCAGCATGGCTTTAGAAGGCGGCAGAAAGCAGGTTTGTTGATGCTGGATGCAGCGAAGGGCTGTTGGTAGTGGTAGAGGACCTACAGGAATGCCGTGACGGCGCAAAGTCCCTGTGATCATCTGAGTTACAGCCACCTCTCGTCTCCTTCTTCAAACAAAATTATTCTTGGTAATAGATACGGGCAATTGGGAGAGGTTTTGATGTTGGCATTGTTTTTTTAAATTTAAGGAAAAAAATGGGAGTATTTTTTGCCCCTGTTGTGTGTGTATTGTTTTAGTTCTCTTGACCAGCTGGGCTTTAGTTAGAAGTTGGAAAATATTTTCCTGGAAATCTATGGGGTTGCATTATGTTGGTTGTTTAAAATCAGGCTTGGTGACGTTTGTAATACCTGTGGTGTAATATTCACGGTCTCTCCGTCAACCCCCTTGTGCAAGCACCAAGGTGCTCTTGGTTTCCAGGCACAAGCAGTGGTCCTCAGCGTGGCCGGGATGCTCTCGGCAGGTGGCCATCCCCAGCCTCTGGTCCAGCCATCATTGTGCTCGTCTTGGGCTCTCCTGGGGGAATGCCCCTGGTTGAGTTAGTTAGGATTAGGGCAGTGCTTAGGAGATCAGGAGAAGTGAAAGATGGCTCGAGCCTGGTGTGTTTGAGAGTGAAAAAGAGGTGAAAACTCAGGAGTCCCTGGCTGTGCTCTCTACACCTGTCACAGACACTGTTTGACCCCTTCACATCTCCGTTCCTCAGTTTAACCTACCTGTCACGACGGTTACTCTCCACTGCAATTATTATTAATAATGTGACTGTTACAGAGCACCAGGGGTTATGCCCGATGCCTTCCAAAACCAAATAGGGTAATGAGTAGTTCTTAATAGTTGCTCCCCTCCTCGTTTCTGGATGCGAAAAGAAAGAGAAGAGCAGGGCTGCCCCTGTGATACCCTCTTGTGCTGGGGTGGGACCCATCAGGAGAGGGCTGCAGAGCACTGGGAACCCCGAGGAGAGGCTGTTGGCGTGGGGAGTTCCCCGTTTCCCACTTCAGGAGTTGGTCTAACATTAAATATCTTGGAAAGAATAGCAGCCCTCTTTCCATTGTCCCTACTGTGTCACTGCCTCCTGCCCCTCTGCCACGCTCCCGGGATTTCACAACAGGGTTCATGGATAGTCCTCGCTGTGAGGCTTTTCTCCTTAACATCAGAAGGAATGAGATAAATAGCAATCATACAGTTAAAATTGTCTTGTTAGTTAAAGTAAGGCAAGCACGTATGGTAAATATTTATAGAAAAGCCGGGTAAAATGCAGGACAGAGTGCTGCAGAAGGAAATGATTTCTAGGAGGGAGCCAAGAGCTGCGTTTAATACCAAGCCAAAGTCAGAAAACGTGGCCTTTAAGAGGAACCATTTTGAAACAGGCCATTGTATTGCCCTGTCGTTATTTCTGTTGTTGGTAACGATCCACCAGTGTTAATTGATGGAGTTTTTTCTGTGGCCCAGGGGATCACAGTGGTCCCCCTTGGTGTGGCACCAAGGCACCCCGAGGTATGGTTGACCTCGACGAGCGAATAACTGCCCTGAGCATGGGGTACCCTTGAAATTCAGTGTACGTTGGGTTGAATTGGCCCTCGGCGACACAGAAGATTTGCCTTCTGGGGAAAGGAGAGAAGGTGAGGTGGAGAAGGAAGGTGGGGAGAAATCCTTTGGGAGCGCAATCACTCCTCTGTGTAGTGACACCTGGGAAAAGGAACCAGGAAGAGAGAAATTGGGAAGGCTGGGTAGTGCTGCGGGAGTGCTGGTGTCCGGGTGTGCGGGACGGGATCGTGTAAAGTCACATAGAGGGTACCACAACCTGCTCCCATCGATAGGAAAGCGCGCGGCTGCGGGACGGACGGGTACACGATCCCGGTGCATTTCCCCGTTTTTATTCGTGTTTCACAAGGTGAAATAAAACCAGTAGGGTAAACAGAAGGGAGATGCAGGTATTCTCCCAGGAGTTGCATGCGTAGGCTTTTAAGATTTAACTTTTGGCACGTAAACAGGGAAATAATAATCCGTCAGCAGCCAGTGACAGATTCCGCGCGTGCTTGTGGGACGCGGGATTTGTGGGAAAGAAGTTGGAAAAATGAACTTTGTGCGGCTCCTGTAAACCCTTGGGTCTTCCCGTTGAGTCTCGAGGTCTCGGAAACCCCTGTTGTACCCAGAAGACAGAAACCCCAGGGCTTTGGTAGGTGGAGGAAGGTTCCATCGTACGTCTGGGTGCTTCCTTGCACGTGGCCCGCGAGGTCACGGCGGTGGTGTTGGGAGTCCGTGCCACAGAGAGGGGAAGGGGGATATAGAAGGGAAGATAAGGATTTTGAGAATGTAAATGGTTTTGAAAATGTAAACAGAAGCCCTTTCCCCCTCCCACCCACCCCTACCACCCCTTGCTGTTGATAGTTCTTGTTTCTGAAGGCATTACGGTTTATCCTGGAAAAAATGAGGGTGATGCAGGTCTATGCTTTGGAAATTTGGATTAGAGGAGGTCCTGGCGTGGGACAGCGATGGTTCTGCGTGGGTTGGGGTGTCTCCTGGAGCTTGCGCTTGGCACAAGAAGGAGAAATAGTTCTTTGCAGCCAGTGGCAGGGAAATAGAGCACTTCCCTCCCCATGCAAACCAAAGTGGGGAGATGCCCTTCTAATTTCCTTCGGCCTGCGTCAGGAAGGGTATTTATCACTAATTTAAAAGCATACAGAAAGGTGAATGCAGGGGCTGGTTTTGTTTTGTGTTTTTTTTTTTTTCCCCTTGAGTTTGCATAGGAAAATAATCAAAGGCAAGCCTTGTAGGTTATAAAGAATATATTGGCCTGCGTATGGCATTTTTGTGCTGCAAATTACAGACCCAGAGGCCTGATCCTACTGTCAGGGAAGTTCATGGCACATTTCCTATCCATTTCAGGGAAAGAAGGAGCTAGACCACAACCTAAACATGTGACAAGTGAAAGCTGCTCCTTTTACAAGGATGCTGCCCATTCCATTTAGGACTCCAAATTATTATTATTTTTTCTGAGCGTCCTGGGAAAGAGATGGACACGAATTGCTCATGTCGTGAGTGTAATGAAGATTGTTTAAAAATGTAAATGTCTTCTTTAACGTTGCTGAACCAAAAATGTAAAAGATTCTCACAGTGCATGAAAGTGAAACTGGCAGAGAACAAAAGTGAAACCAACAGGCAACTTTCACTCCCCAGGCTGAGTGAAATGCAGAACAGTAAATCCTAAACCAATGATGCCATCTGGTAAATTTAAATTTTAAAAAGTTTCTTTACTTTTATTCATGTAGAAAAGTGTTGTTAGTGATGTTGATAAAGATTTCCCCCAAGATGTGGGTTTTCTCTCGATGGTTTCTCTTTAAAAAGTCAGAACTGGTTCAAAATGTCTATTTATTATTTTTTTTACTCTTTGTGCTGGTGAGGGGCATTTCTAGATGTTACCCCCTTTTTCCTTTTTCGTGCTTTGCATCACAAACTTGCAAGTTCCTTTACATTTAGTGTGCTGACAGGAGCATGAGCTGAGCAGGACAGGGCTCACCTTGCTTTGCAAAAATATGGGTGACTGTAATCAGCAAGTTCCTAGAGACGAAAAAAAAAGGTATCTCTAAAAATATATGAAAATAACGGTAGAATGTGTTTAATCTGTAAAACAGTAAAAAAAAAAAATGAGAGTGTAGCAAATGGAAGAGAGAGCCCTTCAGTTCTTCCTGCCTGGTCTAATAGCAGCAGCAGGAGAGAAACACACAGAAAAGTGGGCAAATACCAAACAAAGCACCAGCAAAGGGTAAAAAAAAAAAAAAAAAAGCCTAGGGTGTCACAGAAAAAAAAGGGGGGGGGGGGGAAAGGGTTTAGATAATTTACCAATTTGCAAAATGCTTTTCTGGTTAACATTTGTCAATGT
>JAOTQQ010000041.1:20956009-20967331 GCA_026546715.1 Gallinago undulata
CTTTCCGAGCGAAAAGTAGAACAAAGAAGAAGAAGAAGAAGAAGAAGAAAAAAAAGATCAGAGCGAGGTGGAGGGGGGTCGGGGGGAGAGAAATGTTTGGAGAGAGCTGGAGCTGCCGCCGCCTTCAGTGGAGCTTTTCCATCCCCGACGCACAGCAGTTCTCCCTTGGAAGTGCACTTTATTTAGCAGCCTAAATGCACTTTATTTAGCAGCCTGCTGCCCGGTGCGTGCTGCCATCGCTGGGGGCGAAGCAAGATGGTCTGCGGTGGGCTTCGCTAAGATGCTGGTCCCAGGTGGGGCTGCTTCTGGCTGCCCCCACGCTTTTCCTCCCAGGCACGCAGGGAAGCGAATTTTACCGGGAGGGAAAGGCTGGCTTAGTTTTAGGGGGGGGGGGAGAAAGGGTTTAGATAAGTTACCATTGTGCAAAATGCTTTTCTGGTTCACATTTGTCAATGTCTAGGAAATTGGGTGGAAAAATACACATGCAGCAACAGTCCGCTAGGATCTAAGCAGTATGAGGGGGGGAAAATATGTGGAAGGAGAAGGGTAAAAGATGGTAGAAAAGATTTCAACACAGGCAGACCCCTTTTTTATTTCAAGAAAAAAAAAAAAAGGGCACTTTAGTCACAAATGCTTTACCCTACAGTGCTGAGGCTTTCTGACCATGATTTACATGGATAATGCTTATTAAATGACAAACTGAAACAAGGGCTTTTTAGGAAATGTAGTGCACTGTCAATTTGTACTCATTATCTTAACTTTTTTCCCTTTCGCGTTTGTTTGACAAAAGTATAGAGAGAAAAGGGGCATAAAAAAGATGTGGAGACAGTGATTTTTTTAGCTGGTATCTTCCTCGCAGGTGAAGGGAGGAAACAGAAGTCTCAAAAACTCCAGGCCTGTGTTAAATTCTGCAGCATCACAAATAAGTACACAATAAGGCAAATCCTAGGAAAAAAAAACCACCAAAACCGAAAACAGGTAAAGCAAACACCCTGTTTATCCAAGAAGGAATTCAGCTTTTAAAACAGGGGAGGGAAAAGTTGCTGTGGGAAGGAATAGCTCGGGGCTCTGTCCCTCCTGTAAATGGCTTTAAAACAGAAGAAAACAAAAATAAAATTAGATTTCAATATATGTAAAATAAAAGATTACTTTTTAAAAAGAAGATCACACCGTTTGCAGGTGAAATGTTGTTAATTGGGGGAGCATGCAGCAGTATACAGGCCTTTTAGAACTTAAATCCAGGTCTGGAGGATGTGGGACTTAAAAGGACCGTGTCCGGGGGTAATTTTTGACACGTGCACCTGAGTTACCAAAAACAATCTCGAGGGCTCTAATTAGAACGTTAACGGGAGTTTTTAAAATGCTTTTCAGACCAAGAGATGCAAAGCCTTGTGAGAGCCAGGTAATCTGAACGTGCAGAAATGGGGCTAAGCATCTAATAATTCCCTTCTCTTCTCTCATAGGGTACAGGGAGCACGGGGTGGCCTGTGCTCTGGACAGAGGGACAGCCGTCCGTGGGACATGAACATCACTTTCCAGGTAACATACCATTCCTGATGTCTTTTGGCGTGGAGAGAAAATAACTTTTCTGGTTTGGATTTAATAATACCTGATCTTTTGGCCTTTTCGGGTTGGTTTTTATTTATTTTTTTTTTGTGTCGGAGTTTATTGCCCTTGTGGACAATCCTAAATATTTTGTGTTTATTTTGCCAGAGGCAAGGAGGTGAAGCCTCGAGAGGGAGGGAAGTTAGTGCCAGGTCCTTCGGAAGCGCGTTGGGTTAGGGGAGAACTGTGGTGCTGATGGTGGTAAACTGGGGTTTCCCAGTAAAAGATGGAAATGAGAGGGTGTTGTAGAAGGACAGAGGTATTTGCGAGCTGCGGTGTGTGTTTCAGTTCACCTCGTGTTGGAACAGCAAATAAATTGGAGGCGGATGCTGGAATTTGTGGTTGGTCCAAAAGAAAAAAAAAAAAGTCCTTTCTAATTGCACGTGGCTTTATTGTGTTGACAAATATATTTGATGTGGTAGCAATTAAAAATAGTCTGTTTTGATTAATTTGAAGAAACGCTACTTGTCTTTAAAGCATGCTGGTTAATTAAGCAAGAGTCAGTAAATGGCATAAAGCTATAGACAGGATGCTTGCGGTTCCTTGAGGTCAAATTATTCAATAAATAAATTTATTTATTTTTTTTTTGCTCGGGACAGAGGCTGTGTTTATTTCTGAGGTATTTTATACTTTGTGTAAGCTGATGATACACCGACGGGGAGAGGAGCTGCGTTTGAGTGTGGGACTTGCTGTGGTGTTGTGGTACCTCACTTGTTCTGTCTGTGGCGAATTGTGGATTCAACTTCGGTCACTCAGACGAGAGAGAAATGTAAATTCCATTTACTAAATGGGAGGTTTGCAGCATTTAAAAAAAGAGAGAGATTAAAAATGGTTAGAGGTCTTTAAAATCTCTAATGTTCTTCTGTAGCCTTCTAAAAAAGGCAAAAATCCAAATAATAATATTTCCACTGACAAAATAATATACTATATCTAAAACCAATATAAACTGTTACAAGAACTTTGAAATAAACAATACATGAAGCTAGGATTTTGCAGTATTTTTCTTCCCTAAGTCTCCCTCCTTTTTGGCAAGGAAAATTGCAAGATTTCTTTTAAATAGAAAAGGAATAAACAAATACAATTGCAATGCAACATTATGCTTGAGATTTGGTGAAATTATGTTTTCTTATAAATATTTCGGTGTTTAAATGTGAGCGCTGTGAAGTAGTTCAGATCTCAAAAGTTTGTGGGGAGAAAATGTTTCAGCATCTTGGTTCCTACCTGAGGAATCCATTTTAGAAGTCCATTTTCCCTGTTTGCAAAACACATTTTTTATTAGATCTATGTATTTGGGTTAAGACTTACTTAAAATTACTTAATTAGGTTATACTGAAATTCTAAGTGATTTAAAAAGAAGGATTATGGTAATATGACAAAACATAACACTATTTTCATTGAAATCCTTAAAGAAAGCCCTTTTAACATGCCCATTTTAAAAATCTATAAATTTGGGGAGTTAAAATAGTACAAAATATAAAAAGGCCGAGCTCCTAATGGAATGTATAATCCTGCACCAGTGAGCAGGGATTTTGTAGGTACGTCTGGAGGGTGGGAGGAGGTCATTTACACCTTCAGTTTGGTTTTGGGTATTTCTCTTGTGGTCTTGGCCTTTTTAAGACTTTATTATATATAATATAAAATCCTTCTAAAATGTTTGTGGTTGATTTGTAAGGCGAAAATGTGGAGAAAGAGCTTAACAGTGTAGGTGCGCTAAACTAGAGGGCAATTGATTGTGTTCTCCCAGGAAATTGGGGAAAAACAGACCAAAGTAAAAATTGCCACAGTGAGGAATAAATTCTAAATAATTGTATCGGTGCCGTTTGGGGCAGCAGGGCTGTGAGTTGTCTTTAAAAACCTTCCTGCCAGCCTCTGAAAAACAGTACAACATGAAAAACCTTTCCAATTGTGTTTTCTCTGGGTAAAGGCTTCTAGGCTGGTGGAAGGGACGAGGTATTAAAAAAATAACCTTTTAAAAAAAAAAAAGGAAGAGCTAGATGTGTACTTTTCTTATCGATACGTTTTTCTTTTTAAAAAAAAAAAGGAGAACATATACGTGCTGCTTTCGTTTGTGTTGTTTATGGTCTGAAATAAATAATAAATTTGAAGTGATGTGATTTTTTTTTTTTTAAACTATTTGTATTTAAAAAAAATTATAATAAACCTGGCAGTAGGTTTGTTTTAATTCTGGAGGAAGGGCAGAATGCATGAGGATATCTGCCTCAGTTTGTTTCAGAGGTTGGAGCTTCTGTGTGGTCTGTCAGGCAGTCACACGTCTGAGCACGTTGCAGCTCAGAGCACCAGAAATTAAGAGCCATTTGATTTGGGGTTTGCTGCACAGGGCTCTCGTGAAGAAAAAAACAAACAACAAAACAAACATAAAATTAAAAAAAAATATATATAAAGGTGGCAAATAAAGCAGCCGTATGGAGGAGAGACTCGGGGGGCATCTGGGATGCTCGGCTGCAAAAAAGTGGGGGTTTAGGGGTGATGGAAGTGTGTGGGGGTTCACGGTTCTGTATGAATTCATGCTCTCTGCTGCTGTGAGAAATGGGGGTTCTGACTCTGGGGCTTATTTTGTTGTGGTTTCGTGTTAGTCGCGGCGTTGTTGGCTACCTCTCCCTCCGAAGGGCTGTGCCTGCAGTGGTTTTGGGGCAGGGTGTCCCCAACACCTGTACCCCGGGGGGTGTCGAGAGAGGGACAAGGCGAGGAACAAACCTTGGCCGGGTGCTTGCATCCCTTTCCCGACCCGATAACTTTGTCTCAAACTTTCCTGGGGTTGGAAGGCTGTTTTTTTGAGGCTATTTACTCAATGCCATGTGTGTTTTGAACCAATAATTTGACAAACAAAAAACAAACCACCACCCCAAAATAAAAACAAAACCAAAACACACCAAACCAAACCTAAAGCAACAAAGGGTTGGGGAAAAACAGATGTCCCACACGCTTTTTTTTTTTTTTTATTAACTGGCGAGGAGGGAGCGATTAAAACGGCGGCCGGCGGTAGCCGGGCTTGGGACCGGCCGCCCGCCACAGCGCCTGCGGGCCGGGGACGCCACCAGGGCCGGGCCGCTCGCAGCCAGCACCGCCGGGCCGGGCCAGGCCGGAGACGGCTCTTCTCCGTCCCGGAGGAACGGAGCGGGCCCGGGGCGGCCTGGTGTCGGCGGGCCCTCGGCGGGGAAGAGGTGCTGAGGCAATGGCGGGCGGGAGGGGGGGAGAAGAGGGGGGAGGAACTACACGACACTGGGGTAGGCGGGCGGGCGCCTCAGAGGGTTAACGGCGGCGGGCCCGGGGCAGGCTGGGAGTTGTAGGCGCCGCGGAATGCCGGGAGCTGTCGTAAACGCCGCCCGCTCGCCGTGGAGGGCCCCATAGGCGGCAGCGCGGCCTGGCCGCCGCCACCGGCCTCCAAAACGCCGCGTTGAGGAGGCCTGGGCCCGGCCGGTGCTGCTGGAGGAACGCTGGCTTTTTCCATCCTTCCCCGTCACCCCCCGAGCCGTGAGGATGAGCCCCCGGGTGGCTAGCGCGGCCTGGGCTGGGGCGGCCCCCTCAGGCCTCGGCACGTCGGTGGTAGGTTTGGCCCTTCTACCGGAGCCGGGCGAGTCCGGGCAGCCTTCGGTTGGCCTCCTGCGGTGGAGGAGAGGAGCGAAAGCCGGCCCCAGGGTGCTCGGGATGGCGTGACTGCTCGTTGCCCCGGGCGAGGCGGTGGCCCACGGGGCTACCAGCCCGTGCTTGGCTCCTGCTTCCACTCTGTGGCCTGCGTGGAGAGGAAGAGCCTTCCCGTGGCCTCCTCTGGGAGCCAGGAGGACAGCACAGGCGTGGACGTGGCAGGAGAGGGGCTGGAATTTTCTCCGCAAGTTTGGGGTTTCGTGCTGTTTTGGTGGTTTTGTTTTTAAATGCGAGAGAGAAGAATTCAGGTGCTGAGGCGTGATGGATTTACGGAGGGACAAACCCAAGAAGCAAAGGAGACTCGGTAGTCAACGGGCTAGCAAGGTATTTTCTCTGAGGACAGAGCAGGGAGGGAAGGAAAAGGTGGGGAAAAATAGTACGTGTTGATTTAATTTATGCTAATAGTGGGCTGCAAGCACAAAATCAGCTTCTTGTTAAACATTCTGATGCTTTAAAGGAATTCTTTAATTAGCTGGAGATACCTTCTTTTATGCATGAAAGCAATGGCAAAAAATAGCATGTGAAATAAATCAGTCTGAAGTTAATTTGGCAGACTTGGTTTGGTTGGGTGGTTTGGTTTTTTTTCCTCCTGACTTTCTGAAGGCAAATGTTGAAAGATAGCCGAGCATCAGCTGAACTTGAGGCTGAGCATGCTTAAACATCTCCTGGGAATGGAGCCGGAAAGACTCTGGTCAAGTGGCTTCTTTTTCTTGGTAATGGTAATCCTCTATGAAATGCAGAAGAAAACGTAATTTATTTGTTAACTAACAATTGAAGGCGTGCAAAGAAAATAATACCCTCAAGATTGAATGGAAAAGGGAAGTATGCCATGCTAGGTTTGTTTTCTATGGCACATGTTGCAGTTCAGTTGGGAGAGATACGTAAGGGGCTCTACAAAGAGTTTTATGTTTGTGTCAGCACATCAGATTTTGCCAATGGTCATGACCTGAAATACAAGCCTTAAAGCATACGTGGATGGGTGTAATTCTCAGAAGAAAGGTGGCAAAGGAATGACTTTTAATTATTATTATTTTTTTTAGGGAAGATATTGTTCTAGTGGAAGAAAAAAAAAATCAGTTTTGCTTATTAGAGAAATTGTTGGGTAGACACAAAAAAGGGATGAGTGTCTTAAGTGCCTGCTTTCTAACCCCTGGTGGTTTGGACTTGCAGAATTAAACTGTTGAAGGTGACCTGAGGTGCAAAATCAGGAACAGACTGAACAAAACAATGAAGAAATGGAAAAGCAATGGTTCTTTTCAGACAGGAATAGAGTGGGCCATACGTGAAGAAGTTTAAAACACATCATGACACATTATTCACGTTTGTTTTGTTCACTCCAAATATACAGTATCGCTTTAAATACTATATAAGCAGTGGAAGCTACACATCCTAGGGGGCAAATAGTTGAGGGTCCCAAGTAGAAAGAGGAGATTTGTGATGGCAGAGGATGTAATCTGATAGCCATAGCACACTTGGCCATAGAACAGTTTTTGAAGGGCAAAGAAAAGACACAGAAAAATGAAAGTTGGGGTGAAATGCAAAGTAATTTTAGCAAAACCAGACCGCTCCTGATGAACTTGGTACCTTATGCTTGGATTTTCGAGATAGAGGAAATACACTATATTTAATATGTTTCATTGTCAGGAAACACATTATTTTGGTATTGTTCATTATGTAAAATGGCAAAAATTTGGATTAATTATATTGTCAGGTGACTTGGGAATACACTGGCGGGTAATAGGTGGAAAGAGAATGTGCTGATGGAAAGGAGGCTGCAAACTAGATTTTTCAAAGGCTATACTGGAAATTATTTAATTTTTTCTGTAGTGATACCAGTGGAAAAATAGAACTGCAGTGATAAAAACCTTACAATACAAAACTGGCAAACTGTGTCAATAGAAAGGGGGATTGGAATATCCATGCACCGACATGAGTTCAAAACTGGGTTCACCAGATGGAGACTGGGATGCAAATAGCAGCTAATCACAATTTATTCTGGAAGCATACTTCATGTATGGAAAATATTGATGTCAACCTATATGGCATTAGTGAGAACTTACCCGGAGCCCCACCATCACCCACATTCAGATAAATGGATTCCAGCAGATGGATGGAACAGATGCAGGAAAGGACCACGTGGATGTTAAGAGGAATAGAGAGACTGTTTATGGAATTGACACAAAAGTGACAATTACACAGTTTTTCTATAGGGGAGGAAAATAATTATGTGAGCTCAAGATTAGCGTAAACAACCAAAAAATGCATATAAAGGGGATAATGAGCACAGCTTGCTGGAAATTACAGGAAGAGTTCTAACTATTGGACCACCAATATTCTGGAGCAGTTTCAAATGAGAAAGAAGTTTACATTTCTTTTTAAATGAAGCTTGATAAACACAGAAAAGAATGTCAACGCTTGGTTTTGTGTAGTAGTGGTGAATTTGCCTCGAATCCTGGGCATCCCCTTCCTTTTAATTCTGTATTCATGTGTATCGGTAGAATGGATTCGGAGCTGGGGATTTACAGTGGGCCCATTTTGAAAGCGCTGCTGGTTTTTGTCATCTTAATTTCCCTTCCCATTGATGGAGTTCTTTCCTTTGGGCCCCTTACTGGAAGCGGTGTAGCTCGGTTCTATTTGCTGTCGACTGCTTATCACCTGCGTGCTCTGAATTGTGCCGGCGGAGGAAAAGGGATGTTCTTTACTTCCCTGACTTCGATGTTGGGAGCAGAGAAACGGGGGGGTTTGGACACCAGGGCTGAAGGTGTTCTCACACGGCGCTGCCCTGCTTCTTGTCCCTAGGTGGGCTGTTTGTAGAAGTCTTCATGGAATAATTTTTAGGAAAGTTTTTAGGGCAAGACAATATTGCATTCTGAAATGTATGTATAATCAGCTCCCTTGGGATATTGCCTGAGACCTTGTATCTTTTTTTTCCTCTGCTTTTTAGACTGTACAGTTTTTACATACAGTACTTAGTGAAGACTGAGGGATTAACAGAAGAACCATAAAATTAAAGAACGTTGCTTTTCAGCCAGACTGCTGTACTCTAGGCTGACATTTTAGGTTTTTACTCTGCATTTTTGCTATTTGGGAGATTTCTGCAAAGCGTGGAGTTTAGCAATCATTGCTCAGCCATCCAGCTTCGTTTTATTTTTTCAGTCCACAACTGTTGCAGGTTATTCAGATAAAAAGAATTTGGTTTAAGGAGGTAACTTCCCATTTGGTGGTCGATAGAAAATTAAGTGATGGAATCAATCAAGTCATCAATGTATGTGTTAAACGCTACTGGTGGCACTTTCACTAGTTGCTGAAGCAGAGGAGTGAATGGATTATAAGGATTAAATTTCCTTCATCCCCCTAGAGGTGAACAAGTCATGTGCAAATGGAAGGCTCATTTGGTAGGAAACAGTATGAAAGACTTGGAAGACCAAAAAAAAAAAAAAAAAAGGAAATAATATATTATCTTTAAATGGTTTCTTGTACATTTTTTTTCTGTAATAGATGGTGAGCCAACAGACAGCATCTCGAAGCTTTACAGGGCAGAAATGTGACTGTGAAGTGATTCTGAGTATGGAGTGAATCCTGCCTAGTTGTTATTTAACCTGGATTCCTGAAAAATATTTTTCTCTTCCATCATAAGCCTGATTATTGAAAGAAAAATACTCCTCTTCATGGCAGATGCTTTCTCTTGTTCTTTTCTTGACCTTTTTGAGTTGGAAGGAAGTCATGGACTTTACCACTGGAATGGTGGGAGCCCAGTGTTAGGGCTGCAGTGACAATAGCAGAGGATCAATAGATAAAAGCACTGGGAAAAATCAAAGTATGCCAGAGCTTGCTTTGGTAGCAGTAGACTGGGAAAGGGATGGTTCCCTGCAGCCTCCAGCAGCATCATTTGGGTTAGTTCTATTTTTTTTATATCGTTGTTTGTTCGATTTTAATTATTATTTGTAGAAATGCTTTGGAGATGGGCCATCACTGCTGTAAGTCTTCAGATTATCATTGATGTCCTTGGAGAGATAGTGATTTACATCTCCTGAGGAGATGGCCTTCTGGGCAGAGATGTTACTATGGTGTCTTTGGTCTTACATCATTTAATTCCTCTTATTCCCAGAAACAAAAGCCAGTTAAAGGGTAGGTAATAATAAACTCCTCAATGAGCTCCTCCCATAGGAAAAAAAAAAACAAACAAAACCACCCAAACAAAAAACCTTAGTACCTCTAAAATGGTCATACAGTTGGCACAAAAGCTGTTGGATGTTGTTGTAGCAGCACCTATAGGAATTGAAATGGCAAGGGGAAAAATAGGAATTTGGGGATTCCCCTGGTCTCTCTCCAACTTGTAAAAAATCCTGGGATGGAAGGAAGTGCCACCTTTTGGAGCTACTTACTTTGTTTTCTGCAGTGTCTTCACATACGGAAACTTCTCTCAAAATTTAATCGAAGTGGAATAACAAGAAGTAGGTAGGATAAAGCTATTGTTTCTACTTATTTCAGACTGGCACTGGTCATTTCTGCCTCAAGTGTTTCTGTGGAAGGAGAGTCCAAATGATCTACTGCTATTCTTACTGCAGTATCCAGGTAAATGTCAGCTTGGTTTAAATTAGGGATGCAAAATGAATTTTGCTCTCCCACTGTCAAGCATAAAGAAGCATCGAGTTAGAGAAGCCAGACCTCACCTGTTGGAGCAAGTCAATATCCTACTCTTGTAAATTCCCCAACATAATATCGACCTTTAATACTTCTTCTCCTGTTACTGTCCAGGACATCCAGTTGCTTTTTCGGCATCTAAAGATAAAGATTAGGAACCCCAGATTGCCTGCTCTGATGCCACCAAATGTGAGAGGGCCTTGCTTCCTGTCCCTAGATTTCTCTGCCTGTTGGTCCAGGAGAGAGGGTGATGCTACATGGCTGAAGCCAAATATTAGGGGCAACCAGCTGCAGAGATGGGTACTTGGGATTCAGACCCTGTTGGAATGGGGAGCTGTGTACAATCCTGGGAATTACTTGGGTCTCCCAGGGTGTTTTTCAAATGCCACCTTTAACGGTAAAACATTTTAGGAAGTCTGGAAACTGAATGTTTTAAAGATTTACAGAAGAAAAAAAAATACAGAAGCATAATTGGCTGTTAAAGATAGGAAATGGAGATAATTTTTTTTGCTCTCAGCTTTTGTCCCTGTTAGGGTCCTAGTTGAACTCTCTGCCCTCACGTTTCCTCATGTGCAAACTAGGAGTGTTATATCGTACTTGGTGGGCATTCTTTTGAAGCGTAATTCATGTTTGTCAAGTGCTGGGAGCAGCCAAGACAAAGTCTTCTAGAAGTACCAGAACTGTCTGGCAAGTGGATCTTTGAAGAGGCACTCATAGAATCATAGAACACCAGGTTGGAAGGGACCTCAGGGTCATCTGGTCCAACCTCTTGGCCCAAGCACAGTCTAGACAAGATGGTCCAGCACCCTGTCCAGCTGAATCTTAAAAGTGTCTGTTAATGGGGTACCCACTGCCTCCCTGGGGAGATTATTCCAAAAGCTGATTGTTCTCATTGTGAAAAACTTTCCTCTTGTGTCCAGTTGGAGTCTCCCCAGGAGTAACTTGCACCCATCACCCCTTGTCTTTTCCATGGGACTCCTTGTAAAAAGGAAGTTTCTGTCATCTTTGTCAACACCCTTTAAATATTGGAACATGGTAATAAGATCTCCCCAAAGCCTTCTTTTCTCAAGGCTGAACAAACCCAGTTCTTTCAACCTTTCCTCACATGGCAGCTTCCCAGTCCTTTGGTGGCCCTTCTCTGGACCCTCTCCAGCCTGTCCACAGGTTTTTTGTGTGGTGGGGACCAAAACTGAACACCGTATTCCAGCTGTGGTGTGGCAAGCGCTGAGTAGAGTGGGATAATGACTCCTTTCTCTCTGCTGGTGATGCCCTTGTTGAAGCAGCCCAGCATCCTGTTGGCTCTCTTTGCCCCACCAGCAGCACGCTCTTCACGCCTGTTGAGCTTGTTGTCCACCAGGGCCCCCAAGCCCCTTTCCACAGAGCTGCTCCCCAGCTGGGTAGATCCCAGCC
>JAOTQQ010000041.1:20980349-20990828 GCA_026546715.1 Gallinago undulata
GGTGGGGGGGGGGGTGGGGGGAGATGGGTGTCTTAGAAAAAGGATCCACTTCTTCCCACCCCCCCAGGGCCTTTGATAGGTTGAATAATGGCCCATTTTAGGGATGACAAGCCCTTTGGTAGCGCCAACGCTTTCTCACGTGGTGAATACAGCTGTACAGTTGTAACGGGGCCAACGAATGTGAATGTTTGGGAGAGACGAGCTCGCCTTAATTAAGCTTCTCGGCGTTTATTCACCAAACGTGCAAAAAATAGCTAAATGTGGGCAATTTGCTCTAGATTTCTTAAGGGAGAGGAAAAAAAAAAAGAAAAAGAAGAATCTCTAAGAGGTCGTTAATCAGGATGCTGCTCTCAGCCGCTTCTAACTGTCTGTAATTTGGTTTTAGACAAAAAAAATATTCTTAATTTGATCTGAAACCATTCTTTTCTTCGTCAGCAGCAAAGCAGGGTGAATGATCTGCCTGTTCTTCTTGGCTGCTTTGACCTGATCATGGGCTAATATTTGCCTATGCATAGTCCAGCACCTAAAAATAGCCATTTGTATACCAGGGCCACTAAGTGAGGCATGAAAAATGTGTGTAACTGGGTACAGGAGCAGCAGAGAAGATATTTATTTGTGTCTTTAGGGTCAGGTCTTTTTAAAAAGACTAAGAATATGGGGGGGTGGTTTCCCAAACTCTTATGGATTAGGAGGTTGGACTAGATGATCTTAAAGGTCCCTTCCAACCTGCACGATTCTCTGATTCTAAGTTGGGGTAATAACAAGCTCTAAATGAGCCCTTAATAATCGAATTAGATGGGTAAGATGGAATGCTTTTGTGAAGAGGACGGAGTGACAAGCTGGATGTTGTGCTTGTAAATGGTTTGAGCTGGATTCCGCCTATAAGATTAGGCTTCCTCTTGTCCCTGGAAATGGCGTCTTATAAAACAGACCTTGATCTTGATGAAGTTCTTGGGACAACCTTGATGAAATAGCTCAGATGTTAAATGACTTCTAATGACAATTTAAGAACTGCACACAGAGGACGTTCGCTTCAGTGGTGACCAGGTGGTGACTGGTTGGTAACTCTTGAGTGGCTTTCACAGGCAACGTCATTTTTCAGGATCCTTGGCATCGAGTGGGATAGCTGTTGCCCCGAAGGCTTTGTTTGTTTTTTGCAAGTAAGTTTTAATCCCTGTTGCGCAAACGAGTGCAATCTTGCTTTGTGGGCGTGTGGCAATGTGCGGTGACAGATGAGGAGACCATGCCACAGATGACTTGCAGATAAGAAGAGCCAACCTTGTGCAGCATGGGGTGAGGGTCCGGTTGAGATGAGATATTAAGAAAAAAATTCTTTGGTGTGAGGGTGGTGAGAGCCTGGCCCAAGTTGCCCAAAGAAGCTGTGGCTGCCCCATCCCTGGAGGGGTTCAAGGCCAGGCTGGATGGGGCTTGGAGCAACCTGGGCTGGTGGGAGGTGTCCCTGCCCAGGGCAGGGGCGTTGGAACCAGATGATCTTTAAGGTCCCTTCCAACCCAAATCATTCCATAATTCCCCGCACATGAGTGCTTGGCTGGTGTGTGTGGAACTTGGGGTTGAGCTTTGAGTTACCCCTCCTTCTTTAGCAGGATCAGGGATTTATAATCTTAAGCACTTCAGATCTGTGGCAAGGGTTTTCCAGCCTTGTTCTCCATTCTGGGTCCGCACAAACTCTCCTGCCCTTGTAGGGAATAGAGAGCACTGGCACTGGACAACCCAAAAAGTGATGTTGAGAGGGTGTGTAAACACACCAGCTTGCTTGTGACTCTTGAGCATGTCACCTCAAGTCAGGCTTGCAATCTCCTGTGGGTTCTGCAGGTTCCTGCACTGAGACTTGGCTCTGGGAATGATATGGTGCAAGTGGCTGAACTTCCCAGGAGTGCTGTGCTCCAGTGTGGGTGGCTTTTTTCCCCTCCCAATTTAACCGTATAACGCTTCCCGGTATCCATCCTAAAATTTTTCTCTGGTTAAAACAAAGCAAAACAAAACAAATCTGTCTTCCTGTAGTCATCCATCCTCCTCACGGCTTTTCACTTGGAAGGCTTCTGTCAGTGTCTCCCTCAGCCTGCCTGTCCTCATCCTGGGCTAGTGCTGCTCTTCCAGAGCATCCCGGGAGAGGTGGGATCTCTGGGCTCAGCAGCTCCCACCACACGGTGCTTCACTGGGCTCCAGCTCCTTCCGAGACCTCGCAGAGACACTCGGCGAGTCAGTGAGGGTCTCTAGTATTTTTGACGTAGCCTGCTGCTACTAACATCCTAAAATCAGTTCTGCTTCCCGGAGCGAAGCATACGGTATCCAATTTTCTACAGTTTTGCTGTCTTTCTGCTTCTGGATTACTTCTTTTTAGGTGTTTCCCTTTGCACGTTGACGTTTACTGACTGTTTAAAATGTCTGCTTAGTAGGATTGCTCAATGTTTGTTGCATTAAGCGCTCTTTCCTTGCGTGGCTCCCGTCAGGGAAAGCAGATGATTACAGCCCAGAAATCCCGAGTTCCCACTCCACTTTCTCCTGCGTCCCTGCCGATGGGCTCCAGCCCTTCCCTCCTGCCTCGTGCCAGCACCTCTTGAGACTAAATGTGTCTGGGAGGGGGGCACCACCAACCTCAGCATCACCCAAGGCTCGTGATCTCCAGCTCTAGAGTTTGTTTTGGGGTGTTTGCTCCCATTCTCCTGGTGGTTTGTTGTTTTTTTTTTTTTTTTTTTTTTTTTTAATTTTTGAGAGCTGCTTTTAATTTTCTGAGTGAAATTCCGGGTGGAAGCCTTCAGTAACGCGGAGCTAACGTCACTGGGGAACCCAAGTTGGAATATGAAGAGGCTTTGCCATGTTTAACTGCAGGAACAGACGTGTGTGTGTGAAGTAAATGCTGTCCTATGGGCTCTCCACCCCCTAAAAAAGAAGCAAATGGGGAGTGGAAGAGAGATTGCTGTTTGCATTAAGGTGAAAGGAACACCCATAAAAGCCTGAGAGGGGAAAGGCTTGAAAATTTATGAGTCAGGGGGATGAATAGTCGGGTTATTTTTAAGCTGGCTCATTCTCTCAGCCTTCTGTGTGTTTTAAAGTAGGGATACTCGGTATGGAAACTGGTTAAAACTTAGGGAATTTATGCAAGGAAGTAATCTGGAGTAGTATCTTGCTCTGGTCTTCTTCATATGGCTTTTCTGGCCAGGGAAGGTCACCTGTGGAGTGCTCCAGTGAAAGCAAGGAAGGGCCTCATGTAGGAATGAGGAGCCCAGAAGTGTCTCCAGCAAAGAAGTCCAACTGGAACCATGCCGGGTGCTGGAGCCAGCGGGATGAAAGCACTCCTGCGTAAGGACCAAGTGAGGTGGCAAGATGTCCTGAGGGTGTCAGGGCAGAGCCGAGAGTGGGGGGTTGGGGAAAACTGCAGCATTTTACCACCCAGGAATTATTTTTTGGCAGATGGGTGAAGCAGGTTGTTCTTGGTTTGAGGAATATTTTCATTCCTAATCCATAGCGTTGAGACAACCGTCCCTGCTACAGAAGGGACAATGGTAAGGAAATATCTTTCCTAATTATTCTAACAGAAATGCCCAAAATGATTCTTTAGGCTTGTATGTGAACACACATGTGGGATAAACAGTGTGGCCAGTGAGTACACCATCTCGTCTAGGGCTTGCATGCTGTAATTACTTGCCTAAATTAGATTTAGGGTTGCTGCTCAGAACTTCAGATGATGTCTGTTGCTCACTTATTGATGAGCTTTAGGAAACCTGGGTTCCTCGGGTAAAGTTTTGCAGATGGAACACATTAATATCTGAAAATGCTAGAATTAGGGCTGTTGGGCTTCCTTCCACTGTAGTACATTTAATTGCACAAAAAGGTTCTACCTTACATCTGCTATTTTTTGACTCCTGGTCATTTAACCTTAATGTAGTGTTATTATTTTTTTTCCCCAAATCTGTGCAACTTCTCGGATTCCTGGAGTTGAAGTCTGGAGCAGTACCCCATCACCCCCTGGGTGAGTCATGAGCAGAGCTGGAATCCCAATCCACAATATGAGCTTCTTCAGCTAACCCTGGAAAAGAGCTATATGCAAAATTACCTAGTGAGCTTTTAATTTACTCCCTTGCCCTCTGCAACAGACGGCGATGCTGAAAATCCTGGGGTTTGGTCGTAGGTTTTGAAAGAAACCTCTCGTGGAATGGTTCTTAAAGCTTGGAGATGGGATGACCAGCAACTGAGCCTCAGAGAAAACTTTTTATTCCTTCCTATTTTCTCCTGGTAAGCGATGGTGAACTGTGGTGTCCCTGGGGGGTGTGTTAACATCAGTCGTGCCTGTAGCTGAGCGACAAGCTGTGCTTCCACTTCTTGAGGAGCTCTATACTTGCTGTACGAGGAGGTGCAGGGGTGAGGAACTTGACTCAGGATTTTTTTTGGGTATGTTAGAAGGCTACCACTAAAGTAGAAAGGGAGAAAAGCTGTTAGGAAAGAAAGGGAAGTGTGGGAGAAGCTTAGTGGAGCAAAGGGGTTTTGTTGTTGAGGGGAGGAAACCGTTGTGCAGAGACTAAAGAGTCTGGTCTCCTTCCAAAGTCTCCAGACCCTACTTTTAGCTGCAGAGGTCTGCAGGTGTGTGCAGGTATGGAAAGCAGAGGCAGAGAACTATCTACGATGTGACTGCTGCTCCCCAACCAACCCTTGCTTACGCTCGCATCGCTGCTCTTCTCCAAACTCGGCTTCGCTGCTGGATCCTTGTTCCAACGAGTTCCCGCTTTTACCTGTCCAGCCAATCTGTTTCTCCAAAACCCTTCCCTTGTGTCTCCTCTGAAGTTCTGGTTGATCCGCTTCCTGTGGGCTTCAGCCCCTTTGCATCCTTCCTCAGGATTTTTATCCTGCCAGCAAAGGCATTTGATCTATAAACTCATTATTCGCTAAGAGTTTTCAAAAAAAAAAAAAAGTCTTCCTTGAAGAGGTGTATATGCCCGATATTCCTGGTGTCCGAGTTCCATCTGCCACAGGAGCTTTCCATCCCTGGAGAGCAGCTGGGTAGAGGTGATTCAGCACAGTTCAGTCAGATCCTTACCAGGAGGGAGAAGGATTAGGGGAGGAAGGGCTCACAGCACTGATGGAAGGAGCTGCAACCCTGGCAGTAGTCGCACAAGGGATTAGAGTTAGGGTTTCTTAGTGTTTTTTCCTGCCCTCAGATGTCCTGCGTGTCCAGCCCAGTGCTTCTCCGGTGTGGCAGGAAGGGTTGTATGCTCTGATCAACTTCAGAGTTGTGCTTGAAGGCAAGTTACCCTCTTTACTTCAGTCTCTTTGTGCTGCTAGTCCCTATTCTGTCTTCAGACCTATGGCAAAAACTTTTGGAGCTCCATAGCTTTGTATTGCATCCTAGATCCTGATCTAAGAATCCTCCATTTGCTGGGCTGGTTCTTCACCTTTTGCTATTTTTGGGGTTGCTAGATGGTCTAGAGGGGTTGGACTTGATGATCTCCAGAGGTTCCTTCCAACCTCTGTCATTGTGTGATTACTGGATAAACTATCATTCTGTGTTTTTTTTTTTTTAATTTTTTTTTTAAGATTTTTTTTTTTGCAATTCTAGTCATGGTCTGCATGTTTACTCCAACCTGCAAGGTCTTGCTCGTGTTCCTTTGCAAGAGAACCAGTTTGCTGCCCCTCTCGTGTGATGTATCTCGGTTTATAAACGAAATACAAAACTGAATGTGTGGTTTTATGTTGTGGCTCTCTGATCTGATGCTTTGGTGTGGGGAGAGAAGAAGATGGGGAGATGAAGAGCTCTTCTGCTATTTTTTTTTTTTTCCCTCCTTGTGCTGGCACTGGTGTTTGTCTTGTTCTGCAGTGATCTAATTAAGGAGTCCGCCCTGCAGAAAATTAGTCACTTTTGGCTATTTATGGTCCCTAGGCTGCTTTGCTGTGGGTCAAATGAGTCCCAGTGCTGGTGTGACAGAAGGGAAACTCGGTGGTGTCATGAAGCTGTGTGTTGAGGACACAGTGAAGCCCAGTGGTCACCTTGAGCTGCTCTGAGACCAGGCTGCTGCCAAAAGAATTGCTTCTGCTATCGTTGGTGGCCGTGAGCTCAAGCTGCTTCCCTTGTGTCCCCTCTAGTTGATGTGTGGTGGTGGTGATATGAGTGAGGCCTGCTGGCTACCATGGCTGGCAACTAACTCTGCAAGAAAGACCAGCTGTGGGGCTTGCTGGATCAGCTTGCTGGTTTGACTGAAAAGCAACTGGTGAACAAATCATAGAATGTTTAGAGTTGGAAGGGACCTTCAAGATCGAGTTCTAGCCCCCTGCCCTGGGCAGGGACACCTCCCACCACACCAGGTTGCTCCAAGCCCCACCCAGCCTGGCCTTGAACCCCTCCAGGGATGGGGCAGCCACAGCTTCTCTGGGCAAGTGTCTCACCACCCTCACAACAAAGAATTTCTTCCTCAGATCTCATCTCAGTCTCCCCTCTTTCAGTTTAAACCCATTTCCCCTCATCCTACGGCTTCCCTCCCTGATCCAGAGTCCCTCCCCATCTCTCCTGGAGCCCTCTTCAGGGACTAGAGGGGGCTCTAAGATCTCCCTGGAGCCTTTTATTCTCCAGGCTGAACCCCCCCAACTCTCAGCTTATCTTCATAAGAGAGGTGCTACAGCCTTTGGAGTATCTCCGTGGCCTCCTCTGGCCCCCTTCCAACAGGTCTTTGTCCTTCCTTTGCTGAGGACTCCAGAGCTGGACACAGTGCTCCAGGTGGGGTCTCCCCAGAGCGCAGCAGAGGGGCAGAATCCAGTCCAACCCCCTTGCCAGAGCAGGTCCACCCACAGCAGGTCCCACAGGAACATGTCTAGGTGGGGTTTGAATGTCTCCAGAGAAGGAGACTCCACCACCTCTCTGGGCAGCCTCTGCCAGGGCTCTGCCACCCTCACAGGAAAGAAGTTCCTCCTCATGTTTAGGTGGAACTTCTTACATTCAGGTTTGTGCCCTTTCCCTCTTGTCCTGTCCCTGGGCACCACTGAAAAAAGACTGGCCCCATCCTCTTGACACCCACCCTTTAGGTATTTATCGGTGTTGATCAGATACTACTCTAGTAATCTTGGAAACTAACCTAGAATTGGTCTCCTTGTAACTTTGCTTTTATTTTTTTTTCCCCTCAAATTTTTTTTTCAGCACAAATTCTGCCTGAATAGAGGAAGTAGATCTGAGCAAGAATATGCTTCATAAGTGCATATTGTTTTAAAGTTGTGTTTTCTGCAGAAGTTGATTTATATCTTAATTTTTCAAGCTTTCCTTATGGGGTAATTAGGAGGCATGTGGGGGGGCGCTGATCCGAACTTCCAATGCTCAGTCCTGTCCTGTATATATTCTTACTGACACTGGATTTCCTGTGGCCTGAGGTTTTCCCAGTGCTCCCAAAGCTTGGAGCGATGATGTGGGTTCTGGCCAGTGGACTAAACCTACCAAGATGAGCCTATGGTGAGGTGGTAAGAGCAACCTCCTTTGTTCTTCCCATGGTCTGACTTCTTCTAAAGGAAGGTTTTTGCTTGGAGGAGGAAGAGAAGTCCAGTTGCGGGCCCCCTGTCCCACTCGGAGAGGAGCTGGTGGGGAGTACTGCTGGAAACCTCTTCTGATGTTTGTTCCTCTAGTGGAAGCTGTAAACCTTTCTCAATCAAAAAAGTCTTTGAGAAGTTGGGATGGGACAACTGTGAGGATGGGGTGTCAAAAGAAGGGGGAGAGCAGCCAATAGAAAAAGAGGGATGGGGCAGGAGGCTGATGAGATCAAACAGGGAGCCAGAGAGGTGCCAACCTACTGTGGGTGCTGCTTTCCAGAGCATCCAGGCAGTTGGTGGATGCTGGTCTCCCGTTATTGGAATTGCATCTCTAGATAAAGGGTGTTGCTGGAAATTCCTCTGAGCTTCCCTTTTTTTCTGAGCCATGGCTGGTCAACACGCTTGGGATAAGTTGAGGAGTCCCTAAATGAAAAGGGTGTTGGGGAGGTGGCAATGAAGACCTTGGAAGGAAGTTGTGGTGGAGCCTGATGAGGAGAGTGCTGGTGTAAGTATCCGTAGAAGTCTCCACCTCGCCAGGAATGGGGTATGTGTTGAGGACATGGTGAACATTAGGGGAATGATGGTGACTCTGGACTGGGCACTGGTGAGGCCTCACCTCTAGTGCTGTGGTCAGTTCTGGGCCCCTCACTACAAGAAGAACATTGAGGTGCTGGAGTGTGTCCAGAGGAGAGCCACCAAGCTGGGGAGGGGTCTGGAGAACAAGTCATATGAGAGGCTGAGGGAACTGGGCATGTTTAGTTTGGAGAAGAGGAGGCTGAGGGGAGACCTCCTTGCCCTCTGCAGCTCCCTGAAAGGAGGGTGGAGAGAAGTGGGGGTTGGCCTCTTCACCCAAGGGAATGATGACAGGAGCAGAGGAAATGGTCTGAAGTTGGGGCAGGGGAGGTTTAGATTAGATCTTGGGAAGAATGACTTTGCTGAGAGGGTGGTCAGGCACTGGAACAGCCTGCCCAGGGAGGTGGTGGAGTCACCATCCCTGGAGGGATTTAAGACACGTGTAGACATGGCACTTCAGGGCAGGCTCTAGTGCCTGAGATTTGTTGGTTTGTGTCTGTTTGTGGGGGTTTTTTTTTGGTTGCTTTTTATTTTGTGGTTGGACTTGATGATCTCCAAGGTCCCTTCCAACCATGAAGATTCTGTGATTCTGTAACAGTGCTGTCTCTTCCTGTGCTCCCTGATGGACCCAGGGCTCAGTGGGACCTCAAATTGATGTGGAGCGAGGGCTGGTCTGGAGGGTACGTGACCTGCTGCCTTTGGTGTGGGGCTGCTGGCATCAAGTCAAGGGTGAAGGCTCTGCTGGATCTTCTGTGAAAGCGAACTGGGGGGACACTCATGGGGCCAGGGTAGCGAAGCGCAGCAAACCACAGAATCAGATGGGGTTGGAAGGGACCTCTGGAGATCAGCCAGTCCAACCCCCTGCCAAAGCAGGGCCACCCGCAGCAGGTCCCACAGGAATGTGTCCAGGTGGGGTTTGAATGTCTCCAGAGAAGGAGACTCCACCACCTCTCTGGGCAGCCTCTGCCAGGGCTCTGCCACCTTCAAAGTCAAGAAGTTCCTCACGTTTAGGTGGGGCTCTTAAGTTTGAGTTTGTGCCCATTTCCTCTTGTCCTGTCCCTGGGCACCACTGAAAAAAGCCTGGCCCCATCCTCCTGACACCCACCTTTAAGCATTTATAGGTGTTGATCAGATCCCCCCATAGCCTTCTCTTCTCCAGACTGAAGAGCCCAAAGTCCCTCAGCCTTTCCTCATCAGAGAGATGCTCCAATCCTTCAACCAACCCCCACCAGGACACGTTCCTGTGGGACCTGCTCTGGGTGGCCCTGCTCTGGCAGCAGAGGGCTTGGACTCGGATGATCTCCAGAAGGTCCCTTCCAGCTCCGACAGCTCCCTGATTCCCGTGAGCTGAACCCTTGTGGGGACTTCCATCCTTTGCCTTCCTCTTCCCAGCCCTCAGGGGGTGGGTTCGTGGAAGCGGGGGGGGGGGTGGGGGGGTGGGGGGTGCCCGCTACCGGAGCCTCGATCCCTCCCTCCCTCCCTCCGTCCGTCCTTCCTTCCCGCGGCGCCGCAGCGCCCCCTGCCGGCCCCGCACGGTCGGTGGTGAGAGCCGGTGCTGCTGCCCCCTCCTCTTCCTCTCGGGGGGACGGGGGACGGGACCGGGTCTCCCCCCCCCCTCCCTTTAGGGGTTAACGCCGCTTCACCTCAGCCGCCCCGGGAGGAAGAGGAGGAGGAGGAAGGGCGGGGGGGGTGGTGGTGGTGAGTGCTGACATAAGATGCTCCCCCCGCTCCCATTACGAAACGCCCTGGGGGGGGGGTTGTGTGTGTCCTTTTGAGGTGCGACCCTTCTTCCCCCCACCGCCCCCCCCTCGAAGTTTCATTAAGGATGTGGGAGCCGCCTGGGTTATGAATGGGAGGGTGTCCCCCCCGCCCCCCCCCCGCCACCCACCGTTATGAATGGGAAGGGGCTCCATTCATCCCCGAGCCTTTGGGACTCCTCACTTCGGGCTGTGACCCGGGTCGAGAGGAGGAATTTGGGGGAAGGGGGGGGGACGGGGACACTGCAGCCTCCTCCTGCGATGGGGACATTGTGCGGTGGGGGGGTGTGTGTGAAGGGGGGCTTTCTCTGCACCCCCCCCCCCCACTGCCAGGGGCAAGGAAGTGGAGTGAAATCAATTGTAGCTGGAATGTTTAAGGAGGTTTGATGGGGAGCCCCCTTTTCCTGGGAAAAGAGAAGGGGGCCCCCCTTTTCCTTGGGAAAAGGGGAAACGGGGGGGCAGGCCCCCTTTTCCTGGGAAAAGGGGGGGGAGAAGCCAATATTGTAAGTTTTCAAAGGGCTCGCAGTGAAATCCAGAATGCACCAATGGCTGTTTCTTTATTTAGGAGTGGGGAAGGGAAAGGGTGGCATTGCCTGAACTTTTTCCTTCAATCTTTAATGCCCACACG
>JAOTQQ010000041.1:21049450-21076299 GCA_026546715.1 Gallinago undulata
GGTGGTGGAGTCTCCTTCTCTGGAGACATTCAAACCCCACCTGGACACGTTCCTGTGGGACCTGCTGTGGGTGGCCCGGCTCTGGCAGGGGGTTGAACTGGATGATCTCCAGAGGTCCCTTCCAACCCCATGTCATTCTGTGATTCTGTGAAACGCAGTTGCAGATAGGCTGACATCAAGAAATGATAGCTCTCTGTAAAAGATCAATGAAATGGTCTGTAATGAAGCTCTCCCTGCAGTTAGCTGTGAGGATTCTGGAACTTAGGAGCTGGAGGGTTAGGCGTGAAAGAATTTGACTTAAAAACACAGCCCTCCAAACCGAGGGAACTGTACCCCGAACTCTGTGGTAGTGTTACGTGTATTTGTGAAATAATTGTAAAACAATCAAGCAAAAAAAACCTCAACAAGGTTTCTTTGAGCTGGCACTTTTCGTTTCGTCCAGCGTCTGGCTGCTCTGTCTGAAGTTACGTCTGATCCTTCAGAGTCTTGGGAACATCCATGTTTTCAACTGCCTCACTGGTTTTGCTGGGGAAGGTAGTGTTCCTTCCGGAAAATGGTTACGTGAAGGAGTTCAGTAACCACCAACTTGAAGGTGCTCCTCTTAGGGTAGTTCTTCTTCTTCTTCTCACTTTCTTCTTCCTTTATTAGATTGCCTTCAGAGAAAGAAACGCCATCATCGAGCTCTCTGCCATCCCACGTGCTAATTCCTCTAGACTCACGTTTTTCAGCGTTTCAGCATTTATGAAATATCCCCCCATTACAGAACTAGCTGTCTCTAAATAAGAGCTACCTAAAATTTGGAGTCTTCACCTGGGAGATGTTTATTCAGTCCTAGAGGTTTGTTGTTGAGCTGCCCGTTTCCTAAATGGCACGGTGGAGATTATAGCAATTAACGGCAAGAGCGTTCACAATTTTGGATAAAGATCACGCAAGCGCGTACGGACACTTGTTTGGGGCAAAACTGCATTTCTGCCATTGATGATTTTCTTTGAATTAATGCTGGGAATATTTGTGTGTACGACGTATAAGTTTGTCAGACCCGAATAGGGCTGCAGAAGGGCCCTGCCGGCATTTTTCCGATAGAGTCCTTGCGCTGCTGGAACAGTCTGAGCGTGGACTTGGCTGGGTGAGGTGAGGCTGACTCAGAGCTGCCTTCTGTTATTTTATTCTTTAAAAAAAAAAACACAAAAACCCACAACCAAACAACAGGTACTTTTTTTTTCTGTACTTAAAGATACTGAATATTCCTATATCTCTTTTCACGCAAGGCAAGGTGTAAAAACACAGATAGGAAAACCAGTTTTGCCCTGTTTCACAGATATTGGAAATTCTCTTAAAATATTGGTTTTAATGGAAACAAATGGAAGTGATAGCGAGCATGAAATCCAGTTTTCCTGTCAGTTTTCTTCTGTGGAAGGGGAAAAAAAAATCCCCAACATTCTGCCTGTCCAGCTGAACTTTAGGAACAGACTATTTAACACAGCTGGTAGCGAGAGACTTCTTGATTTCGACCTCCACTGTGTACCTATTGTAATAGGCTGTCAAAGCCTTCACAGTTTTTAAATTTATAGAAGCCAAACAATTATTGTAGTCTATTTTTTTATGCTGTCACTTAGATATCAGCAGTAACCAGCGGGTTCGTGATATGCTGTTAGAGCTGCTTGGTGGGTTGCAGTTGGGATTGAGACCCTGAATTGAATTTGTATGGATTTATGACAAACTTTTTTTCGAATGTGGGGTCCCCTCTGCGTAACGATGGGAGAACCCCTGCTGGTTTTTTTTCAGACCATTTATGGGTTGCCTAAGGGAAGGCAATTGCAGTCCATGTCCGTGTGTCCATATGTGGAATGATGCATGGCTTTAGGCTGCCTTTAGAGGCAAGAAACCATACACTGCTTTTTGTCAAGGGATCTGTCGGAGAGATCGTAAAAGATCTTCTTGTGTTGAGCTAGTCTTAAAATCAGCCCAAATCATTCTTAATCCAGTGCTAATAAAATAAATAGTTGTTTCCACATCTCTTCTGAAGCATTAGTGTATGAAAGAGCTCTGAAGTCTTATAGACTGTAGACTATGGAGTCTAGGTTGGAGGCTTTTTGAAGTTGCATCTGTTTCATAGAATCATAGGATTGTCCAGGTTGGATGGGACCTTTAAGATCATCGAGTCCAACTGTCCACCCAACTCTGATAAAAACCATCCCTAAACCATGTCTCTAAGCACTATGTCAACCCGGCTTTGAATTCTCTCCAGGGATGGTGCCTCAACCCCTTCCCTGGGCAGCCCATTCCAAGGCTTAATAATCCTTTCTATGTAAAAATTTTGTCCTAATCTCCAATCTGAACCTCCTCTGGTGCAACTTGAAGCCATTTCCTCTTGTCCTATCACTTGCTCCTTGGGAGAAGAGACCCAATCCCCCGACCAACCCCATTTAGCTTGGTGATGTTTGAATACTTATATTTGGCTTCTGGGGCAGCGCTGAGAGTTAAGTGATGGCACCAACTGACTTCATGAGAGTAAGGTCCGTTCCACTCCTGCCCGTACGGTCCCTCATTGAAGCTATCATGCAGAATGGCTGACGGCAGAATTATTCTGAAGTACCAATAAAATACAAAACACAGCCCTTCTCTACCTATTTTTTTTTTTGTGGGTCAGTTGCCATCAATTGAAATTTTGTTTTCTTTTGTGATTTTTCTCCTTTACCCTTTCAGGAATATGTTTTATAATTAAAAATCCAAACAAACAACCCTTCCCCAAAACTAGATTCAGTCCTATGTGAGGGCTAAGGCAGTGGTGATAGCAATATGAACAGTTTGCTTTGAAATAAAAGTGCTTACAGATGTTTTGTGCTCCTATATGTCCTGATTTCTTGTTTTCTGTGTTTGTTTTTTTTCTCCCATACTACTCAAATGTCTTGTGTTTTAAGCTATTGGGGTAATTTGGTATCAGTGGGAGTATCCTTACATTTTGGCACAATTAGTGTTTTATTGCCTCCTCCTCACCGGTGTTCTCCAGAACTTTGTTGGAACACCTTTTAAAGATGTGAAAAGTGGCAATAATTTATATTTCTTGTCTGATCTGTCTCAGGTGTCGGTGATATGACATTTATTAACAGGGCTGGTTGGGTGCAGGGTAGGATTTGGCAGAAGCTGAACTTTGACGACATTATTTCTTAAAGGGAGAGATTTTGGATTTATATCACGTTTTAGAATGGTAGTAATTAGTAGTAGGAAAAATAACAAATTTTGTCAAAGGTTTGGATCAATACTTGATTTGTTTCCCCTTGTCAGAGCTGCTCTGTCTGCAAACTGGGAGGCTTATTTTAGGATTACTGCTCTGGAGAATCTCTCAACCAGGTTGTAAATGGATTGCTCAGAGTCATAGTGAAGGCAGGAGCTTCTGGAGCCTGGGGAGGGGGTCCAGGCTCCTTTCACACTCCTTTTCAGTGTGAAAACATCTGTGTAATCAGCAAAAAAACCAAATATCTTCTGGGGATAGGAATACTAGGAAAAAATTTTAAATGGAAAGGGTTCTGAAGCCTTGGACTGGGCTGCCCAGGGCAGTGGTTGAGGCCCCATCCCTGGAGGGAATTCAAAGCCGGGTTGACACAGTGCTTAGAGACATGGGTTAGTGATGGTTTTTATCAGAGTTAGGTGGATGGTTGGACTCAATCTTAAAGGTCCCTTCCAACCTGGACAACTCTATAATTCTACAATTCTAAATGTTTTCTGTAGGTAACATAAGGTAGGGAAGTTATTATCACTAGTTCTTTTCAGTGCTCTTGTTCCTCCACAATTTAATTTGAACATAAAATCAGCAGTTCAGTAAGCCTGGCTAAAATGCATTGGATGTTGTCTTGAGTCTTGGCCCAGGGTAGTAAATTTAGTCAGTCTTGAGGAAGACAGATGGATTTTGGGTTTTTTTTTGTGGGGAGAGAAAGATCATGGGTATTACCATAGTACTCCGCTTCTCTAACGTTCTTTGGAGGCCACGGGTGCTGCAGAGCGGTGAAGACACTTCTTTTTTTTTTTTAAATTTTTTTTATTTACTCTGACTGTGCTTATGCTACCAGCTGGGTAGGTTCACCAGATTCAGTGCACACACACACACACACACACACACATTACTTGACAGAGCCAAGTCGTCCAGGTAGAATAAAAATAACCTGCCTACGCAAAGTATGGTCTCTGCTTCCCCTGGTCCTGTGTTGGGGTGGAGGGGGTGGCAGCTGCTCCTGGGAGGAGGAGAAGGCTTCCCTCTGCCCGTCTGCTGTCTGCATTCTCAGCCATCAGGAATGTTTTCTTTCTTTCTTTTTTTTTTTTCTTTTTTTTTTTTTTTTGCAGATGACACGACTGGTGCTGCCCGGCATGGTGGAAAGGTGAGTCACGCTAACACTATCCAGACAAAGTCATCATTATTTATAGGGGAGAATCCTTTCTTGAAAAATTCATTACTGTGACTAATCAGCCTAGTCTCCATGTTTTAATGGCAGAGTAATGCTGGGTGAGTCACGCTGATGGTGCATGAATCATCAGACGGTGGAAGCCTTTTCCACTCGATTCCCTTTTTATTTTTCCTCTCCCTTCTCCACTGTTGTGGTGATTCCTTTTAGAACAGAATTAAAAAGCCCGTCTGACTCATCGGCACTAACTCAACAACCTGCTATTCTGAGGGGGTGGTTACAGTTCCTGGGAATAACCTTCTTAAGGCTATTTCTCTAAGTCATTGTAAGTAAAATGGATGCAAAGAATATGTTCTCATTATACAGTAGGAGGTATATTGAGGAAAGGCTGTGATTGTTTGGAAAAGCAGAATTGAAGACCAGCTCTTTAAAATAAGAGTTAGTGCACACCACTGTCGCTGGGGAAGACGTGAACTGACTTCTCAGCTGGCTCCCAGGTGACACTACAAGGTGCACGGGTTCCGTGTGGTCCCTCCAGGCTGTTTTCTGGCCGATGTGGACTGCCCCAGGCCGTGGGCCATTTTTGTTGGGGTGCTAGCCCAAAGCCAGGACTGAGCTACACTTGTGTGATGAGGAAAGCTGGGTAGAACCACGCACGACAGTCACCGTGGAATCGCCTCCAAGCCAATACCGTGGGAGGAGCATGTATATGGGGCAGACCTCCCAATCCAACCAAGATGAAGAAAAAAAAATATTGGTGTTTCAAGTTTCTTGGTGGGTACAAAACTGTCAGAGCCAGAGGGGAGTCGGTGTCTAGCACTTCAGGGTGAGGGCAAGCTTAGATTTTCCAGGTAATTGAGAGAAAAGAATGAGTTATTTCATGTAAAGAAGCTTGAATTAGAAAAGAAGACCCAAGACAGAGCTCTGCTTTATTTCCCGATAAATCTAGAGCAGAGGATGAGGATGATAGTACAGTGGTGGTGGCAGCTACTCGGGGTTTGCAAGTCAAAAATTACTCCTTGCCCCTCTACTGTTATTGATAGATAAAAGGACCTGCCTTCTGTGAAACCACTGCCCTCTGAAGATGCCCATGTGCCCAAAGCCATTCTACTTTTGAAGGATTTAATGCCATTTTGTTGTTGATTTTTTGGGGACTTTGAAGCTCTAACAATTTTTTTTTTTTGGCCTCAGTTTCTTCTGCATCTAAAGAAATGTGGTGGTTATCCATTTGGCAGAGTTGAATCTACAGATTAGATCTAGGATTCTGTGGTCGCTTCAGCTTCTCGGGACAGGATGATGCATCCTCTACTTACAGAATATCCTCTCTGTTTTTTCCCGTTTTTTAACCAATTTGAATGAAAAGCAGCAAACCAGGATCCTGCTGGCTTGTAGTTCCACCTGCCCTTGAGTACACCACGTCGTGTTTCTTCTCACTTCTCTTAACTATGCGATTACCTTGGGAATCTCACAGATACATGTTCAAAGAAGCTTGGAAAGAAAAGCTTAATAGTGGTTAAAAAGGAAAAAAAAAAGTACCCATCTTGAACTTCTTCCCGTGTGTGAGAAGCCACTTTGAATGAATATTCAATTTAAAGGGAGCCTTTGGTTGCTGTCCCAAGGAAAAAAAAAAAAACTGGGAAAAAACTTCCTTTTTTTTTTTTTCCCCTGTTTGGTTTTGTGAAGTCAGTTGGGTTTGCAACGTCGGAGGCTGCCAACTCCTGCCCAGTCACAGCTCACAGGCCATTAACGCCGCAAAGAGCCTGGAACCACGGGAGGACGTGGCCGTCCAGCAAACCCCAGAGCCAGGGACGAGTGGTCGCTCTACTTGGCTGCTCTTTGGGCCGACCATCAATTGCCCACGTGGGACAACGGGTTAGGAGAAAGGGCTCCCAGCTCTAAGAATAAAACTCAACTAGAAACCCTGTCGTTGCTCCTCACCTTTTTTTCAGCTAGGGTAGCGTGTTGGGGAGATAGACGTCACGTTGGCACTCCAGAGCATCGTGCAGCTATAGTGCCTACTTTAAGTACTTGAGCACAGGTTTTATGGCACTATATTACAAGACAAATATGGAAATAAAGCGGATTTTACGTGCTTTGCATCCAGGTCCGTCAGGAGAAAACACAACCGCATCTTGGTGCGTCTGTTACTTTTTATTTATCATAAACATAACCCCGTTAGATGAATGCCGCTTCTGGGAATGGCATTTAGATTCTCTGCTGTGGCTCCTCTCCCTGTGCTCTGAACACTCCAAGTGACAATTTATAATCTGTGGCTTCCTATTACACTTAAATGAGCAGCTCCTCTGTAAATTTTCAGGCTACTCTCTTAAGGTGGGAGACTCCTAGAACTGAAAACTGAGCCTTGATGTCTTAAAAAAAAAAACAACAAAAAAACCCACCACAACAAAAAACCAACACCCCAACCACCCCCAAAAATCAGTTGGCTGTTTCTAGACAAATATCAAACTATGGTATTTATTGCCAGGGCAGTAGCAAGTGCATAATTACATTACAAAGGAAGCTTGCTCTTTCCACTTGGCGTGCAGCTGGAGCAGGCGCTGGTTGCCACAGCAACAGGGAGATGGCTAAATATAGCCTCCCTGGCGCTGGACCGCTTAAGGTAGAATGATGGGGAGGTGCGAGGGTGTGGGTCCAGCTCTCCTCATCTTCACCTCTTCACCAACTTTCTTCTTTCTTTGGTTTTTTCTTCTTTTTTTTTTAAGCGCTCAGTTGAGTTGGATGGAGCCAACGTTTCTTCTTCGCGCTGTTCTTCGTTTCCTTCCACAGTTCCTCTAAGAAGCAAAATTGTAATTGGAGTAATTGGAAGTGTCCCCCCTACACACATGCTTCTGGGTTTCCTTTTTATCTGGAGGTTTTAGGTCATGAGCTTTTAAGGCTAGGGCTGTTTTCTTTATAAATTTTAAAAAAAAATATACCAACCACAAAACCCACAGGGGCATTGACTGCTTCAAAGAGACAGATATGTGGAGCTTCTGCCAGGGGCTGCCACTCATCTCTTGTGTTTCCAGGAGGGTTTTCTCCACTGGGTCAAACCACCAATTCAGTGCACCTGGATGATGGTCACTGCTGCTGGAAAGCTGCGGTCCAGCCAACGCTGGAGACTCGGGCTTCACAGCCTGAATGCCAATCTCTCTTCTAAAGCTTCAGTTTGTTTTATAAGCACGAGGCTCGTGCTTATCCACATAAATTCTTATCCCTTTTCAAATCCCGTGAAGCTTGTGTCCTCAATTAAGTTTTGTGGCAAGTACTCCTGTAGCCTGAACGTGGGAAGAGCCCTTCCTTTTATCGGATCTAAATTTCAGTCTCTCATTTAAATAAATGTCATCTTTCTTTTGTATTCTGAGAGAATAAATCAAGATCTTGATCTTTGTCATTCATTAGTCTGTATACTCTTATCATGGCTGCTCTTAATAGTCTCTTAAATAGCTAAATTGCACCAATCTTTTCACCTCATCGATGTATCAGGGTTTTTTTTTCTCCTTTCCCCCTTTCTTAAATCATCAGGTTCTTACTATTTCTGCCCTACATTTGGAGGGATAGAAGTGTTGTGTAGCCTGTACTACCAGATTTCAGTGGTGGTGGATCCGATCCCTGCCATTCCCACCGTCCTGTTCTTTGGCTGGTTTTGGTGACTGCTGCACGAAGGAGAACTCCCTGTGGACTTTGTGTGGGTTTTCCAGGGAGCATGTAGTTGATTTGGAGTCCTGCAAGGATTGCAATTAATTCATGTTATTTTCTTTAGCATCCATTGTTGGTTTTGTTAATCCTGATTATTTTTTTTTTCATCTGCTATTCCGTAGTCTGTTCATAGAGCAGTCTGCAGTCTTTACAAAGTTCCTTATAGTATTTTCCAATCTAGTAATCTCTTAAAAACGGCACGAATACTCATTTCACTGCTAATACCCATTTGAGCTCATGAATAAATATCACAAGCACCACCTGTCTTGGTATGAGAAACTTCTGGCATCACTGTTAACCTTTTGCTGTCGTGAGAACTCGTGATTAATTTGTGGTCTCATTTTCTCTGTACTGCATATTTTGATCCGCTCTGCTACTTTATTTCACCACCCAAGCCTTGCAGGTAACCCCTGAAAAATGCGATGAACTTTGGCAAAGGGTTTGGAAATCCTGAATGACTGAAATGATGCTTTTCTGTCCCGTTAGCCGTCTCATTTCTGGAGGTGAATCAATCGCAGATTTAATTCACGCTTGTATCGTGGCAGAAGCCACATTGGTTTGAATTTGTTGTCACGATTTGCAAAGAGTTATACTGTTTTAATTTTTAAGGAGCAGTTAAGCTCAGGTGTTTGTTTTCAAGAGGGCTATTTAAATCATTGTGGGAGCAGTGGCAAGTTGCTTGAATTTACAACAGGGCAAGAAGAAGCAGAGATGCATCTTTCACTGTGTCAGGCTCTCTGGTAGCACCTTCTAACACTCTCCTTGCCCTAATTTGCCTGAAGCTTTTAGAATGAATTCTTGTTTCTACCTAGTCCTGCAATAGGCTGCCCAGAGAGGCTGGTGGGGTCTCCTTCTCTGGAGACATTCAAACCCCACCTGGACATGTTCCTGTGCAACCTGCTCTGGGTGGCCCTGCTCTGGCAGGGGTTCGGACTGGATGATCTCCAGAGGTCCCTTCCAACCCCATGTCATTCTGTGATGCTGTGATACGTCTGTTTTTGTAGGTAAAACTAGTCATAAACGGGCTCAAAATCAGGCAGTGGGTTGGGAAATCCAGGAGTTTTACCTTCTGTCCCACCTGCAGGTGTTTTGGAAGCGCTTAGCAGAGCGGGTGGTAGCTCGTTTCAGCCTGGTACCCTTACCTAGATATTATTGTGGAATATTTTCAGTGTTGCTGTCATACAGCAGTAAAACAACTTACTTTCTCTAGTCATCCACTGAATATCTTCTGTGCTGTACTAAAACGCCTCTATTTGAGCAGTAGATTCAGGTCCTTCCTATCTTGAAGATCCATCATGAAGTAACCTATGGAAGATAAAAGGGATTGCCAAAGTGTAAACTATACACAAACTTGTATAGACATTTCTGCTACCTTAGCCTGACATTTAGAAGTTGCCTTTTGGGCTTGTGCCAGCTTCACTCAACCGAATTCGTATAATTTAGCCCAATTTGTGTGTGTATATGTATGTATGGAACTTGATTCTCTTGCTGTGTCGACCTTAAGAGTTATTCCCTATTTACACCAGTTGCTTGAATGCTTATATTGTGCTTCAAGTCATATTGGTAAATTTCAATTTAGGATTTGGCTGGGTTTTTTTTAAAGATATCTGAATCTCAGCCGCATCCTAAAGTTTTTCTTTAGGCTTGCAGTAATTTTATGAAACGTGAAAGGCATTTCCTTTATGTCATGATGATAATGTGTCTTGGCTGCCTTTCAGATCAAAAGGGGTAATTCTGAATATCTCCTCGGCTGCTGGGATGTACCCAACTCCGCTGCTGACTCTTTACTCTGCAACCAAGGTAAGTGTTCTTTTCCACGCTGAAATCAAGTGTCAAACACAAGCCAACATCACAGCAACGAATGTTTTGGTGTCCATCTAGTGGTGCTTTCATGAACTAAAAGTTTCTAACTTAAATTTTTTCCAGTAGTGGAAGCGGAAAGGTTGAGAGAGAAATGAATGCAAGGGTTTACTGGCGTGGAAACAACTATTTTATGTATTTTGTCATGCATTCTGCTTTAACGCGGAAAAGGATGCTAGAGAATCAAGCAAGATTAGTGTGAGGTTGAGAAGGGGCATTGACTGAAGTTTAACACACTTTCTTATTTTGCCTTTGAAACTTTTTTCCCTAATCTTACTGAAGATGCGTATCTTCAACATATAATGTATATATATTTATTTAAGTAGGACTCTTCTGGTGCTTGCTGGAAGCAAACATTTTTCCTCCTTTTTTTATTAGTTGCCTTAAATTTAGCATTTTAAGGTAAGAGAAAGGACACAGCTTTAGGGTCTCACCATCACCAAATAGCTTCCCTTGATCTGCTATCTATCTGTCCTCCTAATGCAGCCTAGAATGTCGTTTGATGTTCTTGCAGTGTGTGGACTATTGGCTTATCTTCTCCCTGGAAGCCACCATAAATTCCAGGTTCTTTGCAGCAGAGCTGTGACTTGACCAAAAATTAAGGCATGATGTTAACTTACTCCATATGTGGAACTTGGCACTTTGCTCCGTGCCAGTCCAGAAATCTCTTGATGTTTAATAATAAAGTTTCTCAGGGTCTCTCTGGACTGAAGCTCTGTCGTGTCAGCAACTCCATCTAATGTTGGATGAGGGTGTGCTTTGTGTCATCATCTAGGTCACTGCCAGGGGATACAGAAGAATATGGGCTTCTTCATTGATTTGTAGGGTTCTCGGCTTGTTATCAGCCAGTTCCCAAGATATTGATCATGGCCCTTTGAGCCTGGTGGTCCAGCCAATTTTCAGTTTGGCCAGCAGTTTGTTCTTTCAGCTCGACTTCGAAGTGAGAATGCTGCAGCAGATGGTGTCAGAAGTTTTACTGAAGTGAAAATGTATCTATACACACACATACATATCTTAAAAATCTGTTTTCCTCATCTACAAAGCTTGTCCACTCCGCTGGAGAAAGAGATTTGGTTGGTCAAACGGGATTTGCTGTTGGTAAATCTGTGACTGTTTCTGATGTATCTTCTTGTCCTTTGTGTAATTGGAAATGGTTTCCAAGAGGAGGGCTCCATGATCTTTCCACAAGCTGAGTTAATGCTGATGGGATTATTCTTGCCTTTTCAAGGAGGGCTATGTTAGCCCCCTTCCAGTTTTGTCAAAGACCTACCCCAGTTTCTGTAATTCTTCAGATACTGCAGGCAGCAGACTTGTGCACATATGGACTTGTTCCTTCAGCTCTCTTGAGTGAATCCATGGTGGCTCCATCGAGCTTCTCTGAGTAGTCCCTAAATTGCTGCCCCTGCCTGTCTCTTCCATTAAACAAAGCTGGCTCATGCAAGAGGCACGTGAGCCCGCTTTGGATACACAAAGGCAAGAGAAGTGTTGAATAACTTAACCTTTTTTTACCCTTTATCTCTAAATGGTCTCCCTCGTCCATCAACAGACCCCCACTTCTCTGAAATGCCTCTTGAAACTGGTGTACCTGTAGGTGATACCATACCCTCAAAGTCCTTTGCTAATCTTTTCCTAGCTTGGTTTTTATTTCTAAGTACCCAATAATGTTTTATGTTCCTCTTTTGTTACTTCTCCTTGTTTCTGTGTCTCCTACGCTCATTTTTAGTTTGTCAAGAAGCTCCCCACTTAATGCAACACATCATCTAGTGAAATGCCCTGTCGTCTTCCACAACAGGCTGGTTTATTTTACCAGCTCATAAGTTACTACTTTATTTCTTGTGGAATTTATATGCTCTGGTTTCTCTTTGTGTCAGTTTTGTCTTTCTACAGCTAGTCTTTTTTTTTTTTTTTTCCTGAAAATACTTATAGGGGCTTCTAAAATGTTTGCCTAAAAGGTCTCCAGTTAATGCTGTAAAGACAGAATATGGGTGTACACAGTGTGGAACTGAAGTATACATGATAAAACTAAAAGCAAGAGACATTTACACTGGTATGAGAGCAGTACAGCACTACAGCTTTTTCAGGTGCACCTGGTAATTTCCTTAAATACTTCAAGAATTGTAGAGTCTGAGCAGAACCTTGACAGGATGAAGAAACCATCAGTAGTGTCATTTGCGTCAGAACAGACCTATGTTTCCTTGAGACTCTTTGTATTTCCAGAAAGGAATCGATGCATGCTATTTTATTCATACTAAAGGAGGGGTTATTTAAGTTTAGAATTCATAAAAGCCTGAATTAGTTTTAGCTGATATAATTTATTCTTGAAATAGCTGTTTCCTGAGAGCCCAGTTCTTTGTTTTAATACGAAAGGTCACTTTTCCTTGTGGCAGCGCCTTCAGCTTTATGGAACGAATCGAGCTTCTGATTTCAGTGATAATATGCCTTACGCTGCTTTGGTTAGTCTTTTTTTTTTTTTTTTTTTTTTCCAATGAGAATCTCAAATATTTCCTCCCCTCCCCCTAAGAAACTCAATTACAGGTTAAGTAATCTGCTTATTTTCAGCACTGCTCATCTCCTACCACAGCAAGATTAGTAAGCATGAAAGTGACTCCCCTAATGTAGCTATAGAAAGACTGTATCTGCAATTTCTAGGGTTGATTTTTTTTTTTCCCTTGTCTGTATAGAGGGGATTTAAAGTATAGTATCCTTCAGGTCTAAGTCAATGGCTTTGGCTAATTATCAGGAACAGGCACAGTCCCGGTGTTTTTAACCTTCTCACGGAGATTCCCTGTTTTACAAGGAAACAAGGTACTTTAAAGGAATCGCAGTCACTCCACTGATCCTACTTGGCCCCCTTGTTTCACTAAAACAAGAAAGCAGAGCAGAACCTGATATTTTTGTCTCGCTGGACAGCAGGAGGGAAAAGTGGAAAAGGGGGTTTAGAAGAACCTCAGGGAGGGGGAATCTTCTCGGCATGGTTATGGAGGTGGCTGTATCAGACGTGAGGGCATCTTGAAGGCAGGTACTAGCATCCACATTTTCATCCCTTTCGCTTCATCCCTTAAGCTTTTCGTCTTGTAACTTCTAAAGCTTCCGGAAGTTTGGAAGAGAATGTGTGGAGGTGGACTTTCAGGACTAGGAAGGTACATCACCATAAGGTAGCATTTCTTTCTTAAAGAGCAAAGGCAGAGTACAAAGTATTTAAACACTATGTTTTAAAAAACGTGAACATGAGAAACCTACTTCAATCTTTAAAAAAAAAGAGGTCTAAGGAGATGACATAAGTAGTGAACATATAAAGACTTACTTTCCTTTTTTAACTAGGCTTTGTGTAATGAATCTAGTTGATCTTCCTTCTAAATGAAAAAGGGTTTTATTTGTTTAGATCGAGCCCCACTTCTGGAAAAACACGTTGTAAGCGTTGAGTTTCTGTTCAGGTGTCATTGCTCTGATAGGCAAAGTTTCGTTAAAAATCTAAGATTTTTCACTTTGAAAACAGGAACTATAAAGACTAATTCAGATATGCTTATAAAAACCTGTAAGCTGGAGTTTTAACGTGTAGCATGCTATGTGTTTCCCTCCTTTTCTCTCCAGGCTTTTGTGGACTACTTCTCCCGAGGCCTCCATGCAGAATACAAGAGCAAGGGCATCATCGTGCAGGTGAGTAGAGTTTGTTTGGTGGTAAGTGTGGTTACCACAGCAACACTTGGTGTCTTGGTAACAAAAAGGCAATCAGCATATTCTCTTATTCATGAATATGTGACGCAGATGAAGGATAAGGATTTCCTTTCAACCCAGGAGCAGCGACTCTGAAACAAATGCATCATGAAACAATATAAAACCGATGGGGGTAACTCAACATTTGAGCATAAAATATTCCATAAAACTGTGTGCAACTCTGTAGGATACATCTTTATACAACTTAATCTACTGGAATGCACTTTTGGAGTGCCTTTGTGCAGAGATTCAGTGGGTAACTGCTCAAAGGACTAGAATTGTAGCAGTCCCTTCCCTGCAGTGTCCGTGAATTGCCTGCCACCATAAGCACAGTGGCCAGAACAAACAAAGCCTTGAAGACCCTCTGTATGTAATGGACCAACTGAATTGTCTTTAGGACTGGCTTTCCACATCATTAATGAGTCTTGTTATTTAGAATCATGGAATGTTTGGTTGGAAAGGACCTTAGAGATCATCCAGTTCCAACCCCCTGCCCTGGGCAGGGACACCTCCCTCCAGGGATGGGGCAACCTGAGCCAGGGTCTCACCACCCTCACAGCAAAGAATTTCTTTCTAATACCTTATTCCAAATCTCCCCTCTTTCAATTTAAAACTGTTTACCCCTCGTCCTGTCACTACACTTCCTGACAAAGAGTCCCTCCCCATCTCTCCTAGAGCCCCTTCAGACACTGGAAGGGGCTCTAAGGTCTCCTTGGAGCCTTCTCTTCTCCAGGCTGAATCCCCCCAACTCTCTCAGCCTGTCCTCACAGCAGAGGGGCTCCAGCCCTCAGAGCATCTCTGTGGCCTCCTCTGGCCCCACTCCAACAGGTCCATGTCCTTCCTGTGCTGAGGACTCCAGAGCTGGACACAGTGCTCCAGGTGGGGTCTCCCCAGAGCGGAGCAGAGGGGCAGAATCACCTCCCCCGACCTGCTGGCGACGCTGCTGGGGATGCAGCCCAGGATGGGGTTGACTTTCTGGGCTGCCAGTGCTCATGTTGCTGGCTCATGTTGAGCTTCTCATCCACCAGCACTCCCAAGTCCTTCTCCTCAGGGCTGCTCTCAATCCATTCTCTGCCCAACCTCTATTTGTGTCTGGGATTGTCGTGACCCAGGTGCAGAACCTTGCACTTGGCCTGGTTGAACTTCATGAGGTTTGCATGAGCCCACCTCTTAAGCCTGTCCAGGTCCCTCTGGTTGGCATCCCTCCCCTCCAGTGTGTCGACCGCGCCACACAGCTTGGTGTCGTCGGCAAATTTGCTGAGGGTGCACTCTATCCCACTGTCTATGTTTCCAACAAAGATGATTTCCCCCCCATTTGTTTACTTCCATGTTTTTAATTATTTTCTGATGGGGCGTAAAAGCAAACCAAGCGCCAGTCTCTCACAACTTCGTGTGATTTTGCTTTCACATCACTTCTCGTGTACTCTTAGTGTTTGCTTCCAGAATGTGGCTGGAATTTACAGCTTTGGTTGCAAACACTGAGTTTTTTATTACTTATTACAGCTGTTTCTCTCCAAGGCAGCCAGTTTGATAAAGGTGGGATCAGATCTGACCTGTGCTGTGTATCTTTTGCAAATTAGTAAGGGAGATTCTCACAAACAGGATTAGCCCACATCCACACCTGTCACTCTCCTGTGACAGGATTTGTCCCGTGTCTCCTATGGTGGTTCTCAAAACCCTCTGAACGCTTGAAAGCCCTACGAGGACCATGGCTCAGAGTTGTCTGCCTCGTTTGTGTAATCATTAAGTGTGACAGCACAACTTTTGTTACTGGCTAAAGCCATGAAGAAGTTGTTACCAACTTAGGGCTACGTTACCTTATTGATGGGCTAGATTTTTTCTTTTTTTCTCCTTTAAACATACTTAGCAAAACAAGAATTTATCATCAGGATGCATCCTGCAGTTTAGAACCCGGATGTTTAGTCCCAGATATTTAGTGTAATGTCCCCTCCCAGTTCCTGAGAGAGGACAGTGTTAAGAAAAAAGACCATTGGTGGGCGAGCTATTCCCATGCAGCCCCTGACTTCTTACTGGGAACCTCATTTGAACCTTACACTAAACATCTACTGCTGTTTATTTTGGGGTCTATTGGCAGTGGAGAGAAAGCTGGCAAAGGTGGGCCCTGAAAGCATTCTAACGGCTGTTGGTGTAGACCTCAAGGACAGCCTAGGTGACATTAGTTTTACCCTGGTGACAGATGATAATTTGCTGTAGAGGTCTCAAAGCATAACTTCTCAGAGTGCTTGATGCTGTGTCTTGGCAGCCTGGGACGTCCCCTCAGCTAAACCAAAGCGCATAAAAAGGTAGGACTCTGAACACACGGGTTGTGTGTGCTCTCAGTTACAGAATCACAGAGTGATATGGGGTTGGAAGGGACCTCTGGAGATAATCTAGTCTAACCCCCTGCCAGAGCAGGTCCACCCAGAGCAGGTTGCACAGGAATGTGTCCAGGACGGGTTTGAACGTCTCCAGCGAAGGAGACTCCACCAGCCTCTCTGGGGCAGCCTCTTCCAGGGCTCTGCCACCCTCACCCAAAAGAAGTTCCTCCTCATCTTTAGGTGGAACTTCTTATATTCGAGTTCTTGAAGTGGATTAAGCTGGAGCAACTTCTAGTCTTTTATGTCTCCTTGCTACTTCCACTCTTCACAGCCTTTCCAGACCTTTCCCTGGCATCATCCCCAAAACTGTCCAGCGGTTATAGCAGTTTTACCATAGACTCCGAGTTCCTTACAGCTTTCTTTTCACTTTTACCCTTCTATATTACTTCAGTCTCCTCAGTGTGGTTCAAGTTGTATGACTGGCAGATTTAGCTTCCTTATTAGATGGCTGTTCCTACCATCTGTTTCATCTCATGGCGGTGTGATGTCTAAGCTCTTTCTCTGTTTTATGGTGTTTTCTCAGGTAAAGCTGCTGATAGTCACCGCAGTGTGAGAGTATTTAGAGACAGGGGCTTACAGGAGAAAGAAGCATTACCTCTTTGAGATCTCTATGTGCATTTGTAACCAGGTTGTCTTCTCCTCCCCAAATTTTGCTTAAGTAAGTACTCTGCCAGTTTGAGAGGAAAAGAAAAGAGCAGGTACATTTATGACTATGGAGTACCTATTGAAACTGAAAAGGTAAATAACCTAGTAACTCATGCTTGGCTAAAGTCATTAAACAAAGTATGAATGCAGATAGTATGGGAAAGATTTTCTAGCTTTTGGATATGGAAAAGCTGAAAAAAAACTTTCCAGTGTCTAATATTTTAACACTATAAACAAAAGAAGAATTAAATCTGCCTTTCTATATCCATAATTATGCTTTCTTGTACATGGCATAACAGGCTGTGGGAAGTTGTTTTTTTGTAACTCCCAGGCTGGAAAAGGGTGCTGAATTCCTGACAGCATGGCTTTTTTGCCCCTAAATGTAGACAGTGAATCGCCACTCTGAGGTATGTGGGCCTGATGACCAATAGCTGTCACGGCTTCAATTCATTATGGTAATTTTATTACAGTCCGTGTCCTTGTCATCTTGTTCCAGCCTAAGTCACTATAAACCACTAATGAATATTACAAGTCCTTTCCTGTGAAGACTAGCTGACATCTCTTCTTCAAGCCCTTTGGAAGACTGCATCTCCTTCAGATTCTCTGAAGTTCATCTCTCTGACCTTCAGAAGCGTACTGCTTTTTAATCCAGACTTCCACTTCCAGCTGAGATCACCAGTTAAACCAGTTGACTTTTACCATACCCACAGAGAACCGCTGCGGCAGAAACACAATGCAGGTGGTATTTTATTTTTACCAGTTTCTGAAGTTCAACTTAAGGTATGTCAGTTTTGCTCAAGTGGATTACCTTCTCTCTGCAAGCTTAGGTGTAATAGTATATAGTGCTTTTATTGCAACACAGACATCTTTAGATTAAAAATGTACTCCTCCTGGCTGATGGGCCTGCTTAACTTTACAGAAGCAGCACAGTAATAGCAGGGGGTTAAAATTCAGCATGTATTTGCACAGAGAGAAAGAGATGGGCAAAAAGGTTCATAGAATCATTGAGGTTGGAAGGCATTTTCAAGATCATCTAGTCCAACCATCAACCTAACTCTGACAAAAAAAATCACTAAACCATGCCCCCCAGCACCATGTCAGCCCGTCTTTTGAACACCTCCAGGGATGGTGCCTCAACCACTTCCCTGGGTAGCCCATTCCAACGCCCGATAACCCTTTCAGTGTAAAATTTTTTCCTAAGATTCAACCTGAACCTCCCCTGGCCCAACTTGAGGCCATTTCCTCTAGTCCTGTCGCCTGTGAAAAGAAAAAGGTATGAAGAAGAAGACAACGAGGACTTATCTCAGGGCTCTTTTGGAAAGAAGCTCTCCCCAGAGGATTTCTGCAGAGTCTTCTGAAATTTTTACTTGTTGAATTTGTCTAAAAATATCGCTTGGTTCTTCACCCCTTTCTTTTACTCCCTTTGTTTAACTTACACCAGTATTGGTGCTTTCCCCCCCTACCCTTCATTACCACCCCTAGTAAAAGTGGAACAGCAAAAACTTCCACTACCTGTTTTCTTCTACCATATCCACAATATAAAATATCAGATCACGGAATTGTGGAAGTGCATGTTTGAAGGGTTCTCTAGGAAGTTTTCTTGTCTAGCTGCTCCTGTGTTAGCGCTGGGAGGATTGCTGCTAACACAAGATCACGGGCTAGTCCTGGCTTTATCCAGGTAAACCTTGGAAGACCTTCAGGGGCAAGGATGCCGTGACCTCTCTGGACAACCTGTTAGCACTGTTGCACTGCTCTCCTAGCAAACTTTTTTTTTTTTTCCTTAGTGTCCCATCTTAAAGTTAACAGCCAAAATGGACAGTTTTTCCTCTTTGTTATTTTATCTGGCACTACCAAAAAGAGTCGGGCTTTCAACTTCACAACTGAAAATAACTTGAAATAACTATAGGCAGGCATTGGGTGTCCACCAACCTCCTTGTCACCTCCCTGAACAGGCCTGTCTCTCTCTCCGGGGGTTCACAAAAGTGTTCTGTCACAGATTAATGGCATTGCCTTCCTCCAAAGCTTTTTAGCTTTGCTTTTCAGCTTTCTGTACAGGTCAGCTTTGGTTGCTGCAATTCTTCCATTTCCCTTCGTATGCCCCCCACCGTCCCATTCCCCACAGAGAAAGGTAAAGAGACTTCTTTGGAAACTCTCAAGAGTTCGAGTCTTTTTTTAAAAGCAAGGTAAGACTGGCGATAAAATTGTGTAAGCAAGCTGTTCTGATTTTTTGGAGGGGGTTTACTTTCATGTGAACGTAGTATAATTAGGAGAAGCTTCTGTTCAGGATTTGAAATAAGTTTTTCCATCCATCCATCATTCAGGACCCACAATTTTAATATATATCAGAGCTGTAAGTTTTAGCAAATGTTTTAAGACAGCAAGAGATGTTATATTGAACATAAGCTACTTCTTTAAGGCTTGTTTTGAAACTGGAGAGCAGGGTAGGCTTTCTCTGGATCAAGACAAGAAATTTTCTGTAGAGTTCCTTGCCCAGGCAGTGTGGGGTTATAGCTGCCTGAATACAAAATGCTAAAAGGCTCTAGGCATCAGAAGACTTTTTAATCTATCATGCTAGTTCTAGATACGGTTCATCAATGTGTAAAATACTTGTGGGGAGGAAGAAGTGGGGGGGGAAAGAACTAAATGGATTCAACAGGTCTCTTCATAGCCATTAAAATACGGCACAGTTAATGGGAAGATGGTAAATCTTGTGTTTCTGAAATGAAATACCTGTCTGTGTTTTCTAGAGAGCATTTGGGAGGGGAAAAGTCTTAGCATGTAAACCTGTGCTTCGATGTGCCTTGAAGCCCAGAGAAGCTGTGGCTGCCCCATCCCTGGAGGGGTTCAAGGCCAGGCTGGATGGGGCTTGGAGCAACTTGGTCTGGTGGGAGGTGTCCCTGCCCAGGGCAGGGGGTTGGAACTGGATGATCTTTAATGTCCCTTCCAACCCAAACCATTCTGTGATTCTAAGTTTCTGGACCAATAGCCAACCAGTAGTGCTTTTTCAAGTATCCTTGTGCACGATTGTTTGCCCCTTCATGCCACCCAGTGACTTAACTGGGTAGTGATTTTCTCTTAGGAAGTCTCTTTTGAGCAGAGGAAGACAGAAAATAGATCCGAACTATAACCACCGTGCCAGTTTACGTGAGAATGCTGCAGATACAATTTGGTGGTGAATAAGAAGCTTAGAATGTTGGTTTTTTTCTGTTGCTTTGATTTGTTTTAAAACACCAAACTACAGATTGAGTTTAGAAATGAAAAATGGATGAGGTTCACATTCTGGAGCTGAAACTAAGTGCCTAACAGAATGAGTACTTTCCTTATCCAAGCATCTGTAGCTTTTGGTGACTTTAAAGACGATGGTAACCGCTTACGCTTCCGAAAGCCAAGTCTCTGTGTTTTTCCTTTCCATTTGAAAACAGGCTCATGCAGGATATATTTTTGAAAGTCCTATTTTTAGAGAGAAGCGTGTGTTTTAATGTTTTGAGTTGAAGGAATGAGCAGACGCACTGATGCCTCCTCTGTGCGGTGGTCGAGTTCCTGTTGAAATGCCCACAGCCGTGGCACGGATAAATAGTCAACGCCAGTTCAAGTGGTCCTTTTCCCCGGCGCTGTGCTTTTGAGAGCGTGATGGTAAAGCTAACGTTCCCGAGGTCGAGCGTGTGTGGTTGTTGTTCTTAGAGACTAACTTGGGGAAGCAGGTTTCCAAATGTAGTGACTTTTGAAATGGGGTATTCTCTCTCATTTTGAGATCCATTAGTGTAGCGTAAGTGGACACGCACTTCTTGGGTGTCTGCTGTAAAGGGAGGTGAAGCATTGTGCTCACTACTGTGACGGGCAGTAGTGAACGGAATCACCAACACAGCCACAGAGACCAACTGTCTGTTTTTAGGAGGTTCTTGTTCAAGTGGTGATGTTCCAGCCTTTCAAAGCGTGCGAGATGTGGCAGGTCATTATCTGATTGAGTGGCTATACACCAGGGCTTTTTGATGACATGTTTTTTAGAGACATAAGTTGAGGACAAGTTGAAAGCAACGCCAAAATCATGACTGTGAGGAAAGAGGGTTGCTTCCTAGTGTGGAAATATACATGCATTTCCCTTCCCTTCTTCAGTAGTATGACCTAGATATAGGTGGAATGTGGTTTTGGATCCCTGAGATCTTGGGAGATCTTGCCCCACCGTGGACATGCCATTATGTCCCTTTGTCAGCCACATACTCACGCTGCTTCCTCTTGCTTTTCCATTATGCCAGGACTGATAGTTCTGAGACCCACCATCACTTTTTCTGTTTCTTCCAAACATTGCTATAAAAAAAATTAACTGTGCTCCACTTCTTGGTCCTTTCTTCTGTCCTAGTGGTCTTCCACTCTGGCATCGATGTCTTCTCCTACCTCCAAGCCCACTTGTGGAGTTACAAGCTCAACATTCCAAGTCTCCCTGACATTCCTTTTCCTTCTTCCTCCTGCCTCTGTGTTTCTCCCTGTACAGGTGCCTGACTAAGGAGATGTTACTTGAGTATAAAAGCTCTGTCTTGGGTTCCGCACCTCTTTCCCAAGCAAATGTTGGGAGTTTAACTACGGAGAAGCAATTCAGCATTTTCTGTTTAACAGCTGGAATGAAGTTTTGCACTCGAAAATGTTAAGAAAGGCTTTTTAGCTGTAGGCTTGCACGAGTAGTTTTTCTAGAGCCCCAACTGGGGATGCTGACCATCAACAGACCACTAAACTATCTATCCTTCACATCCTAAATGTGGCCCACAAGATATCTGGTCAAAAATGGTTTTGATATTGCACACTCTGGTCTTGTAGCCAGAATCACAAAGGCGGCTGACTTAAGCTTCAGTGTACGGGTTACCTAATTTCCAACGATTTTAGTTTCTTGGTGGATCTGTAAGTTAATCTGAAAGCATTCTCTGCTTAACACCATCTTCCCTACATGCAGAGCGTTCTACCATATTACGTGGCAACGAAAATGTCCAAGATCCGCAAGCCAACCTTCGATAAGCCCAGCCCTGAAACCTACGTCCGAGCAGCCTTGGGCACGGTGGGACTGCAGTCCCAGACCAACGGGTGCCTGCCCCACGCGCTTATGGTAAGTCACCTGGGAAGACATAAGGACCTGGAATCTCAGAATGATTTGGGGTTGGAAGGGACCTCTGGAGATCATCCAGTCCAACCCCCCTGCCAGAGCAGGGCCACCCACAGCAGGTCCCACAGGAACGTGTCCAGGTGGGGTTTGAACGTCTCCAGAGAAGGAGACTCCACCACCTCTCTGGGCAGCCTCTTCCAGGGCTCTGCCACCCTCAAAGCAAAGAAGTTCCTCCTCGTGTTTAGACGGAACTTCCTGTGTTCAAGTTTGTGCCCATTCCCTCTTGTCCTGTCCCTGGGCACCACTGAAAAAAGACTGGCTCCATCCTCTGACACCCACCCTTTAAGTATTTATAGATGTAACATCTTTTGTATGTGCTTATTAGGGAAGATGAGTAAAGAATAATTTGGAATATTAAATTTCCAAATTTAATTTTTTTTCTATTTTTTTGTTCTTTGTCCTCTAACCACAACTTAGTAATATTTGTGTGTGCTGGTAACTGTTACCTTTTTTTTTTTTTTTTTTTAAGGGATGGATCTTCTCACTTCTACCTACACCTACAGCCATTAATTTACTCATGAAAACAAACAAACAAATACGGGCTCGTTATTTGAAAAAAATGAAGGAGAAGTAAGTTGGAGGCAACTTGATGTGGGAAGCCTGGGACTCCTGCAGGTTCCCCGCCCATGCTCCAGCACCGCACAGACCTAAACGTCTTCAACATCTCCAATCCTAGGTGTACTTTCTAACAAGCAAAAACCAGTCTTCGTTTTGAGGATACAAGCGAAACAAGACTGGTGGCTTCTAATATCGATTTAAAAAATAGGCTTTATTTGTTTATAGGTATTATGAGGCAGGGAGGGGGGAAAAGCGCTTCGGACTAAAATTGCACTGTGCTTTAAGAAATACTTACATGGACTTGATCAGACATTGCGCTGTTGAGGAACAGCTTGGTTTTATAGCGTCCACCACATCTGCATATTGTGTAGAAAAATAAAGGGCAGAAAAAATAGTAGTTCTCACACATTCCTGGACAGGTGGGAAGCAGTGGGAAGGGAGCTTATTTATTTAAAGAGGTAACCTAGCACTGTTGACAGAGTATAACTTTTTTTCCGGCTCAGGTTTTGGGTACTTGGAAGAGTTCTGAATCATCAGCCAGCTGATGGGCGCTCCCCTGCTTACGTGATTCAGTGTGATTTTTTTGGGGGGGTGGTTATGAACTTTGAGGGAATTGGGCCAAAACCAAAATGGATTGAGTGTAACTGCTCATCTATAAATATATACATAAAATAACATTGCACAAATTACTTCAATTCTTGATCCTGGAATATGGATTCTAACTTTTCAGTAATATGTAATCTTTACGATTTGTAATAACATTTTTAAAAGTTCAGTGCCTGCTCTTTGTCATAGGTGGTGATAACACAATGTAGATAAATGTCACGAGTTACACATTACGTGCTGGTTGGTACATTAAAGATTATGGGCACTTTAAATGCAGAGCTTGAAATGAGTTACGCTCCTCATTAGCGTCAATGGTTGAAATTCTTTTTGGAGTACATATCAGTCTGTCTTTTTGGTGAGGCCCTTTGAAACGCGAACCCTGAATATTTGAAGACAGCTTTAAACATGAGAAGCAGTAAACTTCTTTAAACGTAGAACATTGTTAATTTAGTCGGGTTTGACTGATTTGTTTCGTGGTTCTGTTCCAAAATGGCGTGCTGTAGTGAGGCTGAAGTCACCCAGCTCCAGGCGATCAGAGAAGTCTGCACTGCTGTTGTCTGTATTTACCTACTCTTTCAATAAAGATTTTGGTCTCTAGCATTCCTTTTTATAAACATAAAATGTACTGAAACTTCCAGGGCGAATCAAATTGCAAGCAGCTTGCCAGTATTTTCTGTGGTGACTTCCTACATTTGAAGAATGGAGGTTGTTTTCTGTCCTTGAAAGAATTTCAAGCTCTGATTTTGAAGTAAAGTTACGTTGTACCGAGTCATGATTTGGGGCTAACATTTCTGTACATTGAAAAAAACAACCACAAACCTGAATACCGATGCAATGGTGCTGATCAAATCTGAGTTTTCTTAATTTTTTGGAACAGAGAAGGTGAAGTCAGTGGTATTAGTTCTGTAAGAGCATGTTGAATTGGTTTGCTCTGGGTCTGACATGGAAGCATTGGACTAAACAATCTGTATGGACTTTGTAAAACAAATAAAACGGAATTTACTCTGAATCTTTAATGTGTTGGGTTGTTTTTTTTTTCCTTAAAATGTTTGCCTGTACATTTAAATGCCTGATTGTCTTTTAGGGTATATAATAATGCAGTCAAAATGGCTGTACTTTTACATGCCAAACCCAAAGCTTTTATAAATCTGTTTTCCTGGCCGTCACCTGTTTTATGGTGCTGCTCTTTTAAAAATCACTGGGACAGAAAATAAACTGTTAATCAGAACTATTAATTAAACTATGGATTAAGAAAGAGCTATTTCCAAATAACAATATTCTATCTACTGAAGGTGTTTGGAAGGAATACGTCGTCGGAGGGGAATGGCACGCCTACCTGTCTGGCACTGAAGCAGTGGTGGCCGGGCAAGGCTGGACCTGGCAAGGAGGCTGTTGGAGCCTGTGGTGATGTCCCCACTGTCCTGTGTGTGGTGCTAGAAGGCTGCCTCCCACTCTCAAGCTTCCTCTGAGGTCTTTTTTATTTTCCAAACTGCAGCGGGGAATTGCCTTCTAACTGAAACTGCCTCGACTTTGATTTTTTTGAACTGTCAGTTCTCCACAGTGATTCTGTTATGGCTTCCAATGTGAAACATCTGTGAAGTGTCCTGGGCACACGACAGAAAACAGGAAGGGTTTTCCTTGCAGCTCTGTTACTGTCTCTTTGCAACTCTCTGCTCCGAAGCCTGTTTTTGTCACAGATGCAGTGTGAGATGGGAGGGACGTCATGGTCCCCCTCTGCTTTGCCCTGGTTAGCCCCCATCCGGAGCACTGGGTCCAGTTCTGGGCTCCCCAGTTCAAGGAAAACAAGGAGCTACTGGAGGGCTGTGAAGATGATGATGACTGGAGCATCATTCTGATGAGGGAGGCTGAGACACCTGGGGCTGTTCAGCCTGGAGAAGAGAAGACTGAGAGGGGACCTCATCAACCTGGTGGATATCTCAAGGGAAGGTGACAAGAGGATGGGGCTGGTCTTTTTTCAGTGGTGCCCAGGGACAGGACAAGAGGAAATGGGCACAAACTTGAGTATAACAAGTTCCACCTAAACATGAGGAGGAACTTATTTCCTATGAGAGTGGCAGAGCCCTGGCAGAGGCTGCCCAGAGAGGTGGTGGGGTCTCTTCTGGAGATTTTCACACCCACCTGGACACAAATCTGCTGCGTGTGGCCCTGCTCTAGCAGGGGGTTGGACTGGATGATCTCCAAAGGGCCTTTCCAACCTCCCAACTCCATCTGGGGAGAGTTTTCACTCCCTTGTTTCAATGTGAAGATCAGCACCCGAGGTGAGCAGCGTCTGCCCCTCGCTGCCCCAGCCGTCGTCCCTGACTGGCACTGGCCCGTTCCGCATGGCCGGCATCCTGCTCCCATGGAGGAAGGAAAGGAAGGAAAGTGCCGCAACCAGGAGCTGTGTCAAGGCCTCAGGCAGCCCCTTGCTTCACCTAGGAATGGCGTGGGGCTGAGGGGAGAAGAAACAGCTCTGTGAGGCGCCTGCAGGTAAGGCCCAGCTCCCGCCACCATCGCCCCAAGGCGGCCGCCATGAGCCCTGCCCTGGGCCTAGGCCGGGAGGAGGCTGAGCCCTGGCGGAGGGGGGGGAGGGAGGCAATTCTGCTTTCCCTCCCTTAGTTATAACTTTTTGAATCTCTTCTGCCGCTTTCCCTACCCAGGGAAACACAGCTGTAACTTCAGCAGCTCCTTAAAAGCCGCCTCCTTGCGAGAACCGCCACCTTTTGAGAGAAAACTGAGCTATGTGGGGGCCGCTGGTGCCTCCGCCCCTTAGGGCCGCGGTCGGGCGGGCCTCCTACACCCGGGGAGGGAAGGCAGGCTCGGCCCAGTGCCTGGGTATCTCTGGAGCGGAGCAGAGCAGAGCGGAACCCCCGGTGCGGGCTGCGGGGGCGGGCGGAGCGGCGGAGGCGGGCCGGGCCCCGGCGGCGCTGAGGCGGCGGCATGACGGAGAGGCGGCAGCGGGCCCGGGTGCAGGGTGGCTGGGCCGGCGCCCCGGCGGGACGGCTGGCGGGCAGGGCACCCCTCACAGGTAGGGCCTGGGAGGTTGCGCGGCGGTGGCGGCTCCTGAGACCTGGCGGGTGGGTGTCCGGGGCTTGCCGGGGCCCTTCTGCCTGCGCCGCGGCGCGGTGGTGAGGCCGGGGCTGGGGAGTCCTTGGCCCAGACGGGAGCGGAGGGGCTGCCTTGGCTTCGTTCGGCCCCTGAAGGGGAGCGGAGGGGCTGCCCTGGCCTCGTCCGCCCCGGGAGAAGAGCAGGGGGCCGCCCTGGCCTCGTCAGGCCCCTGAGAGTAGCTGTGGGGCTGCCCTGGCCTCCTCAGCCCTGAAGGGGAGCAGGGGGCTGCCCTGGCCTCTTCTGCTCCTGAGGGGAGCAGGGGGCTGCCCTGGCCTCGTCAGGCCCCGAAGGGGAGCAGGGGGCTGCCCTGGCCTCCTCAGCCCCGCAGGGGAGCAGAGGTCTGCCCTGGCCTCTTCTGCCCCTGAGGGGAGTGGTGGCGCTGCCCTGGCCTTGGAGGCAGCGTGGGGAACATTGCTGCCCTGGACCTGATGTGGGCTGAGGTGGAAAATAGTCGGCCAAGCTTTGGAAGCCCGTAGAGTACTCCCCGTCTGGAGCACTGGGTCCAGTTTTGGGCTCCCCAGTTCCAGATGGACAGGGAACTGCTGGAGAGGGGACAGCAGAGGGCTACAAAGATCATGAGGGGACAGGAGCATCTCTCTCGCGATGAAAGGCTGAGGGACTTGGGTCTTTTTAGTCTGGAGAAGAGAAGGCTGAGGGCGGATCTGATCAACACCTATAAATGCTTAAAGGTGGGTGTCAGGAGGATGGGGCCAGGCTTTTTTCAGTGGTGCCCAG
>JAOTQQ010000041.1:21076399-21086702 GCA_026546715.1 Gallinago undulata
GGAGACATTCAAACCCCACCTGGACACGTTCCTGTGGGACCTGCTGTGGGTGGCCCTGCTCTGGCAGGGGGTTGGACCTCTCCAGAGGTCCCTTCCAACCCCATAGCATTCTTTGATTCTGTGAGAGGTGCAGTTGGAAGTTAGCATGGTTTTCTTTGCTGAGCGGCATGTGTGCACCTGCAGCAAACTTGGAACCATGAGGACGTGTCTCCTTGGTTGCATTTTGTGTGACACGGAGCTTTGAGCGGTGGTCTGGCTTTTCCACGTAACTAACGTTCACGTGTTCAGAACCAGTTTTTTCAGTAAAACATTTACGGATGTCACAGGGATGTTGTAGCAATTTTGGACACTGAACACAGCTGTGTATGTGCATAGATGTGTTTGTAGTGTACATGCCTAAGCAAGCGTTCTACTCATCTTTGGGCAAGTTGAATGAGATAGAATTCAGTGACTTTTAGTCATTTTTCATTTATAAAACTTATCACATGTCTTCCTTTCTCTTTTCATGGTGAAAATATTGCAGAATAACAACTGCTAGTTGAAAGGGCTGGAGTTAATGTCACTGTTTTGTATCAAACATTTAAACCAGAGAGTACAGTGGCAGGAGAGGTCAGTGTGGGTTTACAGTCCCGCAAGAAGGACTGGTTTATTTTGTGAATGTGGTCAAAACCACCATTTTTTAAACTCTCTTTCAGGCTCATTTTTTTTTAATCTGTAAATAAAACACTTGAAGTGATATGCCTGAGTTGCTCTTCCATACTTTCTCACTAGTTTCAAAATCTTCTTTTAATAAAAGGATTTTTCTCAGAGAAGTGTCTTTTTTTTCCTTCTAAAAATTGTAGAAGGAAGCAGTTTAGCTGCTTGGGCAAATTTCTGCTGGCATGTGATAGGCATTTGTGGTAGAATGGAAAGGTTCAAGATGTTACCCTTTCTGATGAAATGATGTCTTCATTTTTGTTTGTCTATGAATAATTAATATATTTTTTTAAATTCCATTTTCTGTGCTGTTTTACCTCTGATGTAATGTAGGTTTGCCTGTTCCCCAGATTCTCTGCCAAGCAGAGGAGAATACTTCAAAGAAAGATTCCATAAGTTCTTCCAAACTGTAATTTTTATATGGTGAAATTCTATTTTGTGTGATTATTTTTTTCTTTTTGCTTTAGCATCTAAGGCACCTGTGGCCACCAGCCTTCCCCCTGCAGGTGCCAGACCAGCTTGGATGAGGAAAGAACAGCCTCACACTCAAAAGCAATTTGTCTTTGAAAAGCCATCAGAGGTAAAAACTACACAGTAACTAGCAGAATGCCATCTTTTATTAAACCTCAAATGATAATCAAGTTATTGGACTTTGAGATTATAGTCTCGTGTTTAAAAACAAATTAAAAACTCAGCTGAGCTGAACTTTTACCAAGCAGAGTGTGCAACTGTCTTGCATATATGGCAAACAGAAAATTATGGTCCCTCTGTTTAGCCTCAGATTCTTCATTACATACCTGTTCATAACCACTTTTTTTTTCAGAAAGCCAAAGGAATATGTTGTCCTAACTATTCAGAATGATGCAATGTCCCAAGTGTGAATTGATCTCTATTATTTCCCCTCAGTTGTCTTATTTGTTACAGGGGAAGAGCATGGGTTTTGTTTTATAGACTTTGCTTTATGTACTGTCAGCAGATGAAGAACATTGTGCTCTGTGCAGTGGGAGGGCAGTTCCTTGCTTGGGAGAAAAAAACAAACCAACTATTGAACACTTTTTTCTGAGCCAGAAGTGTTTGAAAGGCTGTCTTCTTGGCTTGGAAAGACTGGAGATGGTCTGAGAAGATTCTCTTTTTCTCTGTGGCAGAGCCCTGGAATCTATATAGTACTATATTTTGACCCTCTTGCTTGCTCAGCTCAGTACCTCCTTGTATCTCAGCGCTGCACTGAGCTCAGAGAAGAGAAGAATAAATGCCTGAGACAACCAGAATGACAATCCAGGCTGGGTTAAACTACTTTGTGTGTGCTTTGTTTTAACAAATAACAGCTATCTCAAGCTGTGCAGACAATTTTTAAAGTGTCAGCTCCTGCTCTGTCTGGTCTGTCTTGTGTTTGGCTTGTTGTCTGAGGCCTGGGATTTCTTCATCCCTCCGACAGTTGCTGTAGATTTTTACTTCCAAACGTAAAGATGAGATTTTAATTTTTTTTTGGTTGCAGTTGATAAATAGCAAGTATTGTAATAATCCAAATAATTTAGAAATGAATGTCCATTAGGGGGCAGTTGATTGTTTAAAAACTGCCTGTAGCAGTAGCTGCCTTTGAGTGTTTCTGGGACATGGAGACAGTGGGTGGGTTGTTACTGCTTACCAATTGTCCAGAGGTATGTTTTTCTTGCTGTCATAACAATATACAGCTGTATAGAGTCACTAGAGATGGTAATTAGTTCTGTTTGATTAGAGCATGCCATTAAATGTTTAATATTCACCATGTTGCCTTATTCCCTTTCAGGTGGAGCGCAAAGTACCCGAGGCAGGTGTGATAGAGTGAGTATACTCCTGCCTTAACTGTTCTTCCTGAGGTTTTCCTGTCTCGTTGGTCAGTGGGAATCTGCTGAAAGAGAGTTCCTTCTCCACTTTGGAAGAAGATTCAGTACAAAATGTGGACTTTCAGCCCTTTTATCATGAACTGAATTTATGATCAGGAGAGTCCAAATCTCTGTTAGCTGGTTTCTATAGCTTTGATGTGGCTGTATAAGCCAGGAAGAACAAATAATTGGATGTTCTGGATCTACAAAACTGAAAATATGTCTCCTTTGGTTAGAAACGTACATTTTCCTACAACAGTCCCTGTGTAGCTGGAAATTCCTTACTGATATCCAGGAATATAGCTGATGTGGCAACTCAGGCAGCGCTTCCTGTGAAGGTTTGGAAAAGGAGCTGGTACTAAGGGTCAGAGTGGAGCTCCATACTCGTGCGCTGTAGATCACTCACCCTTTGTGTTGAAACGGGGATCTTTTCAGAACGACCTTGGTGTGAAATGTGGCAAGGTGTGCTGGCGTACAGTGGAGTTGCAAATTTTGAAAATTAAATTTTCTTCAGACTGGTAAAATTTTCTTACTGAGCACTTCCCAAGAGGCCAGTTAGAGATTCAGATTTGCATGTTGGTTTTATGTTGATGCTCAGTGGGTATTTGTGCAGAGCGGGCAATAATTCAGCTGAGATGTTCAGCTGCCCTCCCGCTGCTGGAGTGGTAGTGAACAGTTCGTTAAGTGGAACTACTTTGTGAGAAGTGTTTCTGTCAAGAGTCATGAAAAATATTGCTGGAAATGGTTGCAGAATTTCCCAGAAGCATTTACAGGTTCTAACAGTTTTGCTTATGTTTTAACTGTCCATTTCAGCATGAATGATTGAGCCATATGTTCTTTGCATATTGTTTATGATTGGTAGTGATAACATAGTATCTAGGTGTTAAGTAAATTCAGTGCCTTAAAAGTGTTCTGAAGGCTCACTGACCTTTCATTTGTTACATTTATTTACAAATCAAAAAAATACAGAGGAAACAAAACAGAGATGCCATTTTCACCGCGACAGTGCGCTGTAGGTAACACAGTACAGTTTATGCACTAGGGAAGAGCTCAGAAGTTCCTGTGTATTTAACTTTCTTAAATATAGGGTTTTGAGGGAGAAGCAATGCTGGAGAGACATGAACTCCTGGAGTGCTTTAGGCTGTATAAAGTTTGGAGCTAGCTTAGGAAAAAGTGAGATGGTAGATGAAGCCAGCAGCTTGTACAAGAGTAAATAACGCTTTCTGACAAAGCAACTTGTAACAGGGAAGAACCATTTTTCCTCTGTGCCACCTACAGTAGTTAAAATACTGCTCAGTTGCCTCTAACTCGGTTTCTCTGTGTCACACACAGATGAACACTTCTCTGTTAGCAGAATTATGGTATTGGTCATCTCACTGAGGACTGGATCTTCACACTCTTTGTATACCTGTAAATGCAAGCATAGGGGTCAGGGAGCAGCCTGGTATGGCTGTCTCCTTTAGATTCTCTGGGACATCCCTCGTTTACATATCTCTAGAGCCTTAAGACTGTGTTTTGAGCCTTAAGTGAAATGAGAGGGAGAGGTAGGAAGTACACATGAAATCTTTTGCTTTTGCAACACCCCTCAATGCTTTATTCTGACTTCTGGCTGTCTCCAGAATATTATTGCTTCCCTTAGTGGTGCGAAGCTTGCTTTCTTTTCCCTTTTAAAAAATACTTTCACTAGCCCAGGTTTACAATGGTTCTAGTCCATGCCGCTCAGTGTAAGATGATTTCTTGTTGTTTGTCCATCTGATGGCTCTTTCCTTTCTTACATCCTCAGCAAACCTGGTGTCTATGAGCTCAGCAAAGCGCCAACCGGCATTTCTAGGTAAGCGAATTGTGCCTTTTTTTGGAAACTTGTCATTTGCTGTTGCAGAACAACAGGGTAACACCCGGCTTCCTCAAATCTAGTCTCTGTAGAGTGTTTTGGCTCTAGCAGGTGCACATCATCCATCCTGCGTGTCTTCTGTTTAGAGTACTTCTGGAAGTACTTTGAGTATCAGGGAGCAGAGACTTACACAGTGTGAGCAGCACTGAAGAGAAGAAAAATGAACCTCTTTAACATCTACTGCTTAGTGCATCTGCTGTTCTTGTCTGGAATAATAAGAAGGGGCTGTGTCTGTGTTTTATGATCCAGATTAAGTTGCTGCTTGGAAATTTGGACGGGTATTCCTGTGTTAGCCGGTGTGTGATGTCTGTGTTGTATAGTGAAGAGCTACTAAAATCCTTTAGCTGTAAATTGGACTTGTTTTAAACTAATTTAATAAAAACATTTCATTTTAGGCAGATTTGATGACTTTGGGGATGTCCCTTTTGCTTGCATGCTATGCCTTAATTTTTTCAACTTCAGGACACTTCAAAACAAAAACTACATGTTCTGTGATTCCTACTAAATAAAATGCATTTTATTTTACCTTGCTGAGTTACCTGCAATATTAATCCTTTTCTCCTGAATTCGATAGATTTTATCTGTCAAAAAAACCCCCACAGTCATATTAACTTTTTGTGTGTTTATTTCAAAGCCTTCGTCTTGTTTTCTTCTAAAACTGCAGATAAAGTTTTATACCAGTTTGAAAAGTATAAGCTTTGATCAGTTGGAAAGAGAAAAGATACGCAGCCAGCTGGGTTATTCTGCCATTTTCTGGAGTTTGTTTTCATAATAGGTTGCTGAAATAGATACATATCTAGAAAGTTAATAATGGTATTTTGCATTGCTTTTATTACCTTTACTAATATATATATACTTACTGTGCTAATATATATATATACATATAAATATATATATATAGTGATGTCTTAGCAGCACCGAATACTCGTGAGAGGAACCTCTTGTGAATGGCATTTCTCCTCTGCCGCCCCCACCACAGTGGCTGGAATTTTTGAATGCTGCTCTTAGTACAGTCAAAATACAAAATGTTCGTATCAAAATAGGAGAGGTTAAATCCTTTATCATAGAATAATAGAGTTGTCAAGATTGGAAGGGACCTTTCAAATCATCTAGTCCAGCCATCAACATAACTGATAAAAACCACCACTAAACCGTGTCACTAAGCGCTATGTCAACCCGTCTTTTGAACGCTTCCAGGGATGGGGCCTCAACCGCTTCCCTGGGCAGCCCATTCCAAGGCTTAATAACCCCTGCAGTGTAAAAATTGTTCCTGATATCCAACCTGAACCTCCCCTGGTGCAACTTGAGGCCATTTCCTCTTGTCCCATGGCCTGTTCCTTGGGAGCAGAGACCGACCCCCCCCGGCTACACCCTCCTTTCAGGGAGTTGGAGACAGCCAGAAGGTCTCCCCTCAGCCTCCTTTTCTCCAGGCTGAACACCCCCAGCTCCCTCAGCCTCTCCTCACAACACTTGTGCTCCAGACCCCTCACCAGCTCCATTGCCTTTCCCTGGACCCTCTCCAGAGAATTTCAGTTCTTGTGCTTGGAAAAGAGAGGATAGGATGGCAGTAGTGATAAAGGGGCATTGAATTCTGAATGGCATGAAGGTGGGGAATAAAGGGCAATTATTTACTTGTGGTTTGTGGTACCGTAATCAGGACTATCTAATTTATCAAATGGGAAGTTAATAACAAGCAGAAGGATGCCATTTTTCACACAATCTATGGCTGATGGCTTGACTCATAGAATATTGTTGATGTCCTATGTTTTTATATGTTTTAAAAAGCAGTTAGATGTGTTTGGTGAGGGGAAGATTCATCAGGAGCTCCTGCTGCCTTCTGTTCTTTATTTCACACCTGCTTTTGGCTGTGGTCAGAAATAGGATACTGGGCTTTGACTTTTGGTTTGATGCATTACAACCAGTTTTATCTGGGAATCTTGGAAGTTGGAATATTTTATCAAAGCGTTTATCAAAGCAAAGTTCCTTCCATTTTTTCTTTATCTTCCTTAGGATTCGTTTGATTCCTGGCTTTATTGACTCAGAACAAGCTGACTGGATGTTTGAACAGCTCATTCAAGACATACCCTGGGGTCAGAGAACTCACATCAGACAGGGTGAGGGTGTGAAGATCAACTTTTCAGGTCATTTCCGTACCAAAATCCAGGCTTTGTTTATCCTTGTTTTGAGTTTGACATGTTATCACTCGCATATTTCCTGCCAGATTTTCCATGCGCATCTGAAGAGTACCGCTGCTTATTTTTTCAATCTCTATCACCATGTTCCAATTGCCAGTTAGATGAGATATTTGCAAATTAAAATTCCCTGTCTTAAAAATCTTTGAATTTTACTGCCTCCTCTTCACCTCCAGTTCTTTTTCCCACTCCTTTTTTTCAGATTAAGTTTGTGTTCCATCCCTTCATACTGTCTTCCAGTGATGCTGCAAAGACTGTGTTCTTTGAGGTTTCTGTCACGAAGAATTATTTTTTGCCCCCTCACTTAAAATCCCAGCAGAGCACGTGTCTTTTCCCTTGTCTTTGCTTATTAGTTCCAGTATGTAGTGAGTGAGGAGGCTGCTATTCTGAATTTGTTCACTAAGGGGCACCTGGTCTAGCTAAATTTCTCTTCAGTCGGGAACAGATGGATATAAGATAATACATTGGAGTGGTTAGTGGACAGGGCTGGAAAATGTCTTCAACATCTATGTTTATTGGCTTGCAATAAAGGTATGGTATAATGGAGAATGTTACCTGTCAAGCCTGAGGAACAGCTGCCAAGATAGTCTTTTCAGAAACTGAAAGTACTTTTAACTTGATGTTTGTTTTACAGCACAGAGCACGTGCATATTTGATGAAGTATTACTTGTCCAGCTTTGCTGCGTTCTGCTTCTGTAATGTTCCACTGATGATGCAGTCCTTTCCGCTTCATCCTGTCCAGTGCATACATCTTGCAACTTATGCCAGTGTGTTGGGCACTGGAACAGGGAGAATATAACCCAAGCCAAAATTATAAATAAAATTTCAGTTTAATTTTGCTAACTTGAACTTGTCTGGTCCCTGCCCTGGCTGGCATAGGGATTAGAAAATTGATGGTGAGGTAATTCCTCTTGCAGAGACAGGCCTGCCTTTGAATAATCTCAGTCCTCCACAGAAATCGATTATTTAAGGGTGAGGATTTTAATGGGACTGCTTTTTAACTTCAGATGAGTGGACAGTCCCTTTTTGATCAGGTTCCTTTGGCAGAATCAAATCATCTTTCCATTTTCAAGCTTTTTGATAAGGCAACCGAGAAAGTCATCCTGCTTTTCTCTTTTTTTCAGAAGTATCTTTCGAGGAACCAAGGCTTACCTCCTGGTATGGGGAACTTCCTTACACGTACTCCAGGATAACAATGCAGCCAAACCCAAATGTACGTATAAGTTTACAGTTTTCTGTCTTTATTGTGTACAAAGAAATGCTTTGCAGAGATCGAGACACAAAAATTCCCTCCATCTTCTCTTTTTATCTGGAATATCTATCATCTTTTCATTTGTGATCAGCAGTAGACTCTAGTGTAATGTGGACCATTTCATAAAACGAGTATTTTGAGTGGACCAACTGAGAGGGGCTTGATTTAGTTGCTAAATGTTGACAAAAGTAAACTCCAGAGTTTAATGTTCTGCTTTTGGGTCACTGTAGCTTTGGACAAAACTCTAAATTGTTCTGTGTGACTTACTCTATGCAGCTTTGTATTGGAGATTGTACTGTACAGAGTCGTGCTGAGCTTTTCATTGTAAATATAAATTACCAAAATAGTTACCTTCAGAAACACTTGGATTCAGTAATGCTTAAATGAGAATTTAGGCATATTGCTGATTCCTCTGTGTGTGCTATGAAAATCACACACAGAGCCTGCTAGCTCAACAACTCCAGAGAGTACAATGTAATTTCCCATGCTATTTTGAAAGGGTTAAAAAAAACTTCTGAGTGACTCATTGAGGTTTTGTTCATATTCATTGTCTGTCTCTCTCTGGCTTCCAGCTTCTTGTCCTGTGGCCTGTCTCTTGGTATTCCTTTGTTTGACATTTCCGTGCCTGTAGGCTGCAATGTTCTGAGCCATAAATTAAGTGTGACTGTCGAAGGCTGGGTGGCATGAGAGAGAAGTGTCCCAAGTCCCAGAAATGCTGCTGAAGAGGGGGTACCTCCTAGAAAAGCTCAGTTTGGCAAAAGTGGAAAGGCGTTATTTAACAAGACGAGCCGTGAAGATCTTGTAGTCTCAAAAATACTGTAGTTCAAAACTTCCATAACCTATGGAATTTGTGGTGGAAAAATAGGCTCCTTCTCTCCCTCTCCCTTCTCTCCCTCTCCCTTCTCTCCCTCTCCCTTCTCTCCCTCTCCCTTCTCTCCCTCTCCCTTCTCTCCCTCTCCCTTCTCTCCTCTCCCTCTTTCTTCTCTTCTCGTTGTCATTTGTGGAATAATATTTTAAATGGATTTCTCTAAAAGCTGAATGGCTTTATGGATTGGACGTGCCCCTCCAAAATCATTCTGCTCTGTATGCTGATGATTTAAAGCCAGTTCGGAATTGCCTGGTGGGGAAGTTGTTGCTGCTCAGAGGTTGGATAGAGCCTGAATTGACGATTTCAGGTCGATTCGCATAAAGTTCAGAGTTGGCACTCATTGGGCCACTGGTTTGTTTTTCCTCATTCAAGCGGTACAGGGTGTTAATCGGTCACATGTGCTGATCCAGTCTTTTATCTCTGAATAATTCTCCTTTTTACTGAGAGAAACAAGCTCCAGCAGAAAGTGAGATGCACTGGTGAGCTTGCACAGCCCTGCCACTGGAAACTGCCCGTGGGCAGATAGATGGGCAGACTGCTCCCAGGCACTCTGAAGTTTCAGTCAGCTTCAGAGGAGGGAGTTCCTGCAGCCTCGAAGAAGCAGTGGGTGGTGTAAAGAACACAGTCCTTACCTGTAGAATAGGATTTATATTAAAAAAAAAAAAATCCCAAACAAAATGTAATTTAATACACGGCTTGGCCAAAACCAATTACCTGCCTTGAATGCTTGATCTGTAGGAGTAATTAGCTTTATGCCCCTCCTTTTTCGTTTGATAAGACTGGTTGCTATTGCAGCACTGCTGGGTAAAATCCAGTGCTTATGCCTAAGGAATTCTGGTATTAGTTAGATGTTTCTTTGTAAGGAGTGATGTTGCTGGTGACACAGTAATGTTTCAACAAAATTACTTCCGCTGCTGCAGGCTCGTAGTGAGGTTCCCACTGAATGGTAGAATTCACCACATGGTAGCTTTTTTTAGTAATAAATACTTCTATGATAGGAATTGAAGGAATCCCCTCCTAGTTGGTCACTGAAAAGTGCTTTCAGTATATTTTGTTGGACTTTTTTGTCATTGCATTGTATATCCTGCACATACTGCATGATCAGGCAGCCCAGTTAGAAGCTATAGTGTTTTTTGGGTAGTGGTACTGATTTCCCTACATAGAATTGTAGAACTGTCTAGGTTGGAAGGAACCTTTCCGATCATCAATCTGACCATCGGCCCAACATTGACAAAACCACCACTAACCCGTGTCCCTCAGCACCATGTCTACCCGTCTTTTAAATACCTCCAGGGATGGTGCCTCAGGCTTCCCTGGGCAGCCCATTCCAAGGCTTAATGACCCTTTCTGTGAAGAAATTTTTCCTAATATCCAATGTGAATCTCCCCTGGAGAAACTTGAGGCCATTTCCTCTTGTCCCATCACCTGTTCCTTGGGAGAAGAGACTGACCCCCTCTGGCTACAGCCTCCTTTCAGGGAATTGGAGAGAGCGAGAAGGTCTCCCCTCAGCCTCCTTTTCTCCAGGCTGAACACCCCCAGCTC
>JAOTQQ010000041.1:21124924-21135963 GCA_026546715.1 Gallinago undulata
CTGGAGACATTCAAGGTGAGGCTGGACGAGGCCCTGGGCAACCTGGTCTAGTTGGGGGTGTCCCTGTGACTGCGGGGGGGTCGGACTAGATGACTCTATGATTCTATAAGCGGCTGTAGGAGAGACATTGCAGGGGCTGAGAGGTGCCTCCAGCCCAGCATTGGTGGTGGGTTCCTGGGCTGCTGGAGCAGGTTCAGCTGGCCCCCAGCCATGGTGAGAGCGGACAGCCTGACACAGAGATTCCTTGTAGTCTGGGGGCCGCTGCGGCCGGACCCAACTGCGGAGAAAACTGTTGGGTCAGTATTTACCTGAGCGACATGTGCAGCTCAGCGTGTGCCCCACACATGGGTTTTGATGTAAATCTCTAGAAGCAGCCACAAAGCCATGTGAAAGCCCTGTGCCTTCACCATGTTGCCTCTAAAACCTCTCTTTGTGGAGGAAGCCATTGGCTGGAGCATCTCTCTTACGAGGAGAGGCTGAGGGACTTGGCTCTGTTTAGTCTGGAGAAGAGAAAGCTGAGGGGGGATCTGATCAACACCTATAAATGCTTAAAGGGTGGTTGTCAGGAGGATGGGGCCAGGCTTTTTCCAGTGGTGCCCAGGGAGAGGACAAGAGGGAATGGGCACAAACTTGAACATAAGAAGTTCCACCTAAATGTGAGGTGGCAGAGGGTGCCACCTCACCCTCTGGAGTGGCAGAGCCCTGGCAGAGGCTGCCCAGAGAGGTGGTGGAGTCTCCTTCTCTGGAGACATTCAAACCCCACCTGGACACGTTCCTGTGGGACCTGCTCTGGCAGGGGGCTGGACTGGATGATCTCCAGAGGTCCCTTCCAACCCCCTGTGATTCTGTGATTCTGTCTCTGGCACTGGGTGAAAGGGCAAGGCTCTTAAGGGTGGCCAAGGTGTAGAAGGCAGAGCTGAAACTGAAATGCCACCAGGATTTTAGAGGTGGTGGGACTTCATGACACTTTGGTGGCTAACCAGTACGTGGAAAATAGCCTCTGGTTTCTCACTGTCTGAATACTGTCTATGCATCCTGTAATAAGTGATAATTACCATAGGATATTAGCTGGCCAGCAGAGGTGAAGTGACCACTGGAGGGAAAGTGTGGTTGCCATTAATAGCAGTGGCATCGAGAAGCCAAACCTTGGCCTGCTGAGAAGGAGCCTATGAATAATGCGCAACGCAAGCGCTTGTCCTTAAAACTGACAGCCATAAAAAGAGCCCAGATAGCCCTCAAATTATGACTTCTTGCTCTTGGATCGTGCTTGCTGTGTTTCAGCTGCCATCTCACAAGGACTTAACCTAAGTCTTTGGTTTAATATCTCTCCAGGCTAGGGGGGAAAGGGAGTTTCTGGGCTCTCCTCTCACCCCAGAAGTTTGCAGTGACCTCGTAATAAACCAAAGGATCCAAGTGGGTTTTGCTGAGGCAGGATGTCCCCAGCGAGCTGGGCTCCTGCTGGCTCAGCCGCTCTCATGGTTGTGCCCAAAAAGGCTGAGGCAGGAGGTTATGGATCCTCTTGGCTCACAGAGACACTGTCACAGCATGTCTGTGGGCCAAGGTTTCACCCCGGGCTTCTCATACTTCACCTATGAGCTGGAGCAGGGGAACGGCAAGTGAGTCCAGGACAAGGCTCTTTACTCCGAGGGTGGTGAGACACTGGCCCAGGTTGCCCAGAGAAGCTGTGGGTGCCCCATCCCTGGAGGGGTTCAAGGCCAGGTGTTGGATGGGGCTTTGAGCAACCTGGTCTGGTGTGAGGGGCACATGCGGGGGCAAACGCCATGGCAGGGGGAGTTGGAACTAGATGATCTTTAAAGGTTCCTTCCAGCCTAAGGCATTCTGTGAAGGCTTGAGTAGCCCTCCCAATCCTTGGAGGAAAATTAAAGGCGTGAGGAAATGCATTTGAGGTTCTTGAGCTGGAAAATGAAGAATAGGAACCTCAAAATATGTTGTTCTTGGCATGGTCACCCATGTGCTGCTGTGTTCCTCTCCTGCGAAACAAAATCAGAGCAGCAATCCCTTACAATATCATAGAATCATAGAATCATTTGGGTTGGAAAGGGACCTTAAAGATCACCGAGTTCCAACCCCCCTGCCATGGGCAGGGACATCTCCCACTATACCAGGTTGCTCAAAGCCCCATCCAGCCTGGCCTTGAACCCCTCCAGGGATGGGGCGTCCATCAATATTTTGGGGTACTGGCTGGTGGTGCTCAAATATTTAAGGTTGGAAGGGTCAGTGATATAAGTGCTAGTTGTTCCCCCAAAGCTTGAACATTTTGAGGAGGATTCTTCCTGGAGGCAACAAGAAGGTATCAGAGCTATCTTTTCCTTTCTGTCTCCCATCAGCAAGGCTAAGTGAGGCAGAAAAAAATAGTGTAAGATTAGAGGAAATCAGGGGTGAACGTTACAAAGCCTTGGGCGCTGTGGGAATCTTTGGTGACACTGGATCCCCAGCAGTACCGAGCCCGTGACAAGCCATGGAAGCTGGTACCACATCTGGGGAAGCCACAGATGACTCCTTTTATGCTCCCCAGGCTTTTTGTGGGGCCGTATCTCCGCCGAGGTCAGGCTCCCTTCGCAGTTAGGGAACTTGTCCTCCTGGGACTGGGAGGCAGCAAATAAAATCCAAAAGCTAGATGTGGTGCCTCTTAATCCTTTTGGTTTGTCCCAGCGACCTGGCTTTGCTGTGTGATGGCCGGCAGCTCTCCTGCCAGGCAATGTTCCCTGGAGACCAAACACAAACCCCCAGCTCCTCAAGTATCAAGTTCCAGCAGGTGGGGATCCAAAAAGGCTTTTAGAAGAGGGATTTCTGCCCACCCACTGCTTATCGATCAGCGCAAAGAACAAAATGCTCTCCACGTGCAGCGGGAAGCATCGTTGTGTCTTTTGCCATAAACCCAAATTTTGGCTTCTGAAGTGCAAAACACTTGTTCCTAATAAGGAACAGCAGAGAGGATTTTGTGATGTGATGAGGGATGTGGTTAAGGTTTTGTTTTGGTTTTTGGATTTTTTTTTCCTTGATTGCTAGAGTCTCTGCATGGTTGGGAAGCACGGCTCCCCTGCCTCCTCCTCTCCCTAGAGCCTGACCCTGGCAACGTGGGCACTTGATGCACCTCGGTGTCCTGGCTGCAGGGCATGAGTCCTGGGGGAGCAGGCTGGAGCTGGATGAAATTCTTCTTCCACGAGTCTAATCCTGGGCTTTTCTCCTGGGTAGGAAGCCAGCTGTGGGAAACAGCTCCCAGGAGCTGCCGATATCCAGCGGGGAGGCGGTGGGATCTGAAGCACATCAGGCTCTCTGCGGGGGACCAGCTTGCAGCAGAAGAGCTTTCCTCTGGACTGGTGTGATGGGGGGTCCAAGCCCACACAGGATGGATCTCTCCATGGACCAGTACAACCTTCAGGTAAGAAAGTCATCTGTCCAGATCGGTGGACCTTTCCCATATAGCCAACAAAGGGGAATTGTACTGTGCTTCTGGGACGTATTCTGTATTATCCTGACAAGATCTCCTACTCATGGACATAGAATCATAGAACCTTCACCTTTAAGAAAGGGACATTAAAGATCATCAAGTTCCACCCCCCTTCCATGTGTAGGGACACACAAAGGTTAATGCTCCATCCACTGGGCTGGCGGATAAAATAACAACTGCCATTGTTTGTTGACATTTATCCAAGGTCTATTCTAGGAGACCTGGTCTGAGGACAGTTACGGGCTCAGACCAGTCCTCTCTGAGACTTCAGCCAGCGCTGTTGGGCAGACAACCAGAAACTTGATTGCTGTGAATAGCTGAGCATCTCCCAGTTTAAGCTGGAGTGATTGTGGCACTTAAATGTTAGGTACGGATTCCTAAAGGTATGGTGGGTTCTGGTTTGGATTTAGACCTTCAGGACTAGGATGTGCTGACTTTGGGGTTGATGCTCAGCCTTGGCTTTGCCCTCAGAGTGAAGGCAGCGCAAGGGATTCAATACCTGGTATTGACATGACTGACTCCAGAAGCAGATACGTGAATGTAAAACTTAGAAATAAAGTAAAAAGGAATACACAAATAGAATTAATATAGATCTAAAATAAATAATGCATTAAATTACTAAACAACGCCTCCTGGACCCAGCTGTTTTTCTGGAATTTCTGTTTTCTGAGGCTATGCCCTAAATAACAAGCCTGCCCAGAATTGATCAAGCTGGAGCGTCCTGCACCCCCAGCGTGGCTCTGGCACAGCCCTGCCAGTTGGTCCAGGGAAGGCAAGAGCCACTCTCCTTTAACCACAGTAGCCCCCAGAGGTCTGTGGAGGCCCCAGAGCCATGTTGAGAACTTCTGCCACTCTGCCCAGCTGCAAACCCAACTTCTGCACCCTCATGTACCGAATGTACTGCATATTCATTTTCAGCACAGGAAGAACATAGACCTCTTGGAACAGGTCCAGAGGAGGCCACAAAGCTGCTCAGAGGGCTGGAGGACCTATGCTATGGGGACAGGCTGACAGAGTTGGGGGGGTTCAGCCTGGAGAAAAGAAGGTTCCAGGAAGACCTTAGAGCCCCTTCCAGTCCCTCAAGGGGCTCCAGCAGAGATGGGGAGGGACTCTGATCAGGGAGGGGAGCCATAGGATGAGGGGGAACGGTTTTAGACTGAAAAAGGGGAGATCTAGATGAGATCTCAGGAAGGAATTCTTTGCTGTGAGGGTGGTGAGAGCCTGGCCCAGGTTGCCCAGAGAAGCTGTGGCTGCCCCATCCCTGGAGGGGTTCAAGGCCAGGCTGGATGGGGCTTGGAGCAACCTGGGTCTGGTGGGAGGTGTCCCTGCCCAGGGCAGAGTGTTGGAACTGAATGATCTTTGAGGTCCCTTCCAACCCAAACCGTTCTATGATTCTGTGATGATTCTAAGACACCCAGGAGCTCAGCATTGCCATGCCACGGGGCTACTTGTGAGTGTAGGTCTGCTTGCCGCTCAGTGCAGCCCTGTCCTAGCCCAGCAGCAGCGCGGGGCGGGGGGGTAAGGCAGCATGGTGCCTGACTATTTAAGCCTTTCGTGGCTGCTCAAAGCATCCCAGAGGGAGAGAGGCGATTTCAAAAACAGTTCTAGATCCCAGAGCTCATAAGCATCTCAGGAGATGCTTCTGAGACCAGGTCTGAGCTCAGCCAAAGGAGGTCCATCCTCATGGGCACTGTGGTGCTGAGGAAGGGTGCAAGGCTTTGAATAGCTCTTGGAAGTTTGTAGTCCTGTTGGTTTTTAAAAGTAATTCTTCTGGTGCATTTAATACCGTAGGCACATGGAGAACTCAAGAGGCCTAAGGCAAGAGGGTTACTCTTTAGATACAGGCTCAGCAGAGCGGTGTCCTGATGTAACAGGACCAGACACCTGGTTCACTTCTGCCTAGAGGACTTGGAGGCAATCTGCCACACTCACCCCTGCCAGCTCAGCCAGGACTCCAGGCTGTGAAAAAACATCAATTATGTGCAGACACAAAGTTTTGAGGCTAAGCAGAAAATGCATTTTGGTTCCTTGTTCTCAGATACAGGTTGTATCCCGTTGGGTACAGCTAGGTCGATAATCTCAAGCACTTTTCTCTACACAGGAGGTCTTCTCGTGGTTTCTTTCCTGAGCAGAAATTGAGAGTCTTGGCAAAGCCAAAGGCTGGGGTTTAAAGGTAGCGATAAATGTGTCTTGAGCAATCATGATAAAATCCCAAGCGAAAGGGGGTTGGATGACATTCAAAGGCTGCAACTGTCCCCGAGGGATCTCTGAGGATGCCCCAAGTCCTGGCAGAAGTCACCCTTCCAGTTGCAGCCTTGAGCTGGTGTCGCTCTCCCGTGCTGTGGCTTCATCCCTTGGAGAAGAAGGTACGAGCAGGTGGAAGCTGAGCTGAGGTGGAAGCCATGTGTGCCGTGACTTTGTGCCCTGTGCCAGGGACTAACCCTTGGGAGCTGCTGTTTCAGGGCTGCAGCGATTTTGCTTTTTCAGCTTCCCCCTCTCCCCACGTATCGCCGGGACATCTTTGCCCCTACACTGTCTTCCTGCCAGCGAGCGCACGTATAGACCTCGCTATATATAAACGAGCAGGGTCAGGGCTCTATTTTTAGCCTGTCTCAAAATATTTCCCTTGCTGTGCATTTCTTGCCACCGATTTCTAGCCCTGTTTCCTTGCTGCAAGGAGCCCTGTGAGGTGAGGGAGGTCTCTCAGCCCTGGGATCAGACTCGGTGGGGGGACTGGGGAGGAAAGCAGTGCTATGAGACATCCCCAGCACCAGACCCTGCCACGACCATGGGCTGAGGGAGCAACTTCTGCTACGAAATCCCTTGGATGTTTCATGTGAGGAAGTCTCCAGGACAGCTTTTATCATCTAGAGTCAACCGCCCTGCAAAATGCCAAGCCAAGCAGCTCACCTGTATCAGAGCCAGCTGTGGGCACAGGCAAAGAGTGTCAGGATGAGTTGGGCACCATGGGGCACTTGTCCCACCACCATAAGCCTCTCCTCTGGTACCAGGTAGATATGGTTTTCACCTCTCTAGGGTTGAGCTTTGCTTTCCCTTACAGCCGGTAGGGTTGGGGAGTACAGGGGGAAGAGCAGCTCATTTATCTTGTGATGTGTTTGGGTGCTGTGTGATGGCTCCTGACATGCCTCCAACATTTTCTGAGAGCCACCCCAGCAGTTAACGGATGAAGTGCTGCTTCTGGTCTGGGGAGCTAGGGGATTTCAGGGAACTTGCTTTCTGCATTGGCTTTTGGTCCTCCCGAAGCCAGGCTGCCTTTGGAGGTGCTGGCAGAAGGGCTGTTGTGTCACTGCTGCCGTTCCATCTGGCTGTGTGGGGACAGGAGGTGGCTGACCTAGAGCTGGAGAGGGAATATTTTTGAAGGTGGAAAGAGATATGTGTAATAGGGAGGGCATGGCATGGGAAGAAGATGGAGGGGACATGTGAGAGGGCAGAGGGAGCTCTTTCCCTTGGCTCCATGCTTTGCCAGCTGCCATGACCCCTTTCCCCTGGCTCCTGGGGCCACCAGTTCAAGGGGTGCACACCCAGCTGGTTCTGGAAGGTGCCACGCAGTCATGTCTCCTGCTTCTGTGGCTTGCTCTGGCCCTTGGTGACAAAGACATCCCTAAGGGACAGTGGTGAAGGGCTGCCACACTCCGTCACTTTGCGGAGCCGTCACAGGTGACAGTGAAGCTGCTGAGCTGGGGGCAGCCCAGGGTGAGCTGATGGTCTCACCCTCTTCCATCACGGGCTGAGCTTCATTTCATTTGCCTTGCAATAGTCCTGGCTCGCCCTGTGCCCCTGGCTGGTTACTCGTGGCAACTCATGTCACCGTAACTCAGCTCCAAGTCCCAGCTCCTGCAATTTGACTGTAAATCTTCTGTTATTTGAAGGTTTTTGTTCTTGGTATCTTGGCTCCTGGAGGCCTCTGGTCTGGCAAAAATCTCTGCTTCTGTTTTTGTAACACTTCCCGCACTTAGGGAAAGCAAAAAGCTTGAAAATGGGATTGCGGTATTTTGGGCCGGCTGGGAAGAGAGAGGGGAAATGCATCAACTATTAAAAAAAAACAATAATAACTTTCTAGCAGCTTCACATCAGAAAGAGTTGACTTGGGGATGCAGAGACGTCGCTGAAAGAGAAACACCATATAGCGTTTTACGAATCCCTGCCAGCTGAAGTTGTTGTAGGGTGGCTTTTTGGAATGTCCTTGAGAAGGTTTTCCTAGAAGCTCCACCATGAGAATCGAACACCACAATATACTTTTGCTGCTCTTGTTTACGTGACATCAGCTATTTTTAGTGCCAGTAGCAACACCAAGTTTATTACTGGTGATGTGAAACCTCAGTGTCACTCTTATTTCGGCTGAAGAGTAAGGAGAAGCAGCAGCAAGTGTTCTACCCCAGGAGCAGAAAATGCACGTGGAAATCACATGGCCCTGGTGGATCCGGTGGCCGTGGGAGCATCCCTTAAGAAAGTAAGTTTGTGGGCTGCTCTGAGAGCTGCCCAGGTCCACAGTCTCACACCAACTTCAGGAGTCAACAAAAAGGTCAAGGAGGATGAGGTACCACAGAGCAATTGTTCAAAGTGCTCCAGCTTGCTCACAGCCAGAGAAATTGTGGATATTATTGTGATACGAGAGCATCACAGCAATCATAGCGCCAAGGAAGAAATCTCTAGGTCAACACCGAAGGGTTGGGGTCCAGGGGTTGGAAACATCCGTGGCAGGAAATACCTTCTGTCAGATGAAACCCTTTGATTATGGCCCCTTTGGAAGACACGCTGCAGTGTGTCACCAATATTTGTGGCAATGGGTGTCAAGAGGTTTTGAAACAACTCTTTATATTTATCCGTTTTATGAATCGGGCCTCCTTGTAAGTTTATTCCAGTTAACTGAAAGGCAACGGGAAACTAATGGCATTTTGTATCTCTTATTCTTCATGCAGGGGGTGTGTGTGGCTTTCTAAGCAGGGAAATGGAATGTTACATCTGCTTTCCCTCTGGGCTGTGATCCCCTTTGAGTACATGCATGTCAATGTATAGATCATAGAATGGTTTGGGTTGGAAAAGACCTTAAAGATCATCCAGTTCCAACATCTCCCACCACACCAGGTTGCTCCAAGCCCCATCCAGCCTTGAACCCCTCCAGGGATGGGGCAGCCACAGCTTCTCTGGGCAACTTGTTCCAGTGTCTCACCACCCTCACAAGAAAGAATTGCTTCCTAATATCTCATCTAAATCTCCCCTCTTCCAGCTGCTCACCTACCCGTGAGGAAAAAAAAAAGGAAGGAGATTTCAGTTCAGAAAGCTTGTTCGGAAGGATCTTCATAGATCAGTCAAAGGAGCAGAGGAATGTGAGCTCTGGTGTAGAGATCCTGCAAAACTGTGTCAAAAGGAGGACTGTGCGCAGGATGATTCCAGCAAACACCTGGAGGAGCAAGGTAAGGATTACGATGACGTGCAAAATGAACATCTCATGTCTCACAAGTCCCTTACAGTAACCCATGAGGCTTTCAAGGGCAAATGTTGCAGATTCATTTATGATTCATTACGTACACAGGTGTAACGTGTTAATTCCTTAATTGTAATAGGAATCTCTTTTTAACCGATGAATGTGTAAAGCAGAAGTCTTCCAGTGCAGAAATAGATTTACGTGGAGGCAGGAGGCTGTTGCTATTAGGCAGTCACAAACTTGCCATCTCAGGTGCAGTGTTAGCATCAGCAATAACTGAAATTTTTGTTCCTGGCTTCCTGGTTATTAGAATATCAACTAGGAGAAGAAAAGGCTGGACTTGTAGGCTTGTTTCGGTCCTGGGTAGCCTAGAAAGAGATTGGAAGCTGTAGAAAACCGTGAAAGACAGCAAAGGTCGTGGTGCACCTTAAAGAATTGGCTTGCCATTGAGTAGGGTTCTCCAATGTCTGGAAGGGCACATGGGAATTCCCCACCTGCACCCTTCCCAGCATGGATCACGGAGCACCTTCTGCCCACGATGCTTTTACTTCAAACCAGCTTTGGACCTATAGCACAGAAGACCAAAAGCTGCAACAGCTTTGAGGTGCCGCATCAATGGGCCGTGAGAGATTAGGAGCATCCTCGCCGTCCTACGTCCCTGCTGCAGTGGGGAATTTCTTAGTATGGAATCCTGAGATGATCCAAAGAAACAGACTGTAGCCCACCTCCCTGTGAAGCCCAAATATTGCTCTCTTTGTCCTCCAGCAAGGTACACTAACTTGGCAGCCTCAGCTCACCTCTCCCTCCCCACCTGACCATATGGCTATTTTGTGATTAAAAATGGTAGCAGTAAATTGGCACTTTCCCTCTGTTAACCCTTAAAACTCTGCTATCTCCTTCACTCCAGATAGCTGTGAAGGGAAGGTTTGGATTTTGGAAAGACCAAGAGCAGGATCATTGTGCAGAAAAGATGGCTAGCGCCTCCTGATGTATTGCCTTTTTGTGGCCAGCAGAGCATCCATGCTCTCTGATGGACACAGTAGCCAAAGCCCAGATTCCCTGGGTCTGTATCGCGGGGAGGGGAACGGATGAAGAACCCGAGGAACCTTGAGGTTGAATTTTGGCCGGGGCCTGTTTGCTGCTCCCGTCGACAGCGCCCCGTGCACTAATTATAATCTCCTTATTCTGCTTTGGTGAAGGAAAATGACGAAGCGGGGTGAAACCCAAAAATAAGCAGCCCTCAGAATAGCCCTCTCCACATCTTCCTGCTAATGGCATCTCTGAACAAGACTGCTTGTTCCCCTTCAGACAAGCTTTCAGAGGCTATTTTAATCCATTTTTAGTTGCACATAGCATTTATCAGAATAAGAGTTGGGCTGGTCGCCAGCTCCTTCGGATCTTTGACAGCCCAGAGGGGAAAAGGCTCTGAAAAACAACTTGAGTGTGTTCCTACTGCATCCTCCCTTGCCCAGGGGATTTTGGGGACATAATAAGGAAACGTTCATCTGAGGGGGCAGAGCCCCAGGAATCCGAGCTCTTGTCCCTGTCATCAGCCTGGATGTTTTCATGTTCAATTGAGCGATCATTGGGAGGCAAGGAGCAAGGCTGGCAAAAAAAAAACAAACAGGTTTGAGAGCCACTCATTTCTGAGTCACGACTTAGAACGTGCCCCCCTGCTAATTGTGTCCAAAAACCCTCTCTGAGAGTCATCTCCTGGCTGCTGGGAGGTCTCCAGTGAGTTCACGATCTTGGCTGAGTTCATAAACTGGTCAAAGTTATATTTTAAAAAACGCCACATTGAGCACTAATTGGCATTCCCAGGAAAGCGAGCACGGAGCGAGCCATGAAGATGAAATTCCTCCCTTTCCCTGAAGGCATTTTGATGCCAGGCAGTATCTGGGCAGCTTGCCCTCATGCTCTATGTTAGTGAGCTGTCTCGGGCTCTGAGGCTGGCATCTTTCACCAGTTCTAAATCAGTTTTTAAACATCTTAGGAATAACATGGAGCCTGGAGAAGAGAAGGCTCCGAGGAGACCTCATAGCACCCTACCAATATCTGAAGGGAGCTACAGGAGAGCTGGGGAGGGACTCTTTGTCAGGAAGTGTAGTGACAGGACAAGGG
>JAOTQQ010000041.1:21171449-21190348 GCA_026546715.1 Gallinago undulata
CTCTCTCAGCCTTTCCTCATCAGGGAGATGCTCCAATCCTTGAATCATCTTTGTTGCCCTACGCTGGACTCTCTCCAACAGTTCCCTGTCCCTCTTGAACTGGGGAGCCCAGAACTGGACACAGTGCTCCAGATGTAGCCTCACCAGTGCAGAGCAGAGGTGGAGAATGACCTCCCTTGACCTACTGGCCACACTCTTCCCTACAGAGAGCACTGACAATGTGCGAGGGGAAGGGTCCCTTTTGAGGGTTATACCTGGGAGCTGAGCTGGATGAAGACACTGCTGCTGCCTCTGTAGCTCTCTGATCAAGGCTGGTGATAACCAGCCAGGCTCCCAGCCGATGTGCACAGTGCTAATTTTGTGAATTTATTTATTTTGTGAATTTATTATTCTCCAGCCCGGCAGAGCAGAGAAGAAGGTCGTGGTGAGGCACTGGGTGCTGCAGCCTCACAGCTGCATGAGAAGGTCTGCTTTACACGCAGGGTTTCCCACTCTCTATGCATATGCAAATCAGCATAATCAAATATGCACATCCCACTGTATACATATAGGCAAAAAAAACTACACTGATCCCCTCCCCTGCTTCCCGCTTAGAGAAGACTCAGGTCTTGCTGGGGCACGTTGGAAGGATCCTGCTTGGCTTTTAGTCATGCTACGGGAAACAGGATCCCCGTGTCACCTCAAGCAGTTATTTCAGGCAGAAATAAGCTCCTTAACTGTTACAAACAAAAAAAAATACCGAAGAATTCTCACCCATGATTTTATCTAGAGATTAAATCCTGGCCAAACCAGACCAAACACGGAGGTCTCTGTCTATCTTTAGCATCAGATAAGGGCCAGTTGGCCTGCTCTTTTCCTTGCCTTTTGGCTTTTCTCTTTTAAGGCAAACGGTGACAGATCCTGTCACCTTTAAGCCTTACTTAAAACTAGAGGGACAAAAAAACCTCATAGCAACTGAAGGGTACAGCATGACCAGCCATGGGGAGGGGAACACTTGGGTTGACAGATGGGTTGACACGTGGTTTTCTCGTGTCGTTACTTGGGGAGTTTTATCTCTTGTACTTACCTCAGCGATGCAGTTTTGGTGTTACCGTGTCCTGATTTTCGTAGAGTGCCACAGCAAGGCGTACAGCCCTGTGGGTTGTTGCCGTGTTCCCCAGGATGTTAGCTACTCTTTTAACATCCCTTTCAGGATAAAGGATAATACCGTCAGAACGCGTGAGCTTCTGTGATAAAACCTTATCTTATGGAGCTGAGATTTTTTTGTGACCTGCAGATGGGAGCTTGGAGGACACAAAAGGGGCGGAGGGGTTCTTGGCTCGATGTCTGTGGGTTCTGAAATGACCCACGGTGTTTTCTGGCAGCAAGGAAGGGGGGGGGAAGGGGAAACACTTGCATGTCTCCTTGCAAAGAACTCGCAGCACAGACCAGAGCCAGCCCGCAGAAGCAGTAATGGCCAAAAAAGAAAGAAACCAGACAAATAAAAATGTGTGACTGGCTTAATATAAACAGCATGTCAAGAGGGAATCAACTCTGAGTGCTCATTTTTCAGCTAGAGCTAGGACCTCTTCTTTTTCTGCATTCTTCAAGGCTGTTTTCCCCACAGTCCTCTTCCAGTATCAGTGACCATGAAGAAGCTGCACGCAGAGGTCACTTCGTCAGCTGCCTTGTCCATGTGTCCTTTGTGGTGATGCCTCCCAGGGCTTCTCTCTCTAGGGCAAGGCAAAAATCTGTGTTTAGTCAGGGAAAGTTTCAACCAGCCCTGCACAGAAAAAAAATTACACATACATGTGAAGCTGTGAGCGAGGAGTGTCTTTGCTCCCCGTGGCCATGAGGTGCAGGGCAAGCCTCAGCGGCGGAGTGTAGAATCATTCAGGTTGGAAAAGACCCTTGGGATCATCGAGTCCAACCATCAACCCTACTCTACAAAGTTCTCCCCTACACCAGATCCCCCAACACCACATCTAAACGACTCTTAAACACATCCAGGGATGGTGACTCAACCACCTCCCTGGGCAGCCTGTGCCGGTGATGCTCAGGACATGAAGCACTGCGAGGACTTTCTCCACATCTAGTGTTGGTATCATGTGGAAAGTTAAACTCATTTGCCCTGATAGACACATTGGGTTTGATTCCTTGCCCAGGGCATCAGCTGCTGTTCCTTCATGCTGAAGAAGAAAATCCAGACCCTGTTGCTCCCTGGTTACCTGTGCTCATCAGTTTAGCACAGGGGCAATCTGCTTCTGCCCTGAAATTTGTCACCATTTCATCCGTAGTGTAGACACCTACTCAGTCACAACGTACAGAAATTGTGTCAAGGCAGCTGAATCCAAGGGAATTTAGATATCTTGGAAGAACAGAATTGGGCTCTCTTCATTTTAGCCCTTTCCAGACCTGAAATTGCAGAAGTGGCCTTGGTCACAGGAATCTGGATCCACTCACTTTCTCAAATCCCACTCACTTATGAATTTAGACACTCGGATTCACTTTGTTTGTTATTAGTGGAAAGGGTTAGCTGGTACTTAAAACACTCCCAACCCAATCACCCCGTCCCGCTCCAGGGAATACCATCAACTATTTGCATGGGATGAGTAAGCAGGCCTGGCTCTTGTCAAAGTAATATGCACTGAAATTAAGAAAAACACAGTTTCCCAGTTGTTTGCGTGACTGTGAGGGTGGAAAACACTCTGCACTTCCAATAGCTCCCTCTGCCCTCCGTGGGAGAGGTCCCGAGGGTCTGCCCAGAGCCCCACGGGAAAATTCAACCTGCTGTTTAACCAGTCACACCATTGACACTTGGAAAATAAAAATAAATCAGTCCCAGAAAAATCAAGGTGGTTAATAACCAAACTCATCTTGCTTTTTTTTTTCCATGTTCCTTGACCAGCTCTGCTTTACAAAAGGTTTTTGAAGACTGTCCTACTGCTCTCTGTGGGCTTTCCTGTAAAGTACCTTAAATAACCCTTTGGGCATGTGTTGGGAACACGAGTCCCTCAGAAACTTTTTGCTTCTCTTCTCTCACGTCCCTGTGCTGAAGCTGCTTATTAAAATGATGTCTTAATTTAGCACGGCCGACTGCCCTCCTGCTGTCAGGGCAATGAAGGAGCCGAAGAGAAGGCATCTGTTGTGGTTCTTGGGGCTTTCTGGCTCTGAAAGCCAGGGAGATGTGAACTCATCTCCAAAGAAACGGACAGAGATGAAAGAATTAGTAACGAGTCAGAAAGGAAGATCCTGGTACATACGAGATCCTGCCTTAGTTCTGGTTTAGATGATTTATTGCAGCCATCATTTTGGGGTTTTTCAGGGGTTGGGCTGAGGGTTTTTGCAGGAGGATTGAGTGGATAATCGATATTACCACTAAGATATAGATATATACATCAAAAACGCTTGGTGAAGCAGAAAAGGGTGTTTTCCAGCACTTCACCACAATGGTCAGTTTTTCAAGAATGTGAAAATAAATGCTGCTTGACGGCTTCGGCTGCTCAGTGCCTCTGGGCAACCTGGGGACTGAGATGCAGAATGGACAGTGCCCTGGGGTGGTCTTCCCCCACCATCTCCAGTCAAGGTGTCAGCTCACACCCAGAGGAACTATCAGAATTAAGAGAGTTTCAATTTGTTGCCATTTGTCCAATAACGTGGCAAAATCTTGTATTTTATTTAAGCCACCTGCCAAAGTAGGGAGATGCAAGAACGTCCTTGTCTCAATGGTCTAGTTTGGACTTCAATTTCTAAACTACAATTATTGCAATGAATTTTTAGCAGTGTCATCTTGTGGGAACTCCACCCGAGTCCACTCAGCTCCTCTGACTCCAAGTCAGCAGGGAAACAGAGGGTGGTGGTTTGGGTCATGGTGCTGCTGGGCTTCAAGTGAAGTGCTGCTAGTGGCCACTACCCATCCCGGGGAAGTAGCCTTCCTCTGCACCACAGAGCAGTGGTCAAAGAGTCAAACCAGCATTCTTTTCTACCTCAGAGGCTGTTGAAGAGGGTTGTATTTTACTCAGCTGCAGCAGAAACTTCCTTTTGCATGGAACTGTGGAGAGGCATGGACTGAATTTCTGGAAAACAGGCTTGTCTGGGCAACTAACCCTCTGGCTAAGTCTCTCCGGGAGGCATTCCCTGCCTGCCAAGGTGCTCCTTCCCACCCCTGGGAAAACCCTGGAGGAAGGTAGCTGGGGCTGGAGCACCCTCTGCAGGGACCTCGTCCCCATCGCTGTGCTGGTAGCCCAGCTGTGTGCCCAGGCAAGGGTCCTCCAGAAACACCCCCGGTGGTCCCACGTCGCCTTCTCACGCAGATGGGGCTGAGCCAAAAGGCTGGAGAGTGTTGATTTGGCTTCATGGCTTTGATTTGCGAAGCTTCAGCCCAGAGTGTGTCACCAGTGGAGACCGGTAAACATCCTCCTCTCTGCTGGGAGATGCTGCTTTGGGAGCAGGATGGCTCTGGAGATGCTGACCCCAAACCGGCTGCTTGTTATCAGCCCCTCCTCTCTGCAGCATGGAGGCCTTTCTCGTTTTAAGCAGTTCCAAGAGAGGAATTTATTGTTCCTGTCTGACACCTCGCTGAAGTGCCAAAGCCTCCGGTCACACTCGTGGAAGGTTTATTTTCCCCTGCCAAACCCACTGCCATGGTTGCCACACTTCCCAGCCCTAATGCTCAGCAAATCCCTTCGGCTCTGCTTGCAAACGGGCTGCAAAGAAACAGAAAATCCAGCTTTTTTGGGGGCTTTCATTTCTAGCGCTGTCCGTGACCATGCTAGACTCCAAATTTAACAAAAATTTATTTGTTATTGCTGATGGGGGCTGGCAGGAGAGCACAGTGCCCTGCTCCGAGGACAAACGCTGCTGTCTGATCATCGACTAGTGGCATCAGTGACATGGAGACCTCCAATAAACTGAACTTAACAAAGTAATGACACTTAACACAATTTTTTAAAGGGGGTATATTCAGGATTCCGTTGCACAGCTTGTTAGAAAAGGAGTTGTGTTACACAGCTTGTCCAGGGGAGGGAATGCCCTGTCTGCTGAGGGGAGGAAATTCTCTAAGAATAAGGAATTTACTCCAAGACAGCGTTTTGTTTGCACCCCTGAGTCTGCTGTGTGGAAAGGAAAAGGCAGGCAGAAAGGGATTTTTGTCAAGCAAATATTAAAAGAATCAGCCTGTCTGACACCTGTACTTTTTTGTCACCAAAATAGGTGCACAAACCAGTTCAGAAAATAAAGTCTTTCTTCCTGGTTTGGCAGTTCTCGGCAGCTTCTGCTTCACGTGGCATTAAAAAAAAGTGGAAACAATTGAACCATGAAGACTTCCTGTTACTGTTTTATGTCACGGATCTAGGATCTGTCCCTTTTAATGCTCCCAATTTGAAATAGCAACCCTTTCTGAAGCCAGGGCGTATGTCGAGTTACTTTTGGGGGTGCTCTGGTGCCGCCTGGCTAAGTCATGGCCCTCAGGTATGAGGGTCACATGAAAAGGCTTCTTTGAAAAGCTTTTCTTAAACAGACCATTCTGCCGTGCTGCCTTTTAATCTATTTATATTTACCATTAAGCTTCTGTCCTCAGTGGCTCTATTCCCTGCCGGGCTGGTCTTTGTGTCCTCCAGAGCGCAGTCAATGTAGATGTCCTCACGTCATTAGGTCCACCTGCGTAGAACGCAAAGCGCCCTTCCCAGGAAAAACCCTAGGAAAGTAAAAAAAAAAAAAAAGGACATATTTCTTACAGGGGTGGTGGTGTGTGTAAGTACAGACTCCAGTTAAGCAGACCACTGGAAAAAAAAAATCCCAACTATGATCCCATAGGAAAGGGGGTATCATTTTTTAAAGCGATGTCTTGTCTCTTACCCCCAGGCCTGACCAGACATTATTCAAAGTATTTCACAAAATATACTTAAGATTTTTATTTCTATTTCACAGCCGGAGGGGCTGTGAACGATTTATGAAAGCCCAGAGGGAAGTTAATAAGAGCTGGATAAAAGCCCCATGGTGCTGCCATAAAGTTATTGGTTGCTCTGAAATCAATGAACCTTCGCAGTCTGTACACCAGGATACTGACACGCTGCGTTTTCTTCTTTTTCTCATAAACTATGGGATTCTTTTTTTTATGTTCCTACTTGCTGCCATAGAGCTCCATCCTTATCCCAGTAGGATCAGGTCCTGAAATTTCCCAACCGTGCTGCGTCCCGTGGAGTGGGTTGGGGGCATATCACAGAATGCTATGGGGTTGGAAGGGACCTCTGGAGATCATCCAGTCCAACCCCCTGACAGAGCAGGGCCACCCACAGCAGGTCCCACAGGAACGTGTCCAGGAGGGGTTTGAATGTCTCCAGAGAAGGAGACTCTACCACCTCTCTGGGCAGCCTCTGCCAGGGCTCTGCCACCCTCCCAGGAAAGAAGTTCCTCCTCATCTTTAGGTGGAACTTCTTATGTTCAAGTTTGTGCCCGTTCCCTGTTGTCCTGTCCCTGGGCACCACTGAAGAAAGACTGGCCCCATCCTCCTGACACCCACCTTTTAAGAATTTAGAGGTGTTGATCAGATCCCCCCTCAGACTAAAATGACCCAAGTCCCTCACCCTCTCCTCATCAGAGAGATGCTCCAGGCCTCTCATCATCTTTGTAGCCCTCTGCTGTACCCTCTCCAGGAGCTCCCTGTCCCTTGGGAGCCCAGAGCTGGACACAGTGCTCCAGCTGGGGCCTATCACAAAATGATACGGGGTTGGAAGGGACCTCTGGAGATCATCCAGTCCAACCCCCTGACAGAGCAGGTCCACCCACAGCAGGTCCCACAGGAACGTGTCCAGGTGGGGTTTGAATGTCTCCAGAGAAGGAGACTCCACCACCTCTCTGGGCAGCCTCTGCCAGGGCTCTGTCACCCTCACAGGAAAGAAGTTCCTCCTCATGTTGTGATGGAACTTCTTACATTGAAGCTTGTGCTCACTCCTTCTTGTCCTGTCCCTGGGCACCACTGAAAAAAGACCAGCTCCATCCTCCTGACACCCACCCTTTAAGCATTTATAGGTGTTGATCAGATCCTCCTCCTCCTCCGGCCGGGAGGAGCCGTGCCCCGGGGGAAAGGGGAGGCCGGGCCGGGCCTGCGGGCGCCTCCCCTTGGGGGCGGTGCGGCCGCGGCCTGGTAAAGAGCGATGCCGGTGCCCGGCACGGCCTCGCTAGGCCTGGCCCGGGCCAAAGTTATCCCGGAATAAGGCGGCACGCATGTGCGTCGCCCCGGATGTGAACATGCCGGCCCGGCTCCCCGCTGCCTCCCTCCGCCCGGCTCCAGCGGGCGGTTCCAGCCGTGCCGAGCCGTGCCGTACCGAGCCGGGCCGGCGGCCTCACAGCAGCCGCCTGAGGGAATGGGGGGGGTGGAGGCAGGATAGGGCCGCCCTCCGGGGCTGAGGTGCCAGACCCCCCCCCCCTCCCGCCCGCTTCCCGGCGGGTAGGGACAGGTGCCGGTGAGGAGGGGAACCCCCTCGGGGGTCTTCCCCGGCCCCCCCTTAGCGCCGCCATCTCGGGGGTGGCCGGTCCAGCCCGCCCCCCCCTATTCCGCCCCCCGCCATTTCCACCCCGGGGCCTTGTTGCCAGCTCCCCCGGAGCGATGGATTTTCGTGGGAAGAAGTACGAGCGGGGAAGCAACTGGTCGGACCCCGAGGTGGTGGAGCTGCTGCAGCTGTGGGCCGACGAGTCGGTGCAGGTGGAGCTGGAGAGCTGCCTGCGCAACCAGCATGTCTTCAACCGCATCGCCGAGGTGCTGCGGGAGAAGGGCATCCACCGGACGGGCGACCAGTGCCGGGAGAAGATCAAGAAGATGAAGCTGGAGTACCGGCGGATCAAGGACAACAGCAAGGCCCCCCGGGGCGGCCGGACCTGGAAGTTCTACGAGGTGATGGACCGGGTGTTGACCAGCCGGCCCACCTTGGCCTACGGCTCCCTGAGTGGCGGTGTGATGGCCCAGCAGGTGCTGCAGGGCGACGTGGTGGAGAGCTACCACCACCAGTTCCCCGCCTCGGCCCTGCCCTTCGAACATCCCCAGCACCCCGAGCTGATGGAGATCAAATGCGAGGAGGTGAACTCCGACGAGCACTGCTTGACCCCCGAGCCCCCGCCGCCCATGTCTTATCAGCATGGCTCCCCCGAAGAGCATGAGATGGAGAGAGCCTTCTTGGAGAGGGCCCAGAACGACTCTCCCATCTCCAGGGTGGAGATTCCCATTGAAACCAGTGTTTCACCTTCAGGTAGGGGATAGCGTTTTACATTCCAGCGTAAGGTTTCTGCCCGGTTGCCCAGAAAGAGAGGTGATTTCTGGTGCAGAGATAGACACCCGGTTTCCGCACTGACGTCTGGATCCTTATTTTAACACGCCCCAAAAAGCTTTAAAGTAGAAGGCTGGTATCTGCACTTATTGTCTTCTGGTCGTTCCCGTAAACGTATCTTGCAGCAGGTAAATAAAATCTAAAAGTACTGCATTAGGCTAAATACCGTGTATGGAACCCAAAGGGCTGCCACGTCTGCTGTCAGTCAGGTGAGGCATTTGTGCTAGATTTCTGCATCTAAAGCTGACAGTACTTACTGAAAAAAAAAAAAACCACCAAAACAAACAAAAAATCCCACAAAAAAACCCTGAAGAGCATGGTTTTTTTGGTCTCATTTGAACATCACCAGGGCTGTCTGCAGTGCTTATGCTGAATTGCATCAGGAGACCCTCGTCTGCCACAGCTACGCTATAAACCTGCAGGTGAAACTTTCCTTGCGTTCTTTTAAGATATTTCCCAGTTCTGATCTTTTACGAGACTCTGCAACAAAGAATACTTGGGAATAAGCACTGCCTGGCTTTCTGAGCTGTGCGTTAGGACTTGGAAAGAAGACGGTTTTGAAAGTCAGTGGCAGGAACACCTTCTGGGTTTGCAGGAGATGAGACTCCTACACTGACCGCATGGTGTGGCGGTTGCTTGGCTGCCATGAAGGGCAGGGTCAGGAAACCTGGGGGGATTCCAAACCAGCCTAGACCAAGTTGATGGAAGAGCATGGCACGATTGGAAAGAAGAGAGAGGGTAACCAGTGTGAGGTTGACGTCAAGAGGTCAGGAAGAAATGCTGTGTTCTCTTCACTGTGGGAGTGGTTGCCCCGTGGAGGGAATCGAGGATCATTAATCAGAGGCCAAGGACGGAGCTAGGGCTGGGGCTGGCAGCGTAATGGGGTGCCCAGTGTGTGAAGTTAAAAACAGGCTTCAAATGAACTCCCAAACTTCAGGGTGTACATGAGAGGTTTTACTTGGGGTTTTCCTGTAAAACCCTGCAGCAGGTCAAAGGAGGTGAACTAGGGAGGGCGGGGGAAGGCAGCGAAGCGTGTCCACGCCACTTCACTTGCCCTGTGTTCAATTCCTCTTCCTTCTCTTTATGTGTTTGCAGGTTTCAGTGAGCCCAACATGGCAAACTCCTCACGCATCCAGAACATGGTTCCCCGGCCCGGCTTATCCGCCTTGCATCGGCTGAGAAAAAAGCGGAAAGGCCAACGGGTGAGGGACCCACTCGATGATCTCTTGCTGAAGACCCTGACCTCTCAGCGGGCCATGGAAGAGCGCTTTTTGCAGATGGAAGAGCGCCGGTTCCAGCGGGATTTGGAGGTGGAGGAGCGTCGGATGCAACTGGAGCAGCGCCGGTTCGAGCTGGAGCGGGAGCACGAGTTCCGCATGTTCAACATCTTCACTCAGATGCTCAGCATCCTGAAGCAGAGCCATGGCAGCTCCTCCTCCTCCTCCGTTGCGGTGCCTCGGGGCTTGGACTTCAGCCAGGCGCTCTCTGAGATTGCGGGAATGGCAGGAGGAGGAGGAGGAGGAGGAGGAAGAGAGGGTGACCCGCAAGGGGCCAGGGCTCGGCCGCTGGGTGAGAGGAGGATTGACAAGCATGGCTTCTGTAAGCCCAGTGACTTCCAGAGGAGCCCCTACCTCTCTGCTCGCGGCAACATCGCCAACATTTTCCGCGGCTCCACGGAGGAAGGGTACAAAGCTTACCACGCCGACAAGTACGATGAAGACAAGAACCCTAATGTGAGTGAGAACCTCAAGGTGTTTGCCTGGTGTTCTTGCTAGGAAAAAAAACAACCCAACACTTAGAGGTTTGCTGACAGATATGCTGAGTATGGGGTGATTTTTTTGATCAGCAGGTGACACTGCTTGTTTGAGGAAAATAAATAAAAAGTAGCTTTGCAGAGCATCTGTGTATCAAGGATGAAGGCTGTGTTCAGCCCAGGTTTGCACCCTGTGGTTTCCCTATCTGGGAAATAGCAGCGATAGACTTTGAAAAATAGAAGAAATTTGCAGGAACAGAGCTCCTCTTCCTCCTTTTACCTCTTCTCTGTTGCCCGCCGAAGACCATCTCAGATTATCTGGTTATATCTGATTGTGGCAAGTGGTGCGTGCAGGAGATACAACAATAAGTGCTAGACCCCTTTTTTTTTTCTTTTTTATTTTCAAATTACTTTTAACTAATGCTCAGCAATGCGTGTTCACGCTGGGCTGCTCAGCTGTGAGTAGCTCATCATAACCCCCTTGTGGCACAAAGGCTGAGTCTTCATACTTCACAGCAGATCGTTACGGAGTAACAAGTATAATAAATACAAATAATGATTTATTAGTGGATGGACTTTTAAACAGATCCCGCATTCAGATTCTGACCTACTTGAAACTTTAAAAATGTGTTATTATTATCCCTGGCTTTAGTCACACCGTGTTGGGAGGTGAAAACTAGATTTTTAAGGTAGGAAAAGATGTTGAAGTTTTGATACAAGTTGGATTATGAGGCACAAACTGCCTTTTGTACCAGCCTACGTAGGAGACGTGCTTAAAATTGGGCTTCTGCTTTACTAACATCTCAAATGTACAGTTGCTTAGATTTCCTTTTGCATTTTTATAAATTGATTTACTCAACGTCTTCCAACAATAAAAATGTGCTTGTAGATTTGAATTCTTCAAGATCTACTGTGGTGCTAAATTAGTAGGGCCAGATGCTGAACCCTGGAGCTGGAGGGTACTTACTCCTGAGGGGAAACGTTTCATCTTTTAACCACTTTTTCGTGACTACATGTTTATGTGGTTTCTGAGCAAATCGGTGGAGTGGAATGGTAAGGACTGATAAACAAATGCTCCTAGATAAAGAAATGTATCCGAAACCTTGTTTGCAACTGCTACAGAAGGGTAAACTGCCGTTTTCTCAGAGTTGGTTTAGAGTTTCTTTTGCAGTTAGATCCATACCAGTGAGCGAATTCAAGATGAAGTTTAACATATCCTGTAAAGAAGTATAAATCAGTAGTACATATTCATTTACAGACAGCGTATTGACTTAGAAGCCTGAGATATATATGTAAACACACAAAAGGCACACATAATGTCTTGAGTTATATACGGTGATGTTAATGTGAACTGTGTTTTGACTTTCCCTTGGTAAGCTTTTTGGAGACAATTTAGTGAAGTGATGGCCAAGGGGAGGCATGCACATGTTTTATGTGTCTATAAATAATTTTTATTTTTTTTTTCCTAGGGTATAATAAACTTTGGCACCAGTGAGAATAAACTCTGCTTTGACCTGATGTCTAAGCGGGTGAGTCCTATCCCAAAAAGAAAAAAATACTTTATTTGCTGTGTAGTTCCTCCTTAGTGCTTGCACTTTCCTAGGGTTATTGCTGTTGCTCAGGTTTCTCTGGTTTTCATCCTGATTTTTTTTTTTTATTTGTTGGAAGTAACTTTTGATTCCAGCTATTTGTACATTTCTTGATGCTTTTTTTCCAGGAGGGTAGGAACAAGGGTGTTTTTCTGTTCCTCTTCACAATGGGGTTTGTTTCCCTTTGGGGCAGGTACTTGGCTCAGAAAACTGAATGAAAATAGGATGCATATTATTGGCTCTTGCTTACAACAGTTGATTCTATTTAATTTCAAGGATCTTCACATCTGTCCCTTATAAAGTCACACAATGGAGACACCTGGTTCTTCTGCACTCACCTGGAATGTGTGAAGGTGGCAGCTCTTGAAATCTCTCAGAATCAGAGCGGGTTGGCTGCTGCCACTGGCACCAGGGAGAGGCATGGAACTGCTCCACTCAAAAATGAGAAAAAAAAGTTAAAAAACCCCACCAGAACCGCACTCTAGAGGAATGTTTCTTGATTTTCTTTGAAAGCCCTGCCCCGGTGCAGCCGGCGGGGTGGGCAGGCGGTGGTTTCTCCTGCCTGAAGCTGCCAGCGGGGAGGGAAGGGGGCTCAGGCTCGGGCAGTCGGCCTCTGCGGTTTGAAGCGCGTGGTTGCTTCCCGTTCCAACCGGTTCCCACCCTCAAAATGTTCCTTGTTTTATTCCTGCCTGCCACTCCACTGACTCTCGGGGGGACGCTACCCCACCGCTCCGCCTTCCAGCTAAAAGAACAGGTAAGGCAGAGCTGCCACCTGCATGGGAAAGGTGCCTTCGAGGTGGTACCTTCCTTCCTTCGCTGTCCTTTCCCCTTAAAATTAACACCAGGAGTGCAGAGGGAGGGGGTAGTCAGCTGCGTCTTAATTAGGCTTATTATGAAAATGAGGGAAGGCTTTGTGGGCTGTAGTGGGACAAAGAGGTTGTTGCCACCTTCTCCCACATGGCAGCCCTGTGGATGTACCGAATGCAGCACCAGCTGGGACTGCAGGCAGATAATTGGTTGTGGCAATAACTTCTTAACTGTTTTTGCTGAATAAAAGCAATGTGTCAGATTCCTGTCTTCAACTTTTCACCCTTAAACCTGAGAATATTTTGTGGCATGAGATCTCAGCTGGTCTTCCTTTCATTTGGCCCATCCTTTGCCCTTAATGCCTTACCTTTAAGGGTTATCCTCTTTGTTGTTGTATGGTCCTTTCTGGCCACATCTGCTGATGTATTTTATGTTGCATTCTCCAGAGAAGTTTAGGAGAGAGATCTAAGGAGGCACAGTTCTGTGCTACGTAGGCTTCAAGAACATCTACAGCTGGATAAAGGAACTTTAATCCTTTAATAGCAGGTTGTAATTCTGCATGGGATAAGGACAGTGTCTTTAAACTCCAGAGTTTGGCACCAGTTATTAAAACACCGCTGCAGAGTGTTGTGGTTTTGTTATTATGTGAGAAAATTTCACGCTGCATGTTGAATTCCCCTTCTTCCTTGCACTGTCACCTACTTGTCGTGTCTCCCCACTTTCACCTTTTTTTAATATTAACTCCTTAAATTTGGTTGCTGTGAAATATTTGGAAGGTATATTGTACATAATAATTTGTTTATTCCCTTTTTGTTCACGTAAAATATCCTCTTCTCTCTGCCTGTATCACTGCTGTGCTTTCCCTTCCAACTTCATAGAACTGGATTATGTGAAACCCTGATATTTGCAACCTCAACAATATTTAGCTAAAAATAGTGTGATCACTTTATGTAAATATGAGCATTAAGAAGGGCTCCGCAGTTCAGGTAAATCTGTCTTTGGGATCAGAATTAACTCCTAATAAGGAACAAAGTGCCTGCCTTGGGGAAGGATTATCGAGAAGATAATTTCATTTTTCTTCTGTCTTTTGAAAGTTCCCGTTACGCTTTAACACTTATCAGAACTGTAGATCTGAAGGAGCTGCAGTAACTTGGAACTGAGGCGTAAATGAAAGCTAAAATTTGTTTAAAAATTAATCTATTGAAATTTTATTAAAGAAAATAGTGACTGTGATTCAGAATCCTTCCTGTCTCTTTCCGACGATCTAGACCTGAGCTTTCACAATTGGGACTGACTTCCCAGCGGAAGGCAGTTGTTCTCGGAGCTTGGCCAAAGCGCTCCTTGGGACCCTTTGGGTTGCCTCATTTGCTGAGAAAGTCTTCTGCAGGCAGCTTGGTTACGGGCATCGTGGGTGTTGCCCGTTCTGCCTCCTTGTTGTAGATCTCCCCAGCGAAGCTGTGGCTGCGATAACTGAGCAGGAGCCCGTAGTCATGCAACCCGGAGTTATCGCTGAGCCTTTTGTGGGCTCTTCGCTTCTCCAAGCTGCAGTCCTTTTGATGGTTGCTGGCTTTCTCAATCCAGTTTTAGAGCTCTTGAAGTCACACGTGTGTGTGTGTGTGCCTGTGCAGGTACCTGCCTGCACGTGGATCCCATCTGTCTCCCTGTTTCCCGTATCTGTGATTGTGCTTTTAATGGTTCTTCTGCTTGCTCCCAGCTGACACAGACCGATATGAATCTGATGGAGCCTCCGCTGCTTCAGTATCCCGACTGGAAGGGACACATGTTGTAAGTCTTCCCTTTTCTGTAATGCTTCCTTGTCTGATGAGCGGAGTGGAGGAATATAAACCACTTCTGCTACACTCACTAGTAAAAAAAAATAAATTTCTAGGCCTTTTAATCATCTTTCTCTTCGCAAAACTGTAAATTACCTGCTCTGCCAGTTCATCTGGTTAAAAAATCCTTTTATGTGAGAGAAGATGTGAGTTTTCTAAAGCAAACAGAGTTTTAAAAGCACTGTATACATTAACAAATCAGGTAACTCCAAGTGGTTCTTTGGAACATAGTGAACGCCTGGGGACTTTCATCCTTCTCTTCTGTGCCTTGATTAAAGCTCATCAGGAATGTTATAAACATTATCCATGATGCCTTTGCCACGTGTAAAAGTCCTGTCTGTGGCCTGGGCCTGAGCTATCCTCTTTTCTAGCTATTTTCACTGGACTTTACTGTGCCCTGGCTTTATTTTCCCGAGATGTGGACCTGGGGAAGCCCAGCCTCTTGGAGAATAAGCTGAATCGATATTTGCTTTTGTGTCTTTCTCAGTTTACGGGAGGAAGTGGCTCGATTTTTGACCTATTACTGCAAGGCCCCTGCACCTCTTAAGGCAGAAAATGTGGGTAACCCACTTTCCATTGGTGTCTGTTCTAATGTATTGCCGTTTGTTGTCAAACAGTTTCATCTTTTTTTTTTTTCTTTTTTAATTAAACCCAAATGATTTGGTAAGATGACAGCCTTTTATCATGTGAATGAGATTGATTCATAGCCATTTCAGCAGCTTTTGATGCACATTTTGGCCCGAACACTTCAGGTCTACTATATATTTGCCTCATGCTGTACTTCTGTGTGCCAACTCCTCATGCTAGTGATCTCAGTGGGGCTTTATGTTGTCACCTCCTCCTTCAGCTCTGGGACCTGTCGTGCCTGTTATCCCCCAGCCTCCAGATTCAGCAGAAACCTCTCTTTCACATGAAGCAAAGTTACTGGCAATCACTTTGCTGGTCCCTGCTTCTCCAAGGCAGCAGGTTCTGCCTAATACTTGGATGGAAACTCGTGTTTCCGTGTGAGCATCTGTCTTCTACAAGAAGTCAAACCCGCTCCCGTACGAGACAGTGTTTTCCACTTTTGTCCAAATTCAGCAGAAGGTTGGAGCTGCTGTTACCACAAAGAGATGAAAAGGTGATGAAAAGGAGTTTGCTTTTCTAGCAGTTCAGAACTGCTCCCCAATTTTTTTCTCTACTTCAAGCCTACTCTTTTTCTGAAGTGCTTGTTAGAATCAAGAACGGCGCTGGGACAAAGTGTCTCTGAAACAAAGAACAGGACTAAAGTTATTTCTGGTAAAGGTTGGATTTCAGCAGGAAGAATCTGGGGATGCCCATGCTAGGGAATTGAGGAGAAAATATATTTTAGTGCTATGGTCAGAAATGATTATTTTACAGCGTTGTCTTGCTATGGATGGATTTATCACTACCCTCTCTCTTTCTTCTGTAGGTGATTGTTTTAAATGGCTGTGGCTCTCTATTTTCTGCATTAGCTACGGTCCTTTGTGATCCAGGGGGTAAGTGGATGGTTTTTAATGGGGAGGGAAGATGGTTTTTAATGGTTGATCTTGCTGGAAAATAAGATGTTACTCCATTTAAATACTGTTTGATGGGAACGAAGGAGCAGAATTGATATTGGCCTGTTGCAAAGTTCTTGTTTCCTGTGAGGTTGTGCTGTGAAATTCATCGTCCCTGCGGTCTGCAGATGTCACCTCACACTTGGTGGCCTCCCGTGTCTGCCTTCACTGTTTTCGTGATGCCCTCTTTTTGTTTGTCAGACTAAATGCGGGTTATACTCACGTTTACCTGGGTTCTTGCAGAAGATGAAAGAAATTAATGTAGAAATAAAGTGGAGGAAGAGGCAGAGTGTTTCCAGGGAGCACGGCTGTAAAAAAAAAAAAAAGCTCTTGCCTTTAGCTGAAGCACATTAGAAGAGAGAGAAGGACTGTGATCTGTTGGTAACCAATTTTGTTTTCCTCGGTTCCAGAAGCTGTTCTGATTGCTACCCCCTTCTACGGTGGTATTATTCAGAGTGTCTTCCTCTATGGTAATGTCAAGCTGGTATATGCCTATTTAGACAGTAAGGTAAGATCTGAGGGAAGGGGATACCGACCTCTATAGTTAAAAAATAATTGATACTGGAAAGTGCTGAGCTTTGGAAACCTCTGAAGGCAGTCTTCAGAACAAGGGTAGGCTGCAGCCCATGGGCACGTTCCCAATTTATTGCTGGGAAACTGGGCACATAATTTGCAAGAACGTTGTACTGGATTCCAGTCCTTTTCTTGTATCTTGTATCTGACTCCCAATAACGGCTCTTGAGAGGGGAAAAAATGGTCATTTTGAGCCTTGGAGACAGAAGTATGTACTGTCCTACTAAAGATGGTCCCAGGGGTGGAAGAGCAGATGGAGATCTGGCATTGTTCTAGTTGTTCAAGGATAACCAGAGAATTCTGTGTGTGTGGCCAGTCTACGATGAACATTTCTTTGATTTTATTTATTTATTTATTCTCTCTGTAGTATAAAAGGATAAGAAGATGGATGCTAGGTCATTATTGTTGGGTTTTTATTTCCTTTTGGGATATGTTCCGTGGGGGATTGGCTCGAGGCACACTCTATTGAAATAACTTGGCCTTTTTTATCTTTGTGGTGTCTTTCAGATTACTGGAACAAGCACTCGGCCTTTCCAGCTTACAGTGGAGAAACTGGAAAAGGCCTTGCAGGATGCCCGGGCAGAGGTGAGTGTAGCTGAGCTTCGTGTTACCAGTTAAGACTACAATATATTTGAGAGAGCAGGTCCCAGAAGGGGCCTGAAGATCAAAACATTTTCCAAATCTGGCTTTCTGGTTGTCCTTATAGAGCACCTGAGCTGAGACTGCTTGCAAACTCAGGGGCACTCTTAGGGGAAATCCCCCCCCCCACTGTTATGTCTGCCCATTTTGGTGACAGCAAGAAAGGATAAACCAGGAGTACCAGGTCATTCACAAAGTGCAGGGATCCATTCGTTTCACACCAAACAAAATCTACTTGGGCAGGCACTAAAAAGCAGGGGACTACTCAGGGTTTGTCCTTCAGGATGGCTGGCTGGGTTACCCCAAAACTGCGCTGCACAGTAGTCCAGATGAACCTGGCTAAGCCCACCGAGAGTTTTAGCAGGAGGGAGAGAGGTGCAAATCTAGAGGATAAAAGCAGATGAGTATCAGCTTTCTGAAGAGTTACTCTGTAAGTTTTGACATTGCCCTAAGCCCTGTAAATATTTCGCTGCATCATTAGATCGTTACCGGCTCTGACACCTCGCGCCAAGTGTGCTTTAAATGAGAAGAGTTTGCATCCACCTTGCTCGAATTCCTGTCTTTCTTGCCTCAATCATGGGCAATCTTCAGTAATTTGTTACTCTCTGATTATTGATACAGCTCAGAGGAAGTTCTCTTCCATGCTGAAGAGAACTTTCACCAAAAGAGTTATCAAGCATTGGAACAGGCTGCCCAGGGCAGTGGTGGAGTCGCTGTCCCTGGAGGGATTTAAAAGCTGGGCAGATGTGGTGCTGAGGGACATGGGTGAGCGGTGGCTTTTTTATCAGTGTTGGGTTGATGGTTGGACTCGATGATCTTAAGGGTCCCTTCCAACCTAGAGAATTCTGTGATTTTATGATTCTGAGCTTTGAGGTGAAAAGTTGTGGTGGAAGATTAAAGGGAATCTTGTCACACTCGCTGCTCCAGTAGAAGGACTGAAAATTCATCCCATGATGGGTGCTCTCTTAATACTGCATTATTTGTGTTCTGCAGGGTGTCACTGTAAGGGCCTTAATTCTTCTGAATCCCCAAAATCCCCTTGGGGACATCTACTCCTTGTCAGAGCTACGGGATTACCTGGAATTTGCTAAAAGGTATGTCAGTTTGGAAGGCTGAGGCACCCTGAGTCGGTAGGGCTTCCAGAATCTGGGCTACTTGCTGTCCCTAAATTTATCTGCAAGTATCTTTTAAGTCAGGCAAACAGTCTGTCCTTCCCACACAATGGTAGGCTTAGGAGAGGAGAGGGGAGTCTTGGGGACAAGGGAACACGGACCATGCAGTCATCTGGAATGGCAAAGCCACTTGCATCAAGGAATGCAAGTTTTACTCGTTAGAAGTCTTAGGAAACACTGTGCTTCTCTGGTAGGAAGTTGAATTCCTTTCCTCTCGGTTTCTCTGTATGTGCAAAGACAAAGAAATATTATGAATATGGATTCCCAGCTCTGTTGTGGATCATGGATGCTCTCTGAGATTCAGAATCGGTGAGATTCTGAGTGGACAATGATACAGCTTGTTCTAGACAGGTAGTACGTGCAGGAGTTAATCTTCACCACTGCATTGGAAATGACTAAATTTTTATCTCATTATATGGTTGCGGTGGCTGACAGGTGGATCTATCTCACATTGCTTCAATGTGCACATAATTATTCTCATCTGATGGATGAGAAGCTCAACACAAGCCGGCAATGTGCGCTGGCAGCCCAGAAAGCCCCCCACATCCTGGGCTGCATCCCCAGCAGCGTGGCCAGCAGGGCAAGGGGGGGATTCTGTCCCTCTGCTCCGCTCTGGGGAGACCCCACCTGGAGCACTGTGTCCAGCTCTGGAGTCCTCAGCACAGGAAGGACATG
>JAOTQQ010000041.1:21217835-21240378 GCA_026546715.1 Gallinago undulata
CCCCTCCAGGGATGGGGCAGCCACAGCTTCTCTGGGCAACCTGGGCCAGGCTCTCACCACCCTCACAGCAAATAATTCCTTCCTGAGATCTCATCTAAATCTTCCCTCTTTCAGTTTAAAACCATTACCCCTCATCCTATTTAATTAACTTGATGGCTATGTATTGAAACTGCAGGATTCATTATGTTAGCTTGGATATTATAAAATTTAAGTGGGCCCAGAACTGTGTACTCAAACCGATACACAGGCTGTGCTGCAGTTTGAAAACACTGCTTGTATACAACAACTTCCTGAGATGGGTTGTGAGGATCTCCTAGGAACACATGATGACGTCATGTAAACTTAAAAAATGATACAAAGATACTGCCAAATCCAGCAACAAAAGGAAGAGAAAGTTTTGGAGGCCAGACAAAATTGCTGACTTGAAAATTAGGGAAGAACATTGGAATCTACCCTCTGTGGAATAACTGTCAAAATGATCTCCAGCAGGCATGAATTTGGAATTGATTTCTCACATATGACAGCCCAGGCCTTGCTAGACAAAGCTTGGAACTGAGGATAGCTCTGTCAATTGGAGGGAAGATTAAAATGAACTTTAAAGAGCTTCTGTGTGGATTTATCTGGGGGCAGAACCTGAGTGCTGCTTTTTGAAGGAGAGTTGGTCAGGTTGTATTTTTTTTCTATGCAGCTCAGTAGTTAAACCCTACAAAACTCTCCGTACGGATAGGACAGACGTGAGCTAGAAGACTTGTCAACATGCAGCTATGAAAACAGCTAGGTGAAATGTGTTTCATGGCCTTGGCCCAACTTCCAGAGGCTTTTTGATGTCTCAGGGAAGATAAAACTAGATGGTGTTCTCGGCCCCCCGTGTCTCTTGGCAGTTCCCTAACAGAGAGGTGCTGTGGCATGCAGCATGGTGGAGTTACGCCGTAGGCCACTGGGCTCTGTCTCTGCAGCCACCAGCAGCAAATCTGGCTTTGAACTTCAGCAAATGATGATAAAATAACAAACAAGCCGAGGAAAGGCAAAGTTTCCACCCCTCTTGTTATGTTTTGTAGGAAATATGTTTAAAATTCCTTGTGGAGGAGGGAGAGAGGGAGGAAGAGGTCACCCTAATTCCTACACTTTTAGCCAAAAGGAAAAATACTTATTTGTTTGCTTTATTTCTTTAAAAACAGACTGGATTGCTCAAGGATAACAAGTCAGGGAATCTATATCTATATTTTGCTCTGTAGGATTTTATAACTCAGAAGAGAGCTGGCACATGCCGAGATCGTTAAAATACTTTCCTTTGCAGAGCCCTGCATCTCGCTTTGGAATGTCTGGCTGATAACAGTGGTGATGCGAGGAGATGTATTTATAGTAACCTTTGTCTAGACAGGAAAAATGGTTATCTGGGCAGATGAGCATGTGTGTCCACATCTGGGCTGCTTTTTTTTTTCTGTTTTTTTTCTTCTTTTTTTTTTTTTCCTCTTCCAGACCTTACTAGAGTTTCTTCCACCTGCTGCTGTGCGATCTAGTGAGTCAGTGGTTAAAATGCGTGTTAGTTCTCTCCGCTCTTTTCGTTCCCCCCACCCTTCTCTTCCTGTCTGAGACTGGGGGAAGGGGGACTACGATCGCGGTTCATCCTTTCCAGTGCTGCCTTTACAGATTTCCTGCTAGACAGGCTCTTGGGCTTCTGAGTTGCTAATGCTTCCTGTTGGCAGTCTTGTCTTGGATGGGATTTTCAAGGCTTTTAGTGCTCTATGGGTATGAACAGAGGTCTTACAGTTGTGTTAGAAACAAATGAAGAGCCAGCAAACCCCCTTGTATTTCCTAGTTGCAGTTTGATGTTTCGCTGCCCTGCTGAGCCTCCTGGCTCCTTTTCCTCAGGCCACAGAATGCAAGCTGGAAAGATGTTTTCTTATCTGTGGGAGCCCCTGTATCAACTTTATAATTTTTCTTTCTTAGACTTAGGGATAATACTGACTTGGGCTCTTTCCTTGTTTGTGTAGCTGAACTCTAGAAACATTTGTTTTGTGATCTTGAACCTGTAGCGAGATTCCTCAGTGTCAGTGAGAGCCAAAGTCCCCATTTACAGGGTGAGTGCAGCCTAGTCAAGAAGTCTTCTCTACTGCGGTTTAAACTCATGGCTTTTTGTATTGTGTGTTGTGGACACGAGTAAGTGGATTACATTCTTCCATTTTGCAGCAATTTTTTATATCTTTGAAGCTCCCCTTAGCCATCTTCCTCCTGCTCTCACCCCTTCAGAGTAAGTAGTATTGATATAATCAGTCTTTCCTTATAGATCACGATTTCGAGGTAAGTAATCATCCTTTTTTTTTTTTTTTTTTTTTTTACATAATACAAATCAAATATTTCCCTTTTTTCCTTGTCTGTTTGATCCATTTGTTGACAGGAGTCCACATTCTGTGTTGTTCTACGTGGAGCCCGCCTGGGACAGGCTGTCCTAAGCGATGTTCTTCAAGCTGGCTGTGTCCCAGTCATCGTTGCCGACTCCTATATCTTACCTTTCTCGGAGGTTCTGGACTGGAAGAGGTCTGTACCCTCAGTATTGTGCATCAAACCACCGCAGTAATGTGAATAAAATCAAGTGTATTGGAGGCTACGGGGAATATGAATACAGAATAAGACACACGCAGTCTTTGCCTGTGATATATTGTGCATCAAATAAGAGAAGAAAACAAATGAGGCAGAGACGACAGAGCATTTGGTTATCCTGCAGCTGATGTTATTTTTATTAAAACAGACTTGCTTTATTATCTTGCGCTTGAATTTTGTGAGGACTGGCCTGCATTCAAGCTCTTTTAAAAAAAGTATGTGCTAAAATTGGTGCCATGTAAATGCTAATTCCTGTATGTTCTGATCCTGATTCCTACGTTCATCTGAGACTGAAACTTTTATTTATTTTGTAGCTGAGTACACTGTGTTAAGAGCCTAGATTATTTTTCCATGCATGCACTGTGCCCACTTACGTGATCTTAGGATAATACATACAAAATTGACTGGTTTTTATACATAGCACTGTATGTGCTCTTAGTGTTTGGTCACTCAAAAAATCTCAGTTGACAGCAAGTGAGTGGCAGTCCAGAGAAGAGAATTTAGCATTTCTGGGTCTCTGTCTCTTCCATACTTATTAGGTTGTCTGTAGATCAGTCCATAGACTTTGTGGCGTTACCTGTGGGCAGACTGGCTGGTGTTGTGAAGGAACTGCTACAGAATAATTAATTATGATGAGAGAAGACTGTTTCTTCCTGCTACTATCTTCTGAACATGTCTTATTAGAATAGGTCAAGACTGGGTTGGAAAAGCTGTTGACATCTCCTAATGAAGAACTTATTTCTTCTCCTCTTACCATTTGTTTTCTGGTGGTTTTTTTTCTTTTTTTTTTCTTATAGAGCCTCTGTTGTCATCCCTGAAGAAAAGATGCCTGAAATGTACAGTATTCTGCAAAGTGTCCCTCAGCGACAGATTGAAGAGATGCAAAGACAGGTAAAATAATGTACTCTGTTTAAATTTTCTTTTGTTTATGGTTGGAGTGTTGATTCATACATCTGTCTTACTGGGAAATCTGTTGGAATGCAGAAGCACCCATTGTGCTCTCATGGTAATGTTTTGGTTATTCATCCCTCTTCTTTCTTAACGCTAAACATACTCATTGACCGTTACTTTTCAATGCTGGGTCTCTCCCCATCACTGGGGCAGCTGAATGTATTGAACAGCAGCAGTTGATCAGTACTGCATTATCCATAACGTCAGGAAATTAAGAACATTGCATATGATTGCAATTGCAGAAGAACACTTCAGTGGGCAGACTAGAGTTACTCAGAGTGGATTTTCTACAGCCTACCAGGTTAACGTGCGTGCTGTTGTGAAATACATTATAGGATCTTTAGCATCCACAGTGATTGAAGCCTCCCCATCCTGAAACGGGAAACTGAAATGTTGACTATTTGCTTTTTCGTTAAAAGATCCTGTAGTATTTGCCATGAGTGGAGATTGCCCATTTCTACTAATGGAGTCAAACTTTTATTAATTTCACATTTCTTGTGCCCCCTCTGTTTTCTTAATGTACCCTCGGGTGGACGTTCTCCCTGATTGCAGATGTACTATCTACTCTCACATATTTCTGATGAAATCATGGTGTATATTTGTTTCTTATCCCTACAAGGTATTTAAATTGTATTAAAGAAGTTCAGGAGTCTGCCTTTATCTCAAGAGAAGCTTTGTTTTGTGGATAAATTTTAAACACTCAAAAAGTGAGAGAAGCATTAATTGCAAAATGTTTTAAATATTTAAAGCAAAGTTGACAGCTCCTCTGAGAGGGAGATTTAGCTGACATGGTGACTGGAATAGCTGAGACCATGAGCTGTCCAAACTTGTGAATGAAGTCTGTGTGGGCTGCGTATGTAGTCAAAGGGAAACGTCTTCTAGTTCATGCTTATTCCTGTTTGTTAGCGTTGCTGCTACAGACACAATCATAGAATGGTTTGGGTTGGAAGGGACCTTAAAGAGCATCCAGTTCCAACCCCCTGCCCTGGGCAGGGATACCTCCCACCAGACCAGGTTGCTCCAAGCCCCATCCAGCCTGACCTTGAACCCCTCCAGGGATGGGGCAGCCACAGCTTCTCTGGGCAACCCAAGCCAGGGTCTCACCACCCTCAAAAGAAAGAAGTTCTTTCTAATATCTAATCTAAATCTCCCCTCTTTCAGTTTAAAACCATTCCCGCTTATCTTATGGCTCCACTCCCTGATCAAGAGTCCCTCCCCACCTTTCCTGGAGTCCCTTCAGGGACTGGAAGGGGCTCTAAGGTCTCCCCGGAGCCTTCTCTTCTCCAGGCTGAACACCTCAACTCTCAGCCTGTCCTTGCAGCAGAGGGGCTCTGTTCCCTCTGAGCATCTTCATGGCCTCCTTTGGCCCCAACAGGTCCGTGTCCTTCCCGTGCTGAGGGGCTGGACACAGTGTTCCAGGTGGAGTCTCACCAGAGCAGAGGGGTCACCAGCAGTTGCTTTAATTCTACAGCTCTCACAGAAATGGCAAGCCCAACACATAGGGATTGTTACCTGTGTGAGGATTTTCACAAAGGGTGAAGGGTTTTCTTGTCAGATCAGAGGGTGTAGGATTCAACCATGTTGTTCTTTTGGTGGTTGGAATATATAGATTACTTTATTGGGGCCAGTGAAGAAGTAAGATGTTGACATATACTGTAAACTTGTGTCTAGGATCTTTCATCCTTGTCACCTTATTGTATCTGAGCATATATTGGTATAAAGTAGGGAGATGCTCTTGTCATTGCTTTTCCTGAGGAGGAACTGAGGCATAGAGAAAGAAAGAGCTGGGTATGTAGGGAAAAAGTGGAAACTATCTGATCTTGGGTGACTTTTGAAGAAGTGTGGGATTTCCGTAGTCAAATTTCTGCAAGAATTGTGAAGACGTGTTCCTGAAATTCCCTTATGCAACCTCAGTGACAAAGTCATCTTGTGAAAAGCGAGGCCTGGTGTTCAGGGTGTAGCCTTATAATAACACTCTAGTTATTTCTACCTGGACAGTGCTCAAAGTTGCATGGTGTGTGTTAATACTGGAGAAAATCGACTCTCAAATGTCGCAGTGGGTCTTTTCATGCCTGAATGCTGTTTCCCAGTCTGCAAATATCCCTGCAGCCATCAGGGGTCTCCTTTTTCTTCAGTCCCTACACACAAATGAACCAGGTTGTCACCAGGGATGGCAGGTGAAAAAGTAGCTTTGTTGTTACAGCTCCTACAAATGATGGGATTTTGCTTTATTTTCCTTTTTTTTTTTTTTTTTTCTCTGACATAAACGTAGATACATTAACGCTGGGGAGTTTTGCTGCTGAAAGTTAATGTCAGTTTTAAATGTGCATTCATTTTTCTTGTTGTCTGGTTTACTAATATCATAAAATGATTGTTTCAGGATAGTGTTGTCTTTCCACTGAGAATGCAGTTGATGAAAAACCAGAAACAAAAACTAGAAACAAACAAAAACCAGAAACAAACAAAAAAATCCCCCAAATGTTCAGAGTGAAACAAACCAACAACCTCCCCCTTAATTCAGATGATCTATAGGTTATCTTTATTGTCTATATAAAATTCAGTTAAAATAGAAGATATTTTAGTATCCAGAATGCAATTCCAGTTTGTGTCTGGAGTGAATTTTTGGGGGATTATAGATGGTTTGCAGTAGTCATCACCGAAGTATTCTTGAACGTGATGGAAACTGGTTCTGTTGAATGAAGTTGGGAAGTGTGTTTTTCTAAAGCTTCCTCACATCTTGATGCTTTTGTTGAGGATACAGTTGAGTGGTTTTGGTTGTAGGAGTATCAGAATGAAATGACGAGGTCTGTCTTTCTCTTGTCTTTGTGAATTTATTTCTGTGGGTGTGTTGAAGGCACTTAAACATGTTATCTTCCTATGTTACGTGTCCTCCCAGCCTTATTTGGGAAATTCCCTTCTTGATACAGGGTTCTATGTTCTAGCTCTCTGATACGGTGAAAAACTGCTTAGTGATTGATGCTGTGTGGACTGCCAGGAACCTGACTGCTTTTCCTCAGTGATAACTATGCAGTAACATTCCACCTGTGCTATAGATCTTGATTTCCTTCCTCCTCCTCAGCAGGGAGCAGTTGCACGCTTTATTTACTGGCTTTTGATTTAAATGGCTTGAGAAACTATCTTAGGACTTTTTTGGCTAGCCAAAATGTCTTCCCAGTTTTTTTTCAACATCTTCACTTCAGCATCAATATAGGGGAATTAATGACTAAAGGTTCACAAAATAAAGCTGAAGTCATCATAGAAGTAGAGGGAATTTGAAGTTGAAATGAACCTTTCGAAGGGGCTGGTGCTAAGAGTATAGAAGCAAAGTGAATTTGTCATAAGTGCTCTGTTTTGTTTCTTGGGCAAGGAACTACTAAAATGAAACTCAACTAATAGCCATTTATATAATGAATCTGCAAATGATTCATCTGGAGTGATTTGTGCATGTTTTCAGATGTGATCGATAGCAGTTGTTTATTCTGCTGAGCCATAGAAGGGCAACAAAAGCTTCAAAATATTCTGGTTTTGCAAGTAACCCATATTTCTCAAGAATATTTAAACCACTTTCTTTTGTTGCTTCAACTTTAAGGGCTGATAACACTTGATGTACAATATTTTGATGCTTGTTTTTTGTCAAGTAGAATAGGTCTGACTGAAACTGGTCTTGTGGTACGTTTGGGTTTTTTCCAGTCCATTGTAGTTTTCACTGAGCATTGCTCTTATTTAGATGGAAACAAAGATAGTCAGATCACAATGATCATGTTCTTTCTTGTTTTTATGTTGTCAAACACTCAGAGTTTGATATACAGTTACAAAAAGATTGGTCCATAACTGATGTTAAAATGAGGGGAAAGTGATCTTTGCAAAGAGCTTTATTAAAATTGGTATGAAAATTGTTTTACAACGTCTCCCTGTTTCCTTTGCAGTTAGGATGTGTTTAGGTTTTATTTCAAATACTGTGTTTGTGGCACATGAAATTCTATTACAGGAGACAATATGTTTTTGATAAAGACTCATGAAACGTGCTTTGCCAGTACCTGCCAATTAATGTGCTTTTTCAGTAAATTAAGAAACCAGTTGACGTGTTCTGACATAAGCGTGGTTGAGATCATCCCCTTTTTAGCCAAACAGAACAAATCTTGTTTTTTAGTAGGCTGAAGCATGAGTTCATCATACCTATCAGGCTTTCTGGGGCTGATAACCTTTGTGGGGTTGGAGCCTTGCTGTCCAACTACTTTGCTTTCAGTGGTTGGCTTGATTATGACATAAGTCTTCTCCTTAGTTGGAAAACCTCATAATTAAAGTGAATTTTATTGTAAACATTAGTTTGCCAGCTTTATTTGTTGGTTAGGTACTTTTTCTGCAGTATTTTATTGCAATTGATTCTCTGGAGATCATGCATCAAGTTTTTTTTTATATATATATATATGTACACGCACAGAGACATATTTATGTATGATTGTCTCTCTTAATAAGTAAACTTTCTTCTATGCTTAATTTTTGCTTTGTTTCTGGAAGTACTTCTAGCCATACATCTGCTGGAGAAGAGAGGAAGGCTCTTGAATGCGAGTCATTACATTTAAAATCAATAAAACCCCTCATTTGAAAATATTTTCTTATGGTTTGGACACCGATCATGAGCATCACACCGTACTGTCATGATGAGGATAAAATACAGGTGCTTTAGCTTTGGAGTCATCACCTGCTGGGGTCTACAGCTGTTGTGACCTGGGCTGTGATTTCATACAATACAACTTTCTTTGGCTCAGTTGTTTTGTCAGATGGTACATGGTAAAAACCAAGAAGGAGGTTTATTGGTTTGAGCAGAGCTGGAGTGTGGGAAATCAGAATTGATTTCTACTGTCCTGACTTAGACCTGATAGTGCTGAGATCTCTGGAGATGATGTAACTTAGGCTTCTGTTGTTCAAACTTGCAGAACTTTTTTGCCCTCAGCAATTCCTGGTTTTCCTCCCAAAAGGGAATGTTTTCTGTGCTCGCAGCCTAATCTACGCTGGTGTGAAAAATTGTTACATGTTTTTGAATCCTCAGTATATCACCTGTGTCTGTGAGAACTGGAGACCAGCATATGATAGTTCTTGCAAACTCCAACACATTGACCATCAAAAAGAGCCCCTGCTAGTTGAGCTGCTAAAATTAATAGCAGTCGGGATGGAACTTGTGCATCTCTGGTATTGCTGTCTTGTCTGTTTTCTCCGGTAACGTTGTCATTCTCGTTTTCTTTGAAGCTTCCTTGAACCATCCCCCCCTCTCACAAATGGTTCCAGATGGAGTCTGAAATGCTGGCAGAAGTGCCCAGAGGCAGGTCGATAGCCCAGCTGCTGAGTACATCTTTAGGGGTTCCTTTTTTTCCTGCCTCACAGACTAGCAGCCGGGTAACAGCAAAGCTGGGATGAGAACTAGAAGTCACCGTAGCAGATGTGAGTGAAATGGGGAATTTCCCCTTGCCCTTGAAGAAGAGGTAAAAGAGGTAAAGGAAAAAAACTGAACCAAAATTTTGCTGCTGTCGGCTTATCTTGTGCCTTATATAGTTTCCCTCCAAACAGAGGGTTTTGGTTGAAAGGCTGTTAATCTCTAGGAACATATTTCACCGCCGTATTTGATACATAAATGTCTTTAACTTGTATGAAAGTTTTCCACAAGTTACATCTCAGCCTCTGTGCCCTTTGTCCTTTCTTTTTGCGAGATGAATCTGCCTATCTGAATATACAGACGTTTTGTAAATGTTTTTCCATAATAAATATCAACAATTTGGAAGTCTTTTTAACACAGGCTCATTAAGGCATAGGATCAGAATATGAAAGTACTCTGTAATGGGAATAAAAGAGTTACACAGAATCACTTAGGTTGGAAGGGACCTTTTAAGATCATCTAGTCCAACCAATGGAAAAAAAAAAAACCAAAACAAAACAAAAAACAAACCACAAATGAACAAAAAATAAACCAAAAACCCCCACAACCCCACACCACACCTGAAACACCACTACTAATCCATACCACTGAGCACCATGACAACTCGTCTCTTGAACACCTCCAGGGATGGTGCCACAACCACCTCCCTGGGCAGCCCATTCCATGTCTGATAACCCTTTCAGGAAAGAAATGCTTCCTAATATCTAACCTGAACCTCCCTTGGTGCAACTTGAAGCCATTACCCCTTGTCCTATCTCCTGTGACCTGGGAGAAGAGACCGCCCCCCACCTCTCTATAGCCTCCTGTCAGGGAGTTGTAGAGAGCGAGAAGGTCTCCCCTCAGTCTCCTCTTCCCCAGATTGAACACCCCCAGCTCCCTCAGCCTCTCCTCACAAGGCTTGTGCTCCAGACCCCTCACCAGCTCCATTGCCCTTCTCTGGGCAAGAGCAAGAAGCTCCTCTGTTTACTTAGGCATTCTTTCTCACTGAAGGATTTTAGGTAAGGAGTTTATTTTCAAAAGACGGCTTTGTTGTGCCTGTTCCTTTCTGACTTCATAACACGCCCCACCTCTTGGAAATAAAAATTTTGAATTAATACCTGGTCTGGAAGATGGGGTGACTTTGTGAGCTCTAACTGTACAAGCAGGAAGAGCTAGTGTTAAGTGCAGGAATTCTTTTCATCCTGGTTTCCTAGGGAAACAAGGGTATGATCACATAGGGTGTGCATGCTGTTTTCTCTTTTGATTTTTGTTATTGTCTCGTTTTGACAAAATTTAGAGAGATGGAGATCTTGGAGGTAAGAAATTCCATAAAAGCAGTTAGCTGTGTAGAAGATGAGCACCCCAGAATAGCATGGCCTTTAAGAAAAAAACTTGCAGCTCAAGCTAAGGGTAATAGGGACAAACCCTTGCAGCTCCCCCTTTAGGAATGGAGCTTTGTGAAAGGTTTTATTTCGTACTGTCACATCTTAGGCCAAAGAAATTTAGGTGTAGCAGGATCAAATGTTGAAGTGACAAACAAACTTCACTATAGATTAAAGAAAGGGGATATGTGAAACAACCTTCCATAGGTGATGGCGGCCTGTCAGCTACTGCAGTCACTTGGAAAAGAGTTCTTAGAGCTGTAAAAAGTAGTTATGTGAAAATAGAAGATGCACGGTCAGTTGTGGTCAAAAAAAAAGAAAAGTAATATAAATAATTTTTAGAAAAGAGGTAGAGAATAAAATGGAAAATACTGTGCAACTGCATGAATCTGTTGTTTCTGCCTCCTGAATGCAGTTCATAGTTATGATTCTCCCATCTTAAGAAGGATATAATAGAACAAGGGTGATCAGAGGTTTCAAGAGAAGAGGGATTAAACACGAACATCTTCATCTTGAAGGTGAAAGATTTGGGATGAGGAGCAAGAATATAATGCCAAACTATAAAATAAGAAGGTCATGAAGAAAGTGAATGGATGTGAGTGTATGTTGTTCGTTACAATTTCGTTTTATGTTCCCTAGAACTTGTATTATTTGGAATCTGGTCTAAAAAACTTTACAAGATGATGGTCTTTTCCCAGAACTAGTAGATAGTCCATGGGATTCACTGCTTCAGCATTTTGTGTGGGGGAAGGGTTTTTATTGGCGTGAAGGGTGAATGAAGAAATCCAGAGGAGGAGGATATGTCAGAGGTGAAAGCAAAGGTCTACCCTCTGGCTTAGGAAGTTCCTGAGTTGGAGACTTCTGGAGGCCAGAGAGGAGTTTGGGGAAGTGGTGGCTTATTCTGGCTGTGCTCGTTGTGATGGGGGACCTGCTGGGGACCCTTGTCAGAGACAGAGTACAGGAGCAGAAGGCCATTTGGTCAGATGTGGTGTGCCATGGTGAGGCACCTTCAGGCCTCAGGTTTGCAGGAGACCTTGGTATTACAGTGCCTTGTGGAGTAACCTTGTCAGATCATCAGTGGTTTTTTAAATGCATCTCAACTTCATTGGCTGCCAAAAAGTTCAATGGGAGAATATTGGCTGTGATGTACAGTTTCCTCCTTGGACAAACGGATAATTCCCTTTCCTGAAGCCCCATAAAATGCTCACCTAGTGGGCACACGGCATTCTTGATTTTTATTAATGAGTAAGTTTTGGATAATCACAGCCTCTTCTCTTTCCAGACCGTGTGGACAATTACAAGCTAAAAAAGGGATGTAAATCCAGTTTAAAAAATGTGGATGGAAAACATGCAGTTGGCAGTGTTTGTTCCTACGGTGGGAATACCTGGAGGGAGCTATTGTGGTTTTTCTAGTGCACATCCCCTGTGCCTCGGCCCTGACCTGAAGAAAAGTTCAGACTCCGGGTCAAACAGAGCTGAAGACACGGGCATAAATCAAGGACTTGTTTTAGTGCCACGTTAAAACAACATGAGTGGCTGGCTTTTCTGACCCCTCCTCCCTTTCATTTAATGTGCTGCTTTGGCTCTTCTTTAAAGAGGGCTCTGTAGAGTAATTTCAGCTCTTATCAGCTTGCTGACAGCTATATGAGCCTTTCTGCTGGCTCCAGGCAATCACTGCTGGCGTGTGAAACATCCCATTCTTCCAGCCAAAGGCTGCTGGATAGAGTTAAAGCAAATGGGTGGTGGAGTTTTCCCGTGGGTGGTGCAGCTCACATAAAAGAGACGGGATTTAAGTCTTGTTAGCCAATTAAACAGAACTTCGTTTCAATATCTGGACACTGGAAGCTCTTTGGGCATAGTTAATTTTTTTTTTTTAATTTTATTTTTTTACAAATCCTTTTAGTGAGAATTATTCAACTTCCAGCTTCGGTTCTTTCCCTGATGGAACAGCTTCTGTCTCGGGGTTCGTTGGACCCATCGTTATCAAATTTAAATGGACTTTTCATCTGTCTGCCATTCGTAGTGTTTGAAGGAGGGCGATCGGAGAGGCTAACCCTGCTTTAATCCTCCCAGAGTACTCCGGCGGAGCTCCTGGTCCCCCATAAATGTCAGCCCTGGACAATTTGCCATCTTATCAGATGCAGAGAAGTTAGTTCCAGCCCTCTCACCCCTCCTCCAGAGGGAAGATTTGTTGCCGCAAAACAGCAAAGGAAAGAGAAAGCTTTTTCCTGGCTTATTGCCAGGATCACCAGGGGAGTTGTAGAATCCTTGGCATTTATATATGCGAGGTTTTCATTGCTTTCCCCCTCCCCTCTTCGTTTGCCGCGAAGAGAATATCCTTATCTTAGATGATTATTATTTTTTTTTCCCATCCCCTGTTGTTTGCCCTGCCCTGTTGCTTTCCAGAATGAAGAAAACTGCTTTCGTGCTGCTCGTGCCGCAGAGTGGCCTTTCTGGCATCTCTGAGAAAAAGATCTCAGAAATTTGAGAGCAATCAGCACCTCAATGAGTAATTTTTATAGGATGCAGTTGTGCTGCCTTTGTATCTGGGTTAAATGTCATCTGTAAGAGGGAAATTATGCTAATTTAAGACAATATTATTTTTTAAAGATTAGATTTTAAGAGTGTGTGTGGTGTTGCACAGTGGACTTTTGGCACTTAGCCTTTGGAGATTGCTATACACAGGTTGGATAGATTATACAGATAAACCCAGATGATCCAAAAATTGGGAAGGCAAGTACTTCTTTTGGAAATAATGTTTGAAAATTATTTTCTGTCATGCACATGAAGCAGTTAGCTGCAGACAGACGGATAATTGAGCATCTTTCTTGGTGTTTCACTCATTCTTTGTTACTCTGTGCTCTCCCTCTGCTGCTGCTCAGTCTGTACCACGTCACATTTCTTTATCCAGTTCACTTGCTCCACTTACCCCTTCATTATTGAAAGGGTTACAACTTTAGCATTTACTTATATAGTATAAATACAGTGTGTTGTTGTAGTAATTTGCATGTGAGTGTATTAACTAGTACTAGTTCTTGTATCCACTGTACTGATGAGTGGCTAGAGACATAAATAACTTGTAGAAGGTCAAATCAGAATATTAGTAATGGAATTTAGGAGTCCTGGATCCTGTTCAATGAGTAAATCAAATGTGCCTTACAACACAGGCTTTTAAGTTACAAAGGTTTTATGTATTTCATAGAAGCAATTTGCTGCCAGGTCATCTTTAGATGGCTTTTCCTTTAGTCTTGGTCTGTAAATTGTACAGATATACAGGCATCTGTGAAACTGTTAGATATAGGAAAATTATGTGTCTTTGTTACAAAAGTGGGCTGTGTTAGGAATATACTGTAATGCCCTTTGGCTTGCAAATGGTGTAACTTGTATCAGGGTGTTGGTTCCTTCCTTTCCCCTCTGCTCCTCTTTGATTTATTTATTTGTTTTAATAGTTTTTTCTTATTCCATTAGCAGACAACTTTGAATGCTTTTTAGAAATGAAAATGGCACCTGGCATTAGTTGTCTTTGAGTACATATTCTATCCTGGGAGCTTAAATCTGTGCAGATGCTCTGGAGAGGTGGATTATAGAGGCTGTGCATATTCCAGGATACTAATAGCGGAGTAGGGAATCACGGATAGAAGTTATTAGATTATGGCCAAGCTTGAGACAGGCAGTTCCCTACAACCTGCCTCAGATGGTGATAGAATTCTGGTCCCAGGGGTTCCACAGAATACTCAGCCTTGGTTCCCCGACACAGCACAGTCTGACATAAATGCTTCCAAATGGTTAAAAAACCAACCAACCAACCCAAAAAAATCAATGCTGCCTGTTGAGGAATTGGGGAAAAACTTGCCTGATCTTGAATCTGGTGCTGAGGTTGAGTCTGAGGATGAGCACAACACCCGTGAACCAACTGTCCACAATGCTTCAGTAGCTGGTCCATCAGGGAATCTCCCGAGAGGCCGTGTTAGATTTGTATTGAGGGAAGAGGGAAAACCCCTCCTTCCTCACATTTTTTTATTGTTCTACTGAAGCAAAGGTTTCATACAGAATAAATATGCAAACCCTAGTCAGTGGTGTACTTCCCATCTATTTTGGGGTAGCAAGGACTTCTCTAATGAGCTTTAATGTTTACCTTTGAGATTACTTCTCTTTTTTGCAAAAATTAGCTTCATACAGTGAATATTCCTCTTTACCGTGCTATTTCACACGTTTGCCGAGAAGAAATAAATAACTCCTGTTGATGTCTATCAGTTATTTTGTCCATATAAAGTTGTCTTCAACCCCGTTCCTTTGCAGTGTGACCATCCTGTGGTATTATCACAACCAGCAATTATTTATCAACTTACCTCTTTAATCAGACAGCTCTACAGCCATGCACAGTTTGAATCATGAAGGATGAGGTATTATATAGCTTGAGCTAATCAGTTATTTTTAAGGTGCAGAGGCAAAAAGCAGCACTGTGTCCTAAACTGAATTTTTCTCATAGATATGGAAAAAAAAAAACCCATTGACTGCCAGTCCTTCAGCTTTTTATCCTGCTAGAAGTTGGTAAGATAGATCTGTATTTAAGCAATGCTGGCAGTAATATCTGTGGTTAAAGTTGTCCAATGTTGAGAACTGTGTGCCTGGGAGTGTGTCTTAAGTTTGTGCTTATATAAAATAGAACTATGTAGCTTAAAGAAAATTGAGCAAAATAGATCTTCATCAGAAGGGCAAGTTCTTCCTGGTGTAGAGCTCCAGTTCTGAAATTGAGGTATGTGCTGATTTTTTGACTGCTATAATATGGTCGTAACCCTACCTAGAGTTTTGGAGGTTTTTTTTCCTTGCTTCAAAAAGCTGTCCTTTCATCTGGGTGATTGGCACTGGGCTTGCTTTGTGTTTAACTTCTCTAATCAAGGGGAATTTAAGCTTCTATTCTCCCGGCATTAGTACAGGAGTCATGGGAAATCTCAAACAAGACAGATCTTGTTGCAGGGCAGTTGACACAAATAAAAGCAGTTGTGCTTTTATTTATTTATTTTTGATGCTGGAAGCTGATTAAAAGTTTCCAAGCATCCTTTAGCCACGTTATAAAAGCCAACCAAGCAGAGAGCGGGGCAGCTGCCGAGGCTGGGAGATGCCGGTGGACGTGGGACAAGATCACAGTGGGAAGCATCGGCCTGTGTAACTCAGAAAGCTGGGAAAGGTGTAAACAGATCCCCAATTTATCTGTCGAGTGGGCTCCCCAAACACTGTTTTATTGGCCAGTGGCTCCTGCTTTACTAACCTCTAACCCTGGCCATACTCAGAGGTGCTGCCCACCAGCCAGCCTTGTCTTTGAACCTCCCTCGGCTCCTGCCACCTCAAAGCCTTGCAGGCGGATTCCTGTGTTTTTCTTGGGACCTCACCTCTCGGTGGGATGCCTGCAGCAGGGAAAACCGATCTACCCCGAGAACATAGATATATTTGAAGGCAGTACCCCCGGGACTAGAAACCTATTGCTTTCAGTTTCTGGACCTGTCCATCATTTGTCAAGAAATGTGGCTAAAAAGTCGCCTCCGTGCTTCCCCCCCCCCCTCCCCCTCAACTTGTGGTCTTACAGTAGTTTAATGTTCCCTGCAATTACATAAGGGATTTCTCTTCTGTTATTTTCTGGGCTGCCGTTGAATCAATGATAGAGTAAGTCTAGTTCTCTGTAGGTCTGGTTTCGGGTTGTTAACAGGGAGTGTGCACAGGACAGATTTATCATAAAAAGGAGGTGTGAGTAATTGGGACTCCTCCTCAGGTTAGGTGTGCCCGCCCCTTCCCAGTAACAGCTGGGTGTAACTGGAGTAATTAGGGAGCCTTGGAAACCGGAGGGAAGAGAGTGGTCTATTTTTCATGTCTTTACATTGTTATCGATGACGATTGTGTGTATATATATGACTGTCTGGAAGCCACAGTAGTATCTGTATTACTCTCTTACAGCTCTGCTGTTTCTGTGGTGCCAAGATGTGTCGTTTGCCTGTAAATAAGCAGACAGAACTGCAAGCTCTTGGAGAGCAAAGGCAATTCAGGAGATGATAGCCATTTTTACGTGACATATTTATAAAGCTCTAAGTGCTTTATGAATTTGCTGACTCTGTGCTTGGTGACCGTATTCCCAGCCGCGGCCGAAAGCAGGGTGGTGGTTCCTGGCTGCTCGTGGGGCTGATCCCTATTTCTTGGCTCCATAAGTGAAATATATATATTTTGGCAGCGGATTTGTAGGGTGCCGGGGCAGTACGTCAGGTTCCCTGGCTGGTGCAACGTTGCTTTCTGTGATGGAGTTGGGAAGTTGACATACTCATTAATCAAAGAAGCAAATTGGAGGTGCAGAAGTGTGTGGAGGGAGGGGAGAACACCAGTGCAAAGTGGTATTTTTATCTACTCATCTTGTGTTCTCCTTATTTTTAAAACAAAGTTACTATCACTAGGAGAAGCGATAGTGGAAATCTGTATTTTGGGGGGGGTCAAGATATTGCAGGATTTCCAAACCACATGAAATCTTACCATTTCATGAGATAGAATGAGAACTATTCTGTTCAAAATAGCTTCTTCCGTGTTGTATATTTGAGCCAGATTTTAAGCAGAGCAAGGCTGAAGACAGAAGATGAAAACTTTAAAACAAAAAAAACCCACCAAAACAAAACAAACCCCACCTTGAAACAAATAAAAAACAAAAGCCAAGCAAATTGCCTGAAAGTATGGAAGCAAGACTTAAAATGCTAACTCCAGCAGATACGTTTCAAAGAACCAGTCTCATATGTGCATAGTCTGTATGGATTGCCAGAATTGATATAAGTATTTCTTTTCAAAGCACAAAAAGAGGAGAATGTGAAGAAGACTCCAGTGCAAGAAGCTTAAGATGAATATCTGAGCTTGTGCTAACTTTTTCCTTTATCCCTAGCTCTTAGGAGTGGGCGTTTGTCAGGCAGTTTACAGCAGGAAAACTGAGAGCCAGTGGAGGTGAGTTATTCCCAAGTGGCTGGTGTCTGGAGAGTGGGACTAGAGTTTTGAACTCTGACCTCTGTCCCCTTATGAATTGGCAGCTTCAAAAAGGAAAGGGAAAAAAAAATTTAGAAAGAAATTAGTGGAAAGATTTAGTTTTCACTCTCCATTGTATCTGAAGTAGGCAAACAGGCTTGTTTCACGGCTGAAGTTACTGCCGCGGAGAATATTGAGCCAGGTGATTAAATCCACCTACTGCTTTTGTTTTGAAGAGGTATTTTTTGAGACTGAATTACAATAAAAACCAGCACCATGAAAATGTCTGTTTAGAATCTCTGTTAAAAGATAGGACTGTAACGATACAACTTCTTGTTGGAAGTAAGGAATATTCCTCTACAGACCACTTGTATAAATTGTGTAAGATAAATAGATGAATATTTTCAGAGCTTTACTTGGGAGTCATGCATAACTCAGAAACAGAATTTGGAAGATGGAGTGAAAATTCAGAAATGACATTAAAATAACATTGTCATGTTCCATTAGAAGCAAACCTTTGCTAGACTGGAAGCTGGATGTGCCCTGAATTGTTTTACTGCTCATTCCTCTTTTTTTTTTTTTTCCATCTGGAGAAACTGCTGTTTTGAGCTTTGGGAAAACCCAGTGTGGAATTATGGAGTAGTCTTTATCTGAAGTGATCAGGCACCCCCAAAAGTGCAATTCCTTGCTAACCCCGTGTGTTAGCCTTGAAAGGGTCATGCTGATGTTAGGAGCACTCTTTGTACAACGCCTGCGCTACTGCTTTTCTTGGGTAGGTCCTTGTTGACAAATAGACACAACACAACCAAAGGTCAAATTTGAAAAGGGGTCTTATTCTGGTCTTCTAGAAGACATGAAAATAATTCAGATTAATAATAATAAATAAAAAAATAATTCAGTAAACTTTTTTGGTTTTAGGCAAGTTAGCGTGGTTTTACCAGTATTGCATTGATTTAATGGATTAACACTTAAAATTCCTACAGAGTAGTCTGTGTGTGGGGACAAGAATCTAATTTTTACGTTCATACTGTGGTTTCTAAAGATGTTTCCTCCCGTTTTGGGTAATTTTACTGGCACCCCAAAAGTGAGCCAACTTTTCAGAGCATGGCCCTTATGTTTTTTCTATAGCCTGAAATACATGGATTATTTTTTTAAAAATAAACCTTATGTTCTTGTTTGTTCTCATTGCAAATCTTTGTACCTCTCTGGAGCCCTCAGACCATTTTTGAAGGTAGGGCTTTAAAGGTGAAGAAGGATCATGGCCCACAGCTGGTCACTTACTCTGTCCCCTTGTGCTCCCGTAATAAAAGGAGAATGGATTGTTCAGGAAGTTTTTTTTTTTAAGTACCAGAGCTCTCAATTTCTATCTGAATGATGCTATTTTTTCTCCCACTGATTACAGAGAGAAGATGGAGCCAGCCAGCTTTAGGTGTGTTGAACTTGATTGCACGATATTGCTAAGGGTCCTAAACCAAATAAGCATTATTTTTTTTAATCCAAATTCTTACTACTTTCCAAAAGCAACAAATTACTGTCTAATTCTTCAGAGTATAAAGTCTTCTGAGGGTTTCTCTAAGTTGGTGTTAAAAATTAAAATAAAATAATTGGCCCTGGTTTTAGTTGGCCCAGCTGGTAACGTCTTTGCTGAAGAGCCCTGGACTAAAAGTTATCAGTAAGGAAGTTGTCAGAATAGGGAACCACCTGTAGAAAGAGTAAGGTGGTCCAGAAAGAGGGGGAAAGATTACAATTCCCAGGCAGAAGAATGTGGGAATTTGGGTTTATAGGGTACTCAGTCTGAACCCAAAACTTTCCTTGGGAAACTTTTTACAAAGCGCTTGTTCCTCTCTCTTCAGTCCCATTTTACCTGGTGGGGGGAAGCAGGGGCTTGAGAACTCAAGCTTGATTTTTATATATCATCAGCTATCCATCATACACATCTTTACTATGGGGAAGATAGATAATAATTCACTTTATCTCGAACATCAGTAGCCTACCTAATCGTACTGTATGATGGACAGAGGTTATTGGAGAGGGGTGTGTGTCTGTGACCCATTATAGTAGCTTGCTTGGTGGACAGTGACTTGTTAGGTCTCGGTAACTTAAAAAACATTTGATTATATTGGAGTATCACGTGTAACTTAAGAGCCTGAAGGTCTCAGAGGATGAACTTCCGAGCCCAGAGATATAAATACACAGCAGAGTTGTAGGTATTTCTTGTAACAGCTTTTATATCTCTGCTGAAGGTATACATTTTAGCAAAGGGTTGCCACAGTCAGTTACTTCAGTAGCATTGGTTGGCTAAATATTAGTTTTTATTAGTTTAAGGTTTCTTTTTACAAATCATTAGACAGGATAAAGTTACTTTTTTTTTTTTCCCTGTTCTTCTATCCACCCCAAAATTTGAAAGGTCTAAAATGGGTGAGTCTCACAACATCTCTGCGAGGTGAATATTACCCATGTTGCTGAGAGACTCAACTAGAAGCAAGAAATCAAATTGACTGTCAAGCATTTATCTGTATATAAGTAACAGAAACCAGCATTAAAAGCAAGGCCACCAAGGTTCCAGGTGATCTTTCCTTTGGCCAGATTTCCCTCACCCAGCTGGTCGGGGAGTAAAATCCAGGAACGCCAAGAGCCATGGAGAAGGGAAAGCATTGGAGTCACCCCAGCCAGTGTGACAATAGTTATCTTCCAAGGCCTCGTAAACCTTTTCAAGGCATTTTGGAAACACTGATCTCCTGCAGTGGCGCAAAATCTTACGGCATCGTGGTACCTGGCCTAAAAGCTGAGAGAAGTGGTGGTTTATGGGCAGTTAACTTTTACTGCTGTTTTGCAAATCTTAGGGTTTTTTCCCTTTGGCTAACTTTACTAATTCCCACCAAACCACAGGCTATGAAAAGACCGGAGGCTAGAAAGCTCCTTTTCTGGTCTGTTTTTCTGCTTAATCTGAATGTTACAGAAAGTATTCCTTTCCTTGCCTCATGCCCACTGTTTTTCTTTTCACAAACTAATCAAAAGATTGACATTGATCTGTCTTGCAGTCTTCGCTGGAGCACCGTTAGTGGCATTAACACTAGAACTTATAAACATTATATGAATGGACTTTGTAACCTGATGCTATGCTGTCTTGTAAAGAGCTTATAAAAAGAGATGCAAGGCCCCCAAGTGTGTTTATTTCTAAGGAAAATAACACCTTACCTAAATAAATGTTACTTTCTGTGAGTAGGCTACCCTGTCACTGCCTCTTGTTTTCTATGAAAATAACTGCAAATGCTTCAATCCCAAGCTCTTGCCTGTACCAGTATGTGCTGAATAATATCAGTTTAGTTTCTTTATAGTCCACCTGAGGAAAATCCTGGATCTGAAATCCTGGTCCGTAGAGCTCCTTCCAGCCCCTAAAGGGGCTCCAGGAAAGATGGGGAGGGACTCCTTATCAGGGAGTGGAGCCATAGGATGAGGCGTGATGGCTTCAAATTGAAAGAGAGGGGATTTAGATTAGATATTATGAAGAAATCCTTTGCTGTGAGGGTGGTGAGAGCCTGGCCCAAGTTGCCCAGAGAAGCTGTGGCTGCCCCATCCCTGGAGGGGTTCAAGGTCAGGCTGGATGGGGCTTGGAGCAACCTGGTCTGGTGGGAGGTGTCCCTGCCCAGGGCAGGGGGCTTGGAACTTGATGATCTTTAAGGTCCCTTCCAACCCAAACCATTCTATGAAAACAAGTGAAATTGAAATTTTTGGTTGGATGCTTGCTTACTTGCTTGAAAAAACATAGTTTCCCGTACTGTCTACAGTTTTGAGGAAGAAAACTGTTAAACAAAGTTTCTAAACCTTTTCTTCTGTCTCAAAGATATTGCTAGTGTTCCTCAAAGTGCATATGTATTTGTAGAGATAAATGAATACCTCTACATTCTATGAAACATTTTTAGCCTGTACGGAATGCGGTGGGCTTTCACGGCTGATCTCATGAGGAGGCAGCAGTTGAAAGCAGGATGGGGAGGAGGGAAGGGAAATAGTTTAGAACTACTTACTGTATGGCCATGTGTGTGACCTTAGTTTGCAGAGCTCATTGTTTGGAGAGAGGGGAGAGTTTGAATTCCGATTCCCTCAGTCTTCGGCTTCCATGGTGAAGCTGTTTTGGCTTTGTAAAATTTTCTGCTGAAAATGAATTAATTTCACAGAGAATCTGTTGTATTATAAAAGATTCTAGTCTCTTCCAACCCATTGGGCAACCCATTAATATAATATATTTCTCACTCTCAGCCAAGTGCTCTAAATTTGAGTCTTCCACACCTTGCTTTTCTGTCTTTCATCTTGGATCTATGCTAGATTTTCTGTTTATCTAGAAATTTAGAAGGGGAAGAGAAGCTGTGTTTCTTAAATACCTGTTTGCAGTTCCTGGTAACCCATACTGCCAGAACAAGATCCCATAGGTTAATATATGTTCATCTGTGTTGTTTTGGCAGTTGTACAAAGTATATGTTTGATCTCTATTTGCAATTTAGATCGCCTGTGACCTAAGCAATATTTAGGTATATACAAAATCAGCTTTCTTTACAAGCCTGTGGTCCATGTAGTGTGTTTCCTTACAGAATTCTGAAACCTCATCAAGAAGACCAGTAGAGTACTAGAAGTCAATTTTGGTTCAAGCTGAAAGGAATGGTAGCCTGACCATACAAAGTTGGGAGTGGTGGCTGACACACCAGAAGGCTGTGCTGCCCCACAGTGACACGTAGACAACCTGGAGAGTTCGGCAGAGAGAAACCTGATGAAATTCACCAAGAGCAAATATAGGGTGCTGCACCTGGGGAGGGATAACCCCCTGCACAAGGACAGGTTGGGGCTGACCTTCTGGAGAGCAGCTCTGAGGAGAAAGACCTCGGAGTCCTGGTGGACAATAGGGTGCCCATGAGCCAGCAATGGGCCCTTGTGGCCAAGAAGGCCAATGGCATCCTGGGGGGTATCAGGAAGAGTGTGACCAGCAGGTCGAGAGAGGTCATCCTGCCCCTCTGCTCTGCCCTGGTGAGTCCCCATCTGGAGCACTGGGTCCAGTTCTGGGCTCCCCAGTTCCAGAAGGACAGGGAACTGCTGGAGAGGGAACAGCAGAGGACTAAAAAGGTGATGAGGGCCTTGGAGCATCTTTCTGATGAGGAAAGGCTGAGGGACTTGGGTCTTTTTAGTCTGGAGAAGAGAAGGCTGAGGGGGGATCTGATCAACA
>JAOTQQ010000041.1:21257254-21276427 GCA_026546715.1 Gallinago undulata
GGTGGCAGAGCCCTGGCAGAGGCTGCCCAGGGAGGTGGTGGAGTCTCCTTCTCTGGAGACATTCAAACCCCTCCTGGCCACGTTCCTGTGCAACCTGCTCTAGGTAGATGCGCTCCGGCGGGGGGGGTTGGACTGGATGATCTCCAGAGGTCCCATCCAACCCCATATGATTCTATGATTCTATAGTAGCTCTAAATTACTGTGTTTCCTGTGTGCTGTTTGTAGGAATCTGTCATTCTTATCTGAAAATATGATGATTTTGTGGGAGAAGAAATGCTGCCTTCTAGGAATATGTGTTCAAAAAAAGGCTATAATTGGTAATACAGAACCTTGTGGATTCTTCTATGATCTGCATCGTTGGGACTCCTTGCTTTGGAATTCTCTTTCCAGAGGCTTCAGCTCCTGCTGTTTTCCCCTCTTTAAAGGCAGCCAATCTGCATAGCAGCACAATACAATGTAAAAATCGATCCTGACCAGTTGTCCCAGTTTTCCATCTTCTAAAAGCTTCTCAGTGCCAAGCTGTTGCTCCCATTCGCTCATCTCATTTGTTTTTTTCTCAGCTTGCTCCAGCTTAAAGCAGAGTAGCTTTGTCATTTGCTTTAAAAAGTGTTCTGTAATACTCCTGTGCTAAACACCTCCAGTTCAGTGGTTTATTACCTGCTTTGCAGTCCTTAAGAGTAAGAGGTGTTACGTAGAAATCGATGATAACTGGAATTTTCACAGTAAGAAGGTTTTTTTTTTTCTCTAGAAGCAAAAATGCTTAGTGTTATATTCGGTTATGGGAGCCCCGAGTGCGGGTGGATTTAACACAAATGGATTGTTTCCACATTTCCCTTGAGTGAGTCTGAGATACAGGAGAGCCCAAGCAAATAAATCATTGGAACGATCTTTTTGGCTGAATCATTCTAATCATCTTGCAAGTAGAACTTCTTGAAAATTAAAATCTGTTTAATTTTTTTTCCTGCTTCAATTGCCACTAGTTTCATAACTAACAAAATCTTTTGTCTGTAAGAGCTTAAAATTGTGGATTTGAGAGCCCAGTTTTGCCCTTGCATAAGCCTAAGCGTTGCGTTGAAGCAAGTAACTATTTGTTTCTAGTGTCCCTTGTCCCTTTATTGCTCTGATAATTGTTGTAATCTCTTGGCCTATGGCTAAAGAGAGGTCAGTTTTATTAAATGAACTTGTTTTATTCCAGATCCACGCAGGGCATTCCGCTTGGCTCTTCGGCCGCTCTCTCGTTCGCTCCGTCTATTAGTGATCCTAATCCTTGGACTTCAAAGCTCCTGCTGTTTATAGCCTGTTAAAGCCAGGAAGTTTCTGATGGATTAGAGCAAGGAATGAGTTTGAAGTTTGTAATGTGCACCACTGTCACTGATAAAGTCTGTTTTATTACCCTACAGTAGTATCTGCGCTTTTATGGCTATTTGCTTTTAATTGGTTATAGGAAAGCCCAGGCACTTAACCTTCTGGAGCATCAAGCGCTTTATTTCTTTGTCCTTTCCATCCAAGGGACACGTTTTGGTCCAGAAGGGAATCTTGGCTTTTCTTTTTCCACCCCTTTGTGTGTGTGTGTGTTTTGTTTCGCACGTGGAAGCACGAGGACTGCGTGAAGGACATCCCAATCCTGCCTTAGTCATTAGGTGTGGGAAATTGAGACCTAAATTTCGTGCTCCTGAGATGTAGCTGACGTGGTGCCGCACAAATAGCGACGTGTGGCTGATCCTTTCTTTCCAGATAAATATTAGAATCGAAAATGACATTGCTATGGAAGCAGTGTGGATTGGAAATAAAAGGAATCTCTGCCTAGGAATGGCATGTTTTGAAGTACGTGCACATTCTAAAATGAATGTTGGCTCGGGGGGGGGGAGGTTGTTGGTGTTTTTTAAAATGAACTTGTAAATAATGCAAACTCAGGACTTAAGAGGAAAATGGAATGAAAATGGAATATTCTATTCTAAATATTGTACAGAGTTTAAGATGCTCTACCCCTCAACAAATGCGAAGATAAAACCCACTTTTTTGCTTGTTCTCAGCACTTAGCAAAGTTTGAATGAAAAGATCTATTTGTCAGCAAGATCTGAAAAGGAATTAATGGTGATTTTTGTCAGACAGTTGACAGGACTGGACGGCAGTGCTGCCAAGTGTCCCCCAGTGCAGAGAGATCCCAGTAAGAGGCTGTAACTGGTTTCGGCTGCTGCGCTATGGGATGGGACTGGGTATGGGGAGTGCACGAAACCTATGGAAAAGCAAATCTGTGCCTGTCAGGGCAGATGAAGCTCTGATACGACTGACAAATCTTTTGCCACGTTGGCTGATAGTGAATAAATAAATAAAGCAACTGGTTAGTTGAACACCTGGCTGGAAAGCTTTCCCCTAAAGAACATAGGAAAGTTTAAAGTTGGAGAAAAAGTAGCTATGTATATATGGGCTGGAAACCAGTAGCAATTTAAGGACTGGTTTTCCCTTTGTCCTGTGAGTTTGCAAGGACCACTCTCATAACTTAAAACGTTTGAGAGCCACGTGTGCAAGTCTGTGCTCATTGCTCTGTATTTCCTTTTGAATCAGTGAAAAGAAACCAGCAGCTCCATCTAGCCTGAGTCAAAGATTTATTTTAGAGTGAACTAAATCATCCCTCCAGAAATAACCCCTTTTTCCTCTGCTGGTACCCAAACATGGTGAAGGACACGTAGGCTGTCTCACAAGGTTCTTGAGAAAGAAACAAAAATTCATGAGCGCTAAAACCCCCCTTATTTCAGTTATTTTTTCTTGGGCCACTAGTTCTTGTTGCTGGAACACTGACCAGACACAGGTTTTGCCCACTGAATGGGAGCAACTTGTTTCTTACCGTGCCTCAATTTTCACGTCCGTAAAATGAATATAAAAATATTGTCTTAGATAAATTGCTTTGAGATCTGTGGTTTAAAACTGCTGTGTAAGGAGCATTACTCATGGCACTATTATTAGGTAGATGCTGAGATTTCTGAGAAAGTTAGTGTCTGCTTTGAAATCAAGGTAAAACATAAATATGTTAAAATATAAATAATAAAGGAAACTGCTTTTTAGAGGTTTAATTTAATCTGAGTACCTTCAAAACAATTTAAAAATGTATGTATCCTGGCGATATGACTGGTAAATTAACTGCTTGTTCCTGTTTTACAGCTTTAGAAACTGGTGTACACGGAGGCGAAGTCTTCACTGTCATTAAGTAACTCAATTTTAGGGCAAGGAAGAGATTCAAGAAGGTCCTATGCTTTGGCCTTTATTTCATTTATTGAGCCTGGGTCCTTCCCATAGGTTCTGTTTGAGAGATACCACAGACATAGGGGTGTGTAAAGGGGTGGAAGCTTCAGTGGGGTTTTTGAGGTCACTGCTCAATCCATGTGCCAAAGCAGGAACGCTGTGATTTAGGTGAGACCGGAAACCAAGGGACTCATTTTTTACTTTTAAACTCAAAATATGAACAGTGTCTTAGGAAAAAAAAAACCAAACAACTGCAACAGATGAATATATGAGCAACACAGATGTCTTCTGCAAATATTTTGAAGCTTTCAGGGTGCTTAAGATGGTAAAAACGAGTGAAATTACATGTGAAATAGCAGAGAGAAAATAACACATACGATGATAATTTTAATTTGGAACCTTAAAGCTTTATAGAATCACTTTTCTGATCTTAAGTGCTCTCTGGATTTAGAGGATGTGATCTCTGTGTCTCTGGCTGAGTTTTGCGTATATTCTCAGCCGTACAGGCAAGAAGCCTGTCAACCCAGCAGTAATGTCAGCAGGCCCATGACTGTGTGGATAATATTAATAAAAAGGTTAAAAACTTTGAAATATTATGGGGAAAAAAAGTTTATTTTTTTTTTCCTCACTCACTCTGCATCGATTAAAATAAACTTTGTGGTCCAAGTGTCTGCTGCTGGGAATATTTGCGTAGACAGGATGTTTCTGCATTTTCTCCAACAGCCAAATACTTTTTGCCTTTTCGTTTGTATTTGTCTAAATTGCTGGTTCTGAAATTCAAGCAAATAGTCTGTGATTGAAATTTCCACCAATGTTTTATCACGTTTGTTGCAGACAATTGAAGAAACCATTTTGCCTACTACATAAAGGGTATAAAAGTGTATAGACACCCGAGTTTCCAGAGGATTACTGTATATTAAGAAAGTGTTAACTTCTAAAAAATACTCAAAACATCTTCAATGGCAGGTTTTTTTTGCATACTGTGCTTTTAATAGCACTAATAGGAATGTTTTGGGTTTTATTAACTTCTTTTTAGGTTTTGAGTTAATTTGGCTTCTTGGCCATGGGTTTAATGCCATTTTCCTTGACCAGCTATAGAACTGATTAATAATGGGTTTAGTCTTCCATGAATCATCTCATGAACATTTTGCAATGTTATTTCCCAAGGAAGTCTAGAAATTTACCTTAACAAACTCAGCTCTAAATAAGGTCTTAGAAACCAATATTCTCTTTTGTTATATATAAGGGGAATTCTGTGCATTACAGTAGACCAGTGTAAAAATGGTAACGTGAGTAGAAAGCAGCTGTTTTGAACAGTTAGTTCTAAGTTGAAGCCATTGAAATGCCTGGACAGACTTTTTCAGGTAGCCATTGTTGAAGGAATTCTGGAAATAAATAGGTGTAACGTATTCGATGATGTTGTTTCTACCAGGGTTTTGAAAGATTCCAGCTAAGTTCTGCCATTGGGTCTTTGGGACTGAAAAAATATTTGTTAGGCTTCCATCATCCATGTTCAGGGACTGCTGTGGACCGATGAGAACAGCATCGAGTCAAAGATCTTAGAAAAGATGAGGTATGAGAGCTGAGGGTGGTGTATGGAATTCTGTGCGACTGCAGGTACATAGAGAGGAGTGTGTTTAGAGCAGTTTTTCTGCCCGTTTCTCTAGATTTCGGTCAACCTTGTTTCTCCAAGTGGGAGAAGTTGTGGGAAGTTGTGGGAAGTTGTGGGAAGCCTGAGCTTAACGTGAATTAATACCTTGTTGCCAGGTGATCAGTAGCCATGACATATTCCTAACTCTTGTTACTGAGGAAGTAAAACAGTAAAAGCATGTCTGCATGAGCATCTTTGAGCTTAAAGATGCCATTATTTTAACCAAGACATGGATCTTATTGTAAGTTGCCATATTCCTCTTAATACTGATGAGCCATCTAGCAGTATTTCCAGGTTCTCCTCGTTATCCTTACCTGCTGCTTCCAACTGCAAATGCAACAACCCATCTGCGTTCAAGTGTCACTTGCTTTAGGTTGTGATGAAGTTGCCTCTCTTGTGATTGTCTCAGCTGTAGCTGAGAAAGGTGTATTTAGAGGATGGGGGGCGGTTTTTGCCGCTCTTCTCTATATCTATATCTCTATTTTAAATAGGAATGTAATTATGGGACATTTTTTGATTCTGCAGTTTGTGGAAATCATCTTCAAGTCACACTGTGAGATGGGGACTTCACAGGACTTCACAGAATGATAGGGCGTTGGAAGGGACCTCTGGAGACCATCCAGTCCAACCCCCTGCCAGAGCAGGTCCACCCACAGCAGGTCCCACAGGAATGTGTCCAGGCAGGGTTTGAATGTCTCCAGAGAAGGAGACTCCACCACCTCTCGGGGCAGCCTCTGCCAGGGCTCTGTCACCCTCACAGGAAAGAAGTTCCTCCTCATGTTGTGATGGAACTTCTTACATTGAAGCTTGTGCCTGTTCCCTCTTGTCCTGTCCCTGGGCACCACTGAAAAAAGACTGGCCCCATCCTCCTGACACCCACCCTTTAAGTATTTATAGGCGTTGATCAGATCCCCCCTCAGATTTACCAGTGCAATTGTGGGCTGGCCAGGAATACAGCCCTGTGCATGGCTGGTAGGGATCGTGAGCCCATCAGAAGTGGAAGCTGCAGTTGGAAAAGTTGGGAAAAACTGCTGGGTTTGTGTTTAGAAGACCACAAGCTGTGTTCTGTTGGCAGCTCCTGCCACCAGCGCATCCATAAATAGCGCAAAGTGCCAAGAATGCCCTGAGTCTTGTTGCCAAGGAGCAATTTTAAGTGATATTCAAACACTCTTCTCTCCTAATTGTTTCAGTACGAGAGGCAATAGGAGGTGCCTCTCATTCTCTTCAGACTCTGTATATACATAGACTGAGAAGCTGTGGCTGCCCCATCCCTGTATGGGTTCAAGGCCAGGCTGGATGGGGCTTGGAGCAACCTGGTGTGGTGGGAGGTGTCCCTGCCCAGGGCAGAGGGTTTGAACTCGATGATCTTTAAGGTTCCTTCCAACCCGACCCATTCTATGATCCTATGTTAGATGATGCAGTGCCTTCTTACTGTAAGAATAAAACATGTGCGTTTAAATAAAGTTTACTAGACTGAGAATTTCCCCCCAGATACGTTTTGCTAACACTGAGGTTCCTCACAACTTTTCAAACAGCATTGGAAAATTCAGAGTGTGGTGTTACAGGAGTGGCAGACCCTGTCTCTGACTCCTCCAGACCATGTTCCTCCTGGGTATAAAAAAGCAAAAGTACAAATAACTCTTCTTTTGTGGTCTTTTAGAATAAACAGAGACTGTTTTAACCTTCCTGATGGATTCTAAAACGTTGACTTGTGAAGTAGCTATTTTCTTCTCTGATTGTGTATTTCTTTTAGCCCTGCAGCAGGGCTAATTTGGACTGCTCGGATGACTGAGTCACTGTCGTTTGTGATGGTCGTTTTTGTCCTGACTGCCAAAGTGGAGCCCCAGGTGTCGTTGTGTCATGACATCTCCCGTGTCCTTCCACCTCGGGCTGTAGGTACCGCAACCTTCAGGATCAGATCAGCCTCTGCTTTCTTTCCTTTTCCCTGCTGCAGAGGAACTGGTACCCTCTTTCCTGGTACTCTACTGGATTATTCAAAGTTTCTCCAAAATGGTAATATTTTCCATTCATTAATATAAGTCCAAATTCAGAAAATATCTGTTATGTTTCTCGAAGCACAAATTTTTAACAGTAAATTACCTCTCTTTGAGAATTGGTCATTTTGAGAGGCTTTCTAAGACCTTAGTGAATCGTGGATTTAACAGGATTTCCTGACACCTGAGATGCTGATTAGAATTAGATTACACCTTAATTTTTCATACACTTTTCATTACTTTTCTTCTGTTACTGTATTTTTAAGCAAGCGGTATATCTGTTCTTAAGCTCTCAAAGAGTTGATTTGCTAGAAGTTTAACACGTCTGTGCTTGCTTACTTTTCTGAAGTATTATTTTTCAATCCCAGTGACTTTTCAGTTTCAATTGTTTCAGTGTATTAGTGTGTTTCAGAGACCAGGTGGGGTCTCCCCAGAGCAGAGCAGAGGAGCAGAATCCCCCCCCTCACCCTGCTGGCCACGCTGCTGGAGATGCAGCCCAGGATGGGGTTGGCTTTCTGGGCTGTGAGTCCACGTTGGCAGCTCATGTTGAGCTTCTCATTCACCAACACCCCCGAGTCCTCTTCAGGGCTGCTCTCAGTCCATTCTCCACCCAGCCTGTATTTGTGCCTGGGATTGCTGTGACCAAGGTGCAGGACCTTCACGCAGGTTGAACTTCCTGAGGTTTGCACCGACCCATCTCTCAAGCCTGTCCAGGTCCCTATGGATGGCATCCCTTCCTTCCAGATGTCACTGATTCTTGTCTTGCCTTCATGTGCTTCCTTGTTTGCCTCACCGAAAGTCAGGGGTACACTGGCCATTAAGAAGCTTTTGTTTAAGATGTGAGGCGGAAAAGAGTGAAGAGAAGCTAAGACAGATGTGGAGACTTGTTGAGAAGTAAAGTATAACATTGAATTCCATTTCTTTTAATTTTCCTCTCTAGATTCCCTCTGGCCAAAGATCCGTGTTCCCTTGAAAGTTGTTAGGACTGCAGAAAACAAACTGAGCAACCGCTTCTTCCCCTATGACGAGATCGAAACAGAAGCCGTGTTGGCTATCGATGACGATATCATTATGCTGACCTCGGATGAACTCCAGTTTGGCTATGAGGTAAGAGAATTATTTTTTTTTTCCCCCTGTCTCTTAGGCTCTCCACTTTAACATCGCATGGAAAGTGGAGGAATCACGCCACAGGCTGCTGATTCAGATTGTTGCATCTCTCTTTACTGTAATAGTTCAATACTGACCAAAATACTTTTACAGCTAGTCATTACTTTATGGAAAAAAACCTGCCAGCTACCAGGAAATTTTCGTTAAGTAAAGCCAAGAGACACCAGAAAATGTTGTGTAACTGGTGTAATGGAAGCAATCAGGAGACTGGGAATCGTGTTCTTCTTAACGGTTTCAAACGGTTTTCAGAGAAATCAGAAATGCTGTCCAACTTACCATGTTTTGATGGACAAGACAAGTTTCAGAGATTAAGTGTTGAGAACAGAGGAGGCCTCTTGAGGACGTGATGAAATAAGGTGGAGTGCGACGAAAAGAGGAACTGAAGAATGTCAAGGATGGGATGCACGTATCATAGGCTTGAAATGGCAAAGCTTCGACAGCTGCTGTTGGAATGAGGGTATTGACAACAAGAATTTGAGTTGGTTGTTAAAAAGTGCACTAATTTAAAGCAGCACTGTTGCCTTCCTTCCAAAACTTTGGTTTGAATGAGTTAATTTTTGTCTTCCATTTTTTGCATTTGACTGTATGACACAGTGCTTAAGCTGGCCTTACATGCTATATTTATAAATACATCAGAAATGCTAGAAAACATAGTACCATGTTTTAAGAAAGGTTTGAATCATTTAGTCACGCTTGTACCTGAAATATTAAGAGCAAAACAACACCGGGCTTCATAATCATAGAATCATATGGGGTTGGAAGGGACCTCTGGAGATCATCTAGTCCAACCCCCCTGCTGGAGCATGTCTTCCTGGAGCACGTTGCACAGGAACTTGTCCAGGCGGGTTTTGAATGTCTCCAGAGAAGGAGACTCCACCACCTCTCTTGGCAACCTCTGCCAGGGCTCTGCCACCCTCCCAGGAAAGAAGTTCCTCCTCATGTTTAGGTGGAACTTCTTATGTTCAAGTTTGTGCCCATTTCCTCTTGTCCTGTCCCTGGGCACCACTGAGAAAAGACCAGGACCGTCCTCTTGACACCCACCCTTGAAGTATTTGTAAGCATTGATCAGATGCACCCTCAGTCTTCTCTTCTCAAGACTAAAAAAACCCAAGTCCCTCAGCGTTTCCTCATAGGAGAGGTGAGGAAATGAGATAAATGAGAGCTAGAACACAAATCTTATTATCTAAGTTGGGTGAAAGAATGAAAACCACTTTTCTCAAGGGTAGAGAGCAAACAAAATGTGATAGTTGTCTCATTTTTTAATGATCTTAAGTGTAGCTCAACACAAGAAGCTATTTTTTTAAGAGAAGTTGGGGGTATTTCTTTAATACGAATACGTATGTGGGAAAATACGGCTTCCTCTCGAGTGAAAGAGGCTGTTAACAAGTAATGAGCTTTTGGACTCCAGAAGAGACTTGTGGTAATGTAGGTTTGCTGATGTAATAACAGAGATGTTAAGTAGTGGAGACAGAGGTTTAATCTATCATGTGTGTCTCCAGAAAGGAAATACTTCCCTTGCCAGGTTAAGAGTTAGTACATGAAGTGTGAGAGATGGAATGAAGAGAAGACGACTCAAGGAAGGGGTGGGTTATTTTTTGGCCACATGTGCCTTTTTCAGTATTTCGGTGTCTCCACTGGGTGTTTTAAGCGCTGCATTGCAACAGCAGAGTGCTTGTGTGTTGGCTTTTCTGCCTTACTTTGGTCTCTGCTGGTGCTAAAACTACTAGTTTTGAGGCTGGACTCTAATGGGATGAAAGATAGGAAATCCAGAATGTGTGTAAACCCTGGCTCCGTTTGCAGTTTGATTTTCTGTCTCAAAGTAAAGAAAAATAAGTTTTATAAAACTCCAAACGAACGCGTAAGTAGTTCCAAATGAATCTCTGCTCCTGGCAAAGAAGGCTGGGGGAGCTTCGAAGCTGAGGTTGGAGCTGCAGCTGAGTTTCAGCTGTGTCAGCCAGAAGTCGTGAGAAGTCTGGCGCTCGCGTGGCCGAAGCATTCATTTCAGCATCCTCAGTGGAGAGTACCACTTGTCACTTCGGCAGGAAAGGGTTATCCTCATCAAAAAAACCAAACGAAACCGAGGCCAAGAGAAGCTGATGGGAATTCCCCCCGTAGTTGGTGTGATTAGGTGGCAGTTGGGACTTGCAGCTCTTCATCCTCGGGTCTGGTCGATGGACGGGGCTGGAGAATTTATTGGCCTTCTGTGGACCATCTGGAGGGGTTTGCAGGGACTATCTGAGTAACAGGTCTTACATTCAGCCTGTGAACGTAACCGTTTGGACACGGGATTGTTTAGTCTGGCAAACTAAAACAGACTAAAAGCTATTGCTTTTGCAGGTTGTGTGTTTTGGGGTTTTTTTGTTTGGTTTTTTTTTTTGCATTTTATTATAAATCCTATTTCTTTTTGATTCTGGGAATTCGGCTTACTAGACAGCCGCATCTGTGGAAAATTCAAAATGCCTTATTGAGCAGATAATGGAGACAAACGTGTGGGTAGCTTGAGTCTTTATATTTGGAGATTGCTTTTTATTTTCCCCTGTGAAATAAATGACCAGAAACGTCTTTGAATAGGGAAGCACAGCGGCTTATTTTACAAATACACAATTTTCCTCGTACAGAGGGTGGGTGATGTAGTTCCTGCTCTCTGGCACAGAAATCAGGGGCTGAAGATTGATCTTTCCTGTCCCTGAGTGCCTATGACTTGCTTGACAGGCACGAGCTGGCTCCCAGATGTTTAAATTGTCCTCAGCCTGTGATAATTTATTTATCTGTTTATGTGTGTTACCAGAAAAGTATCTCTCAAGCTCCTGACTCATTTGCAGGGGAATCCAGTGGGAACAGTAGCAGCGTATAACGTTACTAGAAAGTTTTCTTTTAAAAGTATGTCTGCTTCTGCTTTGGGCATAAGGAGGGCTGGAAACGTGACATTCAGTAATTTTCTTTTCTCCTCCTGACATCCTTGGGACTTTACATTTAAACATGTGGCAAAACCCCCTCTGTCACAGACTTGTCTGAATGTATAGAGCAAGCCTAAAAAAACCCAGAAAACTTTGATCTTTGTACACTTTCAGCCATAAAAAATTATAGTAACACTCAAAGTGTCAGACATTTTTTTTTACTTGTTAAAAGTGAGCTATTATGGTCCAGTGATTTATGACATTGCGTAAATCTATTGGAGCAAGCAGAAAAATAGTCCCTGTGTGCTGCTGTATTAAGGTAGCAGAAGAACACTCGTGACATTCTGACTCAGAAAAAAAAAAAAAGTATTTCTGTGACACTACATGATGAAATCACAGGCGTGACTTGGGGCACTGGAAAAATAACAATTAGGGCTAGACAACTCTTTCTTCCCACTTACTGATCTTCGTTGTTCATAGAGGGAGTATCAGGGAGACCCCACCAAAAAATAAATAAATGAGTAAGTATTTAGATTATCATCATCTTAAAAAAATTGAAGTGGAAGCACTGACTGCTCCTGAAGTGTTTGCTGTTTAAGCGTGGTGGTGTTCCCACCTCTGTGTCTCGGCTTAGCATTTCTGTCACCTTGAAAAGTGGGGACAACAGTTTCCAAGTCCGAAGTTTATGAAGATTTTATGTAAATATTGATGTATTGTAGATGTTTGATTTTAGGAAGATATTATGTACTCAGGCAGCACCCTGTCCTTACAAAGACAAGGTGTTTTTATTACAGCAATAATAGAAATAATCTAAATTGAGGTTATTGCTCTGAGTCTGCATTTTTTGTTCACAGAAAATACCGTTTGGTGCATTGATAAGTGTGTTTTGTTGCTGTTGGAAGCTTTTTGCCTGATTCTGTCTCCGAGCTGTTTTTCAGTGCTTCAAGTCTCTGGCATTCTTTAAAAAAAACCCAAATATCAACTCTGATGAGTTGCATATTTCACTAGGCTAAAATCATCATAACGTTTGAATTCCTTCTTTAGAAGAATTCTTCCGTACCCGTTTTGACAGCTAAAAATGTATTTTTCCGCATTCCTTTATATAAGGAATAATATAACTCATGCTTACCAAAAGATTTACCTATAGGTGACCACCTTCAAAGCTCTTCTTCAAATTGAAGTTATTTTACTGGTTACATGCATATAAAGCAGCACTTATTTTTTTAATGGGCTTTGTGTTTACAGTTTGCTTTGTTTTCTAATAATATCAAATGCCATCCCTTTGAGGACCAGGGGAGAATTAAGAGTGGAGGGGGCTCTGGGAGGAGAGAAGGAACACTGATTGACTGGGTTTTCTTTCATTTTTCGAGGATAGTCAGTGTTTCATTCTTGCAACATTGCCATAGCAGCTTTGGAAATGTAGATTATTTTTCTATTTATTGAACTAAAAAAATTTTTTCTAGTCGTAATTAGCCAGTTCCTGAAGTTGCATGTGACTTAATGCGGTCTAACAAATCGAATGTATAAAGGTTGGAGTTTGTCCTGGAAAAGGAGATGCTTCTGTGCCCTCTGGCTCTGCGGAGAATGAGCTGCAGCAGCCGTTCGTTCCGACGGTACCAGGGAACAACGCAGGAGAAGGGGAGGCCAGGAGGTGACACTGGGGGCTGTTCTGGTGAGGCTCTTTATGTCAGGGAACTCGCCTTGGAAATGAAATTTCCAAGAGACGTTTTCTCTTGGTGTCTTGTACAAGCTTTTCAGTAAAGCTACAAAGTCCGAACTTCTATTTGACTTTTCATCTGGGAGATGCTTTGTCCAAAAATCTTTATCTTCGGGGCTGTCTAGCAGAATTGTTGGAATAGCGTCCGATCCTTCTCCAAGCGAAGCATTCCTCCTCTTCAGCTTGGCAATATGGTTTGGCTTGGATGTGTCCCTTACTGGTATTAAATCAGACAATCTTTCTGTAGACTGAGAAAGCTAAGAAGATCACTGGCTAAAATGGAATGCATTCCTAACAGACTAATAAACTGCAGGCAACCATCAAACAAGAAAACGGACAGTAGTAGAAAATAGAGAGTTGTATAAGAATCATTACCCCTGATTTTATTCTGAAAGCTTCCTTATAAGCAGTAGCTGTTATATATTAATTTTGGCACAAAACATATGCATGGATGTGGGCAACGAGCTGGATGCAGCTATTTGGAGCCTTTCCAGGACTTACCATTGAATGAGCTAGTGATGAACATTATGAAAAAGCCAAGCTTTTCCACTGACTTTGGTAATGTTACTTTTTTAAAAGGCATCTTTGTTTAAAGTAAGCAGGGTTGTTTTTTTAGATGCATCCAGCTGACAATTTTCAGAGGCCGGAATTGGGGTAGGACTGAGAAATCTGTAGGAGTAACACGTGTTATAGTTGGCTTTTAGGTCGTTTGGACAGAAAAGATGAAGGTGACACCAAGGGCAAGAACTAGAAGGGATATGAATCTACGGTTTGTGCGTTGCGAAGGCACTGAAGTCTCTTGGGAAGCAGTAGCTGAGCTTAATCTTTCTTTCAACTGCCTTTAAAATGCGTGCCATTCCCCCCTCCCCCAAAAATTCTTAGCCCGGTACGGTGCAGATCTGTTGTGTTCTGTCAAATCTCTTGGTTGAACCTCAGTAGCTTATGTGGAGCTGCCTTCCAGCAGCTGGGAGATAGGCGTTTTAATTGTCAGGTTTAAAAAAATATTAAAATTCAATTGCTGATTTTTTGAGTCCTAAAGAGTGAGGAATCAAATTTTGGAAGAGGGAGTGGCCATGCCTTTGGGGATTTGTTCTTTATTTATGTTTTTGACCCCATGTCAAAATAGGTATCTCAAGCCCTCACTGGCCTGCCTGTCAAAAATCTGAATTTTTTTTAATTGCCTGATGGCACCAACTTATAACAACGTCCTATGAATTCTCTCCTTTGAGTTCCAAATCATCTCTGCTTTCAAGAGCCTTCTGTGTTCGAGCATTGTCCTATCTAAATATTATCCCAGTACTCGTGCCCTAGAACTGTCTAGAAGGATTGATTTCTGGAGAAAGTACAAGTCGGGGCGGGGGGGGAGTCTGAATATCTGGTTCCCATTCTTGTTTCCTGTATTATTTTTGGCAGGTTTCCTCATCCGTACGTTTGAAATAATAACTGCTCTCATCGTAGGATTCTGAAGCTATATTAACTGACAGCAATGAAATGTGTTGAGATGTAGAGATGAAAAGGTATATAGTAATGCATAATCACAGAAATGTAGATGTAGAAGCAGTGATTTCAGGCTGATTGTTTTATCATATTTACTTTGACAAAATACTTGCATGGAGTCCTTATAGTCTGGGCCTCCCAGCTAAAATAAAAAGTACCAAAGTGATCTGCTGATGAGGTGAGGTGCAGGAGGGTGGAGTTCCTGATAACGCTTTCTATACTGGAAATTCAACCGTAGCGTTCTTTTGCCATTTAGGCAGAGAAAAGAGGTTGGCTGGTGAAGTGACTATTGTCAATTTATGAGATATTTTGTTGTTGTTGTTGTTGATCTTGCATGTGTTTGTGTATTTTCTTACTACCAACCTGAAACAGAAAACCCTTGTGACCTAATACATGTGTCGGAGAGTCAGGACTCGTATTCTTCCAACAAACTGAGCAGTTATTTGGATTAAAGGACGCATATTTAGTAATTTGTCTGCAAATAATGCAGATAGTGAAGATCAAACTTCACTATTGATCAGCAAGATGACATACTGTGTCTTTTGCAAGCAAATAGCATTCAGACCCTTCCAAGTAATTATAATCCTTTCTCCCTTTTTTTCCTACACCAAAATTGTCCATTATTTAATGTGGCCAGCAGTGTGGAGAACTGGGGTTGCGTTAATGATGCCCTTCACCTTGTTCTTGTCTACTGTGTTTGATCCTGTAGTCAGCTACAAAATAATGTATGGAGTGACAAGGATGGTATCTTGATTGTCTCCAGCTGTCTGGAACAAGTCAAGGGCAAAGAGGCCTTCCATGTAGCAGTAGATCCGTCCAAGCACCCACTACAGAATACCAGAAATATTAAAATATAAGCCTGTTTTAAGCCTGTTCCTATCCAAGGAAGTAGGTTGGTTACATCCAAAGCCAGCTGTGAAAGTAGTTAGGCTGTAGCTGTAGTTAAAAGTTCCATTTTAACCATGCTTGGGTTTAGCTAGTGTTAATTTTTATATATTTTTTTTGACTGGTGTGTTGTATTTCTCTACAACAGGGAAGTTAGCATGGCTTTATCAGCCTTTTGCTCCGGGGAACAGCTTCCCTGAGCTGTAGGGTCCAAGCAAGCTTGGGATTTTTCATACTTCCAGGCAGTTTCCCATTCCAAGAACTGGCATTTAGAGGAACCCCACTCTGCCCTCCCAAAGCAGATGTGTCGCACCCACACCTTGGTATTTCCTCGCCGTTCTGGGGAGCGAGGTGTCATATCTCTTCCTCCTCCTCAGGTTTGGCGAGAGTTCCCCGACCGGTTGGTTGGATATCCGGGCCGCCTGCACCTTTGGGACCACGAAATGAACAAGTGGAAATACGAATCGGAGTGGACCAATGAAGTCTCCATGGTGCTCACTGGAGCGGCGTTTTATCACAAGGTAATATACAACTTGGAACGTATGACGTCGTGAAGCTTTTGTGAAGAGCCGTATGTTTTTCTGTCGCTGTTCCTGGAGTGTTTTGTGGTGCCAGGATTATGTTTTCTACAACAGTCGGAGAACGGATTGCAAACTTTCCCTAAGCCTCTCTCAATTGCTGTAGAAACAACTGATGTGTCTCTCCCTGTGAAGTAAAACCGTCCACAGCTTACCACCATGAACGTACCATCATGAACTTCCAGAAGAACTCTTGCCAGATGGCGTGACCTGTAACTACACAGTGAATTTTACAGTCAACGTAGCTCCACAGCCAGCAGTTTAAGAAAAGCAAACCGATTGTAAAGAAGTTGATGTGCTGCTCAGGAAAGGTGTAATTATGCAATTAAGCACCCAAAAATTATTTTCTCTCTGCTTCAGTCCTTGGCTGAAGGTAGCATCACAGTTTGCCCGTCAGCCATCATTAGCTGCCTGCTGTTCAGTGACTGAAATATTTAGAGTCTTAGAGTTACCAGCATCTGAATTTAAAATTATCTTCTCTCTCCCTCTGTCCTGCAGTATTTCAACTACCTTTACACCTACAAAATGCCTGGAGACATCAAGAACTGGGTTGATGCTCACATGAACTGCGAAGATATTGCCATGAATTTTCTCGTGGCAAATGTCACTGGCAAATCAGTCATTAAGGTGGGACTTTGCTGCAGTTTAGCTTTACAAAGTTTAAAACCATGATGTACGTACACATATAAATTTATTTAGTAGGCTTCAGTGTGTTATTTCATCCTCTTTTTTTCTCTCATTTACCCCCTGTGTGGTGTCTTCTCCTCCTTCCAGGGCAGAAAAGCCCTTTTGGTAAAAATTCCCTGCTAACTGGGAACAGAGAATTGGTTTTTACCAGTTAACTTTGGTGGTTATTTGAGCTATCTAGATGAGGTCTGAAAAAGGTAATTTAAATGATAGCTCTCTATGTGTGTGTGTGTGTGTATACACGCCCACGTACATACATTTTAACTATTTAGATCACCAGAGGAAAGAAATTGCCAACTGTCCACAGCTCACTCTGTCGCGGCCTGGCAACAGCTGATTTATAGGAATGTTAATTGCAAGAATGTTAATTGCGCGATCAGTTTTAAATGAACTTTTTTATCCCAGAATTAATTTCCTGACATGTTTCGACACGTTTTCAGCTCCGGACATTGGCTCTGTACATTCATTTCCAAGTGTGTCAACTTGGAATGAGATTTAGAGGCCACCAGGCGTTCCTTCAATTAGCGGGGTGCGTTTTCCTGGCTGTCCATCATCGTTTACTGGGACTGGCAGCTGCCTTTCCTAGGAAAGTCTTTAGAAGATAAAGTGTGTGTTTTTTGCTGAAAAAAGTTCTGGAGCCTTTATGAGGGCACGGCAGAGTAATTTGGCACCTCTGGGCAATTCGGGGAGTCTGGCAGAGTTTGCCAGTCAGCTATTAACTGGAGGGAGCAAAAGAGCGCCTGTTGGATTAACGTTACGGTGGTGTATGGGAAGCTATATTTCATCGCTGTTAGGGCTGCAAGAACAAATGGTGTTTATACAGGGACCTTGGCAGTGAGAAAACAGTCATTAAACAGGAATTAAGGAGCTTGTCATCGCCACTTCTTTTCGGTTCCAGAAGGGAAAAAACCCCTCCAAGCCGTTTTTATTGGGCCCCTGTGAATTTTGCAGTCAGCTGGGCCAGATGGAGCTGAATGGAGGGAATGGAGTGGCTTTTTTCTTCAATTTTTTTTCCTTTTTTTTTTTTTTTTAAACATCCCCCCCCCTTCCTTTTGGAGACAGCTCAGCTTACGCTGCAGGCGTGTTCGGAGGTATCGCGCTGCTCTCCCTGCAAGGAGATTAATGTCCCTTCTCTTGATATTTGACGATATCTGGCATGCCTCTTCTGCAGGTGACCCCACGGAAGAAGTTCAAATGTCCAGAATGCACGGCGATTGATGGGTTATCGCTGGACCAGACGCACATGGTGGAAAGGTGAGTGGCCACCTTTTATTCCCCTGATTGCCGCCTTCTGATCCTTAGAATCTTACTCTGCCTCGTTAAATTAGGATCAAAAACGCTCACTGATTGAATTTCTGTAAATTACTGATTTTGAAAGAACATCGCATGGATTTGATCAGTGTAAGTCATTCCCACAGTGAATGCTGTGATGCTGAAAAGTGGACTGCTACGAGAAAGGACTGTAGAAGGGCATATTTTTTAGCAGCTTTGCTATAAAACCTATAGGACACGTATATGAAACTCAGGTTGTCGGGAGTACTTCCTGTAAAACCATGTTTCTGTTTTACCATGGAACACCAACTGTAATAAGTGTGAGATTTCTTTTTTTTAAACCAGGCAAGAAGGGTATAAGTTATTAGTAATGTTAATATTTCATGTTTGTACGTTGTCTTTCCGCCACTAATGCCTTTCCTCCGTTGCTTCCACTAATGAAGGGTGTTTGCCTGCACGATTGCATGTCGCATTTTTTAACAATAGCAGTATTATTATATTTTTGTGAGAATTTAGTTTTGAAATGAAGTATACATTTGCAGAGACAGTGAATGTTTAGACCGAAATACTGAAAGTTGGGAAGCATAGGGGTTGCGATCCCTGCTTTATGGTAAAATGGCTTCCCAGGCTTGACCAAGACACTCAACTTCTCTCTGCCTTGGCTTCTGAATGTGTAAAATAAGGGAAATTTTCTTTATTTTTACGAACCTGTGTCCCGTCCCGTCCCCTCCCCCCCGTGTTTGAAAAGGGCTGTCTGACAATAAATGTACCTACTAGTTATTAGGTGGAATTAACCCGAGATCTAGGACTGACAAAAGCATTTCACCTTAGGCTTCTTGGGCTATTGCCCATGAAAATGTGGGGAAAAATAATTTGAAGACACAGAATGGATGGCTGCAAGGAGTAAGGAGGGGCAGCCATAGGGCTGGGAGAGACCAACAGAAGAGGTGAGAAAGTAAAATCTCACCTGCATTTAGAATAGACTCGGTATTGGGGCCAGTTCTCTTTAACAACTTTATCGATGATTTGAATGGGGGGGATTGAGTGCACCGTCAGTCAATTTGCAGATGACATCAAGTTGGGTGGGAGCATTGATCTGCTGGAGGGTAGGAAGGCTCTGCAGAGGGACCTGAACAGCCTGGATGGATAGGCCAAGGCCAATGGGATGACGTTGAACAAGGCCAAGTGCCAGGTCCTGCAATTGGGTCCCACCAACCCCCAGCAGCTCTACAGGCTGGGGGCAGAGTGGCTGGAGCTGCCTGGCAGAAAAGGACCTGGAGGTGTTGGTTGCCTGTAGGCTGAACATGAACCAGCAGTGTGCCCAGGTGGACAAGAAGCCAACACCGTCCTGGCCTGTATCAGGAACAGCGTGGGGAGTAAGACTCAGGAGGTTATGGTCCCCTTGTACTGGGCACTGGTGAGGCCCCGCCTTGAGTGCTGGGTCCAGTTTTGGGCCCCTCACCACAAAAAAGGCATTGAGGTGCTGGAGCGGGTCCAGAGGAGGGCAACAGAGCTGGTGAGGGGTCTGGAGCACAAGTCTTGTGAGGAGAGGTTGAGGGAGCTGGGGGTGTTCAGCCTGGAGAAAAGG
>JAOTQQ010000041.1:21322926-21336723 GCA_026546715.1 Gallinago undulata
GGGGAGCCCAGAACTGGACCCAGTGCTCCAGATGGGGCCTCCCCAGGGCAGAGCAGAGGGGCAGGATGACCTCCTTCACCCTGTTGGTCACACACCAGCATAAAACACGGGATGGAACCAATACACATCCAAAGTGCTGGTCTGAAAGGTGCAAGACCCCTTTTCACCCACTTCATCTTCCTCCACTCTTTAGGGCCTCCACTTCCCAAAGCATCCCCAGCCCTTGGGCTGGAAGCAACCTTAAGGAAAATGGCTGTGGGGGCTGCCACGGTTTGCTTTCTCCTTCCTCCTCATCTCAGGCCAGGCTTCCCACACGCTGTCTTCTTGGATTTACTATCTCACCATACATTCGGGTCATGATTTTGCAGACTTCACAAGAGGCAAACATGCCTGTGCAGGAATGCATGATTTCTGCTGCAATTCATTCTGCTTATAAGGCTCTCGGGAGAAGATATACAGTCGGACGTAAACAAGGGGGCTTCAAACTACAGAACTCCTTCAGTGAACACTGTTATGAGGCTGTAGCTTCTTTGTCAAGAACACGATCAGACATAAACAGAAAGAAAACCCTCAGCTTTGGTACTCCACCTCCCGTCAGTAGATGGACTGTGATGTTCAGATGCTATAGTAAGAAGCTCTACAGATTATCACCAGCCAGGGAGACAGGCTGGAAGCCAGTGTGTCATCTCTTTATTTAATGGGAAGAAACCCTGCTGGGAGAGCTTGGGGGGCTGTGGGGCAGAGCTGCCCACCTTTGTGTAGGACAGGATGGGGTGAGGAATGGGCAGGGGTAGCCCTGTTGGGCTCAACCATGGTGCTACGTTGCCAGGTCCTCTGCTTATCCCTGCCTGAGGCATACCTAGCCTGCTCTGGAGTGTGCTTTGAGCAGTCTTCATCTTGAGGTGCCTTCATCCCCTGGTTTCATGGCCTTGCCCACGCTCACACTGCCGTGTCAGTACTCCTAGCATGGGGCTGAACAAAAAGGAGCTGCTTCACTCACCACCACCAGGCGCCCCTGCAAAACCACCCCCTGCTCAGCCTCTTTGCTGGCAGAACCCACCAGACAGACCCACGGACCTGTGTCACCTCAGCCGTACGGGGAGGAAGGGGGTCAGAGCAACCAATTTAGCTATTTACATCCTCTTTTTGGTTTTTCCCGTTGGGCTATTTTCATAGAGCCAACTCGGGCCAATCCTGCTCCCACTGGGATGCCATGGCAGGCTTTCTGCTGCTGCTCCCTTTCCTTTTGACCCCCTGAGAAGGAGTTCCCAGCAAAAGTTTTTTGTTTTAATGAAATCTGTGGCCATTCCCATCCTGGTTTTCCCCAGTAGGGAACTAATTTCTCTCAGACTTAAGATCCACAGCTGTGTTCTTGGCTTTCAATGACTTGGTTCCCCTCATAACTCCTCCTGGCCACGTTGCAGATATTATCTATTAATGGCAAGGCACAAGCACCCTTTGATTAACACAGGAGCAGGACCCACTGACCTCTCACATGTGTGGTCATAGCTACACGCCATGGTCTATCGGCTTTGGGCTCCTAATCTCTCCATCCCATGACGTGGGATCAGCCAGGTTCCTACACATCAGAGAACGTGCATGTTGCCTGAGGGAATACTCCCCTTTGTTTTTCTCCAGAAAAACCCCAGCTCTTCCCCTTGATTTTTGCAGAGTCCGGACCGGCACATGCCAAATGCCCCAAATTTATGAATATCTTGCAAGGAGCATGCTACGTTTCCTGGCCGATGTCTGAAAAGGAGGACTGGGGTTCGACTATGCTTTCCCTTTTTTACTTCTCTGAAAGCCGTTAAAATCAACAGAATAGACAAAGAGGCTGGATTAGTCCTGGTCCTTGTGTCATTCTCTTGTAAAATAGCCGGGGTGTGATTCTGTTGCCCACCTATAGGTTTCTGGTGCCATCCAAGACACGCTAAGGTCTCTCAGATGCCAAGATGGGGCAGGCAGATACCAAGGCCTTGAGGAGCAGCGCTAGGAGACCAGACAGTGTAAATTGGGGCACCTAGGCCAAGAGTCATGCAATTGGCTCAATGCCTCCTCCCAAGACCAGCCAAGCTTCCCCTCTCCACCCTCTGTAGGACACTGGGTACCTCCTGGTGCATTTACTAGCATCTGACAAACCTGCCGAAATACTTTGGCCCCAAAGCTCTGTCTTGTCACACGGTCTTCGTGTCTAGGTCTCCAAATATGGTGAAAAATTCATCCTTCAGAAGCTTGGTTGCAATAACAGCCTCTTGGTTCCTTGTTGGGTAAGCTTCAGGTCATTTTCTAAAGAAATCCATAGCTACCAACAAATATTGTCTGGCAGATTCCATCTCAGGCAAAGGCCCAACAACATCAATAGCAATGAATAGCAGTAAGGTCCCCAGGAGACACTGCTCGGTAGGGTTTCTCCCCATCTTTGGGGACCTACTTTTGAAATACAACCCATGCAAGAAATGCATTACATTTCCTGTAGTAATTTTCCATCACCTGTCTGCATTTTCCTCAAAGCCAATTCTCTCTTGGGTTGACTAAAGACTTTGGAACCTCAAGATGCCCAGCCGTTTTGACACTATAACGAAACCTCAGAACCTCCTTTTGGAGTGTTTTGGGTATAATGAGGTCTCATGAATACTCCTCACTCATTGTTTTATTTCCCCATCTCCTATTCAATATTTCATCTTTAAATTCCAAGCTTTCTCACTATGACCAAGGAGCCACTCTGCTACTCCAGGGAGAGTCTTTACTCCAAAGCAGACACAATTGCCAAACGAAGGTGCTTTTTTCAACCAGGAGACAAAACGAAGGGACAAATGAAGGTGCTGTGTTTGGTTACCAGGAGCCTTTTTGAGGGACACTTTTAGCTCCTTAAACTCTGCTCCAGCAAACCTACATCTGCTGGATGAAGAAGGAGCATTTTCATTCCTGCAGACTGTGAAAGAAAGGAGGAAAAAAAACAACAGGGATGCAAACTCAATCTTTTCTTGCTGTCCTGCTGAGGGAGGTGTCTGCAGAACTAGCCTTTGGTGATGGTGGTCTCCTGTCGGTGCCTTCCCTCCCCAGAGGCACCCCCAGGTGTGTTCAGTGGCAACTGCTTCAGCTTGAAAATACCCAGCTGCTCTCCTCCAGCCACCGAGGCAGCTTTCCCTTCTCACAAGGAACATGGGAAGATTATTTTTTTGTAATCCTGAGGAGTCCACGGCCAAGCCTCCAGCAGCAGGATCGATGTCCCCGTGAGGCTAACGGTGCCCTGCTCCCTCTCCTCCCATTGGGAAAGCACTGCCCCATTGTCCCCCTCGGCCGAGTGCTTTCCCAGGACGCAAACTTCTCAGCCTACCTCTTGTCACCATCTCACCTCCCTCCATGTTCGATTTGAGATTGGTGGCCTTGAGCTCATGGAAGCCTGCTTCTAAGACCTCATCAGTGTCCTCAGCTGTAAGAGAGAGGCTGGAGGGCTGGCCATACAATACCTGCTCGTTGGGCTCTCGAGCGGGCTGGCCTGGGTGGTGGGAGACGGTTTGCTGTGGGCTTGTCCTAACACAAAGACAATTTTCACCACCAGATATCCACAGTGGAAACCAAAATGAACCTAGTAAGGCATACCCCAGATTTTATCTGTTAATGGTGAGGCGCAAGCACCCTTTGATTAAGGTATTACGCAGTCAAAGCTCTTGCTGGATTTAGTTTTCTTCTAACCAGGACAACAGATGAGGTCCAGGAGCAGGTCCAGGTCCAGGTCCCAAAGCAAACGAATTAAAGGTTACAAGGGAAGAGCCAACACCAACTTAGTACCCAATCCTGGACACCACAAAGCCTTGGTACTCTAACTTAAAACCAGTATCACCCAGCTTTATATGTGCATCTTCAGGTGCCTTGGGTTCCTGAGCTGAGAGTTTGGGCCTTTCAATATCTTTTTATGAGGCTCTGTCCTGTCTAGCCTTATATTTATAACGACCCTCCCTGGGGATATTTCGCCTCCCCATCAGACCTGCACTTACACCAAGTCGCTGCTCTCATCTTTGATGTTGCAGCCAATCCCCCGTTGCTTTCTGTCCTGGTTAAGTCCCTTTTTCTACCAGCTTGAGGTGGCATGAAGCATAGGACCTCATACCTATATAAAGCAACCGGCTTTCCTCTCTTCCAGTCACAGCTTTCCAGCTCCTGTTCAAGGGATGAAAGGCAACATTTAAGCTCCACCATAAATCCCACAGCTTCACGGTGTGTTTCTGGCCTCCTGCACAATCTGCCTAAGTGTCTAGCAATTGGTCCATCGGCTATTTATCTTGGAAGTCCTCACTGGCATCTGGAGACGTGAGGAACACAAACTGTCTGCAGGTCCTCTGCCAATTTAGGTGGGTCTCTTCTTCCTCTTGCCTTCTAGCACTTGGCCGTGTCCTGTCTAGCTCAGGCTGATATCTGGCTCCAATCTGCTTACGGAGGTTCAGACCAAATCTTGATAAGCCAGGTTATGTCTATAAGACAGTGCTTCTCAGCTCTCAGGTATGGGTCCTTGCCACAGCTGTGGTCCTGACTTTGCTCCAGGGTAAGGTCTGGGCATGCAGCATCCCAGGGAAGGCTGGAAAAGAACCACACAGCGCTCCAGAAGGTCTCGCAGCACTGGAGACCAGCATCACCAGTCCAGGCTGTGGAGCATACCCCTGCCCCAGCGTTCAACCTCGGGCTCTCCTCTGTGAACAAGTGCTGCAGATCAAGGCTCTGTCTGGCTCCTCTTTCCAGCTGGCCACATGGTGGGAACAGATATGTGTCAGCCTCCCATGGGGTCCTTTCCCGAGTGGCATTGCTGGGGATGGAAAAATCTGATGCTGTGAGCCCCCCTGGGCTGGTGTTACAGAGTACACGCACTGGAAACGGCCAGTCCTACAGGTGACCAAACAGCCTGAGTCCAACTCCATCTCCATCCCTGGAGAGCCTTTGGTTTCTTGTTTGAGTCAGTTGTCTGTTTTCAGAAAACTTGCTGTGGCTCAGGCTTCTCACTAAGCTTCAGGTTGAGCAACATTTTCCCGTGTTCCCTGTTTTGTGAAACCTCTTCTGGGCCATGTCACGTGCGTTCCCCAGCACCTTGCAGAGCAGGGGTCCTGCAGCTGCACCTCCGGGTCTCTCTGGGCACTGTCGCAGCACGGAGTCTTTTCTCTGATTGTTTTTGACCCTTTCTGGGAAAATTCCCCATATTGCCCTCTCTCCCTCTGTTATGATTTGATTTGATTTTGGTGTGAATTTCTTTCACTTCCCAGCATTCCTGAGGAGGTTAGATATCTCCAAGCACCTTCGTTATTCTCATCCCTCCTGCATTAAAAGAATTACAGTTCTCCATTTCCCTCTTCAGACACAGCATCCTGCGCCGACACCGGCGTTAACCACTCCCATCTGAAGCCATCAGCCAACATCCCAAGATCCTGAGGAGGTGCTTTCCTCTACAAGGAGGAACTGAGGAGATCCAAGGTGTTGGTTTCACGCCGCAGTGTTCTCACACAAAGCACTATCTCCCCAAACATGGCAGCAATCAGATAGGAGTGGTTTCAAGATGTTACGAGTTTCTTTTATCTCCCCCTACGTTTAGTTTGTAGCGTTTTCAGACTTTTGCTATTTTCATAAGCCCCAGAGAGTTTTCACCCAGCCCCGGCATAGAGCGCGTCCATCGGCCATTGAACCAGCTTACCCACCAGCCGAAAACCCGCTTGCCTGACAGCTAATGAACACAGCTTTAGCTAATAAAGAATATATTTAGAAATAATACTGATTCAACCATCTGTTTCCAGCAAAGCAGATGTAACTGCGTTGGGATCAACCGCATCTTCGCCAAAAAAAAAATAAAAAAAATTTAAAAATATATGGTTTATCAGATTTAAATTGGCGTTTGACTGCTGAGTCAGGCAACGCAGTGGTCTTCAATCAGTGCAGATAAGGCCAGACCACAGCTCGTGACATACCAGCTTGTCATGGCTAAATCCTGCTGGGACCTGAAGACAGCAGCTACTAAATGTTGAATCACAGCTGTTCACAATGGAGAGAGAAAGAATTTGATGCTGATGGATTTGTACTTCTACAGTCCATAAAAATCAGTTGCAGACCACCTCCCGCGACACTGCTCATCGCCCCTCCAAGATATCTCCTCTTCTTCCTCCCCTGCCTCTTCCGATTCATCTCTCTCTCTTCCTCCCTCCCTCCCTCTCCCCTGTTGACCTCATTGACCAACCTCCCTTTGATCCAAAAAATGGCCTTAGAAATACCGTGGTGATCAACAATCGCTCTTTCACGTCGTGGCTACTTACGTGACAGTCAACGTATGAAGACGGCGTGCGAGTCTGAATGAAAACATGACCGAGCAGAATCACCAGGATGTGTAAGTCTGAACTTCCACAGAAAATGAAGTGGAGGTCATTTATTTAGCACGTGTAAGCAGCTTTCCTCCTTTTACTCGTGAACTTTCATTTACAAGTCGGGGCATGGTAAATGACTCAAACGCCTTATTCATCTCTTACTAAACCATTCTCAAGTCGTTCTATATGAGCTGTGTCACTGCTCAAGCTCCTCCTAAATCCAGATCTCTCTTTTCCTTTTGAAAACGTACCTAGATATTAGATGTGTGCTTTCCAAGCTGGTTAACGATTGAGATGGGATTTTTTAAAATCTTTTTTTCCCCGAATGTTCTTGGAAACACATGACTTCTTGGGCAGAGATTTCTCAGCATTTTCTGACCAACCCATAGCCAATATAGTTAACTCACGCTGACGAGTTGCTTTTTAAAGACGAGACTGCCCGTGGGGACTGACAAGTTGAGCCTATTTTGTTGAGAGACCTGAGCATGTGAGAACACACCAGTTGGACCTGGTTGGACACTGAGTAAGGACCTGGCCGTCAGGAAACCTAAGTTCAGCCCCCCTCCAAAATCAAACACAGGACCTCTACTCCATGAGTTTTCCCACTCCGGCAGTGGGCTCCATCTCCAGCCCAGCCTTCTGCCAGAGCCCCAGCCATGGGAGGATCACACTGATGCCACTGAGTGGTGACAGCTTGACCTCGCACAAGGTTCTGAGCTGCAAGTTTTTCCTGCATGGAAATGGGAAGAAAAGTCTTCTACCGCCGCAGGGTGCGTCGCACTTTTTACCTGAACATTGCTACAGCAACCCAAGGGCCCCGAAAAAGGCTTAAGGGCTCCAGAGAGCGAAACTGGCCGAAGAGGCAGGACCCAGAACGGGTCCTGGAGATGTCCTTTAACACCAGACCTTGGCCCCGAGCCTCCCAGACACCACCTCCCTCTTACAAGGGAAACTCACGATGGCTTTTTGAGGAGAGGGCTTGGAAAAGGGATAAATCTTCAAGATCTGAGGGACTGAAGCCCGCACGTTAGCTCCCCTTAGGAGCCCTTAGAGTGCATTTAACTTGGGAGGTTTTTAGAAACCGCAGCCAGAGAAACCTCTTTTGATTCACAACCTTGTTTTGAGCAGTCACCCAGAAAGCAGCCAGTGAATCACTCCAGCCGGTTTAGTCATGCAACCACACCGAGTGCACACTCCAAAAGGCGGCACAAAATAAACAGCCTGCAGCTCCAGATAACACACACACACACACACACAGAGAGAGCTCATTTGCTCTATCTGGCATCAAGCACATAATGTTAATAGTCGACTCCTACACCAAACCCTTAGGAAAAGACTCCCTCCGTAAGCATCTCCAAAATCTCTCTCCCCAGCGGTATTTTTTTCCTATTTTATATATTTATTTCTGCTCCGCGCTGTGTGGCTTTCAAAACAATTAAGGCTAGTAAAAGTTTTAAGACTCTTCTTTTTTTTTTTTTTTTTTTTTTTTTTTTTTTTTCCCAGCACCCTTCTCCTTGCTGGTAACATCCCGCTGGGGTTACAAGCAGAAGCGTGGGGCTAAAGCGGAGTTAATCCCCATCAGCAGCGGACGAGTCGAAAATAAACCAGCTGGAGTGCAAAAAGAAATCTTCCCGCAAGGGAGGGAGAGGCAGGGATACAGTGGGGGGGGGGAAGAGAGGGGATGCAGCTCCCCATCCTTTGGCACACGAGGGTTATAAACAGCTCGGGTCAGGAATTAGGATCGAAGTCTCCAGCCGAGATTTACCGTCCAAGTCAAGCGCAAAAAAAAAAAAAAAAAAAAATAAGAAAACCGACGAAAAAAAAAAACCCAAAAAACATCTTTGGGAAAGAGCCGCGAACTCGATCTTGCCCTGAGCAGCCGGGGCACGGAGCGTGAGCCCTACCTTCGCCTCCTGCTCCCTGAGGAAATCCCGCAGGTTGCCGTGGAGGAGATCCCGCACCTCCCGGAGCGTCTGTTCAAACCAGAGGCTTAGCCAAACTCCCGGCGAGAGCTCCCTCCCCCTCCCTGGGAGGGTGCCGGAGCCCTTGAATGGCAGATCTGGTGGCCCTATTGTGGAAAAGAGAGGGCGATTGCCAGGGCGGCGTCAGCAGCTCGCCGGGAGCCCCGACGGCCGAGCCTCGCCGGGCAAACCAGCCCCGCAACACCCGGGAAGGGGCTGGTCCTGCCGCCCGGCTTCCCCCCCCCCTCCGCCCCCCCCAGCTCCCCTCCCTCTTTCCCTGCCTCCTCTCGCTGCTTCTTCTCCCCCTCTGCCCGCCCGGGGTCCCCTACCCCCTTCTTCCCCCCCGCTTCTCCCCGCATTCCTCCCTTCCCGCATACTTCTCCCCTTTATACTCTCCTCTTGCCCCCCCTCGGTGGGGATCAGGGCGGCGGCATCTCCCCCCCGCCCCACATCTCCCCACCGGGGAGCAGCATCTCCCCACCCCCCCCCCTTCCGCATCTCTCCCCGACGGGGTGCGGGGGGGGAACCCGCATAACCGCCGCCCCGCCGGCGCTTTTATCCCCGGGGCAGGAGCCGCGGGCCCAGATCAAAGCGGAGGGGAAAGGGAAAGAGGGGAAACACGCACATTCCCCCCCCCCCCAAAACCCACTGCACCCCGCGGCCGGGCGAGGGGCAGCGGCCGCCCCCCCGGGGGGGCTCCAGCGGAGATGCGCAGTGGGGTAGACAGAGCCCCGGGGGGGCGGGGGGTGGTGGTAACATTTCCCAACCCCCCCCCCAGTTCCCAAACCCAAGGCCCAGGGAACCCCCCCGTCATCACCCCCCCGGGCTGGGGGCTGCGGCTAGAGCAGAGGGAAGGGGGCAGATGCTGCCGGTCCTCCCCGACCCGACGGGGGGCTCCGGGGAGCCCTTAAAAAGGGGAGGCGGGGGGGCTAGCTCGTTCCTGCCGCTTACATGACATTTGGGGGGGGGTGGGGAGGAGAAAGGAAGGAGAAACGCATTAAAAATGTCAATTTTTAAAAAAGCAGCACGCCGATTCCTCCGCGGTGCCTTTCCGCGCTTCTAGGAACTGCGCCCTTTTCGGCTGCATTTTTTTTTTATTCGCTCGCGAAATAAAACGAAATGCTCGTTTTTTCGCACCACCCGGCCCTTAAAAAAAATTCCCCCGGTTAGAAAAAGCCCGTTTCCTTTCTTTCTCCCCTCTCCTCCGAGCAAACATCCCCATTCCATTCGCCCGCACTCCCCAAAGGAGATTTATTTTTTTTTATTTTTCTTATTTTTTAATAAATAAATAACAGCTTCCTTCAGCTCCACGCAGTAGAAATAGCAAATCCGATTACCGCAGCGCATAAATCATTGGAAAACTTCCTCCCCTCCTAAACCAAGACATATAACCTGCTCGGAGGGCTTTTAATTAAAATTTCGCCTTTAATTGCCGGTGCCGGGGTAACTTGTATCCTCCCCCCCCTTTTCTTTTTTTTTTTCTTGTTATTTTTATTTTTTTTTTAACCGCAGGGAAACCGTGCGGGGATGGATGGACGGCGGGGGAAGCGGGAAGCCCCCCCCGACCCCGGATTCCCCCCCCAAACCGGGGCCAGGGCCGGCAGCCGTCGCTCCGAGGGGACCCCGGTGCCACAAGATTTGGAAGCCCTTCGGGGCGACTTGCCGGTCCTTGTCCCTTCCGTGGAATTAGGGCCGTAGCTACCCCCCCCCCCAGTACCCCCCGGCCTATATTTATCCCTCCAACGCGGTGGAAAGACTTAGATCTCGAAATAGATGCCGAGAGCAATAGATGGCAGGCACGGGCTTTTTATAACTCCAAACGACTTGTTGGATTAAAGAATTTTAAATAAAATTAAACAAAAAAAAAAGGAAAAAATAAAAAAAGGGGGGTGTGTGGAAATGGAGGACCCCCACTCCCACCGGTTCGACGGCTGCCTGTCATGCCCACCGTGGCTCCCCGTCGGGGCTCCGCAAGCCCGGAGGGAAAGGGGGGAGGTCCCCGGGCAGCGCGGAGCCCCGTCGGGGCGATGGGCCCGCAGCAGCCCCGGGCCAGGGGGGAGCCCGTTTTACCGGCCTCGCTTGGTGTCTTTTTTTTTTTTCCTCTATTTTTTTTTTTGTTGTTTGTTATTTTGGGTGTGTGTGTATGTGATGTTATTTTTTTAAATTTTAAATCGAGGGACCCCCCCCGCCCCCCCGGGCAACCGGGAAGGCGAGCAGCCAGCAGTTCCCCGCCGCCTCCCGCGCTCCTTCCCCGTCTTTAAGCGGCGGTACCCGCACCGGACCCCCCGCTCCCCGCCTTCCCCCCCCCATCAAAACCCTTCTCTCCACCCGCCTTCCATCCTTGTGCCCGCTGGAGGAGGAAGAGGACGGCTCCTTCTTCCCCCGCTCCCACCCGCCCCGAGCGTAATTAATCGCGATCGGTGATTATTACCCGGGTGGGGGGCGCCCGTGCTCGGTGCGGTGGGTTTAGACGGCGGGGAGTCACCTACGGGCGCCGCAGCCGCCGTACGAAATTCCCATCTGCCTAATCATTAGCTTCCATCATTAGCCGTTATCCTTATTAATTATTATTATTATTGCTTTTAATTATGCCGGCGGATCCAAGTGCCTCTCGTTACAGCCCCGTTGTCCCCAGCCGCATCCCGCGGGGGTCTCAAAGGATGCGGGGGTCTCAAAGGATGCAGGGGTCCCACTGAAGTTAAGCCCCGCGTGAAAATAAATCGGGACGCCCCCCCGCCCCCCGGCGGTGTTAAGGAGGGTGATAAATTCGTGTGGCTCTACCGGGGGGGGGCGAATTGGGGGGTCGCAATGTGCCATCCAGGGCTAAGCCGGCGCCCTGGGAAAACAACCCTGGAAAACAAGAGGTGCCGTTAGTAGTGAGAGGGGTGGGATGGCATGGAATGGGATGGCGGCCTGGAAGGCACAGGACACCCCCCCCCCTTTAGGCTACCACTTCGCTCGGTGGAAGCCGAGGGTCCCTTCCCTCCCCGTGGGGATCCCCCGTGCCCTTCCCCCTGGGGCCTGGGCCCACAAGGGGACCCCACGGGGGAAAAGAGGGCAAAGAAAGAGCGGGAGCTGGGGAGGAGAACACCCGAGGAGAGGACAAACGCGAGTTGTCCCCCCTCCCCCCCGTACCGCGGGGAGAGGGGTTGTGCCCCCCGGGTGCGGGCAGGGGCTCGAAACGGGAGTTGGGGGGGACCTACCCCCGCCCCGTCGGGCCCGGAGGAAAGCGGGCAGAGCGGGCACAGCGACCTGCGACTTCATGCCCCTTTTTCCCACAGCAAAAGCACCCCACGGGTGCTGTGGGGAGCAGGGATGCGGGGAGGGATGCAGGCACCCCCCCGGCTGCGGGCAGCGGGGGATGGACGGCGCCTGCGAGCGGCCCGGAGCGCCGAGATTTGGGATGATGGGCAGGAGGAAGGCGCCTCTGCCTCCTTTTAAAAGTCTGAGGAAGGAGCAAAAGAGAAAATAAAAAGGGCGAGAAGTGCCCAAGACGCCGGCGAGAGCCTTGAGTTGCGGGAGGTGCGGGGCGGCCGACCCGCCCAGGGCCTCTCCCGAATTTCCCCGCACTCACCGCCCCGTCTTAGGGCCATCCCGGAGATGTCCCAAAGGCCCTCGTCCTGTCCTTGTCCTTGTCCTCACCCGGCGAGGTCACAGCAGAACCGGTGCCCCGAGGATGGGGACACGGCCACCCCCCCCCGCGAGGATCCAAATCAAAGCCGGGGCGACCTCTCTTCGCCCGCACCGAGAAAGGCAGGAAAGGAAAAGATTTCAATTCCACTTTCCCTAATTTAGAAATAAAACAAAATTTAAAAAAAGTGGGGGTTTACTTTGTTATTTTTGGGGGGTTGGGGATTTTTTTTCTTTTTTTTTTTCTTTTCTTTTATTTTTTTTTCCCTCCCTATTCGCCTCGATCCAGCGGAAAAATACCCCCCCGAAGGAGAGATTTGGTTTTTAAACCCACTCGCCAAGACAAGCGACCCGGTTCAAGGCGGCCCTTACCGAGCGCCGGCGCAAGGGAGTGTCTTAATTACCGCTAATGAGCCGCGAAGGGGATGCGAGCGGATTATCTGCAGCCGGGCCGAAATCAATTAAGGGAGTGGTAATTAGGGGAGAAAGTGAGAGACGGGGAAAGCGGGGAAGACCGCTACGGAGCAAAGCGAAGATTTCGGTGAAGTTTTCCAGACATTTTTCTTTCCCAGAAATTTTTTTTTTCCAGAATTTTTCTTTTTTCCCCTTTGGAAGAAGGTCCCCGCAGAGGAAGTTTGGCGCATCCCGCCGCTCTACCTTTTCCTTTCTTTTCCCGTTTCTCTCCCCTCTTCCCTACGCGTTTCCCTGCGCTCCCAAAGACCTAATTATTTTATTTATTTATTTATTTATTTTTAGTATTTTAGGATTTTCCGGGAGCGCCTTGGCTCCGCTCAGAAACGAACGCTTCAAATCGCGGCAAAACCGGAGGAAAAGGGGAAAGGCGGCTTCCCAAACTGAGAATAAAAATTCCCGGAGAGAGAAAGGAGCGGGGGGGGGACACACACATGCACACACACACACTCAGCGGCTCCGACCCCGCACCGCGGACGGGATGCGGGAGCGGAGGAAGCGGCCAAGGTCTCCTCGACCCCCGGGGCCAGCCGTTTCCCACCCCCCCTCCACTTTCCGTCTCTCTCCGGTCCCCCCCCCCCGCCCCGGTGCTTTTCCCCCCCCCCGGAACGCCAAGGACTCACCGTAACAGGGGACCTGGAGGGCTCCGTTGTGGCCGCTGTTCTCTTGCAGCTTGAGGTTGCTTTCCGGGGGGGTTTTGCAGGGACCTCGTTGCACGTAGAGGTGCGGGGGGGCCGGTTGTTGCTGCTGGGGAGGGTATTTGTTAAAAGAAGCCGGAGCCTGGACGCTGCTGCCATCCAGGGAGTGACATTCCTGCTGGCTGTAGCGGCTCCGGCACTTGGCGCTGCTGTCACCAAAGCCTTGTCCTTTGCTGGCCAGGAAAGTAGGGCTGAACTTGTCACTTGCTTGAAATGCCCTAAAAGGCGAGGAGCCTTCCGTGCCCTGGGAGGCTGCGTTGTAGTAGGAATCCATGGCAGCCGGATCACAATAAGAAACACAAGTATCAGCATTCATTCCTAAAATTAAAAGGGCCCGAGTGTCCTTAATGCGCTTGGAGGGGCACCAGGAACCTCTCTTTCCCTCTCCTTCTCGCATATACACACACACACACACACAGCTGGGCCAGGGAGCTCTAAGAGGATTCAGATGTTCTTGAAAGCTGCCCAGATCTCCAAACCCCCTCGCACAGTTAAAAAAAAAAAAAAAAAAAAAGAAAAAGGGGGGGCTTTTTCTTTCTCTCTCTCTCTCACACACACACACTTGCCCTCCGTCTCTCCCTCCCAACTATCTACACTCTACAGAGACTCTTCTCCTCAATTCTGCCCCCCCCACCAACCCCAACCTCATAGGGAAAAAAAAAAAAAGAAAGGAAAAAAAAAAAAAAAAAAGAGAAATAC
>JAOTQQ010000041.1:21380778-21416985 GCA_026546715.1 Gallinago undulata
TTTTTTTTTTTTTTTTTTTTTTTGCATTTTTATAAAAGAAACATTTTTACATTTATGATGTAAAGCAAGCTGGGCTGAGAACCAGCCCTCCGAGAACCACGTTTGGCTTGAGCAAGGAATCCGCGAGACCACAAACATCAAGATGTCCCGAGCAAGAGGCTCCGTGGTGGGACACGGTGGAGGGGGAGGCGGGCGGCGGGGGGGAAATCCAACACGTTCCAGGCAATTTGCTGATTGCAAACCTTCATAGGTATAAAATGTCCCTAAATTGCTACGTACCTCCTCTTCCCCCCCCTCTCCCCTCCCCTGCGGTGTTAAGAGAGGTCCGACCGCCCAACCTGGAAAGAGAAAACCACAAGCGACTCGTTAACGTTCCTGTCTCACCCCTACGGTGAGGAGGCAGAGAGAAAGCCTTTTCCAGTTCGTAAACACCGCCTGGTTGACTGGAGGGATGTTCTCACCCGGATGTGGCAAATTTTATAGCCGTGTGAATAAGAAACAGAGCACGCAAAGGAAAGTATTACGGCTCAGGGGGTGATAAAACGTAATGCCACCCTGCTCCGCTCCGCTCCCCCGCCTCCCCCCATGGCTTTTTCAAAATGTCCATCGGGGATCTTTTGGCTTTGGGGAGGCTTAGGAGGCAAAGAGGATGGTAAAACAAAGGATGGAGACCCGTAGAGATGTCATCCAGGATAATGCCTTTCTTTTCCTTGAGCAATGGAAGATAATAGCTCATGGCTGGATCACGAGGTTGAGAGCGAAGGTTTTAATTTTTTTCTTTTTCCCTTTAATTTACCACAGGATTGCTCGGTGAAGTTATTTTGTTGCTGGATGTCTCAGTTTTTCCAAATGTGCTGTGGGGACAAATCTTGCCTGGCCTGGACCAAGACCATGAAGGTTAATTTACCGTTATTTGTAAAGCACTCGGTGTCACGAAGGACAAAGCCCTGCAGAGGTGGCCAAGGGGAGAAGCGACACCCATAACAGTGCTGTGGTTGTGCTGCTGAGCCACCTCCCGCACTTCAGGACCCCTTCAATGTCACACGTTACCAAGAGCATCCTAAAGCAGTTGGAAAAGCTTAAGGTCCAACTCAACATAGTGGCCAAGGGTGAGGAAAACGCTCTTCAGGCAGTTCTACTTGGGGGAACCAGATGGTCAGCACTTCCCAGCAAACAGATTTCTAAGCAAAAGACTGGAAATTGCTGAGGGCCACCTTAATTCTTGTAAGGAAAGCACTTCACGTGGATAAGTTGGTCTCTATTTAAGCTTAGAGACTTCACCATCAGGAGCAAAGGGTCTCTGCTCAGGGGAAAAGTCTCACATCCAAGTCCAGGGGGCTTCTGCCATGACCCAGGCTACTTTCCCAACTTAGGATCAGAGCAGGAAGGTGCTGGTGGTCTGTGATAGGGAGTGAAACTAAGGACAGCATTGCTGGAGTAACCAAGCAGAGAGGCAAGATGGTGAAGAGAGAGAAGGATAAAAATTGGTGGCTGAGGCTGCTGCTGCTGCTGGCTTTATTAGAAGTTTCAATCGCAAGAGCTAGGACCATTATGGCATGACATGCCTTAAGGAACAGGTCACCAAGGTACCAGGGAAAGATTCAGCCCTAGGGAAAGAGGGTGGAAAGGAAAGGAAGCCACAGAGAGGGTTGGGAAGACCCTGCCTTCCCCCCAAAATCTGCGTTTGCTGATGGCCCTCTGCTGCTGGAGGGTAGAGATGTTTGGGGACCAACTCTCAAATTACATCTAAGCCCTTCTCAGCACAGAAAGCTCCAGCCAAGTCTCTAACTAAGAGGTGCCCAGAGGTGGGGAGAAAAGCTTGTTTCCCAAGAGCAGTTACAGCCTGAAAAGAAAAAGCAAAGAACGGGAGAAAAGAATTCACAGATTTGAAGTCCAGAAGCAGAACTGCACAAAATAAACCTCCTCTGCACGACTGACTCATGCCAAATGTTATTTGCGTGAATTTTGATCAGTTTTACTGAATTGATAACTCATTCAGAAAATCTAAAAAACCCAAGTAAGACGTCTGAGAAGAATCTCATTTTGCTGCCTGCTGGCAGAGAGGTCCCGTGAATTTGCACCCTGTTTCCTCACCATCAGCAAGTAGTGCTGGTTTTGAAAGTTTCAGCAGTCAAATAACTTTTTCTTTTTTTCAAGGGGTGAAGTTTGGATTATCAGGGGGCACTGAATATCCTTCTGAAATACAGAAAGGTGGAAAAAAATATGCAAACCCCACATATTAGACTATTCGCAATGGGGAGTTACACAGATTTTCTAGGAATGGCCAACAAAATACGGAGAGGTGTTGCATTAGTATGACTTATCTGCTTGGCTTTCATCACATTTTCATTTTTGATTTTCTGTTAGGGAAAAGATTCAGATATGTTGATAAATGAAAAAAACACATTAGAAAACTCTCGGGGTTAATTAAACAAATAGATTGGAAATGGGTGATTCTTTGGCTCCTGTCTCCCAGACCATACCCAGAGTAGTTTGTCTCTGCCAAGGAAGAAGTTGTTAAATTGGTGATTACCAAAAATGCTCATTAGGAATTCATGTCCTTGGTCAGGCAGGTAAATGGTAGCAAATCAGTATTCTTCTTCAAGCAGAGAAGTGTTCTTCAAGGGTATTTAACAGAAAAACATTTAGTTCACTTTTTTGTTTTTGTTTCTTTTTTTTAAAAAAGAGAAAGACCGCCAAATGAATAATTTTTATTTTGTGGCAAATTGCAACTAGAGCTTTGATTCAGATCAGAACATAATAGTTTTGTTTCAGTACTACTTTATTTGATTTGACCCTCGCTTTTTAAAACTAAAAGATCTTCCAAATGAAGCAAAAAACCTCAAAATGATATCTTTTTATTTTAAAGCATTCTTTTTTCCTTACTGACTCTTCCTCTCCCTTCCCCTTGAATGGGGAGATTAAGAGTAGTTACGCTTTCTGACATTAAAAAACAAAAAGAAATCCCACCCCTAAACCCTTGCCCTGAAGACTAAGGGAGAAAAGCTCGTTTTCCATAAAATCCATTCATTTTCCACAGTTTTTCTATTTTTAAGTTCCAAATCCTTAGTCCATACCCCCTTGTTTCTGTCTTTTCTTAAATCCCTCCTAACAGCTTCAGGCTGTAGCACCTTTACCCCTGTGCCACCCCCTGTGGCAATGTCCTATGTCTATGAATTGTCCCCACGTTTTGGGGGGGGAGGGCTCTCGGGGAGAGGGAGGGGACACGTCGCTCGGGACTAGCGGAATGCAGGAACCATCCTTCCCACTGGATAAGGTCCAGGAATCCCAAAGCCCTGTTACATGATCTGACAGGCAAGGTACAGCCCGAATCTAAACAACTTCTCTAATGCCTGGGATGGAAAGTTAATTGAATTTTCCCTCCTCCTTCCCTCGTCCTCAAACCCCAATGCATTTAAAAAAAAAAAAAAAATTAAAAAAAAAATCCCTTTCTTAAAAATAACTATTGGAGCTGGAGATTAAGTTCACATGAAGTGAGTTAGGGAGGAGAGCAAACTCCTGATTAAATTTACTTGGGGGAAAAAAAAAAAAAAAAGAAAAAAAAAAGAAAGTACAGCTGAAGATGGGAGGCCAGGCTTTGTGTGTGAGGCAGTTTGGGGAGAGGGTGGGCTGTGCAGCCCGTGGGCGCTGAGCCTCGGGGCGGCTGGGCATCGTGCTGCCATCATCCGTAGCTCTCCCTTGAGCACCGGGGTGAGCCCTTACCTCCTCTGGCACTATCTGAGCCTGGATTTCTGTGGGAAATGGGTTTTCCTCCCACCACAGGCTGGCGTGAGAACCGCCTTCCTGCCTTTTGATAACCAACACTGGCTGAAGCGGAATTTCTGCCGAGTGTGCATTTCTGAGCACTCTGTCGCTGTGATTGAAGCAATATTCTTTCCAGTGCTTCTCTTGAGAGACTTTCCAGCGCTTGATACATCTGACTGTTGAAGTGTTGCATTCAGCATCCTCTAATTATAGTTGGAAATGAAGCTTTTTTTTTTTTTTTTTTTTTTTCCGCCCTGGCTTCTGCTGGCCCGCCACTGGGGTGGTTTTTTCTGGAGTAATTCATAGCAAATGAGTTTCAGAAGGGCAATGACTAGATAGAGGAGGGTGGCAGAACCAGCTTCTGCTCCGAACAGACACTTTCCAGTCTGGGATTTTTCTGTGTTTCTGTCAAATTGCAAGCAGTGTCACTGCTACGGAGTCTCAGGGGCATTGGACTCTTCTCCTGGGTTAGGAACACTTATGAGGGATGGAGCTCCGTGCCTGCATGGGTCTTGGACCACAGTCATACCTTTCTGGTGCCCCTGAAGGGCTCATGTTTTCTGGCTGCCTGGTTCCTTCCCCTATACACACACTGCCCGGAGGTAATCCCTGTCTCTACGCAGAGCTCAGCCTTCCTGAAATCACAGAATCACAGAATCTTCATGGTTGGAAGGGACCTTTGAGATCATCGAGTCCAACCATACACCTGCACACACAAAAAACCCCAACCCAACAATCTGGGGCACTAGAGCCTGCCCTGAAGTGCCACATCTACATGTGTCTTAAATCCCTTCAGGGATGGTGACTCCACCACCTCCCTGGGCAGGCTGTTCCAGTGCCTGACCACCCTCTCAGCAAAGTCATTCTTCCTCAGATCTAATCTAAACCTCCCCTGTCCCAACTTCACACCACTCCCTCTGCTCCTGTCGTCATTCCCTTGGGAGAAGAGGCCAACCCCCACCTCTCTCCACCCTCCTTTCAGGGAGCTATAGAGGGCAAGGAGGTCTCCCCTCAGCCTCCTCTTCTCCAAACTAAACATGCCCTGTCCCCTCAGCCTTTCTTTGTAGGACTTGTTCTCCAGACCCCTCCCCAGCTTGGTGGCTCTCCTCTGGACATGCTCCAGCACCTCAATGTCCTTCTTGTAGTGAGGAGCCCAATCATCACACCTGCTTTCCCCACCAAGTTTGAGAAGGGGGTCCAAGGCCTGTCACTGAGTAATTTTTTAAGACTGGAGACAAACACCCATGTTTGGGATGCAAGTCCTGGAATGGGACCGCACAGCTGTAGTCTCCAGTTTCCCCAGGGTGCATGCAGTTTTGCACAGGGATGTCCAGGGACTGGGATGAATACTCCAAGTTGCTGTCGGTGAGAAGGAGGCAGGAGAACAAAATCTTAAACTGAGAGTATTTCCTGAAACCAAAATGTTTCCAGGCTTTAAAAGTTTTCTTTGCTGTTGCACAACCTAATAGAAAGTAGGCCACACAAATATTTTTTTTTTCCAAAACCCTTGTCTACCTTTTCCCACTTGCTCTCCCCTTTAGAAACATAGGAAAACGGCCAAATATTTTCGGTAAGCCTGGTGGCGAAGTGCCCACGTGTTGTGGATTTAAATCTTTTCTTAACCATGGAGCTGCAGCTCCATCTCTTTCACTTTTCCAAGGAATTTCTATTTGACATCTACCCATCTTTGGCAGGAGAGCCTTCTGGCGGGCTGGGAGCCAGGGCAGGACATGCCTCAGGTGTACGGAGAGGTGTACCCCATCCCACTCTCCCCCAAGGAGGCCAAAGAGGGATCGAAGCTTCGCCACTGTTGAGGTTATGGGGTTGTCCTCCTTTGAACTTCTCTCTGCCTCTTCCCCCCTGTCACCAGAAATGACAATCATACACTTCTGATGAAACCCTATTTTGCCCCGCACTCCAGGTTTCCAGCCCTAGCCCTCCCACCGCCACCCACGGTACCACGTCGCCAACCCTGGTGTCGGCTTCTCATTCTCTCTGCAACCAGACAAAAAAGATTTTCTTTGAGTAACCATCCAAATGGCTTAAAAAAAGAACAAAAAATATTCTAATTTTAAAGGGGTTATGGTGAACCTCTTGTAAACTGCGCTCAATAAGAAGGGGACTTAGACCAGGACCTGTAATGGGGCTGAGTGACTGTGCTGGGGAAACGGGTCATTTCCTGATGGTTAGCAGCTAATTTTTCTAACAATTGAAACACGGGGATCATGCATATAGGCTTCTAATGGACACTGGTGAAATGGCAAGGGGACTAATGAATACCAGGTGGCCAAACCTCGCCTTTCCATTATCGAAGACTCCATTTAAGCCATCAGGCAGAGGGGTCTCTGACCACCTGAGCCCGTACAGTAGTGTACGGTCAGCTCATAGCCACACACAGCTTATACCTGCCCCTCCTGGGAAATAAATAAACCATTGATAAATGGCGTCACTGCAATATCTCCATTAGAAACAGCACCATCCAAAGTCCTGGAACTCATTCCCTTAAGCATCCTGAAGGCACTGGACACACCACTGTCTGTTAACTCTGTAATTGCTGGCTCAGCACATTGCTTGGCTGTGACAGTCACCCCCTCCCTGGAAGCAATGAGCTGGAAATGCACACTCCACGGAAATCCAAGTGCTTGGAGGGGTGGCCTGTGAAACTCACCGCTCTGGGACCAATAAGGCAAATAAATGTAGTTGTACGTCTTTTTGTCAAACTCTCTTATCATTCTGTATGCTGTTGATAGTCCTGTTTTGCATGAGAAATGTAGTTTATGAGTTCTATGAACTGCCTTCTGTTATGGTATAGTTGACTATAATTAGTATTACTTGTGATGACATTAAGGGTTTGGGGTTTTTTCTCTGTTGGTTTAGTTGTTGTTGGTTTTGGGGTTATTTTTTTGCTTTTTTTTTTTCCCTGACAAAACCTGGTTCTTGCTTGTAAAAAGAGTTTACGTCTTTGAAAAGTCCCATTTGTGCAAGTTTTCCTAATGCTACATATTGTAGTTTTGTTTCAAAACAAGGTTGGTAGATTGAGCATAGTACTTTTCACTCAAAATACAGACCCATTCTGAGCCTTCTGCTTGCTACTTCTGGCAGTAGTGCCTGGCTCAGAAAGGATTTTGATTCTGAAGTTTAGAGTTCATTCAAGGCAGTAGAGATCTGGTCATTCAGATTTACAGTTTGCAAACATTTTTCACTTTTACTGGCCATCTCTCTTAGCATTCAAATTTCACTTGCTTGTCTTCGAGTCCTAGGAAACTTCTCTTGAAAACCCTGTAAAATGCGTCCTTCTCCTGGTGCCAAATCGTACAGGTTTCTCCCCTTTGCCATATGGCTCCCCACGACTTTCCAGGAGCTTGTAAATACAAATGATACGTAGCTCCTGAAAATCCTCCTGGGATTTCTGCAGAGTGGAAGAATTGATGACACCAGCTGGATTTCTTTGGAGGAGGAATCTAAAGAGGAATGAGTTTCTGATGCAAATTCACTGTACAATGCAGCTGACAAAGGTACAAGATACCGTAGAGTTTTATTACCCAGTACTACATGATAAATTCAATGGGCACTCGTGCTGGAATTTAAATCCGCAGTGGTGAAGAGCTTGGCTTCCCAGGGACCGTGACGTTTCCAGCTGAGCTGTGTTGCCCTAAGCAGCTGGAGAATTTTAGGGCATTTTAGGGCTCTTCCCCAAAAACATGAGTTATAAGAAGTAACTGGGTAAAAGACAGGTTTCCCTTTTTTAAAGGTGTGAAAAGACAAACATCTGAGGAGGCTGTGGGAAGACGAGGGAAGACGGGAAACCTGGGAAAGAGAGGGACCAATGAGACCCAGGGCAGATGTAGGGATGGGAGATCTGCTGCCCTTGAACAATCAAGGCAACAACCATTGCAGAGCCCCTGCTGACCAGGACTTTGCTCTTCTGCCTCTCCCACATCCCTCCAGTGGAATGAATTCCTTATGTTATGTAGCTGCCTCTTTGTCCTTCCTGCTCTTTCTGATATTGTACAGACCATAGTCTAGTGGTAACACTTAAGATTGGGAGCTGGGCTTCTTGGACCTTGTTTGGTGCTCTGTCACTGATGTGTTGTGTGGCTGTGGGCAAGTTACTTCATCCTTCTGCACCTTGGGTCCCTCATCTTCAGAGGGTAACAGTACCAACCGGACAGCAGGAGAGACTACGGGGCTTAACCGAAGCATCTTTGAAAAGCTACGTCTGATGTCTTGGGTAAAGAGCAAATTGGTACTAATGGGTAACGCTCCTCCTGATGTTACGCAGTTATTAAGAAAAGATGTTCACAGGGTCTCAGGAGGGTTGTGGAAGTCCCAAGGAAAATTATCTGACGAAGGGTCAGTTTACCAGATCTTACGAAGGGAGGAACATCTGGACAACGGATTCCAAACAGAGCCAGGGCCCAAGCCCAGGAATCCAGCGTAGTGTCTCTGGGAAAGCATCGGGCACTTCCTATCTCACACTAAGGGAGCTCCACCAAGAAGTAGTTTTTGTCATATGCCACCAGTGCTGGAAGCCTCTATTTCTCGAAGCTGGGATTTGGGGAAATAGAGGCGGACTTTGAGAGAGTCTAATAATAAAATTTCCTCCACATGCGAGTGATGAAAGGAGCCAGGTACAGCTGCCTCACACCAGCCCTGCATTAACAGCCTCAGCTCCTCTAAACTGTCAGCAATAAAAATATATTTGCTTTGAGCAACAGCTTGGAGAATAGAGTGAAATGATTTTTTAGGGAAATAAAACCTGTTTTGCAATATGTATTTATCGTACACACTTCCTTCTCCTAAGTGGGATGGAGCAATATTAGTACCAGAGTGCTCTGCACTATTACAGTGCTTCCCACTGGAGGACCTTTGCTTGCCTTGGTAAGGGTAGTTCTGTAGCCCCACAGCTCCTGCTTCTGCCTTTGCTTTGCCAATAGGAGATCACACCCATGGCTTGGCTGGGGGTTTTCTTTCATAGAATCATAGAATCATTTAGGTTGGAAGTGACCTTCAAGATCATCTAGTCCAACCATCAACCTAACTCTGACAAAAAAGCCATCACTAAACCATGTCTCTAAGCAATATGTCAACCCGTCTTTTGAACACCTCCAGGGATGGTGCCTCAACCACTTCCCTGGGCAGCCCACTCCAATTCTTCATAACCCTTTCAGTGTAAACATTTTTCCTAATATCCAACCTGAACCTCCCCTGGCGCATCTTGAGGCCATTTCCTCTTGTCCCACCGCCTGTGACTTTCCCCTCTCTAATGCAGGTCAGTCCAAGAACACACACAAGCCATGCAGATCACCTGTGATGGCTGCCGACTGACCATCCAAAGGCTAGGAAGGAAACATTTTTTTCCCCTCTTGCAGGGATTTGCCCAAACCTGCAGCCCCTGAGTATGCCCAGAACCTGGGGTTGCTGTCTCCATGGGTAGCAGCTACAAGTCTGGGCACATTTGTGTGATCGTTCTCTTCCCGGAGGTGTGCAACCTTAAGAGATGATAATGCTAAGAGCAGGCACTGATGCTGATTTCTGCTGTGTGACCAACATCTTTCTCAGCATCTCACTACAGGGGTATGAAAAAAGATGGAAAACTAGCCAGTAAATGGCTGCATTTAAATGGCTGCTCTGGGTGGACCTGCTCTGGCAGGGGGTTGGACTAAAAAATCTCTAGAGGTCCCTTCCAACCCCATGTCATTCTGTGATTCTGTGATTTACATTGGTGCCTCCCTTTCCCTGCATTCCCTGCGACACACAGTGACCCGGGATGCTGCAAACCTGCTGTTCTGTGAACCCCTGGAGGATTTACTAAACCCAGCAGACCTTAGAAACATTTTTTTTTTTTCCTTTAACAGCAAACTGTATGTCTATGTGCCCTTCTGTGCAGGTAGGAGATTCTGGATATGATATGGGGGGCACAGAGCATCCCCTGGGAGTGTGATTGCGCTCACGTGCTTTGCAAAGGTTAACAAGATAAATGCTGTTTCAAGGTACAGTCAGAAGCACAAAGAGGATGCCATCAACAGATCTTGGCAGGGAAGTGATTTAAGGTTCTAGCAAGGCAAGCTTAGATGTCATGAAGTCTGTGTACTTTGCTGAACAGAGGTAGCTGCCCCCTCCACCCCAGAGGCTGGTTAAACTGGGATGGAAAGCAGTGCATCTCCTCACCAGTTGACTGTTTCTTGCACAGATGTGGTGGTTGGCTTTATATCTCCTTCACAGGACTGGAATGTCATGTACCCAGGTCCTCCTCTGGACATATTTCTGATAATTAGGAGCCTATATTCCGTGATATATTGGCCCGAGCAACGTATTCAGTCCTACTTTTATACAAAGGGCTTCAGATAAAGAGGCCTAAAAGAGAATTCTCTCTTGAATATGGTAACTGGTCCGGTGAGCACAGGTAAAACCTGTGTCTATGGTATACAGAATCACAGAATGACATGGGGTTGGAAGGGACCTCTGGAAATCACCTAGTCCAAATGCCAAAGGAGGTCCACCTAGAGCAGGTTGCACAGGAACCTATCCAGCTGGGTTTGAATGTCACCAGAGAAGGAGACTCCACCACCTCTCTGGGCAGCCTCTTCCAGGGCTCTGCCACCCTCAAAGTGAAGAAGTTCCTCCTCATGTTTAGGTGGAATTTCTCATATTCAAGTTTGTGCCCATTTCCTCTTGTTCTATCCCTGGGCTTCAACAAAGCTCTCAGATATCCTCCCATGTGAGCAAAAAAGTATGATCAGGTTGAAGACAGCACACAAATGGTTAAAAAACCCCCAGGATCATGAGTCAACAACATGATGCAGTTACACAACAACAACAAAAAAAACCCCACAAAACAGATTTTGCAACATAGCAAAATGAATGTTTTTATGCAAGGTAATTACCCTGTTGTACTCTGCTTTTGTGGTGAGACTACTAGGGATGTCTTGGTAAGGCTTACAGATGTAAGGTCTCACCTTATTCTGGATTTTCTTATATTAGCTTAGCTATAAATTAGGCTCCTGGCTCCATTTGAATTGGGGTTCCATGACAGAAGTCATGGAACTCCACCATTAGCCGAGAGCCACGGATGTGCTGTAAGCAGACGGGCTGCTTCGATACAGCTTTTGATTTAAACCCGTTTGGAATACCCTCTATTTCTAGATATTTGCACTTCAGGAAAGATGTAGTGAAGAGAGCCCAGAATAATAAGAGTTAGAAAACACAACCGCTGCGAAAAAGTAAAGGTATTTCACATGTGTCCACCAGAAGAGAGAGGAAAGTGAGGGCCACGTGAAAGTCTCCTCTGATACGTAAAGTTTCTGAAAAGGACAATGACCTTTTATACTCCCTGAGGCTCTGGGCAGAGGTAGAAATAACGCGTTTGGTTTGCATTGCTAATTGAGTGAAGCTATCTAAGGGCTTCCAGTCAAACACTGGGAGAGGATGGAGGTGCCAGCCAATACACTTGGAGTTTTATAAGAAAAAATTAGATGGCGATTGGTCAGGGTTAGGTCAGTTTAATCCCAGCTTAGATATGAGGGTTGGGCTAGATGAATTCCTTCCTTTCAGCCCTGCCTTTCCATGTTCTGCTTGACCTTGAGTCTAAGGAGCTGGAGAGCCCCGGAGGCTGGGTTGGCAGAAGAAGAGAGCCCCTCCAGGCTATGTAGACTACACCAATTGATTTGTTGCCACCACAGTGCATTTTGCCTCCTCTCCCTGTCCTCTTTCCAATATTCTTTTCTAAGTGGCACAGTGAGCAGCCAGTGTGGGTCTGTTTCCCAGGGCAAGGCTCCCAGAGCGGCTTCCAAACTCAGCCTGATATATCAGCCCCTACCCGAGATGTGCATACGCACACATATAGCAACACAAACAGCTGGGAAAAAATGTTTATTAGCAAGTTTGACTAACATTTTCAGTTAGGGGGTCCTTCTTTCACTTGATTATAACTTCAACAGCTTCCACTGCTTGGGCTTAAATTTTACGTACAGGGTGTTTGCCTCAAACTGAATTATTTACCGAAATTTCAGCCAAAATGACATAGTGTTTCTGAGAAGAAGCCTGGAAAAAATACATTGTTTTCCTCGTTGTTTTTTCTTTCTCTTTTTCTTTTTTTTTTTTTTAACAACCTTTTATTTGGAAAGCCCTAGAACCCCTGTGCTTTGGAAGTACAATCGGACACTTGGCAGAAGAGGTGGCTTTTGTGTTGGGGATGGGCCTTGTCTGTCCCTGTGAAAAACTACCCACATTTGGCCAAGTTATAAAGCTTAGAAAAACCACGTGGAGAGGATCTCTTACTTCTGTTGGCTTAACTCCTGGTGCAGCGGCATGCAGTAGAAAGTTGCCATCTTGATGGCAAACCTTGTAGACGCCCCACGTTATGACCACCTTGGCGTGCCTGTGCTCCCACCTAGCTTACTCTAAAGCCCAGGAGGTCAGGCAACCCTTGTGTTAAGCAACCATTACCCAAGGCAATTTTCAAGTTGATCACTCGAAAGTCAGGGAATACCTGGATTAGGTCTTTCTCTGCAATATTAATTCCACCCTTTTGGGTGGAACACGCGTGACACGCTCAAACCTTCTTTTCCACAGGTCTCCTGCTGTGTTCCACCAAGCAGGGGAGGCCACCAGCTCCTGGGCTCCAAGCTGAGCAGTGGTGTGAGGAGATGGGGTTTGGCCCTCGCCGTGCTGCCCACTGCAAACTTGTCACGGAGGGCTCCTAATTGTAGGTTCTCATTTTCTGGGGACCCATCCTGGGACTCCGCTCAGAGGTTGGTAGGACCTCTGGACATCTGCAGTGCTGGCTAATGACGAGCAAGAGAAAAAAAACAAGACCTAGGCGTCTCAATGACAGGACTCAAAATTAATGCCCACCACGGGTCTTGTAGACACGCTGTTGACCATATGGCTACGTCTATACTGTCAAAGGCCCCGAGGCAGCCTTCAAGAACTAGGTTCAATTTTGTAAGCTTGCAAGCATGGCCAGGGGGTCAGGCAGTGCACATGCCGAAGCCAGATGTAGCCTGATGGACCATGGAGGCCCTGCTTGAAGCAGCCGTGGGCCCGCAGAAGACACCGTGGCTTTAGCAGCTCCGTGAACCGTGTCCATGACTGTATAGAGGGGGCCTAATGCTTTCAGTTCAGCGCTTGGAGAACGAAGAAAATGCCAGCTCGCCTCCTGGGGCTGTAGCAAAAATAGATGAATTAATCTTTATGAGGCACTTTGATACTATTGTCATGAGTGCTATAGAAAAGCCCATGAGAAAACAAAACGCTGTTGTTTTCAGAGCGGGGTTTGAATAGCGCGCAGTCAGTAAGGCTTGAGGTCACAAATGGAACAATGAAGAAAAAAACCCGAAAATCTTGAATAGCTGTTCCTATAGCGAACAGTATCTGTCCTGAGCGCAGAGCAAAGCAGCCATCCCACGGGGAGGAAAAAAAAAAAAAAAAAGAAAAAAGGCCATGTCCTCATGCCACCAAGGGCGGGCTGCATCATGAGTAATGCCAACACGTGAGGGAGCCTTCCTAAAAGTGCACAGGTAACCAGAGAGAGGAGTCCGGAGCTTCCACCTACGTGGTTTGGCAACCTTAATTTCACAGGTTTTCGCTCACACGCAGCCTTTCCCCCCCTCCACCCCACATCCCCCTCCTGACACGTGGATGTATACATTCCTCACGCATCAAAGGTCAACGGCAATGTGGTTACTGGGCAAATTTTCCCCATTAAAACGTTACCAAAGGCAGATGTTTAGGGGCCTACAGGATTTACAGATTTGCTCTCCAAAGAGCATATTAGGGAAGATGACTGTTCTCCCGTTGGGTCGTACGCTGTGTTTTTGAAAGCCTCAGTGCCCACCCCAGATTAAAGCAGCATGTTGCTGGAATACTGGGCCTCCAATGAAGATGCCTTTCAACAACGTGAAACCACTAATGAGAAAACATAGACAGAAGGAGAGCCAGCCCCCGATGGCTGTGTTTCCCAGCTTTGAGTGGCTTCCAGGGCCATCGGTGGCACTGCCCTGATGTAAGAGCAGGTCGGAGGAAGATGAAGGCTTTGCTCTCAGCGGTCCGTAGTTGGGACACGAAAGGAAAGAGGGAAAGAGAGCAAGTGAGAAGGAGAAAGAGGGAGAGATCCTGCTTGGCCACATACCGTACATGCAGATAGTGTATTGCATTTTTCCAGACTAGGGAGACCTCCTCTTCCAAGTGTTCCAGTAATTAACCTCACTTTCTTGGCTGGTGTTAATTTGTTCCAAGTATTTGGGCTTTAGATCTAACCATGGGAATCTCATTCCCTGCAGAAGTCTTGCCAACTATTACTAGACATTTTACCACACACATGCAGGCCAAAAAAAGCAAGGCTAATTACGCTCCTCTTCTGCGAAGTGAAGTCTATTTGTTGCAAGTTCAACGTCTCCTAATAAAGGAGAGGAGGGGGAGAAGGCAAGGCAGCATCTTCTTGTGGCTGCCTGTGGGCAGAGGGGGCAGAGAAGGGACAGGGAGCCTTTTGCCACCCGGTACCTGCCACGTAAATCCTCTGCGAGGCCGTAGGAGCTGAGGTGTGACGATCCACCACGTGAAACCAGAGAGGAACGGTGCTACCAGGATCTTTAGCTGTGAATAGCTGAGTTCAATTATTCGGTACCGATGGGAGTTCTCTAAGTAAAAATTTAAATAGGAGGAATTATTTGAACCAGATGTTGATTTCCCAATACTTTCTTTTTTTTTTTTTTCTTTCTTTTTCTTCTCCCCCTTTTGTGTTGTATGTGCTACCTGTTAAGGAAAGAGTGTGCGTAAGAGTGTGTGTAGGGGCTCTCTCTGACAGCGTGACAAGCAACAAAGTCATACATGACAACACCTACAGCAGAGGAAATAAGTTATGAAAATCCCTATGAATTTTCAAGTCCAAGTGCCTGCAGTTTTTGGACCCATTCCATGCTGAAGAGGTTTTAAAAGGGCCAGCAAGGTAAGAAGGACTGGAGAGGCAGTCCTAATGCCAGAGTGTTGACATTTGGGATCTTTTATCAGGTTAAGTCCTTAATTTTACCAAAAGATTTTTTTTTCTTTTTTTTTTTTTCTTTTTTTTTGCTGCTTGTTATTAATTTTCTAGCTTTTGAAATTAACAATAAAATGTAATAATACCTAGTCCTAACATAAAGCCTTTTATCCCTAGACCTCAAAGCAATTCATAATGGTGAGTCAGTATTATTATCCACCGTTTAAGCCCATCTGCAAATAAGTTTCTCCAGGGTCTATCTCTAAATCTGATTTTGTAATCCTTTGCTTAGTGCATTTGAATTTATTTATTTTTTAAGTGGCTAAGAGTAAGTTGCTCAGACAAGTTTCTTTGTAGCTTCTCTGGGACTGAAGTTGTTGAGTTTCAAACAAAAGCTAAAGCAGGCATCTTTAGTGTTTGGGAAGGCTAGAGAGCAGTGAGCAAGTAGCAGGCAGCATTCACCTTTTTCCTACAAGAAATCCAGCCTTTCTGACTAATAGGTCACTGGAAGGGATGAAATGCTTGCTTCATTAAAGAGTTCAAAATCTGGGAGTCTGGTTCTGCTCCAAATCTGAGCAACCCTGCCCAGGTTAAGCTCTCTATGGAAGAAAATTCCGCAGCAAAAATATATTCGAGATCATTGAAATACTCTTGATTTTGGATTTCTGTTTTTTTAATGTTTTCTAATAGAAACTATAGTACAAATGAGAAAAATACTCAGCAAAACTTTGTTTCAAAAAGGAAAGTGGGATTTTGCTGTTCCAAAATGTTAAAATATCTTGTGTTTTTTACTGGCATTGTTGAAATTCCTTCCCTTCCCCCAGGTTTCTTCTTCTTATAACAACAGCGCTATTGGCTTTATCTTGATGGAAGGGCATATTGTCACAGAGTGCAGTTCCATCAGCTTTCCCTGACCAGCAGGAGTTGCCAACTTTGCTTTTCTGTGATTTATATTAAAAGAAAGGCTGAGGTTACTCCCCTATGATCCTCATTCTCTTCACATTGAATTGCTCCCCAGAAGAAGGTCAGACACAAGGCTACTGTAAATTAGCACAGCTCCATTGAAAACACAGTGTCACACCAGCTGAGGGTTTGGCTCAGTAGCTGCAGTTAAAGGAGTGTGTTTTCTCCTCCACAAAGATTGAGAGTGGCCCAGTCGATCTGGTGAAGCAAGGCTTGAGGAGGGGTCAGAAAGACTTTTTTTTTTTTTTCTTCTTGTTGGCAACCATTTAACCCCAAGTGTTTTCTGTAGTGAATCGATGATAAGGCAATGGTGGTGGAGGTGGTGGGCCAGCAGACGGACCATCTCTCCATCTCTTGCACCCAACGCAAGAGCAACCCCAGGAGCAGCCATCACAGCTCTCACACATGGCCTCGCTATGCTCCAATCAGCCTCTGTGCTCTTGAGGAAGAGAGACCTTTGAGCAGGCACAGGACAATCTCTGCCTCCCCTCTGTGCTTGGTAGTAAATGGTATATTTAAGCCCTGAGAAATATATTGATAAGTGGGAACCAGTCACATCCACAGCTTCCAGGTATCCGACTGTGTAGTCAGAAGTTCTCACCCATGCGTGTTTTGCCTGAGAAGTTTCCAGTCTCTCAGCTGATGCCTCACAAGCAGTTGATTCACCATTGTCCCACCAGAAAGGGCAAAAGATAGTTTTATGAAAGGCTAGGAGGAAAGTGGTAAACCTCTTGGGTCACATATGTTGCCTGGAGAATTTCTTCATCAACAGCACATCCACAGCGTGATGTTCCCCAGTCCTTCCTCTTCAACACTTCTCTCCATCCCAAAATTTTAATCCCTTCTGCTGTGCCAAATAACTGTTTATCTGGATGAACTTCAACAACCAGGTAGAAATGTTGAATGTTTTTCCCCAGATCACAGGTTGGCTGTGAATTCCAGGCCAATCAAGCCCTCTCCTAAAGCAGGGAGCTAGATGACCTTTCTGTAATGCATTCTCATTACGTATCACATTTTGAGTAAACTTTGAAAATCATAGAATTGAATCGAATCATGGAACGGTTTGTATTGGAAGGGACCTTAAAGATCATCCAGTTCCAAACCCCTGCCCTGGGCAGGGACACCTCCCACCAGACCAGGTTGCTCCAAGTCCCATCCAGCCTGGACTTGAACCCCTCCAGGGATGGGGCAGCCACAGCTTCTCTGGGCAACCTGGACCCAGAGCACCCTCACAGCAAAGAATTTCTTCCTGAGATCTTATCTAAATCTCCCCTCTTCCAGTTTAAAACCATTTCCCCTCATCCTATGGCTCCCCTCCCTGATCAGGAGTCCCTCCCCATCTCTCCTGGAGCCCCTTTAGGGACTGGAAGGGGCTCTAAGGTCTCCCTGGAGCCTTCTCTTCTCCAGGCTGAACAACCCCAACTGTCTCAGCCTGTCTTCACAGAAGAGGGGCTCCAGTTGTGATCATCTTTGTGGCCTCCTCTGGCTGTGATCTGACAGGTCCATGTCCTATGTTGGAGGCTCTGGAGTTGGATGCAGTATCCCAGCCTCTTTTGAATCTTGCTATGCGCAGACAGCCAAGAGGGACACATGTTGATTGCAAAGATGTCCCTTTTTGTACAAAACATCGCGAGGGAACATCTCCTATAAAGCAAGTGTCTCCAAACACCAATGCCTGGGAAAAGGAAATCCCCAGAGCCTGGTGGGATGCTGTTGTGTTCCACCCTGGCAGGAGAAGGCCAGGAGAGTATACTGGGGTGAAAGAGAAACCCTGTGCACAGACAGCAGAGGAATGGTTTGAATGAGACAGCCCTAGGACAACTGCACAAATTTTTGGCTTCCCCCAGGGCCATTAAATGGTGAGTGCAAGCCTCTGGAGCCTCGTACAGCTGAGCTGAGATGAGAGGAATTTTTCAACACCCAAAGCTGGATCAAACCCTCCTTCCTGCCTCTAGTTCATAAAGCTTTTTAACTTTTGAAGGGGAGAAAAAGTGATCCCAGATGTACAGCCCTAATTACATACTTAGATGAAATTGGATTAAGGTGGCTGCTGCCTGTCCTTTTCCTCTGAAGATGGCTGGGGCTGGCGAGGGACTGTGGGTCGCTGATGTTGGGGCACAGACAAGGGGGACTGGAGCCAGCACCTCGCTCGGTGAAAGCTCCAGCAAAAGTCCCTGTTCTGACTCAGGACCTGGATTCTAATCACTAGGGTCAGTATCTTTGCTGTGGAGTAGGTTTGTACCATTTTTCTAAAGTCTGCCCTTCTTCTCCAGGAAGCTACGTGTGGGCATAGAAGGAGGGTCTGCTAGCAAATTCATCTTCTTAACGACACAAGCATCTTCCTTGAAAAGAAAAAAAAACAAACAAACAAAAAAATAAAATAAAAAAAGGATAATTAGGCAGTAACAGTAAGCAGGGGCACAATCCGCATCAATACTTTTAATATGCTTAACATATGTCTAGTTATTTTTCATTTCCACTAAATCAGTCCGCTGTCACGTATCTCCATCCTGGCTGCCTCGCGGGCCATGTACAACGCGTTTCAGCCAGCCTACGTGAACAGCCTGGGAAGTGTGTTTTCCTGCTGTAAGCCCAATGGCAAGTCACCGTTGAGCTGCTTGGAGTGAGCCCCCAGCTCCCCGGGGGGACCACGCGATGCCTGACAGCGGGAGGACATCGAGCCAGCCACATGGATGCGATAGGGGATTATTGGGGGTCCCCCCCCTGCCCGCTGGCAGCCGGATGGTATTAGCAGGATACAAATCAATCTGCTCTCTATGCTCCCTGTCTGAGCAGGATTTTCTCAAAATGAGTATTTATGGTGTTTTCATATTTCAGATAAACCCCTCGAGTCTCATAACGTTGCTGGAATCCAAATGAGGCTGATGGCCGCGGCACGGTGCCCTACCACAAAAACCAACTCTTGCAAATCTGGCCCAGTTCATAGAGGTTTAAAGCGAAACCAGTGCGGAGGCTCGAATGATCCCCGTGGTCACTGCCAGACCAGCGTGTTGATGGGACCCCCCTGGAAACACGGGCTGGGCTCCACGGCCTTGGGTAGGTGACCTCAAGGCTATGGTTGTTATTTCCTTAAACATAGAAATAACTCCTCCTCTCACCCCCTAGCCACTTGTTCTGTTATTTATATATTATATCTTGAAAAAAGGTGAGACCAGCTCTGAGAAGCTCTTAGCACAAGCAGGTGTGTTGTGATGGCTTCTTAGTGTTGCTTTTGGGTCTGTTTTGATGTTGTTTGAAGCACACAACCATCAAGAAAGTGGCACTGAAGAAAATTGTTAAAGTAGAGACAAAGAGAGAGGGGTAAATAGCTTTGTTGGAACACAATCTAAAGTTCAGAGGAAAAGAGTTTGTGGTGGGATTTTTTGAGCGGGGAAAGATCTGGTCTTGCATCCTGCACAAGTTCCTGGAACTTGTAACCTGGAAACAACTTTGAGTGACGAAAATCCAAGTGCTTTTGAAGGCTGAAGTGGCATCACCCTCAGCCCTGGGGCTTCAAATAATCTCTTTTGGCAGGCACAGAAATTCCCTTCTGGACAAATATTCTGTTCTACTGCAGCTACCCAGCTAGCATAATAGGGGACAAAAGATAGTCCTGAGAGCCTGAAGACATGTAGCTGGTGGCAGTGGAATAGCAATAGAAATTCAAGAGGTTCTGAGCTTCTAGAATTAAAGAAAATAGTGCTGGAAGGGGTAGGACAGTGTTTCTCAGCTTAGGGTCAGGGGAACAACTGCTGATCTGAAAGGCACCACAAGACGTTTCAAAAAACCATTGGGGGAAGTAAACCATTCTCCCTCCTGGTGCTCTACGGCATCTGAGAGAGCAAGTGACTGCAGTGGGCAGCATTGAAAATTGCTAAGCAAACTCTTAAAGGTCACCCTAATTGCCATTTGGTTGGAAACAGGAACCGCTGCAGCTCATGAACTGTTTTTTCTGGAAGTTTCATTGAGCTAAAAGCCACCGTCCTAGCCCAGCCTCCTGCCAGACTAGAACCCCAGCTCGGCCAGTCGTTTCCTTTTGACTTTCCCAAGAAAATGCTGTAGCAGCCCTCAGTAAAGCCCCTCTGGGTTGAGCTGCCTGCACACTGAGGAGCAAAGCCCTGCTGTGATACGACACAGCTGCATAACCTCAATTGAGAGTGCTGAGGAAGAGCTATGAGAAGGTCTAAGAGAGAGATAAGAAAAGTAAAATCACTGGCAGAGGTAGTGCCATTGAGATGGGACCACACATGGCTCAAGGATTCCATAGGGAAAGCACCACCATGAAATGTATAAAACCCTAAAGCAAAAAAACCCCCAAACCCAGCAAACAAAAAACCTGGGGAGGCTTGTGAGGAATTGTCCCTGTGTGGAGAGGTCAACGTTGTTGGTGCCAACGGAGCCAGTGGAAGGTGGCAACTGAGCAATGCAGAGGAGGCCATTCCCAGGAGGAACCTGGGCCAGGGGCCAACCTAGCCCCTCTTGGTCAGCCAGGACTCTGGGTGCCCTTCTAGTGTGGTAGGCACACAGATGGTTAACCTGATGATTTGTTAAACCCCAGCTACCTTCCTTGGGTGCCAAGAAACGATGGCGCCACGCTCCTGAAACGTGCACGTCCTGCTGTGCCCAAAGAACTGTCTCCCAGGGAGGGGCTGTCACCCGCTGTCCCCATTCCATAGGTGGAGAAGAAGAAGAAGAAGCCAGCGGGGCGAGCAGGAATCTGGTGGGCTGAGGTCCCGGGGGGGATGCCAAAATTCATCATCAGCCCCAGCACCCGCAGCCCCAGCTCTGGGAAGCGGGGAGGGCCGGTGCCAGCGCTCTGCTCTCCATATGGCTCCCAGCCCCGGTGCGCAGAGCACGGGGATAGCTGTGAACACCCAGTGGATTTGTCAGAACTTCCCCACCTCAGAGGGGTGCATTGTGAAAATTAATCAGTTTGTGTTTGACTTTTTGACTTGGCGCTCCCTCAATAACTTCTTCACACACAAAGCCACAATAAACTAATTAGGCCTATTTCTCTGACAGGCTGTTAAAGAAGAAAGAGAAGAAGGATGTGTCTAAGCTGCTTGAAAGACAATATTGGACATATATGCCAAGTAGCAAAAGGCATCAGTAGCTCTTTAAATTCCTTCACTCTGAAGCTCTGATGAACAGAAATAGCAAATGAATGGCTTCCAGAAATGATGGGAAATAGTTCTTGTTTCTGTTTGGCTTGTGTTTCTCTTTAGGGGGTAGGGAGAGCTGGAAGGGGGGGGGGAGGGAGAGCTATGAAAGAATTAGTTTCAAAGAAATCAAGTATGTTAAACATATTTTGAAATAACTTACTCGATTTGCAAAATAGGGTAATAGAGGCCATGCTCACAGCTCAATTTATGTATATAAATATACATATACATGTATATTGTGCAGAACACAAAATAATTCCATCTGGAGAGTTGGGTATTGTCTTGCACAAAAGGCTTCTACTTGAGTCATTAATAGTATATTTTATTAAAGGAAAATTGGCTTCAAAAGTGGTTGGGAATTGTGGGAATAAAATTGGGATGAAAGTAATTATCCCCCTGCCCTGTCTCTTCCCTTGTGTTCATTTTTCTGTTCCAGACACAGACGGCAACAGCAGCTCCTCTGTCTTCTGTTCCTTCCATGTTTGATCTTCTGCCTGCGCTTTCTTCTGCTGGGTCCTGGAGCCCGTAGGAATGAGGGTATTGTGTCCATATTGCATGTGATGACATGTGTTTGAACCAGCACCAGGGCAGCCTGGCAAGAAGAGCTTGGAATCCAGTGGGACTCAACAGCAGGCCAGGTCCCTGCTGGCGAACAGCTCGGCCACTTCTTTAAAAACCCTTTGGGGATAAAAAGGCATAGGAAGGAAAACTTGAACCTGCTGTGGCACCTGCTTTTTTTTTTTCTTCTGCCCAGAGGCTCGAGGAGGTCAGGGATGAGACAGAGGAGAACACGTCAGCCCAATCAGAGGCTGCAGCAACTCAGTATTAAATAGGATACGGAGGTGTTTCCCAACGCGGGGAAGCAACTGGGGGAAACCCCACACCGAGATGGATGTGCTGAGTGTTGGAGAGTGGTGGGTCACCCCGAATGCCTTCACAAAGAAGTGGGAAGCAACAGGTGGCAATGAGGGTCCTCCTGGGCCATGTCAGGGCAAGGCATTTTGTGTTGGGCTTTTGTAGTTGACGTTGGCTGCCCCTGCCCAGGAGACAGCCAACGCAAAGGGACAGAAGAGCCATTTCCTTTAGAATTCAAGAAGAAAGTGAGTGCAGTTCCTGGGTGGTAAAATGTCTCTGTGGTTGAATAATTAGCTTGGAAAGGCTACAGAATGTTTTGTCTTTAACACAGCTAACCCCCTTTTGCTTTTAATCAATACAATGACTTATGGAGTGAGGTATCTTTCCAAAATGTTTACTCCATAGATTACTGCTCCTTGCTTAGAGGGCTGGTCATGAATTCTTGACGATAGTGGCTTTCATTTCACCCAAAAAAACATTGTGTGTCATAATTGAGGCAATAATTATTGCTTGCTGGGAATGCTGGATACTGGTTTTAAACAATAAAACTATAAGCCAGTGGAGAATAATGTCACGTGGAAAAGACTATTTGGCTCAGCAAAAAGCAGGGAGGAGAAAAAGGGAGAGACAGAAAAAGGAAGACTTCAACAGAGAGACAGTGACTCTTACACAAGGCTCAAACTGAGAGGGAAGTGGGAAAAATCACTTTTCCTCTTGTTAAAATAAAGCAATCCATTCAGCCAATATTAGGTCAGGACAAAAGGTCAGGGATCTTCCTGTTGTTAAACATTGCAGTTGGAGCACGGTATTGTAGCTAGGGGGGGAATATACAGCAAGCATTCCAAGAAAAGAATAATCCACTCACAAAATTAAGTAACAAACAAATAAACAGTGCCTGTTAACTTAAGCGTCTGTGTGCACGTCACTGCCTGTGCACTAAGGGGTATTTTTATTTCTAGCACAGCAGCACCCAGAAAATCAAATGAGACCAAGACCCAGTTTCTCTTACTGCTGTACGGATGCCGAGGTAGAAGTAGCCTTTGCTTGAAACAAACCCTCCAGCCACGGTGCACGAGAAGATGCTGAGTTATCTCCCTCTTACAAGTGGATAAAGTGAGGCAGAGAGGCTCCAGGGCCCTGATTACAGAAGAAATCAATAGACATTTAGGAATCAAATACCTTGGTACCGTACAGACCTGGCCTTGCATGATTTGCCTGGGGTTAAAGAGGAAGCCTATGGCAAAGCTGAGAATTGAATCCAGATCCCCGGGATACTCAGCCAGAGCCCCTTTCCAAAACCCGGCTTTATATGTATATGTGTAAGCCACTGGAAACTCTAAGTGAACTCTCATTATGTCAATTAATTTTTGCTTAATTAAACAAATATTTCACAAACGCATGTGGGATGTCAGCTCCCTTTCTGTAGAGAAAAGCAGACAGACAGCTATAGGCACAGAGGGACGGGCTGGTAATTAACTTTAGTAGCATCACCATTGATCCAAAATAGAGCAGGGCAGTCAGCACGGTGGGACCTGTGCTGGGTTTTGACCCTCTATGCCTGGAACAGTGGGATAATTTAATGCAGCCAGGGTAGTTCTATCAAGCCCTGAGTATTGAGCAACATGGACTTGTTTCTCCACAACAAGAAGTAGAAGGTGATAAAAGGCAGCAGGCAACCGCTTGCAACCAACATAGCCTTTAAGTGTTGTCCACAAAGGAATCTTGTGATTGTCACCACCCCTGGCAGAACCAGCCGGCTGCTCTGGGGGCAGAGCTGTGAGCCCAACGTGAAGCTGGCGGCTGGACAAGGGTCTGGAAACCACCAGTTATAATCCTGCTCCAGACCACCCCCTGAATGGGAAAGCCATTGCAGGGGGCTGTTCCAGGGTTTGTTGTTTGTGTTCTTGTTGCAGAAGTGAACGAGGGCCTGTTTTAGAGGGTGGTGGTCTCTACTTCTCTCAAGTAGAGAACTTGAATTTGCTGTCTGGCCTCCAAATGATGTCCCTCTCCTTTGGCTGCTTTCCCTGAGTGAAACTTGGGTATCACTTGTTACCAATGGTGAGAGCTAGAGAGATGCACGTTGTGTTAAAGATCTATGTAAATTATTTATGGGTTACTCCTAATCAAAAAAAATTGGATGACAAGTGTAATCTCCGGTCTGAGCATCTACAGGATGAGCCCTAGGGTTGAGCTGAAGGCCTAGGTCTTCACAGATTTTATGAGCAAATTCCTCCATCTAGTCTTCTCTGAACTGATGCAGAGAGAATAAATCAGCCCACAGTAAGCACGAAGCCCTCTGCCAGGATGGCAAGACTGCTCCTGGTACCTGTAGAAGAAAGCCCACGTTCCCTTTGGCAACTCCTAACTTTGTTGGAGGGAAGGCTTATTTTCACTGTAATTTACACTCAAGAAATGCAACTGGAGTTAATACCATCATGCCGGGACTTGAATCGTGAGCTAAAACACATCAGCACCTCATGATCTACGTAGCTTTGCACTAAAATTTTGCTGCAGCTATGAAAAGCCTGTCTGTCTCTGTACTCAGCTCACATGTGGCCACACAGTCGCAAGCACACCAAAGATCTTCAGAGCATAGCCTTCCTGAGCAAGGTGTAGGAATGGTCTTCATGCCAAGACATACGGTTAGAGCACTTGTAGATGGAAGATGGGTGGCGTTTATACATTTGAAGGCTAGATCCCTTCACAAGTGGCAGTAACTACGTTTATCAACTGCAGTGACAAAGTAAAGCTGCAGATTGACCTTTTTACGTTTTCCCTTGTGCTAGGTACTAAGAGGCAGGGGGGAGAATTTAAATTTCAGAAAAATTTCATATTGGATCCTTGAATATTTGTTTGCCTTCTATATTGGAGACTAATATCTTTGTTAACAAATTACTATAAATGAAAGGAATTGAGGAAAGCTTTCTTCAAAATCTCCATCTGGCTGATTCCATTCTTCTCCCTTCCTCTCTGACCTTTCTCATACTGCACTAAATGAACCTTCTCATTTCTTGGTTTGGAAACATCTTCCCACATGTGTCACTTTTTTTTTTTTTTTTAACTAAAACTCCAAAATAAAAATGAAGAGCTATAGCACTCACTAAAACCTCAGCGTAACTCCCCTTCTCAACTGATTTCAAAGGAAAATATTCTGTGCAGATCTCCTTAAATGAACTGTCAACAAAGTATGCTCCAGGGCGGCCAGAATTCAGACAAGTCACCCAGCGTGCTGACTGGGGAGTGGAAAAACAAACCAGGGGAGCCGTTCCCCCAAAACAAGAGGAGACAGAGCTCATCCCACTGGAGCAGCTCTGAACGCTGAAGGTTTCCCTTCGTGCCTGGCTGAGGAATCCAACCCCTCACCTCGCTAGCTTCGCCCTCGGAAAGGTTATCTTGCCATCAGAAATGTTGTGTTGCGTGACTTGGATCCATTGTTTATAGACTCGTCTAACTGACTTCATATGTATCTGGTCCAAGGAAACTGATGTTATTAAAACACAACACTGAGACATTGAGCTCTGATAGCAGTTCAACATGAACAAATAAAGCAAGAGTTTTCCCCAAAGTAAAGCAAAGCAAGGATCCCGGCCTTCGTGTGAACTGCAGGGATGAAAGGAAGATGTGATACCATCATCTGAACGTTGACCTTTACACTGTTGTTTCTTTTTCCAGCTCCGAGCCCCAGTCCCGGGTCTTTCCCACTCTCTTTTATCCCCTCAATCCAACTCTAGCAAACCCCTGGAGCAGGTAAGTTATGAGCTGAAAAGGTTTTTTCTCATGTTTTGACTCTATTTATTGCTTTTGCAGCCCAGTCAGAGAAGTGCCTGGATTGTTAGTCGTGACCTTTAACCCCCAGTATCAACTCCGCTTGCAGAAAGTTCAACAGCTTATGGTTGAAATGGGCAGATAAAGTGAAAGGTGAAAACCCACACTGCTTGGCTGTGTTTCTGAAGAGTTGGTATCTCATCACAGACATCTTTCTTTTTCTCCATACACTTTGCTCAATATTAATATCAGAATTTCTGGAATAAAAATGCCTGTTACACTTGATAAATAGGTGATAACCTCACTGAAGTCTCTACCTTTGGCTACAGAGTCTTCTAGTATTAGGCATTGCAAACATCAGAGAAAACCTTAAAATGACTCGTGCTCTTATTGTAGAGAAATAATGCCCATGGAGCTGTACTGGAAGATGAAGAAAGGTTGACGTACCACAGAGAGGTGCCACAACTGTTGAGTGAGAGCTTTAGGATGACTGAAGAATTTGGTTTGATAAAAGTAATTAACTGACATATATCTAGTAGCTTTCATCCAGAGATCACAGAGCTCTTAGAGGGCAAGGGAAATGCTTCGGGTATTTCAGACATCAGTGGAAAGCAGCCAACTTTGGGGTGTAATATCTTTTTTCTAACAGCACACAGCAGGAGTAAATAATAGCCTATGCTTTGCCTTTGCACTGCAGAAGAAATTTCTGCAGCAGTAATACGTGTCAGCCCAGATGAAATCCAGCCCATGCATTTAGCAGTGCTAGTTCTCTTGTTCTATATTAAAAATGCCCGTGATACCTGTAACAAGCACAGATTTTGCCTGTGAGTCAATATAACGTCACTAGGTTGTCTGTAGAGGAGGTTAGCGAGAAGTTGGGGCTACCAAAGGGAATGGCAGGGCTACGCTTGCTTTGCAGCAATTGAGCTTTGGTATTTCTATCCCCACAGAACTTTAAAACAAACCAAGCAAAAACCCAGGCGAGAATGAAGATAAAGTGGAAACTTTCCCCCTCAAAGTCCCCTGGACAGAAGAAGGGAAGGAGGAAGAGCCATCCTTCTACATTTTCAAGTCCATGCTACGGAACAGGTTAGATGGAGGGAATGGGGAGGGCAAGGATAACCCTCACTGTTTAATGTAATTTTGTGCCCAAAGAGAAGAAGAGTAGGTTAGGTAAAGACACTAATTTTCTCCTAGGAACAGAAGCTGCTCTGAAAACTCAGCTTGCTTCTGTGCTCAAAACCAGATGGATTGTAATGGTAATAAATGAATTAAATCTTTATCATCTGGCAGCAAAGCCAAGACGAGAAGGAAAACTAAGCTCAAAGGGTTAGAAAAGGAGCCTACATTCCCCCGTAGAGGAAACAGATGTAAATCTGGCAAGCTGTCGTTTGGAGATCCAAGAACTCTGAGTTGAAATGAGGTCTGTGTTATTCAGCCGAATTTATTGCCAAGCTCGATGGTAATCCCCATTTTAGTGGTCAAAAGATTGCACTCCTAAAATGTCTGGAGGTCTTTCTGCACCATCATGGGGTTATCAGAGCCCCCTAGTGTGACTACTTTGCAAACTTGTTTGTGTTGTGGTATTACAACTTTTTAAAGTTCTTTGTTGTTGGCTGATGCGCTTGTGAAAGACAGATGTCAAGATCTGATATTGGTGGAGCTGTGAATGGCTTGGTGCTATTCCAACGTTACTTGAGAAGTCCCACTCTCCTATGGGGAGAAAACAAAATAGCCTGTGATTTTAATAAATTAAAAGGCATGCTGAGAAATCTGTAGGATGTGGAAAACCAGTATGTCAAACTGGTGTTTTTCTTGAACTCGCTGTAGAGGTTAATTAAGTAAACCTTCTTAGCGTCTTTAAATGTTATTCCATCATTGCTTGTGCTCACAGAAACATGTATCTTGGTCTCTAGCCTTCCCTCAGATATTTTGCCTCTATGTTGTTGCACCTTTGCACTACACCAATAAAGTAGTTAGGAGGAGAGAATTAGGAATCTTCCCTTCCAGGAAACAATTAGGAATCCCAAAGGACTGCTGTAAAACCTCTTGAAAAGGTGGCACTGGGAATGCTCCAGGGGATAACAACTCCTTCTGCCAAAGTATTCTGGGCCTCTGGGGAGGGATGGCTGGGCAGTGGCCATGGACAGTCTCTGCCCTTGTGTCCTGAGGTTAAGGAAGCTCTTTGACTTCTCTGGGTGTCCATGAGCCACAGGAAAATTAAACACAAATTTGCTCCATCAAAATGTTTCACTTGGACCTTCACTTTGGCTTTATATCAACTAACTGTGGGAGAGCTCTTACCTTTTGCTGCTGGAGATGCTGAAAGAGGATAGGATGACCATTTTTTCTTCTCAAAGTTCTGGTCCTCAGACCAGAACAGCCTTTGAAATTAGCTCTTTCTTGCGACTGAAATTGTTCTGACAAAAACGGAGCTTTCCAAGGGGTGTGTGAGTTTCTTCAGAAAATATTCCCTGAACTCTTCCCCAGCTGTCAGCTCAAGTTGCCCAGAGGGGACGGTGCACCCAAATGGTCCTTGTTTGTCTTCACAAGTGCATCCCGCCTCCCCCCCCACCACTGAGATGAATCTGGCTGTCACTCAGAGCCCAGCACATCTCAAACACTGTTTGCCTTTGGCTCTGTTGCCCCTGTCACAGTCCTGGAAGCCAGCAGGGCAGGAGAGGGCAGGAAGGCTGAGGAAGACAGAGGAGGAAGAAAGAAGAACTGTTGCTGCCCTTTTTGGCTCATGGGGCAAAACAGCCCTCTCATGGCACCAGCTCCCGCGGCTTGCATGCCAGGTGGCCATGGGGACTCTCAGCAGCAGACAGAGGTCTGCTCCCACCAGCGTTGGGCCCAGAGCTCTCCAATGACTACACGTATTAAATACCTTCTCCAGGCTATTCCATCTGGACAGAACAGTGGGCGGTGAAGCAAAACCAACATTTACAGTGTTTAAGTTGTATAGCGGAGCTTTTAGTGTAAACCAGGGCTCTCCTCCTCGCTTCCCCTTACCCTGCACATCCCTTCAAAATTGCTTTTGTCAGTCAAACATTGTTTTTTTTAATATTCCTGCTTTTCCCTCTTTGACCTGGTTATCTTGGCACTCAAGGCACAATTGCTTGCCAAGGTAACTAAGTTTAATCCACGGATCAAGGCACCATTCCCATGTGTCAGGCTTCAGAGAAAAAAAAAAAAAAAGAGGTGCGAGAGAAATCACTGAATATGCATTTTAATATATATATGTTTGAAAATGCTACTTCATTAAACAAAATTATCTCCAGGAAGGATTTGTGAGAGGAAAGGCAGCTTTTTTTACCAACAGGTAAAGATACTACCAAAGTACCTGGGGATCTGCTAATTATAGCCTCCTGTGTGCTAAAAACTGGGTAGAGTCACAGTGCAACACCATTGCGTGACAGTGCCACTAAGGGTGACAGACTAATGACCAGATTACCTGGCATTTCAGTTGCAGTGCTGAGGCATCAGGTTGTAAAGACCCAGCATGATACAAGCCGTAGTGGCGCTATTTTGCCCTACTGGGGGCAGATAAATAAAGGGAGGCTGGACCACAAAGATGCTGTGAGGGCTGGAGCCCCTCTCCTATGAGGACAAGCTGAGAGAGTTGGGGTTGTTCAGCCTGGAGAAGAGAAGGCACCGCGGAGACCTTAGAGCCCCTTCCAGTCCCTCAAGGAGCTGCAGGAGAGATGGGGAGGGACTTTTTATAAGGGCATGTAGTGATAGGATGAAGGGTAACAGCTTCAAACTGAAAGAGGGGAGATTTAGATTAGATATTAAGAAGAAATTCTTTGCTGTGAGGGTGGGGAGACGCTGGTTGCCCAGAGAAGCTGTGGCTGCCCCATCCCTGGAGGTGTCCAAGACCAGGTTGGACGTGCCTTTGAGCAACCTGGTCTGGTGGGAGGTGTCCTTGCCCAGGACAGGGCGGTTGGAACTGGATGATCTTTAAGGTCTCTTCCATCCCAATCCACTCTATGATTCTATGATAATACACTTTGGACTAGCATCAGAGTCAGTCCCCAACAGCTGCCTTGTCTCCGGCCTGCACCTCTGTTTTGTTAGTCACTAGGGCAGACCAAGGTAGGAAGTCACTCACTGCAGTGGGGAACTGCAGAGGACACCAGCATTTGAGTTTCCAACAGGACTGTTTTTCTACAGACCAGATGACTATACTGGATAAAGTACATATTTCTCCTTTGGTCAGGAGTGAGTCAATACAATCCATATTTGAGAAAATACAAAGAGCAGGCTAGAGAGAAGCTCAGGGGAGGACAAGGTGGTAAGTGATCTTGACTGACCTTCCTCGTGGTTTGCTTCACTCATTGGAAGGGCAGTCATGGATGACCTACCCTGGACAAAGTGTGTGGCCCATCAGCCCAGGGGCTGTCTTACTGTCACTGACTCCTCTTGAAAGGGCCTCAGGTCACACCTGGGGAGGATAAACCAGCCACAACCTGCTTCACACATCCTGCAAGGAAATGCTTCCCAACACTGTACAAGTCCTAAATGTCTTGAGGCTGCAGGCAGCCAGGGCTTCTTCTTCTGACAGCCCCTACTGCTTGTCTGACCAAAGCCACTCTCACTATACACCCTTCAGTTCAGGTAAACACCAAACAAGCTTGAGCATAAAAAAGGCAACTGTTTGTAGCAAAATGAGGGTTTAATTTCTTGGCTATGAACTTGTAAACCAAGTTACAAAAAAAAAAGAAAAAAATCAAGTGGAAACAACAAAATGGTGACTAATAACCTGCCTCCTACACTTCCCTTCTCCTAGCTCTCGCACAGGGTGCGCCAGCTGTAGAAGCACGGCAGTCATCTGGAAAACACTTTATTAATCTGACCTCCTTGAAGCTTTACTTACCCACGCAAGCTTGAAGGACATGTCAATATTCCCTCCTAAATGCTATCTTCCTTTCAGTGATGACTTTCAAAGTTAATTTCAGGGGAGCCGTCAACCTTGTCCACCCTACTGCCTGCCCTGGGCAGACCTCCTCAGGGCTATCTCCTCTTGCGCCCTTCTCCTCTCAGCCAAGACAAAACTCTCACACTTCTCAGTCCCCTCCTGTCTCCAGACCTTCTTCCCAGTTCATCTGTCCAGCAGGAACATAACTACCACAGAGCAGAACCGTGGTGATGATTTTGAAGCGGGCGCTGGGATTAAACCTTTCCAGTTAGCAAGGGCAGCAAAGTGCAGCCACAAACTGCCTGGGGGGGCTGCAGGACTTCTACTGCTGTAGTTTTTATGGAAAAAGTTGGACATCCATCTGTCAGGAATGTCACAGAAGCAGCCTGCTGTCCCCTGCTTTTTTTCTCTTCCACTCTCATGTGATGAGAGTGAATCAAGGAGCCTTGCATGTGAGAGAACCCCAGTGTTTATCTGGCAGGAGTACATGACAACATTTTCCTGACTGGCGCAACGCCAGTAAACCATATATTGTAAGATGCAGCCATTATGCATCTACCTTATCAAGCCCACAATCTCCAGGTCACCATTAGCTCTTGGATCATGGATCATGGAATTGGCAGAGTTGGAAGGGACCTCTAGAGATCATCTAGTCCAACTCGCCTGATAAAGCAGGAATGTCTAGAGCACATCACTCAGGACTGTATCCAGGTAGGTCTTGAAGATCTCCAGAGAAGGGGACTCCACAACCTCCCTGGGCAGCCTGTTCCAGTGCTCTGGCACCTTCACTGTAAAGAAGATTTTCCTCATATTTGAATGGAATTTCCTATGTTCCAGCAGAAAAGGGAAGGCTGAGAGACCTGTTCAGCCTGGAGAAGAGAAGACTGACAGGGGACCTCATCAATGCTGATCCATATCTAAAGGGTGAGTGGTAAGAGGATGGGGCCAGACTCTTCTCAGTGGTGCCTGGTGACAGGACAAGTGGCAATGGGAACTTCTTTCCTGTGAGGGTAGCAGAGCCCTGGAAGAGGCTGCCCAGAGAGGTGGTGGAGTCTCCTTCTCTGGAGACATTCAAACCCCATCTGGACACGTTCCTGTGGGACCTGCTCTGAGTGGACCTGCTCTGGCCAGGGGGGTGGACTGGATGATCTCCAGAGGTGCCTTCCAACCCCATGTCATTCTATGATTCTTTGAAGAGGGAGACAGAGCGTGTGTTTCCTGTGCATGGATTTGAACATATGTGTTCATGCATATTCACTCCAGAGAACAGCAAGTTAAAAAGAAAAGTCAGAAGTCAAGTTTATAAAGAAAAAAAAAAAAATACACCTTTGGGTAAATGAAGGTGTTTATATGAGTGAAACATTAAATGCCATACACTCAGACAGTCCATTGAGAAGGGACTGGTCATCACACAAGTATTTTAGAAAAGAAATCCGACAGAAAAGTGATGTGTAAATGGAAAATAAATAAATTTAACATAAAGCATTCCTGCTTCCAGACTCGTGTTAATAAAGCAGCTATTAGGTGGAGACACTGTGGTGATGTCTGAGTTGACATGGTTGTTGGTTGTTTTTTCATTTCTTGCAAGACATTAATCAGTGTTACTTGAAATGATTACGTGGGTTTTAAAATAGCAAGAAGTAGTAAATTTTAATGGCACGTCTGAATGTTGTTCCAATACGGAGCAATATTAAACCTCTAATAAATAACCTGCATCTAAAACAGTCTCCCTCTCTCTTTTACACACACATACACACATACACGCCAGTTCTGGCAAATGTCTTTGATGTTTTTGCCACAGGCTGGGGAAGGGATGGCAGAAGGAAGGGCTGAGGTGGGGTATGGATCAGATGAGGACAACCTTCTAGAAGGAAGAAGTATGTTTCCTCATTTTTCCCTTCCCTGTCTTTATTTTTTTTTTTTTCTGTAGGAAAATGTAGGTTAGGGAATATTGAATGAAAATCACACTTCTGCCATGGGACAGCACAAATCTCATTTTATGCTAATCCCTGCTTACATTTTAGCAACCAAAAGCCAAGATAAGTGGTGCTTGAGTTATTGTCAATTTGGGGTGCAAGATCCAGACAGTGCACACTGGGACATAAATAAATAAGGGATATCAGTTCAGGCAGACATGCCAGCTGAGAGGTTTCCATTCCCTGTTGGATCCAGGCATACCTAGATGACTTTTGCTTAATAAATGACACAGAGACATTGTGCACAAAGGCACAAAAGTCATCATCATGAGACGGTGTCCTGTGTTGTCTCCTGGGACACCTTACATGGCTCTGCCCCAGCTCCCATGTCTGAGTAACTTCTCGAGGGTTACAGGCAGCCCACCAGTGCCTACCCCAGCCCCAGGCGTTCCTCCTCCTGCTTCACTTCTCCCCCTGGTTTTGGCCTCCATCCCATCCCAGTCAGTCCTGCCTCGGGTGTTTTCTGATGGGAAGCTCCTCGCAGAAGGGAGCGGGGCAGTTCAGTCCTGTGCTGGGCACTGTGCCGCACTATGTGCTTGTTTGTGCAGCCCTATTAATTATTATTCTTTATGAACAGTGGCAGTCTGTCTGCCAGAGATCCAGATGTGGATTAAAACCATCTACTTCTTTAAACACAGCAAAAGGAGCTTGTAAGAGAGGCTCACCCCTACAAATATTGTAATCCATCAACACAGGCTGGACAACTGTAGGAAGCAAGAGGGGAAGAAGAAACTGGAGGAGATATTTGAAGGACAGAAGCAAGGATGCTTGGCCTCCCATAGTAGATGGCTGTTGGGAAGCCGAAGGCTGTAAGTGGGAAATCCTAGATAAACACCAGGGTGTATTTATACCTTCCTCTGAGCCGGCTGACACAGGTGCTCACCAGACACGGGTTACCTGGGTGGCCCAGGCGGGGGGCCATGGTGCTGCTGAGGGGAGCAGACCTCCGTAGGGAGCTTGGCCAGGACCGAACACCTCCCACGCCATCTGCAAGGTGAGTATTTGAAATGCGCTGCCAGTCCGTCGGGCGCAAACTGCAAGAGCTCATCTGAACCTCTATTGCTCACTTGGGAAAATAATTCACCCTGGTTTCTTTTTTTTTTCTTTTTTTTTTTTTTTTATTATTCCTTCCTAACAGTGATACTATTCCCCCGTGCCCACAGCCTGATTCCTCACCTGGCCCTTCCACATCTGTAAGGCTGTTGTTATTAGTGCCATAAATCATGGTTAGTAATAAACAGTAGAGAAGCTTTGAGAAGTGGGAGGCCAGTTTCTCCACCGAGGTGGAAACCCCAAAGCTTTGGGTCCTTCTCCTGTCCCGTTGGTGGTTGTCTCCAGCTCCAGCTGTGTGGGGGCTTTGTGTGTATGGCAGCATCTCCCAGGTCCCTCGCTTCCCTGCCTGTCACTGGGGGATGAAGCTGTCACTGCGGGAAAAGCCTTTGACTCTTCTTGTTGGCACCCTGGGGGTGCTCCATGCTTACCAGCCTCCCATCACACTACGGCGGGCCAGGCCTTTTTTTTTTTTTTTTTTTTTTAAGCTCTGCATGTGTTCAGCCCAGAGAAAAATGTTTCCACTTACTTTTCCCCCTCCTCTCTTTGGAATATGAGGCACACACTTGTCATGCTTAAAGGAGTGGATTTATGGTTGACTCTGTCTCTTATCTCCCCACAGAGCTCACTGGAGCTGCTCTCCAGATGGGACAGTATTACAAGCTTCATCATATAAAGCCCAGTTCAGCCTACAGCCCAGATGTTCTTTGTTCCCAGAAATATTCCTTCCCAACAGTAAGTAAAAGGGAGCTGGAATGCAGTCTCTGCTCCTTCTGTTTGCATTGCTTGTTTATGGGTTACACACCCCAGCCCCAGCCAGCACAGTCACCTCTCCAAAAGCCACCGATGGAGCCTCATGCCAGTACTCTGGGCAGTGCGGTGCTGGGGAGGTGTGTGGGGAAGAGAGGAAAGGATCCAGCAAGTCCTGCAGGGGCTCAGCAACCTTTGCAGAATACGTGAAGAGTGCCTTCTCCATTCAAGCAGCAGATATGGGTTTTTCTTGACCCAAGGCCAAACTGAGGGTGAAAAACAAAGCTGACCACCCACTTTTCAGAGGGGAAAGTGTAGGATATCGACAATGGGAAGTTCTGGGGAGAAGACCACAGCTCTCAAATGAGACCACTGAGGGCAGCAGCATGAAAGCCATCCTGATGGCAGGATAGGAGAAACCATGTTTGCCACGGCATCTCCTGGATGTGCTTAGCACAGGGTTGGGAGACGTCAGTGCCCTCTCTGTGTGAAGCATCCATGTTTCCCCATTGGTGACCCTCTGGCTGGCCCTAGGGACCCCGCTGCAGGGGACAAGGCATGGTGGTGATGCTGCTGGGGTGGCTCATCCCGGGGTGGCCTGGCTTGGCTGCCCACACCGTCCTTGCTCAGGCATGGTGGCACAGTGGGGCCACTCTGTCCCAAGCCCAGCACGGTGCCAGCATCCTCGGGGAGCTTGCCTTCCCTCCTCACGCTGCGGCAGCGGGATCAGCCCCCCGATAAAAGCTTCGTATTTATCCAGCTTTCCCCGTGCCCTGAACTTTGCCTATGTCTCTGGCAAAAGGGCAGCTACCCTAGGTCAGAGCACTGCCTCGAGCCAGCGCGGGGAATCGGCTTTCAATTTCAGCAGTGACTTTCCTTCCCTTTTTTCTCTTATCCCTCCAGCCATCACAGAATAATTCCCATCCCTATTAGCTTACCTCCCCCCCCTCCTCCTTCCTTTCCCTTCCCCTTTGAAATCCTCCCGCCTGTCCCCAGGACGGGGCAGGGGGAGGCGGAGGGCGGCGGGAGAATTCCTCCAGATATTACACAAAAGCCTCATGTATCCCCAGTGTCAACCCCAGAGGGCGTCTGGGTAATTTAATTAAGGCGAAGGGGCTTTTGTTTTACTTGCTTTCTTTTTTGATTTTCTCAAGTTTAAGACAAGAAAGAAAAGAAAGAGGGAGAGAAATGTTAGCCCTCGGAGGAGGCGCAGCGAGGCAAGATTTCCCGTCTCTGCTCAGTCTCTTGCTGGGGAAAGACCACGGGCCTGTCACCCGGAGCGCGCGGGGCTCCCCAGCCTTGGACGGCTCCCCTCCCGCAGTGGTGATTTAAGGGACTGGCATATTCCAAGAATTAGCGTGTATTCTTCTGCAGACAAACACATTCATGCTTTTCCCTCCGCCTACCCCACCCCGCTCTTTGTCCTCCTCGGTGCCTGTCCCTTTGCGCCTGTGTCTCACCCTCTCCCGCTGCCCCTACCCACCTCTTCCCTCTCCCCTTCCCATCGCCTGTCCCCTCTTTCCCTTCTTTCCTCCCCTGCCTTCTCCTGTGCTCTCGGCGTACCCGCTTCCTCCCCTCTCCACCTTCTTTCTCCCCCACCCTGTTCTTGATGAGGGGGGAGCTTATTTTATTAATTTTTTTTTTCCCAATAAAAAAGGTCTCCGTTCCTCAGCCTGATGCTTATTCATTGCAGATTTATCACACGTCTGGCGGAGGGCATCCATGGCAGGGTAGGCTCAGCTGTGGGAGAAAGTGGTGCCTCCTCTCAAGCATCGCGATGGGCAGACCCTCAGCCCACCCGCGTGCCAGCTACGGCTGATCTCTCCTCTTTGTTTCTCATCTGGGGGGAAAAAAAAGAGAAAAGGGCCCAGAGACTGTGCTAGATTCAGCTTCTTCTCCTCACGTTGCAGCACACAGTACTCCCATCTGGAGCACTGGGACCAGTTCAGGGCTCCCCAGTTCAAGAAGGACAGGGAACTGCTGGAGAGGGGACAGCAGAGGGCTACAAAGATGATGAGGGGCCTG
>JAOTQQ010000041.1:21417085-21429295 GCA_026546715.1 Gallinago undulata
CCTGTGAGGGTGGCAGAGCCCTGGCAGAGGCTGCCCAGAGAGGTGGTGGAGTCTCCTTCTCTGGAGACATTCAAAGCACCTGTGGGACCTGCTCTGGGTGGATCTGGCAGGGGGTTGGACTGGATGATCTCTAGACGTCCCTTCCAACCCCATATCATTCTGTGATTCTGTGACATGCGGACTTTATTTCGATCCCATGCAGTGGAGGGGTCTGCTGGCCAGCCTGTGCCCCTGAGGCCACTTCTAGCCCTGGGGTCCCAAGTCCACAGGGCAGCTGGAGGGTGGGGAGGGCAGCTCATAGGGGAATGGAGCCCTGAGGAAGCCAAAATTATCCCCAGTGGTGATTTAAAGTTCACCACCTGAGCCATGGCGCTCCCGGAGCTGAAGCCTGGGCCCAGCGCCCACCATGAAACCCTCCCACAGCCACAATTCCTGCTTCACTCATGGCCATGCCTGGAGGGGAAGGCCAAATGTCTCACAGGGCACAGTCCTGCCAGAGGAGAAGGGCTCTCCTCCCAAGAGCCAGGATGGCCACAGGGTTTTCCACAAGGCTCTCTGAGTCCTGCTCAGGTTATGACCTGATCAGGTTTGTTCATGGAGGCCCCTGTGCTGCCGCTCAGGCCTAACGCTCTCCAGTAGGTCCCCCATCCCAGGCACAGGGATCAGCCCAAAGGCATGGCTCTGTGGGGACAGACATGTCCCCTTGCCACCAGGGCCAGCTACAGGCTCCTGGCTGCTGCCTCCCCACCACCACCTCTGGAGGGGACACGTCCCCCCCACCGAGGGGGGCAAGGCATTTTTGTCACTGTCCCCCTGTGAGCGGAGGCATCCGTCGCTTGGCCTCAGCGCCGTGGCCATTCCTGCTGTGGGAGTGATGGCAAAAAGCCCCTGGGCTGCGTTTGGCTGGCCACAAGCCCTTCTCTTCGGCTTCCATGGCTCAGCAGCCCTCCTGGCTCCTTGCCTCCCTGCTGCAGGGCTGCGGCTCCATGGCTGCTTCCAGCCCTTGCCCGCCCTCGCTCAGCACCCCCAGCCCCGCATTCCCTTCTCCAGGGAGGACGGCTAAACCTTCATCGTCCTCAAAGCTTGGGGCGGGAGGGTGGGGTGTTTATTTATCTTTTGGGCCATAATCTCTCTGAACTGTTCACCCCCCGCCGCTTCCCCCTGCTTCCCTTCCCGAGGAAGGGGCTCCCCTCCAGCCCCAGCCCGCAGAGGTTAACACAACATGGCGGGGCTGAGCTTAATCCCCCCGCTGTGTGTCCTGTCGCAGCTCCCCCTAGTCCGGCGTCCCTCTCAGCCTCTGCCAGCTCCACGTCTGCCACAGCCTTCCCTTACGGAAAGGGACGTATAGACCAATTAGCTGTTACACAATACTCTGGATGGCCAGGCAACCGGACCAAGGGCACCAGCTCCAATTAATGGAGCCTGGAATTGATTTAACTCCAGGTGAGAAAAAAGCTAATTCAGGCTTTAACATCTCTCTGGTATCTCCTCAGACAAAGCAGGACAGGTTTTTTTAGTGCCCAATACACACCAGTAAGAGCCCTCATTCTTAAACAGAAAACTGCGACCCTGAAATCACAAAATGTGTATTTTCCCTTGTGATTAGCCCGTCTGTATGATAAAAGGCTCTCATTTTCAAAAAAACCCACCCTGCCCAGCATAGCACCTTTTCCATGAAGGAGTTTATTACTATAAGAAGGTGGTCCAGGAGCAAGGGGTGGCACAGAGAAAGTTTGGTTCCAGGGAACTGAAAGCTGAGGAGTACATGAGGGCATCTGTGGCCACCAAAACCTGTAGCCCAAAGAGGCCAGCGGTGGTCACACACCCCGGGAAGGACAGAGCCAAGCATAACAAATCTTGGCTGTAGAGGAGGAGAAAACTACCTCCTGGAAAAGGAGTGAATGGCCGCAGGGAGCCACCATCTCAGCCCAGGACACAAGCAGGGCACACCGGCTCGGTGCCCCAGCTGGGGACGGTGGCCCGGCTGGGGACAGTCCCCACAGCTCCACTGGGGTGGCATCAGCTCACATCTCTCTGAAGCCATCTGCCTCCCCCGCTGAATATGTGCTGCAGACACTGGGCTCCTGTAATCTATTAATGAGCTCTTCATATGGATCTTGACACAATTAGGAAGCACAGACAAGGGAGAAGCTGGAATTTTCTCGAGCGGATGATTTCTTATAAAAGAAACCAGGGCTGGGAGATGGCAGAGACACGTTTCCTACAGTACATGATGTTCATATAAAATGTGTTCCTGGCTCCTCTCACCCCTCGTTTATCCCCTCCGTGTAGCAGGAGGCAGAGAAACGGCACATAAAACTGTCCGCACAAGCTGGCAGCGCCGGAGGCCGTGTATCCTGCTAGCTTGGCTCTCGTGGCCACCATGCTGCGTGTCTGTAACCCTTGCCGTTCGCTGCTTGTGTGCCACCCTCAGCCTTACAGAGGCCATCTGTCCAGGGATTAATGCTAAGGCTCAGGCATCAGAGCTCCTCCATAGTACTGAGTAGAAATGGGATTAATATTCATGCCGGGTTGTTTCTTTCACTGGCGGAGCTGGTCACGAATACTAGAGCTGGTTGGCAAGTCATTTTGCAAATTAAAGCGCTGATTTTGCTCTGTTATGATTCATTGGCGTATTGCTCACTTGTTGGGAAAGTTCAGCTTAGGATGAGATATACAAGAGAGACGCGCGAGTCGCCATCATTTCACAGATTTTAACAGCATACATGGAAACGCTGAAAAATTAGTACCAGAAGTTGCTTCATTTTTGGCTGGTGATTACCCTCTTGCTACAAAGGGAAGTTCTCCAGCCAGGGAACAGCAGCTCTGCCCCCAGCCTGGGTCTGTCTCTCGGTGCAGAGGGTGATAGTGCACATTATGCTTCCTATAGATAGAAAACTATTCCTCGCTATTCGGAGAGACAGCCTGCTGAGCAGCTCTTACCCCATCAGTCAGTGACATCATCCAAGAAGGGCCAAAATGCTAATTATGGCAATTTCACATATCGCAAATTTTTAAAGAGCTTCTGGTGGGAAGTGTGAGAAGATCTGGAGGCTATTGAGGGAGTCATTGTTGCGGAAGGTTTTGGCAGGGCCGTAAATTGACAGCATTAAAAAAGAAAAGCTTTAAAAAAAAAAAAATTCAAAACAAGGATTATATTATTCAAGTATGTGACCCGAATAAGGGAATGGTGGGAGGGAGGTTTGCCTTCAGGAACCTGTGATTCCCTTAGACAAGCCTCCCTGGGGAAGTGGTTTATTAAGGGAGCAAAAAGAGCCCACCTTCTGCTGCTGGCTCCCTTCACTGTTACCTCTCTCATCCCAAACACGCTTTGGCTTTTCTGTTTAAAGGGGAGAAGTAACACTGGGCTTTTGCTGCCCCTGAGCCCCAGCAGCGGGACGGGACATTGCTCCCAACGTGGCCCTTTTTCATCTCAGGGGCTCGGTGTTGCCGACACAACGCAGGAGGGAGAGCGTGTCCTTGCCGGGTTCCCTCTCTGTCCTGGCACTAGCAGCCGGGCAGGCACGTGCCCAAAAGCGTGCGTACAGCTCTCTATGAAGTGAAGCCCTAAGAGAAATGTCAAGCCAAGTGAAGTTACACTGTTTGATTTGCTGCCTCTCTTCAAATAATTCCACGGTCTCCTCTTCCGCCGCTGGAGTCAGCCAGTCGTTTATCTCTGAGCGTCCTCGTTAATCACAAGGGTGGGTTTGGGTGGGCTGTGGGGCAGAAGGGGGGAGGGGGGGGGGGCAGGAGGGAGGCAGCTCAGCCCGCTGGAGAGCAGGATGGAAACACTCGGCTCCCTAGCCGTGCTGCTGCCAGTGCCACTGCTTACACCACAGCCCTCAGACTGGGCTGGGGGATTATTAGGAGGCTGGGGAGAAGAGTTTTGGGGGCAGAGGGCTGTCTGTGGGAAAGCAGAGAGCTGGCAGTCGAAGCTCATGCACGCACTGCAAAATGTCATCCTAGCTCCTCTCCCTCCCTCCTTCCAGAAACCAGCTTCCCAGAGAGCATCACAAGGGGCTGGGACTGAGCCAAAGGAGCCAAATCAGACAGAAAACAGGGCATCTGGCACCCGCTACCTCTGCTAAGGGCTGCCTTGTCCTTTTTCTCCAAGAAGAGCCCGTCACACCTGCAGGAGCCAAGCATGAGACCGGGCTGCCTTTAAGAGTCTGAAGTAGCCAATTTTGCAAGTGTTTCTGCACGCAAAGCAATGCGCGGCAGTTTAACGAGACACTTTCGGGGCGGTCATCCCACAAGCAGGATGCCTTGCTTCTGCCAGGTGAGACCCACGGGCGAGACCCTGCTCCTGCAGCATCTGCAGAAGGTCCTACTCCCTCCCGCAAATCCCTCACTGGCTGCCCCACTCCGGTTCCTTCGCTCTGCCTATCTGCTCTGGAGGACATGTTCTCCTTCTGCAGACAGTGACTTTTGGAGGGTTCCCATACTCTGGATCTCAAAAAGCTTCCCAAATTTCAGAGGCTGGGCAAAGTCCCTCTGTAGGGCCAGATTTTCAAACACATCTAACCACACGTATAAAATCCTGCATATAGTTCCTGAAATTAGGCACCTTGAGCAAACAGCTTCTCAAGCCAGTGGACAACAATAAAAAAACCCCACCAACCTAAAAAAATAGAGAGGAGGAAATAGCAACTTATTAAAAATGAAATCTCTTTAAGCCAGTGAAATAGAAAGGAAACAGTAACTTTGCCAAAGTGCCTTGACCACAGTGGTATTTTCATTCTGGTTTGCACACAAGCTTACTATGGATATACCAGGTCCGAAATCATACATTTCTCTCACCTTGTAGTGCTGAACTCTCTGAATGAATTTGATATTAGAATATTTTTAAATTTTTTTTTGGCAAATTTTTGGCTTAGACAGTTTTAGGAGAATGAAAGGACTGACAAGTATGAGTCGAGGTTTGAGTATACACTCCAGCTTAAGAGATGGAAAATAAAATACTGTTCATAAGAGAAATTATGAGTTTCCTCTTTGATTTTTTTTTAATTATTTCTTTTAATGGTAATTTTGTGAAGTTTTTTTTAAAAAAGAAGGGACATAAAAGGAGAGAACTGCATTTTAGTTTGCCCAAAGCAGAGACAGATATCACCCAAAGACAGGCATCCACACCTGAGATGACTTCTCTGAGGGTCCCTCCTGGAAGATCAGAGGGAAGAGTGAAACTCCTCCAAGGGGAAGTTGGTACCTGAGCAGGACATGCAGGGGAGGTACAAGGTGCACTCACTTCCCCAGCCGCCCTCTATTAAAGGCCAGATTTTTTAAAGACTTTGTCTAATGTTGCTAAGACAGAAGTTGTGAAGAAGCAGGATCATCTGAAAAACAGCACAGAGATAGATCGTGGGGACAACTAGTATGGGATTCACAGGGCTGACATCCTGGTTGGATTGGGGTCAGGAAGGAGCTTAGGGCAACAAAGTGGAATGCACACCCTAATTTGGAAATAAGCTTCTCCATTTACATCCCTTGCTCATGGGATGTAAGCTACGTACTTAAGGAGGTGAATTTATATGTCAAGAAAAGGAGCCAAATGAACAGGATGGGTTGACAGGGCAGTCCATTTACAGATACGCTTTAACTTGGTTAAATCCAAAGTGGCACAACCTTGCAGGAGACCAAATCTGGTGGCGGGCACACCAAGATGCTGGGAAGGCAAGTGGAGAGACAGCATTCAGGGGGGATTCTTCCACAAACTGCTCCCATCACAGATGCTGGACGTGGCTGGGCTGCCATCAGGCTTCCTGCACCCACAGGACCTCTCCCTGGCAAAGACCTGTTTAAACTTGAGCTTCTGGGGAAAGTTCTGGTCCTGGTTACTGGCCATTTTTCTGGGGAAAGTTCTGGCCCTGGCCATTTTTCTGGGGAGAGGAGTCCCACAGAAGGTGGGTGAAGGTGGTCTCAGCACCTTCATCCTCCAAGCAATCCCTCCCTCCTGGAGCAAATCCCACCGCTGTGGCCCATGGAGGTCCCTGCGGAGGTCTCACTCCAGCTGTGGGACCAGCCTGGTGGTGGCCGTGCTTTCCCACGTCGTGTTTACCCTCTCACGTTTCGGGTGTTTTCCTTGGGCTCTCTTTGGTAAACCTTTGGCTTCAGCCTATTATTAGGGAAACAAGAGCTTGGTATTAAGTGATGATTATGCAATTTATTCTGACAGGGAAAAACGTGAAAAGGGGAAATTGATGTTTGTGATTTCAGTTATGCACTGACAACTATAATTAATCTTAATTCCAGCAAGGAGCAGATAAGTGAATGTGATGGGAAAGCTTGCATTTTCACTGCTGCTGCCTATAGGGACAGGTACTTAATCATGGTAATAAAATGGCACAGGTTAAGGAATTAAAGAGGGCAGAAACTTTAAACTAGTTTAAAGACAAATAGAAACAAACAAACAAAGACAGGAAAATGCAATGAAGTTAAGATACATAAAAGGCACAGATTAACTATATAGAAAAATACCACTGTACAAGGGTAAAATAGCAAGAGATGGGTTTATAAAAGAAAAAGGGAAATCTTTCCAAAAACGTGGCTAGGGGCAACTATAAACAGAAACAGAAAAGGGCTGATCTTAGATCGAATATACAGAAAAAGGCAGACTAATTATTTTTCACTTTATTGATTAAAAGCTTTTTTACAAAAGTGAATGAAGGTTGATCTTTTTAATTTGACTTTTGAAGACAAAAAAGTGTCTTTTGATATGCCATTATTTTAAAATGAAAGTGACTGATGATTTTGATCAACAAAATGTATTAACCATTTGAAATGAAGAAGTCTAAGTCAGTTTTAACCACATGAAGTGAAAACTAACATTTTTTTGGTAAGCCCTAGTGGGAAAAAAAAGATCTTTCAGCCCATTTCACTTCTGTTCATTATGTATCAAATTAAGAGATGGTACCCACTGCCTTCGGGCAGGAGGACAGACTAGATGACTTCTTAAGGTCTTCTTTCCCTCTGCTTTCTCCTGTCTGTGCTCGAATGGAATAGGATACATAGTGTTCCCTTTCCCTCTTCCCACAGGCTTTTTTAAAGAATTTGCTGAGTGCAGGGAGAGTGCTCACTTCACAAATACAGTGTTGACTGGGATCTCTAGCCCTGCCATGACTGAGATAAGAAGAGAAGGAAACCAACTGCTGAGGAACATTTAAGTGATGTAGTGATGTTGGTATCACCTTGCAATTATGCCCAAGGCCACGGGCTCTTCCACCCGTGGCTCTTCTTCTACCTCTGGAGTCTCTTGGGGGAATGAGGTAGCTTCTCCCACCAACCGAATATACCTTAATTTTTTTTAATTTAAACTGTTGCAATTTAGAGTGAGGCTGTTATTCCCAGCAGGTCCTGTTTGGGTGTATCTCTGTTCTCAGCCTGTGGCTCCTGCAGCCGGTGGAGAGGCACCCATGGGGCCAGTGCTTTTGGATGTGTCTCTCCCAGAAGATGCACCGTTGTATGGAGCACTGCTGGCTCAGAGGGGAGCCCAAGGTTGGCCCGGTGCTTTCTCCAGATTTTAAATTTGCAAAATTTCTCTCCATGTTTTAAAACAAGTAAATCCACAGACATGTGTGCGCAGGCTCTACAACCCATCTAAATACTAAATACCCAATGTTAGCTCGGTCTGATAACTTGGGCACACATAAGTGTCGAGGTTGGTTGAAGTCAGCTTGAAATTGTAGAACAGGGCTTGAAACCCTGCCATCCCACACTTTGTAAATACATTAAATACCTGGTCTTTTTTTCACAACAGCTCTCTGCAGTCAGAAGGAGAACAACATTGCCTTCTGTGAAGATGGGCTGACCCTGATGGGCACCTCATCTGTCTGGCTCTTGCCCTGTGACAGTTCCTGGCACGTCCTTATTCCTCTCCTAGAAAACATGGCCATCAGTGATGCTCTGGAGAGAATAAGGGTGAGCTACAGCACATCTGAGGTGGAGCCAAAGAAGTCATTCAATGCAAAATCATCCTGTTGGTGTTTTTCAACCGATTTTTGCTTGTGTAGGGACAAATTTACTGGGCAAGATGGGGAGGGCAACCAGGGAAGTTTCAGCCCACACCTACCCTGACCCACCTCCCATTCCCCCTTCCAGAGTGCTGTCAAGCATTCCCAGCACAGCAGCATCATGGTTTCTTTGTGGGCCAACAAGCCATTGTGCTAGCCACAGCTGGTCAGCTAGCCCAACAACTACAGCCACATGGCTCCTGCCACCACGTGATGCAGCTGGCCAGATCACAAACTTCTTCGGTCCATCACGTGCAGTTGTGCACAGACTTCTTCAGCAAATATGGCCCAGACTAATGATACGCTGCTGATATTACAATTCTTTCCGTGGTTTGTTTTTGTTGGTTGTTTGTTTTTAAAGAAAACTGGTATTTTTTACTCAAAATGTAACTTGGTTCTCTGAGCCAACTCACTTAAAGAAGTGTTCAGACGAGTATTCATACGGACTATCTTGATGAAAGTTTCTCTTACACTCAGCATTTTTCTTTACTTTCCACTGCCGAACATGACTCCTCATTCCAAATCATCTTCAGTTGATAAATTCTATATCCAAACTGAGGTTTACAAAAACCTCCATTTACAGTCAGGCTGTGGAAATCCCAACCACAGAAAGTTGCAAGTCAAACGCCGTGAATATATAGCTTGAATTTGGTTATATTTAGGATAAACAAATCTGATGCTCCGTGGCATAAGGCCAACCCTGTGAGAGTCAGGAAGAAATTTCCACCATGGATCATTTCTGTACGTTCCCGCGCAATTAGACAGGTGCTTTGGGTGATGTTTGAGCTTCCTTTGGAAGCAAAAGGTAGTGGTGGTCGCTGAATCTGGCAATGAACACCAGTGGCCTAAGCTGGCATTTCATTCATTCCTTCTCTCCTGCAACTGCTACCAGGCACCTCCTTGTACAGATCGACAACATAACAATAATAACAGCTTGACTGAGAAATCTGATGTTTTGAGCAAGATATAGTTGGAGATACAATGTGATGTGCAAGATCATCATTACCCGGGTTCATTAATTCATTTAGAACTACTAACTCCGCACTTTCTGGCCAATTACATGCCCACAAGAAGGCCCATTAACTTACAGTAACTTGACAATTCTGGTGTCTCAGCAACCCACTGAAGGAGGCTGTTTGGTGAGGAAAGTCCTTCCCATGACTCAGCAAATAGCTACAAGGTGGATCACGATGCCCAACACCTTAGGACTGATGGGCTGTTGGGCAATTTGCCTTTTTCACAGTAGGAATCACTGAGTAAGGCAAAAAGAAACCGTGTCACCAGTTTTGCAAATAGATGTGAACTCATTGACATGAATTGATTTTAGCAGTCTTAGACTGTGGCTGAACTTGGCAGATGCCTTCAGGGGAAGAGGTGCAGTAGGTATGAAGGAAAGTTACTGACAAGAACATTTTCCTCTGAACCAAAGACTATTTCGTTACTAGATTTACCAAGACTGAGACCCTCCATTTCTTCTGCAGCAGCCTTGCATAAGGATGGCATTAGAAGGCAGCATGCAAGTCCACTGGAGCACCTTATGATTCCACCACTGGATCCAGGAGAAAAATTAAAAACTCCAAGGCTTGAGCTAGAGCTTGACAGGTAAGTGAAAACAGAACTGTTTCTCACTGCAGCACAATCTTAAATAGCTGTTTGTATTGCCAAGAACAAAATAGAAAAATCCACCCAACCGCATGACTCTGGAGCAATTTCTAGGCTGTACAAAGAGCATTAACTGTAAGACCATTTCTTAGTCTTGTAAGTCACAAACAGGCCTGAAAAAAGAATATTACTGTTCCATTCTGGGGTTTGCGATGTATTAACCACCAGGCCTTGGGATGACCTGAGGTGGTGGTATGATAGAGGTAATGATGCTCACCTGCCTGGTCAGGGACAGAACTGAATACTGAAATTCAGAACAGTGACATTAAGGAGCTCTGTGCAGAATCTTCATAAGACTGGCTTAAAAATAATGTCTTCAAGTCAGGATAACCCTTTTTACCCATCCTCCAGTGCTCTTTGATGGTTGGGGGTCCGATACATTTCTCGATCTCAGAAAACATTTCTTTCTGAGCCCGAGTTTTACTTCAGAAGCAGCTTTTTTAGGGGAAGGCCAGCTGTCAGCCCTGGGCATGGTGCATCCTCGCTGATGGGCAGGCATTTGGCTCTGCAATTTCAGCAGGCCTTTGGAGAAAACACGCCGTGCTAAACGGGTTAAACGTTTCCATCAACATACACAGCACAGACGCATGCAGTTAAAAGACAGTTTGAGCTGATCCAAAAGCCGTGTATATTTCCAAATAAATTCAATTTGCTAAGACTGACTCCTAAATGGAGTCTAGTGTCAGTAAGCCCTCTAATGGAAAACTTGCAGTCTTTGTATTTTCCATGCTGAGTAAGTACCAAACCAGATGGCACTGGCTCTGGGATGCAACAACCCAGTCTCCTTTCCCTGCAGGGACAGAAGCGCTGACACCACATGGTGCTTACAGGTGTTATTCAGTATTACAAACACTAATCATAGGCTTTCATCTACAGGAGCCTCTCGCCCAAAGGCTTCCAAGCTCCCAAAGGCAAATAAACCCCAAACATAATTTACATTAAACAGGCAATATTCCCGACTGAATCACACAGCAGGAGCAAAGGTTGGGAGAAAACTCGGTGTGCTGTGATCTAAGTGGCAACATCAAGAGTAAGGAAGATGCAGCAGCCTTGTCCCCTGTTCCCTCTGCTTGTGGTAGGGAATTCTCCTGGCAGGAGGGACCCAGGCAGCAAGAAACATGGTGTAAGCAGGCTCTTTGTTCTGTGGGCAATACCTTAGAGACGATCTTGGGCTGTTACTCATCCCCTCTAAGATATATGCTGGCCCCAAGGGTTTTTCAGGTTTGGGTGGGATCCTAGGTCCATAAAATGTCTGGGAAGAAGGCTATGGAAAAGAGACCCACCAATCTCTGAGCCTTGCTCTTTGGGTTTCCCTCTGGAGGTGGGAGCTGGCTGGCACATTTCAAGCAAAATTGACCCTCTCCTCCCAGCCCAAGTATTTTCCTCCCTCCCTTCCCTGGCAGAGACCTGTGGTGAGCTTTGGCGTTGCCCACTGTGCACAGCAGCTGAGATTTGCTGCTGTGGGGTTATGCAGGAACCCTTCTTACCCACTGACTCCACCACGGCTCCTTACTGGTGGCAGACAAGACATCAGGACGCAGTCTGAGAGAAAGGCAAGACGAGAAAAGGTAAAGGCCGTTGTATAAAACAGTTAAATCACCTCTTAGAGGAGCAGGTTATCCCTCAGTACTCATACGGGGCTAATGCCCATCTTGGAGAGGATACAAAGGGCTGGATCAGAACTGTTAATGACCCCTGTCTATTCCAGATGGGTGAGTTTGCAAGTAGTTTGCTGGCGTACACCCAGAGACACATAAAGCATTGAGTCTTCAGTCTTTACTGGAGGAAATGAATTACAAAGCAGATATTAAAGCAATGTGTCTGCACTCATTTTGCATCAGCAAGATGGAAGGAGTTCATTTCAACCCTCCCTCCCCCCTGTCATCAAGAGTCCTAACACCAGTGAAATCCCTTTCACATCAGGTCAGGCAGATCGCCTTTCAGCGGCTGCTTCCCACCGCCGAAGGGGAGAGTGGGGCTGGCCAGGCAGCAGCTGGGAGCTGGGGCAGGCAGCAGGTGCCGAACACTTGTGGAGCCCCAACGTTCCCCATCCCCGGGACCGGGCAAAGGTGGGAAGAAGGCTTTTCTCACCTTCTGCCCTGGATGGGGCTGGAGGAACGCTGCCTCACATCACCACATGTAGCCCCGGGGAAGAGGGCTGGTTGGATGTGAGGGGCTGCTGGGGCATGCCAAGCCATGTGGGGCTGCAGGAGAATGAACCAGCTCTTGGTCATGCAAGAAAGCATGGGCAAGACCCAGGGAAAGCTGCAGAGTCTGCCCTGTCACCTCACGTCACGTCTGGTAGTTACGTGCCCTCTGCAGCATGGGGAATGAGGGGTGGGATGGGGAACATGGGGCAGAGGTTGTGGCAGATGGGAAAGGGGAGGAATAACCCTGTGTGGAATGTGATGGACGAGGGGTGGTGAACGCATGAGTGGGCAAAACACCTGCCATGTGTCAGAGAATCACAGAATCATTCAGGTTGGAAAAGACCCTTGGGATCATCGAGTCCAACCATCAACCCTACTCTACAAAGTTCTCC
>JAOTQQ010000041.1:21429395-21445947 GCA_026546715.1 Gallinago undulata
AAGACCCTTGGGATCATCGAGTCCAACCATCAACCCTACTCTACAAAGTTCTCCCCTACACCAGATCCCCCAACACCCCATCTAAAGACCACTCTGTCCAACCACACAGTCCCTGTAGTGGTTATTAGGATGTGTTTCTGCACCGTGCATCTACCTAAAGACACATTCACAAACTTGGCCTGCAGTCAGCCTGTTGAAAGGAGATGTCACGTGGACCAAAAGGCTTCTTTCAAGTGTGAGGGAACCACTGGCACACAACAGTATGAGGTGCAAGAAACCATGAAAGACAGACTGAGAGATCTGGGCCCCACTGCAATTGTGGCAATAAGAGGAGCCACAGGTGGTTCCTCTGGAAACCTGCAGGAAAAGGTGCCCAGTGCCCGCAGCACAGAAAAGGTTACAGCAAGATGAAGTGAAAGATGAAGGTCCAGAAAGATGAAGGGGCTGCCAGATAAAATGAATCCCAAGCACATTTTGCCATTGGGGATAAATACTAGTGCCTCGTGAAATACAGCAGACCAAATATTTTGGGGGAGATAGGTGTATGTTCCCAACACGGATTGTCCAGCAGAGGTTTGGGAGGATGGCATGCTTCCTTGTGCTCAGGGTGGGCATGGCAGATGATGGACAAGAGAGGAGGTGCAGCCAGCCACAGCAATCTGCTGCCCGTGGAAGCTCTCGCGTGATCATACCTTGGTTATTGCAACATCCAGGTGTCTCACAGTACTTCAGCAGCCCAGTCTACAGCAAGTTTAAAGAATAAAAAAAATGAAAAAGTGTCCCTGAGCACATTAAAAAGGCAGCTCCTCTGCCTTGGACAGTCCTTGCTGGAGAGTGTCTTCCTGCAGTACTGCTGGTTGGTTGTCCTTGCTCTACATGCAGTTTGGGGTGCTCTCAGGTATCAGGTATTGGCTAGACCATGGAGGACTCTTTTAATGTTCATTGATATTAAATTGTCAGTGGTGAATTTAATTTCCCATACAGTCCATCTGCCCATAATAGAGCTGAAGAATCCATGCCACTGAGCAGGTTTTCAGTGAGTATTAACTAACATTTATTTTTGAGTGCGAGGAGTAATTTTTTAATTTTTAATCCAAATCTCAATCCTTACACACACTAAGAACTTGGAAAAAAAATGCAATTGAAACTCCAAAGGTGGATATGTATCACTATCTCAGTTGTTGCTTACAGAGACTAGTGGAGAGAGAGATCTAAGTTGGTCCAGAAGGAACTATGCTTGTCTTGCATGTCCTGCCTGTTTAACAGTAACCATATAATTTAATTCAGAGTAGAACATACTGGGATGTAAGAGTCACGACTAAGAGGGGCAGTAGGTGTGTGGACTTCACATGTCCCATGGGACTGCAGGACAACACATCATTGCCCCATGACCCCTTTCTTGGATGACACTGACTTCATAAATCAGATGTTCCTTGGAGCTAGAATTTTTCCCCTTCGTTTTCCCCGTCTTAAATTCACAGTTCACTATTTGCACTGCTGCAGCTTCAAGTTCTCCTTGGCTTGGTTTCTCAGCTTGCCAGCTCCCAAGACTGCGAGTCTCAGGCAGGGCCAGAGGCAATGAAGTCAGGGCGGCAGAGCAGCAATGAGGAACTATCAATGGTTTTGTTCAGATCAGCTCCACTGTATCCAAAACGCAAAACTTCTGGCAGAGATGGAGGAGAACAACAGTATTAAATAGCAGAGTCCCACAAAACGTAACAGGGCAAATGGGACATAATATTTAAAACCAGCAATGCTATGCGTGGAGAGAAAAACAAGAATCATCGGTACTTAGGCTCCGATTCAAGTTGTCCTTTGGTGCAATAACTCAATTAGAGTAACAGGAATTCTTTGTTCACGCTGGAAACAATGAGGTTTCTCCTTAGCTCCTCTTGTTCTTGTACCAAGGGTATCGCTCTTGCATCCAAACAATCTTCTCATCACCTGAGAGGAATATTCCTAATTTCACCCTCATCCTTTGGCCTTCCCTGGGACATATAACAAGGCGAAGAGAATGTGCTTGGCATACTGCAAACCCTAGCAACCAGTATTTCTCATCTTATTAAACGCAAGCAAAACGGCGAAACTTCCAATCTCGGATTTTCCAGATTCTGAAGCAGGATTTTCCACTGCTCTGCAGCTGCTCATCTCTGAGGGCTTAACAAGAGCTTCTCTGGTTTGGAGCCTATGAGGAAATATCCCTCTATATCACATATCAAACTAGACTCCTTTTACCCATGCCAGGGGTGTGGAGCCATCACTGGTCCCTTCTTTTTTTTTTTTTTTTTTTTTTATATGGTGATACAAACCAGGCCTGAGAATTCCCTCAATATCTAATTTTTCCGTTGCAGAGGACAAAAGTTTCTACTCCTCATTTTCCACAGCAGTTTACTTTCAAAGCACAGCTACTTCTCAGTTACCCATGGAAAGCCATGAAAGGTGCTGCTGCAAACAGGAAGAGGCTTGGACTTCTGATCTCACATTTTCTCATTTGTGGTGGGATCTCTTGTTCCTTTAGAGCCTTGTTTCAATTAATCGGCTTGAAAGTGAGGAAAAGAGAAATCACTAATGTTTACCAGATACACTCACTCACAGATTCTTCAGTTTGAATGTGTAGAAGCATCACCAGGAGTCACTGGTTTGGGGAGCTTCTGCTCTGCTTCGGTCAGGTAGCTACAAGGATACCTTCCTACCACAAATGGAAGCTTTTTGCTGGGCAGGCTGTAACCTTGCTCTTACAGCAGACTGAGGTACAGGTACTTCAGAGCTGACACCTCGAATCAAGCCACCTTGCTCAAAAAGCCATGGCAATTCTATTCCTTCAAGCCTATCTCAATCGGAAAGGACCAAGGGTCTTCCAGGTTCCTCTGAAGAGATGTAACACAATAGTGACTGTGAAACAGACGTACCTGGCCTGACATTGTAGAGAGAAGGGGAAGAAAAGCTAAGGAGGTGAAACTTGGTGGTCCCAGTGGTGCAGGTTGGGTTAAGCATTGCTCAGTTGTCCAAAGGTCTGCTGGCCCTGGTGGCACAGGTTGGGGTAAGCATTGCTTGGTTGACCAAAGGTCTGCTGGCCCTGGTGGCACAGGTTGGGTTAAGCATTGCTTGGTTGTCCAAGCAAGCTGAGCCAGCTTGTCCTTGTGACTCAGCGGAGCACACCAGAGGTCCCACAACTGAGGTTCCTCCGGGAGCCAGAGTGGACCAGGAGTACTGCTGGTGTGTTCTGCCTGAGAGAAGAAGGGATTATAAATGCAAACACTGGACTGCTTTCCAGGTATGTGGTAGAAACATCCTCCCAGTGCTGCATGGATGTAGGGACATGCCAACGTCAGGAGAACAGCAGCTCAGACACCTCTGCCATTCGCTCCCTTGCAGGGTAGGGATATCCACAGTCATCAACACAAGTTTGACAACGATTTTTTAGATAGCAAAAAATGCACAGCTGATATGAGAGAAACAGGAGAAAGAATTGTATCTTAAGTTTTGACTGAAAATGTGTCTTTGATGAAGACTTAACTGGGGGATTAGCAGTGGGTGACAAGATTCTTTTTAGCCATGCTTTATTACTGGATCTGTTTTTTAAAAAGTTTAGACCACTTTAGCTGGGAGAAGTCAACCCCCTGCTGGAGGGGCATAGGTCAGAAACCTCAGAAAGGAGACATCCAAAGTGGATACTGATTTACAAAGCCTTGGGTAGAAACCAGTCTCTCAAAATAGCAACTACTACGTAAACAGGTGCCTCCTTAAACACTGATACAGGTCCTTTTATTGCTTTTCATTAACATTTGAAGTGTTATTAGCAACTTTTTTTTTTTTCATTCTCTCAGGAATGCAGAGATAATGATAATTTTATAAAGCTCAGAGGACAATCCTAGAAGATTTCTGCAAATCGACTTGTTTCTCAAGTGAAAATGGCATTTCTTCTGTGCAGGACCCTCAGATGAATTACAATGGAGTGTCAGGTAGGAATTCAATTTTATCAGTATGGTGACACCAAAATGCAATGCTTTTCTATGTTAAAAACATTAATAGTCTGTATTTTCTGTTTCAACGTTAGAAGGCAAAAAAAAAAAAAGCTTACCCTTTCAGATTTGGTATTTTGGGGTTTTGACTCTTCAATTCCAGTCAGTGATGTTGAAGATTTAATTTCAGAATTGGTAATGTTGATCTGATCTTCTGACCTCCAAGCTACAGTATTGAACGTACCCTGGAAACTGTCATAAGAGATACCTTATAATCAGGACAGCTAATAAAGGGTCCTTTTGTTGCAGGAATCTTTTTGTCTAAGCTGTGTGCTCTTCTCCATTTTTCCTTTCCCTTGTGGGTGGTCAGAGCTGAGAGTAAAACATTAAAAAAAAAAAAAAAAGTCAAACCAAACCATTTCAAATGCAAGGAATTTTAAGTTCACAGACTGTGGCTCATTGTCACTAACAATTTCCTCTGGAATGGTGAAGAGAGGTTTGTTTTTTTTCTTAGAAAAAGTGCCTTTCCTCTATCTATTTTTTGGTTTGCAATGCTAGAGAGATGTACCTCGTTCAACAGTTCAGAAAAGCAAATCTTTTTCAAAAAGCTGGTTAAAATCTGTAGCTTAAGGAAAAATTGCCTTCCTCCTTCTCTCTCCCAATACCAACATTTTCTTTTTTTTTCTGAAAAAGAAGCGCAAAAAGTATTCCACTGGAAAAAAAAGGTATCCTCTAAAATACAGTGCTAAGACACATTTTGTCTTGTAAACAGAGGTTAAGAGAGTTCCTGTACAGAACATTTGGAACAACAGCACTCCGGTCAAATATTTATTTAGAAAAAAAATAATGTAATAACCTAACCAGTCATTTTCCAATGTTAAACAGAGTAAGGGCTGCCACGAGCTGCCACCTGCTTCCCAAACCCAGTGCTATTTGTGTTCCCCAGTCATTCCTGAGAGGATGACGCATGCGGTGGTGGGGCTCCAGTCCCACCACCCCCCAACATGCTGGCACCCCCACTCCTGTGCTTGCTGGGTGCAAGGAAGGCCCTGGCACCGACTGGGTCAGAAAATGGTCCCACCGCTCTGCTGTGCTGAACTCAAGATATTTACAAGTTGTTTAGTGGGGTCCCGAGCATCCTTTTCACTCCTACACATCATGACACTGCTTCTGCTAACCCAAAAAAAGTTACTGAATGGATGTATATTTGGGGTTAGCTTCTTCAGATCCCTAACTGACCCCAGTCAAACCAACATAATGCTGATTTAAAGCATGACGAGAGTCAGGCTTTATCTGATCTGCTTAAATCACACCTTAAAATTTTCTCCTTTCTGCCCAAGATGCGTGTGGAAAATGTCAAGAGCTGAATTTTTCAACTTGCATCCCTTTCTGAAGTCCACTTGAAAAACAGTGTCTTATTTTTACCACACCATCTGGCAACAGGTTACCGGAATGAAAATAGTTCTGATATCTCGTTCTGATACCCAGTTTCTGGTGTCTTGATATGATCTTGGAGGCAGAAGGGGCAGCAAGAGGCACGTGAATGAGAAGGAATGCGCTCATTGCCCAGGAACAACGGCAGGGCTGTTGATTCAGAGAAGCAGAGGCAGCTGGTTAAATATGTGTGTCCATTTTAACTCCGAGGAACAAAAGAGGATGAGAGTTTGTTGCAGGCAGGCTGCAATGGGAAGAGTATTCCATTCTTGAAACCAACAAGGGTTCAGGAAGGTGCATACAAATACTGAGAGTAGGATGGTCGACCTGGCCTTGAGCATCAAGCCCAGTCTGGCCCATCTGTTGCACAAAGGCAGACCATAAAAGAAGCAGCTGTGGAGGAGCTGGAGTCTTTCCTCTCTTCAGCTCTAAGAGAAAAATCCGGAGGAAGTAGAAAACTAAATTTCAATAAACTTAGAAAAGTAAACCCCAAACATTATTTCCTTGTTTCTGTACATTGTCATCTCTGCCTTGCCCTTGACAGAAAGAGAGTAGATTTGTAATTCGTCTTTTGATTACAATTTATTGAATTATGTAGAATTTATTGTGTTCTCTGCAGGAAGCTGACATGCCCAATGTATATTGTTCTTTCAAGTGTGGTGAATCAATATACACGTTCAATTAAACAACACCCTGAAAATATGCCTATTAAGTATATTTAACTTGGAGGTGGCACTTTTATATGAAAAATCCAACCCCATTCCTTCTCTCCTTCCCTCCCCAAATATGACCCAGAAGTTATTATCGTTATTATCTTTTTTTTTTTTTTTTTTAACCAGAGGAAACGTGGCCCAAATTAACCACTGCGACTGAACACGCAGATACGTTTCCTGTTTCCTTCCTCCTCGTTATCTTGCTTTTGTGAGCTCAGGAATATGCCTACCAGAAATAAACAGGTCTCAGCTGCGAGCAGCTGGCTCTCTGCTTGCAGCGAGGAGTCCCAGGCCAGGGCTGAGAAACTTTGTGTGAAAGTTGGCCAACTGCTTCCCCTCTTGCCTTTGCAACAGGCTACCATTCTGTGTGTGGGCTTTGATTCGTGCACCCCATTGGAGGCTGTCCTAGGAAATTTTTTCAGCAGCTTCAGATAATTAAAAATGAATAATGCCTTCAGCACAATAACCCTTGTGCTAATTGCTTGGATATTAAGCTGCATTCCTTCTGCTGTGCCCTTCCACTTAGAGATTCTTGCATTAACGTTGCGGCGGTACTGTGGAAGAGGTTAGGGTGAAAAATGGGAAAGTCAAGGCAGCTGGATACAAGAAACCGGGGCACTTGATATTTGGTGGCACGTGGAAAGAGGTGTGGGACTCTGATAAACAGGTTGCTTGGCTTTTTCTAGTAAAATGATGGCATCATGTCCATTGACAAAGACAACTGGAAGTCTACAGGTGAAAGAGTTAATGCCCCTTTGCACCGGGATGAGCAGGGCAAGCTGCATCACTCAGCACTGCTCTCCCACCAAGATATCCATGGGACAGCCTAGTCAAGCTCAAACGGGAGGAAGGCCGCCTGCTATGAAGTGAAAAACACAGATTTAAGGTCCCGGTTTGAAAGCTGGGGCTTGATTTCATAAGCCTTTCCTACAGCTTTGTCACATCATTCACAGAGCTGGTGGAGCACGCCCAAAATTTTTGGGGGGTTGGACTTGGGGATTGCTTATGATGCATGGCCAGGTTTCAATATCAAATTCATACAGATTATAAAAATAACCTAAAAATTTCACTATGCAATATTATTGTCAGAAACACATCAAGGAGAGCCCTGAATGGAGCGAGAGAATAATTTTGTTTGCACAAGAAGCAGAGGGGGATTTCAATCATCAGGAACACACAGAATCATAGAATGGTTTGGGTTGGAAGGGACCTTAAAGATCATCCAGTTCCAAACCCCTGCCCTGGGCAGGGACACCTCCCACCAGACCAGGTTGCTCCAAGCCCCATCCAGCCTGGCCTTGAGCCCCTCCAGGGATGGGGCAGCCACAGCTTCTCTGGGCAACCTGTTCCAGTGTCTCAGCACCCTCACTGTAAAGAATTTCTTTCTGGAAATGGCAGGAGAGAGGTATGGAGGGGGTGCCTCAGCAGAGGTGGAGAGAAGAAAGGCCTCAAAGTACCTGGACAGAGGGACATTGAGGGAAGCCACTCTCAGCAACAAAGAAAAATTTTGAACCTTAGGTGAACAGGGACTATTTGTGTTAGCACGGTGCAGAAAGATTAGAGGGAAACAAAAAGGTCAAAAAGAAGAGTAGGTGCAACAAAGGATTTTGTTCATCAGTGAAGGAAATATTCGGAGTTTTCATAGACTGGGCCCTACCTGAAAAATATGTATTTCCTCTGAAGGGAAGCTCCACGGCAGTACATCTGGAACTGATTCCGAGGGGAAGCCAGAGGCAATTTGCTGCACTCCTCTATGAGATGCACCTGTGAGAGGCCCTCAAAACCACCTTAATGAAAGTGAGCATAACAAGGGTCATGGGCTTATGCAGTGGGGAAACCATGTGGAGGCCTCAGATGCGTGATGGTGTTACTGGACATTACTGGAGCCCTCCTGGGCCAGCATGTGCCCTCGGACATCACTCCAATGAGGTGGAGCTGGAGCCCTGGGGACCTCCCTGGGTGTGTGGTGGGTTGAGGGTGGCCAGACACCTTGGCTGGTGTGCAGCAAGTTGATTGCGTGCCTGAGCCCTGGTGGATTTTGGTGGCACTGTGTGGTCAGAAGCCACAACTATTCATCAGCAGCAAAGTTTGTCTGGTGTTATGGGCCACTGTCTTCTTCTGCACCCTACGCAAGATGGAGAGAGAGACACTGCAGGCAGGGGCAGTTTGGATGCCTCATGTTCATCCTCCATGCAACTGCTGAGCTGGGGACAGGAGCCAGAGCCACTAGAGGTCTCACAAATTATTTTTAAACCTTGTGAAGGACAGCTGCTGCCAACTTCCACTCGGAGAGTCCTTCATTTATGGGAGTTTGAATCAGGCTCTGATTTGCTTCACACTTACTGCCTGGTCTTGTCCATGCCACCAAAGATGTCTTCCTTCCAAGCTTAGGAGTGCTTTTATTTAGGTATTTATTTCCCTTCCTGCCCCGTGCCATGGCTGCAGCCTGGCAAAGGAGTTCCTGAGCTGAGGAGGATGCTGACTAGCTGTAGAGGAGTGACCTCAGGCAGGACCTTGGAGTGGGGAGTAGTGTGTGCCCCAAGGCTTGCACTGCAGTACTGCAATTAGCAAAATTCGTTAAGAAAGGAATGAGAAGGAAGGGGAGATTATGCCACCTGATTTAATTTTTTTTTTCCCCAGTGCATTAGCTGGACAGTGTTGCCAGCAGGTGAAAAGTAGGTAGATAAAATGTCAGATATCTATGCAGAGACATGAGAATAAACTGAAAAAAAATGCAGAGAGAATAATTTTCTCACTGGCTTTGACAGCCACTGGAAGATATTTTCATCCACTTCAGTTCTTCTGAGAAGATGCTCAAACAGATCTCAAACAGATACAGGGAGACTTCATTTCCACATGTGGTCTTTACCGTAAATGGTACTCATCTCCCCGTCCTCCTCCTTACCCCAAAATGCTCTCAGGGTCCCATTCAGGGCTCCTGGCTGGGGAAGGGAGCAGTGCAGCCAACGGGCCCAGTCCCAAAAACTGCCCAAAAAGTTCTTTGGGTGAGATCTCACTCCTCGAGCACCACACAGCACTTGCTGGAAGCCAGCGAGCCTACAGCTGGGTGGTTGCTCCAGTGCCCAGCAGTAGAGGATCAGCACTCGGGAAGGACAGGGAACTGCTGGAGAGGGGACAACAGAGGGCTACAAAGATGATGAGGGGCCTGGACCATCTCTCTGATGAGGAGAGGCTGAGGGACTTGGGGCTGTTTAGTCTGGAGAAGAGAAGGCTGAGGGGGAAACTGATCAAGACCTATAAATACTTAAAGGGTGGGCAGCAGGAGGATGGGGCCAGTCTTTTTTCAGTGGTGCCCAGGGACAGGACAAGAGGGAACGGGTACAAACTTGAACATAAGAAGTTCCATCTAAACATGATGAGGACCTTTTTCACTTTGAGGGTGGCAGAACCCTAGAACAGTCTGCCCAGAGAGGTGGTGGAGTTTCCTTCTCTGGAAACATTCAAACCCCACCTGGACACGTTCCTGTGGGACCTGCTGTGGGTGGCCCTGCTCTGGCAGGGGGTTGGACTAGATGATCTCCAGAGGTCTTTTCCAACCTTTCTCATAACCTTCCTTCATCATCCTGTGATTCCATAACTCTGTGAGAGCTGGGCTTAGACACCAGGACTTGGCCTAACCTGGAGGTGCAATAATGATAGCATAGGCAGAGATTTCACTCGGAGGCAGATTTTGACCAGCAGCAATGGAGAATTTCTTTAGTCAGAGAGATTCCCAAGATTAAGCTCTCAAAAAAGTCCATCATTGCAGCAACCAAAGGCCACATGTCTGTTCATGCTACACCAGGCTGAAAATACACGCAGGGAGCAAAATGCCCAGCCCAGAGATGAGAGAGACAAAAAAAAACCCTCAGAGATTTTATACTGGGGCAGACACAGCAGTGATGTGGGTGAGGAGAGACCGTGATGCTGTGTGGTGGCTCCTGTGCCACATTAGTGGGACACAAGCACACTGTTGAGAGGCACTAAGGGCCATGCTGTTGTCCCCTACCCCCAGATAAATGCTCCAGGGGGACAGGACAGGGGCAGAACCAGAAGCAGAGCTTCATCCCAGCCCTCTGCTCTGGCCTCCTCTCTGCTAAACTTGGTTTGATTTTCCAAAAAACCTCCCTGTAGAGGTTACCCTGTACCGTGTTGCCACCCTATCAAATAAAAATGGTTTGCTGCTTTAATTTTTTCCCCTCTGCTTCATGCAACTAGGCACATGAGTTGTCCTGGTTTGAGGTAAAGCGGAACTAATTTTTTTCCACCCCTTATTCCATACCATTTGCACGGTGCTCTGATTACTATTGCTTCTTATCCATCAAATACATACAAATATATATACATACGTCCCTTATTTATGATTTGTCTTTATACACAAAAGTTCATTGAGTTCATTTAGTTCATAATTGTAGGTTTCCGTCATAGCAGACTCTCAGGGCAGAAAAGATGACATGAAATTCATTGTGGTCCATATCCACGTGTCCATCTTGAAGAGTTTCCTGGGCATCACTTGAAGAAGCTAGCTCAGGTTTCATCACCACTATTTATCCTGAAAAGCACTTAGTGGATAATATTAGTATTATATAACAATTAACCTCATACAGCTCAGAATTGAGTTTTCTCACCTAGGGTTAAATTTCCTTGAGGTACACATTGAATTTTTCCATTCTCCAGCATCACCCTCCAAGTACATCCAGGTCCTTGGGCAAAAACAGTCCCACGAATGGGTTTGCCTTTGCCTGAAGTAGGAAGAAACCCAAACAGTTTTCCCCAGCATATCCCTTATCGTGCACCAGCTTCTGGCAAAACTGAGCGATACAATGGATTATTGAAAACCACCCTGAAAGCAATGGGGGGGGGGAACCTTGAAAAACTGGGACAAGCATTTAGCACAAGCTCCTCGGTTGGTTAACACCAGGGGATCCATCAGTCGAGCTGGTCCTACTCAATCAGACCTTTTACCTGATGCAGAAGGGGATGAAGTCCCTGTGGTGCCTAGCTCGTATGGACATCTCCAGCCTCTTTCTCCTAAGTGTCAGCTGGCACCACGCTTGTAGCTCCACATGCTTCACCCGTGGGTGCAACACACGTCTCACCAAGGGCACGTTGGCTGTTTTCAAGACAAAACCTCATCCCATTCTTCCCTTCCCCACCAAGAGCCTCCATGTGCACCTCACTTTCTTCCTCAGCTGAAAACAAATCCCCAACCCGGTTTGGAGCATTTCCTCCCCGCTCCATGTGATTCTGATTTGAATAATTAAAGCTAATCTGATAAAGGAAGGAACTGCGGAGAGGAATAAGAGCAGAAAGACAAGCAAGCAAGGGTCAGCAGGCGCGGCAGAGAGAGAGGGGGCTTTGTGGCCGGGGAGCCGGGGCTGCTGGAGGGCACGAGGGGAAGCGGCGGTTTGAGGGGCTTCATCTGTTTTTTGGCCAGTGGGCTGGGGCTGAACCACTGGCCACCCGTCCCATCCTGACCTCCCGGCTATCTGCAGCAGTCACAGCCACCCCCTGGCGAGGTGGGACCTAATGGAAGGCATCAGGGAGAGCAGGAGGAGGTCTTCTGCCTCCTGGTTGTGTTTGCCCTCAGCAACCCACACCGTGTAGGCTGACTTGGGGGTGGGGGGGGGATGAGTAATGGAGAACAGAGCAGCTTCTCATCTCCAGTCCCACTGGTGCCTGGAGGGGTGGAGGTTGGTGGGAATCGGTTGCCACCTGATGGGGGTTGAAGGGTTTCTATAGGAAATGAATGCCTGGATTTCAGGGTAAAACATCCCCTCTGTGGACAAGGGGGCCTCTTCTCCCAAGGGAATAATGACAGGAGCAGAGGAAATGGTGTGAAGTTGGGGCAGGGGAGGTTTAGATTAGATGTGAGGAAGAATGACTTTGCTGAGAGGGTGGTCAGGCACTGGAACAGCCTGCCCAGGGAGGTGGTGGAGTCACCATCCCTGGAGGGATTTCAGAAAGGTTGTTCGACAGGTGGCACCTACCTTCTCCAAAGAGCATCCCGGGGTCCTGGTGTCCAGCAGACTGTGGAGGCAGAGGAGATCTGCAGAGAGAAATGGCTGCCCAAGCCACACACACGCCTCCATGGAATACCAATTGCTGATAACTGTAGGAGATGCTGTGAGCTCACCTTCCTTATTATTTTTATTATTTTTCTTTTTAAATTATCTTGATGGCGTTTAGGTGCTGGAATTAATTTGGCTAAGCACAACACCGTAATTCAATCTAAAGGCACCAGGGATTAACTTTCTCCTGTCTGGGCAGCCACAGGTAAGGCAGAGCAGGGGGCAGGATGGTCCCTTGCCCCACACATGCCAGCAGGGATGTTTGTGGTACCTCTCTGCTGAGGCACGATGTTCACATCCAGCTAGAGATTTACCACTCCTCTGCTTTCTTTAAATGGCTGGTACATACATCGATTTCGACAGCACCCCTGCCCCTCCTCTGCAAAACTCCATTCATCGTTAACTTGTTTAAATTAAACACAAGCACGGACAGGATCAGCAAGCAGCCGTCTGTTTTATTAGTGCTTCTACTTCAAATGTCAGTCTTAGTCCCTCCTTGCTGGGCTCTGATCTCTCATGACAATTTGATTAACTTTACATTTCCTTTTATTGTTGGAGAAACATTTGGAAAATCTTAACGTATCTCACTGGCTGGTTCTGAGACCAAGATGGTGATTATGTCCATGCTTAGCATCATCCATCAAAATCAGGCATCTGATAGTCAGACCACCTGAAAAACGTGTCATTCCCAAGAAGTTCGTGGACCATAAAATGCTTCCTACTTGTGAATAATCGCAGGATGCTCTTTTTTCTCTTCACAGCAACGCTTTCATTAGGGAAACTGCTAAAACACCATCATTAGAAAGAAACAGTTTCCACTTTCTACCAGTCTGCCCGGATAAGAGCACCTTCTCAGTTCCCACCAGCTAGAAACCACTATCTGTGTTTTTCCAACAGCCATGTTCCTGCAGTGACCCCCTGATGGGACCACACCATTAATGAGGGACTGCCAGGACACCACAGATCCCAGGGTATAGGATGCCCCGTTTCCCTTCTACAGAACAGCTCAGAGCTTTTTCCCCTTCCCTCGTGCCCAAGTTAATCTAATACTGCCTCAAGCCTCTGGCTATATTTCTGCTGGCCCTTAAACTTCTGGGTCTTGGCTCAGCCCCAGAGTGTTAAGGCACCAGTGGAAAAGGCTGGAAGTCAGCCTGGTTTTCTCTTTATGTTTCAAGACCAGGATCAGAAACAGAAGTGGTAAGATCCTCATGGAAAAAGCCTGGTTTCTTGGTTTTTTTGTGGTTTTTTTTTTTTTTTTTTAAACAGAGTTAATGACATTTAGAGGTTTAAATTCTTCCCCAGCCTCATTTTCATTGATTGGAAGGTGTAGATCCTTGGTCATTCTGAAAAGCTGTGGCACTTTGCCTCTATTGCAGAGGGCATTAAGATGAGTTCTTCAGGAAATCACAGTTCAGATGATGCCACTAAGCCATGATAACTCTATCCCCATGCCTGAGCCACCCATTTACCTGGTCAGTGAAAGCCAAAATTTATGTTAACATATTATGGTCATTCAAGAACACAGTTGGGAGGCTTGGTCCCAGCGCAAGACTGAAAGTCCCAGGATCTCAAGCAGTCCAGAGTACATTTGAGGGTCTCACCGTAGCTTCTGTAACAAGTTAAGCCTCATGTCAAACTTTGGGATATACAGACCTTGCAGCATACCAATCCCCGTCACTTCTTGTGTAATTCACAGCTGCTGCTGAACGACAGCAGTAATTTATGATGGTACCAGGATCCCCCTGATGGATATTTCTAATAGTTCTCCTCTGTTTCTGTCATTTTCAGCCCCTAGTAAAGCCCTGCTGCAACTCTCAGATATTTCTAATCTTTCTCTCCCGAGAAAAACTACAGTTTCAGGCTCTAGAAATTAGCAGTTCTGTTTCCACTCAGGCTACAGAAGGAGAGAAAAAAAAATTTTAAAATAGAGTCTTTCCTTAACAAAATCTCATTTCAATCTACAAAGGAAACCAAAACAAAACCAGAATGATAACAAACTTATCTCCCATTTTCAAAGTACTGCTTATATCTTCTGAGCAGTGTCTGGCTTTTCTACTAAAGAAGAGAAAGTGGAGAAAAAGAAAAAGAAATAGAGGAAGTGGCTATAATGTTAGAGTTGCTGGAATTTACAATAAACAGACTGAGACTCTCCAATAGCCTGTGACTCTTTCTAACAGCCCAAACCCCTGCAATAGAGAGGTCTAGACCCTTCAGAAGTACTTCGGCTCCTTCTACTTTCAAATATTTGTACTCTTACCTCCCAACACAGTACTAAACATCTCTTCCAAGCCTCCAAGAAGGAAGAAAACTATTTATGTTGGCTCGATACCACAGCCACGCTAGCGAAAAGGGGGGAAAAAACCCCACCAAACCTCCCTTGACCCAAGAGAGGGGGGTAATGAGAGCTGGGATCCAGCCCCACATCACCAGCTCTCCCTGCCCAAGTGCCCATAAACCACTGGCCTAATCCAGCATCTTGCTCCCAGTGCTATGGGTGCTGGAAAAAGTCCAGCCCCTGCTGTCCCAGGGAAGTGATAAAACCCCAGGTGCTAGTTAATGCGCTGCCTCTTATAGGGGCGTGCAGCAGGTGAGCAATTATCACTTGCAGCCTAGTTTAATGCTTTACAGGGCCCGAGAGCTGTTTCCAATTAGCCTTAGTGTACCATGGAAATTAACTCATTTGTGTCACCTTGGTTTGCAACCGGGCTGTGAGGAACCAAGGAAACAATCGCAGTTGAGTACGGGTGGCACCTCCCTTCTCCTCCTGCCCCTTGGTGCTCCTCGCACTGGAGCTGGAGGGGCTATGTTTCACGGAAGAAAATACGGACAGAAAAACCAGCCTGATCCATAACCAGGACCTGAGGGAGGGTTGATCCATCCCCAGAGTCTCGTCTCCATGGCATTTTTCCAGCCTGGTTCTCCATGTCCCAAGAAACAGGCTTCCAAGCGCTTCCCTTGGGATTATTTAGTGATCTCATGAGACTCTTCAGCATTTGGCCTACAGAAGCCTGTCTTTATAAAGAGCTTTGTCGTTATGTGTGTTTTATCTGTGAGCCTTGTTTAATGAAGGCTTTTAGGCATTATGAGCCCATTCAGAGCCTGCTGTAAAGCCAGCACCATTCCATCAAGCTCGCTGCCGTGCCATTGCTGCCAGGCATTTTCTCTTAAAAGGATGTTCTGGAAGTTGATGTCGGGGCTAAAATTAGGTTAAATAGTTGCAGGGATCCTTCTGTGACCTCCTAATACAACTTCAGTGCCTGTGAACGGTGTATATATCAAAGGAAGTGTGACTTCATGGACAAAGACCAAGAGGATTGAGGAGCTCTCAACTGGTTTCTGAGTTTTGCTAAAAAAAGTCCCATCTCATTTTGAGCCCATCACCTCATCTCCCTGTGCTTCACTTTCCTCCCTTCGGAGGCTGCAGAAATGACCTCTCGGTGAGATTATGGAGCTAAACATATTGTAATTATACGGTGAGTCTTGGGTGGCTGTTGTCCAGAAGTGTTCAGAAGCACTTAACTTCAGTGTTTAAGAGATCTCTTGCTTTGATAGCTTGGTTTTGATCTTGGCCAACTCTGCTTACATGAGCTCCTTGCAGCACCTCACTAGATGAAAGAAGATGAGCTACAAGCTGAGTGTGATGGTGCATCCATCTAAAATAATCTATAAAACAACTGATTAAACTTTAGGGATAGTGTGTCTGTGTGTTATATTTGCTATATAAACTACAAGGCCAAATTCATCCCTCTTACAGAAGGATCCCATTCGATTGATGACCTGCTTATAAAATGACTGAAGAAGAGACTTTGGGTGGCTTGAATAAAAAAGGAGGACAGAATAAAATCGTAACTGAAAATTCACATCCAAAATGCAGGCTGCAGAAGGAATACCAGGGCGCTGCGTGACAGCTTGCTCACCCAGGGGAAAGGTGAGTCAGAAACACAGTGTCCTCCAGGGAAACACACTTCAGTTCATCAAAACATGAACTAGAGCTCAAGTCATTCTTTCCAGCCGCTAGCGAAAGTTGATTACGCTGAACGTAAGAGTTTGTTGTAGCCGTGGAGACTAGTGCTGTCTTGTATTAAGACAGCAGGAGACGTTGACTGCCCTGGAGAGGTGGGTGATACCTAGTTAATGGTGTGGTGTTCCTCACCTTGGAGATGCACAACTGGCAAATAAGGTCCTTATGGCCATATACTCAATTCTTAGGACAGGTGGAAGCTTTGAACCCCGGGATGTTCTACTCTGCCCTGATGAAGACCCATCTGGAGCACTGGGACCAGTTCAGGGCTCCCCAGTTCCACAAGGACAGGGAACTGCTGGAGAGGGGACAGCAGAGGGCTACAAAGATGATGAGGGGCCTGGAGCATCT
>JAOTQQ010000041.1:21453385-21464024 GCA_026546715.1 Gallinago undulata
GGGTGGCAGAGCCCTGGCAGAGGCTGCCCAGAGAGGTGGTGGAGTCTCCTTCTCTGGAGACATTCAAAGCACCTGTGTGACCTGCTCTGGGTGGACCTGGCAGGGGGTTGGACTAGATGATATCCAGAGATCCCTTCCAATCCCATATCATTCAGTGGTTCTGCATGATTCTGTTGAACAGCATCCCCTCCCTTGGCAGGCGTGTTGTGGGATAAACCACCCCAAGAGGACAGGAACAGGAGCTGAATAGATGAGACAAGAGAAATACCTGCATTGGCCACAGAAGACTTCTCTGGGCCAGGGTGTTCCTAGGGGAGACCGTCCGCCCTGGAAAAGCATGGCCAATCCACAATGGGGATAGAAAGGCCACCTCCTCCACGATATCCCACTGAGGATGGGGCTGCAAAGGGGCCCTCTGCAGGGAAACCTGCTCTTCCAGAGGCTACTCCCACCCCACAGGATGAAAACAGAGAGGTAGGTTTGTCTCTTTAAAAAGGATGCGGACCCGAAACTACAGCAACAATATTTTATTAACCTTGTTGATTTTTTCTTTATGTTATCACTGCAGCGGTTTTCATTTATCAAAGTCTGAACAGCCCAGAGGGGAAGAAGTGAGGACCGGGGAAACAGGTTTTTATCGTTATTACTATTTTTATTAGTGGTATTTGGAGTAATGATGGCAATAAAAAAAAAAAAAAAAAAAAAAGAAAGAAAAAAAAGAAGGGAAATACTGATGATTTGGTGAAAAACTCCCTAGAACTGGGAGAGGTTATTTCACGACCAGCGCAGCCCCCTCCCTCTCTTCTGCTATCGCCTAACGTTAAGGATTTTCAGTGGGAAAAAGCCCGTTTTGAGGGAGGGCAGGTTCTCCCCCTGCCTCCTCTCCCTCGTTGGGAGGGTTGGGGGGGTTCAGCCTGGAGAAGAGAAAGCTCTGGGGAGACCTTAGAGCCCCTTCAAGTCCCTAAAAAAACTCCAAGAGAGATGGGGAGGGACTCTTGATCAGGGAAGGCAGCCATAGGATGAGGGATAATGGTTTTAAACTGAAAGAGGGGAGATCTAGATGAGATCTCAGGAAGAAATTCTTTGCTGTGAGGGTGGTGAGAGCCTGGCCCAGGTTGCCCAGAGAAGCTGTGGCTGCCCCATCCCTGGAGGGGTTCAAGTCCAGGCTGGATGGGGCTTGGAGCAACCTGGTCTGGTGGGAGGTGTCCCTGCCCAGGGCAGGGGGGCTGGAACTTTATGTTCTTCAAGGTCCCTTCCAACCTGAACCATTCCATGGTCTTCAAAGGGTCCCGCGTTGAGTGGGGCAGCCCCAAGCACCCTCCCGGGCACACTCCCATTTGGTGTCAGCTTCTTCAGCCTCTGCTTGCAGCCTGCTCCTTGCTAGAGGTGACTCTTGCCCCTTCCTTTGGGTGACCAAGATCCCAATGGGTGAGGATGGCAACAGAGGCTGCGAAAACACAAGCTCTGCCTGAAAACCCAAGTGATTTCTCTTTGGCTTTGTGTGTGCCCTTTCATGCTGGCTTTTCACGAGTATTCTAGCAAACGCATTTGCTAGCAGGAATGTTGGCAGGATCAGCAGCATTTAGAGAACACCCAGGGCTGCACACAGCTTGTGTGGTGAACTGAGGAGGTGCTGGGCCAGGGGAGGTGAGGCTGTGTTAGCCACGTGTCATACACCTCAAAACATTTGGGTTGTGTAGATGGTGCAGAGGGTAGGGTGGGGAGACCAGTCCCCCCTCCTGAGTCACTGCATAAATCCACTCATCACATTGACAGAAAAGTGACTTCTGGACCCGTGAGCACCAGGAATGACAACACAGGAGTGCTGTGGTCACCAAGTGGGGGTCCTCAAACGCCAGCGTGGGACAGGAGAGCACTTGGGGGCAGCTTGGTTGCAGAGGAACCACGGAAGGGGAACGCTGTATTGTGTCATCCAATCCTATGAATCATAGAATGGTTCAGGTTGGAAGGGACCACCTCCCGCACTTGGCTGGGCCGTGCCCTCGTCTCCTGCAAGAGGAGGTCCCATCACAGTGATGGCTGCCTGGCAAACGGGGCAAGAAGGTTGGAACTCGGTGATCCAGGCAGGGAAAGGGAATGGCAGGGAAATAAGGGAATAATGGAATAGTCATAAGGAATGGTGCTGGTTTAACGTTCCCTTTATGGGTTCCAAAAGAGCATGAGATAATGTTCGGATTTGCTACAGTGAAGGCTAAAAAACATGGTGTTTTTTAACCATTCCTCCTCGGGCGGGTGCAGGCAACAAAATTTGTGCAAAATTCTGAGCAGAGAAACTGTTTTCTTCCGTTTGCTATTCCCAGCCACTGCTGGGATATTGTGATATTCCCGTGCCATTGTACAAAAATATGGACCAGTCTGCAAGCCCTTGGTGGCTGGTGCTGACGGCTGCAGGGCTGCACCAGCCTTCACCAGAGAAGGGAAATGACAGCTCCCTCGGCTGCCAGAGATCCCTCTGGCATCTCCTCTCTCTCTCTTAAAGTTTGCCTTTCCTCAGTTCCACTCTGAGTGAGTAAAGAGTGAGTAAAAGCTCCCAGGTGTTGGACACCCACTGGAGCCCATTTCAGGCACCGCGGCACCACACCGTGTGTGTTCCTGCAGGTGGGATTCCCAATACCAACAGCACCACGTTACACCGGGAGCCTGGTAGGGTTTTTCTTGCGAGGAAAGAGTTTTGGGAAGCTGAGGATCTTTGAGAAAATGGAGAATTCGTGATTCGGGAGCGAGCAGGGATGTACCGTGCATGGACCGGTTGGTCATTTCAGTGCATTGTAGACCTGATCTGGCAGCACCCTGAGCTCTAAAGATGTAAAGATGTAAATACTCTTTCCAAGTCTGTGGTTATTGCTAGGCTGTCCTCTGAGAGATGCATTTATGGTGAGGAAGGGAACCTGGAAGTGTGTGATTTTGCAGTCCGGTGTGCCTCTGCTTGCCCAGGTGGCATTCCAAGCTGTTATCCCACCTCAGTCGTGCCAGGAGATGCCTAGGTTGCCCCTCTGGACAGGACGAGGTGCCCTGCTCACCACTTCTCCCTTTACCTTCCATCAAAGGCTGGATGAGCAAAGGCAATAGAGCTGCACGAGTGTGTTTTGGGTGAAGATCTGCCTGTGCTCAAGGTTTTTGAGATCAAGCTTGAGAGTGTCTGGTGAGCTGATTCGCAAGCACCCCATAAATGTAGAAAATGAACCTCCACTACCAAAAGGCTTTTTTTTTTCTTTTTTTTTTTTGCCTGAAGCCTGACACCAAGTGAAAGGGAAGAGAAAAAAACCGAGCATATATGTAACTTACTCTGGTCTAAAAATTGCCCTGGCAAGCTTAGAGTTGGCAAGAGACAGCAACGGATGCAACTGTTTTTTTTTGCACTCCCATAAATTTAGTAAGATCAGTTTAATTCAGGAGTTTACAAGCAGTTCCCTCGGCTGCATCAGACCTCAATATAGCACCTCCTGCTTCTTTCTGTCCCTGACTGCGCTCCTTGAGTGCACCCACTGATCTTCCCACTCTCTCCCTCTCCTCCAGCCAGCCTGGAGTCCTTCACCTGGCACACCAGACATTGAGGAAACCTTTCACCATCTTCATAGCTGTTTTTCATACAAGCTACTGCGTGGAAAGAATGACGAGATCTGGCCAAGGACATTACCAATGTACCCTCCACGGAGGACCAGTAAGTCATAGAATCATAGAATGGTTAGAGTTGGAAGGGACATGAAAGATCATCCAGTTCCAACACCCTGCCCTGGGCAGGGACACCTCCCACCACACCAGGTTGCTCCAAGCCCCATCCAGCCTGGCCTTGAACCCCTTCAGGGATGGGGCAGCCACAGCTTCTCTGGGCAACCTGGGCCAGGCTCTCACCACTCTCACACCAAAAAATTTCGTCCTGAGATCTCATCTAAATCTCCCATCTTTGAATTTAAAACCATTACCCCTCGTCCTATCAAACCCCTCATGGTCCAGAACCCAGTCCTGACTGTTACTGATTTTAGGACTATTAGGTAAAAGATGCTCTGCAATTAGTTTTAGCTACAGAGAGGAGAGAATTAAGGTGCTCTGAAACCTTCGGCAGTTTTAGGGAGGACATCTGGTGGTTGTAATTTCCAGGCTGGTCGGATACTCTTCCTCTCAAACAGCGAGACCTCTTGCTGTGACACAGGTTCCCAGGCTACTGTGGGTGTCACCCACCCCACTCCAGGAGCCATTGACGTGTGGGCCAATGTCCTGCAACTGGCAGGGGTGCTTTGCTGACAGAAGGGCTGTTGGGGAGGCCGAATGGCAGAAGCAGGAGGAAGCAAACCCAGCATGGGATGCTGGGACCAACCCCACTGCATTGTCCTGGATCCCATGTCACTCCCAGCCCAGGCCAGCTGCCATCTTCGTGGAACAATGGGAGCCCTGGGGACAATGTCATCTCCTGTCTGGAAGCTCCTGGAGACCTTCCCCCTTGGCACTACCAGGGCTGTTGTGTTTTCCAGGCAAATGGACATTTTCTTACGGGGCTTGTAGAACTTTGGTCACTCCTGGGCTGATGACCATTGAGATTACCCCACTTATTTAACTCTCTCTCCAAAAAGAAAATAAGTTCTGGTTGCATCTTTGTGCAAGACATGCACAGCTTTCTGTTTGGTTTTGAGTTGTTGTTGGGATCTGGGGGGAAAATTTCTAAAAATAGGTTAGAATTCAGTTGTCACGTAATAGGGAGTTTGGAAAAGTCCCTGTTGCACAGAGCACAATTCCCTTCTTCACGCCATCCCATGAGCATCCTGTTGACTGTCTAGAAATCAAGTCCGTAAATTCTAAGTTTCCATTGCCTTCAGTCTGTCTTAAAGAGGCTGGGTGTGTGGAGGACATGTTGGTGTCCTGAACACTGGAGGCCGTGATAGTTTCATCTTCTCCCAGGACTTTGAGAGAGTTTGGAGCTGGGGCCACAGCTGGACATTCCAGTTTTCTCTGAAGAGCTGAGCATCCCATTGACGTAGCTGCAAATCTGTGGGGAAATCCAGCTTTGGAGCCAGTTCTGGGCCAGAGGGTGAGAGACAGGGGCTCATCTCAGTCCCAGGTAGGTTCTTCCACTCTTTGCAGTTCCCTACGAGCCACATGGGCTGCTCATAGGTCCTGTTTTTGAAGGTCCTGTTTTGCCCCTGCAGTGCCTGCTCTGTCCCCAGGTTTCCATGCCAAACTGGTCTCCAGTGAACCAGTTATGGGAGCTTGGGAAGGCTTTTGCAGCCAGATAATATGGAGCAATTGGCACAGAAGGCGGGGAGAAAAAGAAGCCAAGAAATCCTACAGACGGGCTATTCAGGTGGGACGTTAAATCAGATGAGAGAATTTATTTATGAAGGCAAGCATCACAGTCACCATGATGCGGAAAACCAGGTTGGAATTCTGCAAGTCCTTGTAAAGGAAAAGGGGGGTTTTTGCAACTCTCAGTACAGAAAGGAAAGGGGCAGGAGCTCCGTGTCACAGTTTGGATTTGAAGGCTCAGTCTAAATCTATTCCTAATTGATATAAACCTTCTGAGCGTGAAGCATTATTGTATTTCTGGGAGATGACAGGCTGCAGGCTCATGCTTTACTTTCCACGTGCTTCTCAGGGCTTCCTAGAGTGTGTTTTGCTATCCTTCGAGTGTGTTCTTGCCCTGCATTTATCAACGTCATCGCAACCTTGGAGTTGCCACAGTCACCTTTGGTGGCAGGTATGGAGAGGAACCAGAACTGCTGCTTGCTCCTCCTAAGCCCGCGGACAACGGGGATATGGGGTGTCACAGGCACAGGCAAGAAGGAGCTGGACCCCGAAATTCAGCGGGGCTGAGATGGGGCTGGGGAAGGGACCACATTCTGCTGCCGCCGCCTGTTCCCCAGCTCACAGAATTATGTCAGTGTCAGTACTAATTAAGGTTTTTCAAGGCCAGTTTGAGCTTTGATTACTAGCTGACAGGTATGTACAATCCCCCTTCTGGGATATGTAGCTCCCTGCAAATCATCAAACTGTCTTCAGTCAGCTTTGGACCAGAGGAGTTTTGCCAGAGGCATCCTGCATCTGTTGCATCATATAGAGTACATTAAAACCATCTTTATTGCTCTTTATAAAGAAACCACAGTTGTTAGAGAGTCCTGAATGCTCAGCCCTCGTGTACTCCCTTGCCTGTGTAGTTATTTGCCCGCGTTACCCCCTGTTGCTTTGAGACATGGTAGTACATAAGGCAGCTAATCATTTAAAGCCATATTCATCCTTCCTCTTGGAAAGCAATTGCAGCAAATACATCCCGACACGCAGGGTCTAGAGAGGGGGGAGTAAGGGGGGGGGGTTGATTCAGGCCCATCTGTAATTTATCCAGCGGGAAACGTGGCGGGGGGGGGGGATGTCTTTGTTCGTTTGTCTTACTCAAACATGCCTATCACAGCCTCTTGCTGATGGGGGAAGGAGGGGGGTTGTTGGGGGGGGGGGGGGGGGAGAGGGAAAAGAAATCAGCGGGGAACAAATTGATGACAGCCATTGCAAAAGTGAGGGAGTCCCCGTCAGGGCCTGGCAGAGGGATGCAGGGCTTGTCCCCTCGGAGAAGGGCCACCAGCCGAGGGCTCACCCGGAGTGCGGGGGGCTCGCACTTCCCTCTCCTGAGTGAGCCGGGAGGGCTGGGGGACACAGCTCCGCTTCTCCTGCGCTTATTGGGGGGGATTAAGTGAATTTAAAGGGAATGTTTCAAACCAGGTAGTTTATGAGACCCTAAGGTGGGTATCGGTAGGTGTTCTTGTCAGATGTTCATCATGTCAGATTGGATATTAGGAAAAATTTTGACACGGAAAGGGTTATGAAGCCTTGGAATGGGCTGCCCAGGGAAGTGGTTGAGGTACCATCTCTGGAGGTATTTAAAAGATTGGTTGACATAGTGCTTAGAGACATGGGTTAGTGATGTGGGGGGTTCTTTTCTATAGTTTTCTTTTTTTTTTTTAATCAGAGTTAGGCTGATGGTTGGACCAGATGATCTTAAAGGCCCCTTCCAACCTCGACAATTCTACGATTCTATGATTCAGATGTTCATCAGGTCAGATGTTCATCAGGTCAGATATTCATGTCAGCTGCCACTTTCTTTTTCTTAACCCAGGAGTTTTTAAAAACAAACACAGCTATGCTGGTTGCCAGGGTTTGCCCTTAGTCAGGTAGTATTATGGGGTTTATTAAACCTTGCAGTGTCCCGAGACTCCATCGAGAAGCGTAGTGGAGATGGCCTCTTTCCTGCAGAGGGGCAAACTCAACAGAGCTGGTCTTTAGGAAGGCTGCAGAGAGCCAGTGGCCAGTTTTGTGGGCTAGGGGGATGTTGGGCTGTCAGCATCACGCTACTGTCTCGTGAGCAGCAAGATCTCAGCTGAGCCCCAGCACAGCAATTCCCGCTCCCTTCCTTTGCTTTCAAAATCACCTTCAGTGCTTTGGCTGATTTCATTGTGGTTGGTGAAGCCTCTGAAATACTCCCGGGGAAGCTGGGTGTGATGTTTAGTGACACATTTGGATGCTGTGTCCAAAAGTGGAGCAGCTCCATGCCAGCAGGAGAGGAGGCATCGACGGATCGAGATGTTGCAGCGCGGATTTAAAAGTTCCAAGGGAAAGTCATGGGGCCTGCCTTTTCACTTCCACTCAGAATAACATCTCAGTTTTTAAAGCGAAAATTTCTCACCGAGCAGCATCTTAGCCTTCCATCACCCGGGGCTGGCCAGAAGCAGTTCACAAACCCTTTTATTTATACAAGTTATGAAAGCAGAAAGGTCGCTTCTCTGTGTTATCTCCCCGGCTTTAACAAAAACAAGAAGGTGCCCAGACATCACTGGAAGAACCGTAAAACTTTGACAGGCAGGCAGCGTTTCGCCCTCAGACCTGGTCTCGTGCCAAGCCTTAATGCGAAGGCATGGGAATGGCAAGAAGGAATGGCATTATTAGGTATTTCCTGCCTGGTCTGAAATCTCAGCATCCCCCCCAAACCGTGGAAGCGAGCAGACCCTTCTTACTCTCCGAGACAAATAGAGTGCTGAAGGGAAACAAATAAAAAAGGGCATCTTGCAAGTCAGATTGTTGAAATTCTATCTGTTCTGAAATTCATACCTTCAATGTAGCAAAATCGTAAAATATTTTCCTATCTTGGCTAACAGTTCCGGCTAAATGTAGCTTTTAATCAGAATCCATTCCATTTATCTGAAACAGGAAAGAAACTAAGCTCAGATTTTAGCCATTTTGGAAGAGAAGGAATCCAAAGATACTTTTCCTATCCGTATCTGGTGGGTAGGCAAAAAAAGAGACAAACTTTTCTGAAGCTTCTTCCTGGAGCTCCTATGGTCACACAAATGTGGAAACTGGCTGCTCTGACACCACGGAAATATCTTCTTTTAGGTTTCCTTTTTCCATGATCCGTACCCATCATTTTAATTGGTGCAAGTGGGAGGTGTGTTGTGGCAGCTCGGCTGGGATGGAGAGGACATTCAAAAGCTTTTCTGCACAACCAGAATTTCTTATTTCTAGTGAGCCTCCCCCAGAAAGAGAATTCATGAGAATTCCCTCCCCCCTACAAAGTCCTAATATCTCCTTCTTCTCCCTGGCCAGTAAAATCATGCCTTCCAAAGCCTGGATGCTGTATCCCAGCGTCCAGCCATACCTGAGCATCTCGGAATACCGGCAGCATTTGCATTCAGAAGGAGAAGAGATTCGGGGAGTGAGCTCATCTCCCTTCCTGGTGGAGATCAGAGGCCCCGGCTCTTGCGCATCAATTTTCACCAGCTTAATTTTACTGACTTTCTTGCAGTTATTGATGATTTACGACAATAGGAGATTAAAATGAGGCTCAGGGAGGATAGCTTCCTGCCGAAATCCCCGAAGAGACCAGATCTTGCATTATTTCACATCAGAGTAAACGATTCCTTTGGACAAAAGGAACCCATGAAAGAGATAAATATCCATCCAAACACCAAGACAGATGGGTTCCTTCAGAGCTTCCTCACTAATCAAATACATCAGTGCCCCCTTCAGTAATGGGACAGGCGATTTAACGTGGGATAGATTTCGTGGGGGTTAGGGGAGAAGGTCCAGGACCAGCTCCCCGCCATGGTTGGAGATGCCCATCCTGGTGACCTGGAAGGCTGCTCCGTGCAGATATTCTATACCAGGAGTTTTCCTTCCTCCCCATCACGTCCTGCCACAGCCGCACAGGGCAGATGGGGAGAGGGGGAAGCAGCCGCTGCAGAAAGACCAAGCTAGCAGGAGAGAAGTTGTCAGGAGGCAAGGATTTGTGGTTAAAACACAGGGAGGGTGGAAACTGGTACGTGCCATTTGCAGAGAAGCTTTATTTTTTATTTCTGAGAACAAATAGGAAAAAAAATAAAAAAAAATAAGGCATTTCAGGCCTTTGCAGAAAAAGCCAGAACAAGTGAACAAGTCTTGGCAGTACAGTTCCCCCCAGAAACAAACAATGGAAAGTAACAAAAGCCTCGGGGCATTATTAAGAATTAAAAATAACAGCTAGCAGAGCCCAACCTGGCACTCTCCTGGCATTTGGGACACGTGGCTTGGCGGGAGCTGGAGGTGCAGTGCTGCCCTGCAGCCCCCCACAGGGTCCCTGGGGCCGGCCAGAGCCCACCGCTGCCCAGGGGAGCCACAGGAGGTGGGTGACACGGGGCAGGGGTGGCGTTTGGTGAGCCCAGGCTGGGGGTAATAACTCACACTGATGGGCAAGGAGTGAGTTTCCCAGCCAGTGCTTCCAAGATTTTTCTTCTGTTTCTCTTCAGGATGGATTAGGGCTCGCCCGAGGCTTTTAAGTGAGGAACAATGCAAACCCAACTGCCCATTCCATAAGGTTTGGAGAAAGGTCAGAACTGCTTGGACCTACTCTAAGCAAGGGCTTTGGAGTCCAGGTTACATATGGCCCCAGAGAAGGCCTTAGCTGCTGGCTCTTCTCTAGAAAGGGCGCCCACCTCCATTTTCACCTCCTGAGGCATGAGAAGCTTCCTAATGAAGCTTTTACCAAATCTTTCAGAAGGTTTAGGATGTGGCAAACAAATGTTTTCATGGCAGATGAAGATTATGCATTAAAATTCCTGCCCCTCTCTCCTGACCTGATGGACTGCTGGATCTGCCTGGAGCTGATGCTGCCTCTGAAGTTACTCACCCACGCTGCCCCCCCAACATTCCTGCACCTCTGCCAGGGTCTATTTGCCCCCCAACAGATCTATCTGACACCAATGAGGTCTTCTTCACCTCCATAGCATCTTCTGCACCTCCCTATCAGCTTTACTAGAGTCCTCGTGGCCTTCAGACATGGAAGTTTCGGTACTTGTGGCCAAAAATGCCCTACCTCTTGCAGCCTGCTTCTGGGGCATACCCTGCATGGGCTGTCCCACTGCCACCACCCCCCAGCACTGGGTGCTGTCTGCCAGCCCCACTATACCCCCCTCAGGGACACAGAATCATAGAATCACATGGGGTTGAAAGGGACCTCTGGAGATCATCCAGTCCAACCCCCTGCCAGAGCAGGTCCACCCAGAGCAAGGTGTACAGGAATGTGTCCAGGAGGGGTTTGAATGTCTCCAGAGAAGGAGACTCCATCACCTCTCTGGGCAGCCTCTGCCAGGGCTCTGCCACCCTCACA
>JAOTQQ010000041.1:21481053-21504009 GCA_026546715.1 Gallinago undulata
CCCACCTGGATGCCGTCCTGAGTGATGTGCTCTGGGCAGCCCTGCTTTGGCAGGGGAGTTGGACTGGATGATCTCTAACCCTTCCAACTCTGACAATTCCGTGATTCCATAACCTATGTCTGCTAACATCCTCTGGCTCAGCAAAGCCTCTCAAAAGATACAGCCTCTCCTGCTGCTGCTCTCCTCTCCTTCAAGGGCTTGCTGCAATGCCTTGGGTTGGGAGACCTCTCTCACACCACCAGACCCCAGTAACTGGGATCCTTTCCCACGTGCCCAGTGCAGGCCCAGCTCCACCAGCCTTGTGAAGAACCAGCGTGGCTCCTGGGTGTAATTCAGAGCAGAATTTGGCCCTGCATACTGCTCAGCAGTTGTGCAATAAGCTCACTCCAGCCTGAAACACCTGCAGGCTGACCCTTACGGGGTGAGGAAACGCTGTGAAGACCCCACATTTCTTCAGTGCCCCCCTCGGGAAGTCCTGGCAGTTACCCCACTGGCATGCAATGGTTTGACGAGTGAGATGCAGGGGCTCCGAGGCTATTTCATGGGTCAAAGAGCCCCGGGAAAAAGAGGCACTCACTGACATCAGTGGTGACACTGGTGACAGAGCTAGAAAGAAAATTCAGAGCATGAGTAGGAAGAAGCAGCAAAACCTTCTGACGCATTTTCCTGGCCAGGCCAGAGGAGGCAACAACCGGCGAAAAGGAACGTGCAATTTTAAAAATTCTTTCCATTTTAATCATCGGGGGAGCTGTTAACCCCTGGAAGGCAATTTGAATGTGTGAATTTTTTGCTTTGGCCAAGTTCCTTTGAAACAGAAGGGTGATGGAACTGCCTGTGAAGGGCAGTGACTCCTCCTGGGCTGCCCAACCTGGCTGCAAGCCCCCGGCTACCCTCCCCCGTGGCTGTGGGAGCCCAACTGGCCCCCAAGCCTCCTGCAGCCACAAGGGAGGGAGCCGGAAGAGCTGTGAGGAGGCCAGGAGTCCCACAGAGCCCATGGTCAGCCCAGCACCGGTCCCTCCATCTCCTGCTGCCTCTCCCAGGTGGCAGCAGAGCCCTTTGGAGAAGAGATGGTAGCATCAGCTCTGCCATGTTGAGTCCTGGTGCTTGCCTCCGGGTCTCCAAGCCTGCGAGATGATAACTGCAACGCAACTCACACTCTATTCTGTCTTTCCAACTGATTAATTTGCTGGGGAGGTCCTCTCCTCCCGTTGCTCCTTCCCAAGCCTGTGTGTTATTGTCTCCTCCTCCCGCGTGAACACACACCTGGCAGACCCCTCCAGCTCCTGCAAAGCGGTGCGTGGCTGGTGACACCTTGCCCCAGCAGAGCTTTTGGCCTGCTGTTGGTCGCTGACCGTAAAGAGTGACATTATAAAAGATATTTCCATTCCCTGGCTCTGAGGAGAATCAAAATCCAGCTCTTGGTGGTTTGGATACATCACCACCAAGGCATGGAAGGGCTCCCCCTCTCCTTGTCACTGCCATAGGGTTGGTCTGAAAGGCAGCAGGATCTGTGCCCTGCTCTCCGCAAGGAGCAAGGCTGGTGGCAGAGGAGGAAGGTTGGTGTTGAGGAAGCCCTGGAAACTGGGGAAGATTATTTCTGCGTTGCAGCAGCGGTCAACACGCAAAGCCCCCTCCGGGGATGACACCTGGACCTGTTCTCCCCCAGGACATCTCAGCAGCCTGCAGAGCAAACACCTCGGCCAACCAGTTCCCAACACACCCTCATTGTGCCTAAACCACGTACCCATCCATCCTTCCTTCCCGCACGTCCGGCCTCAGCCCAAAGTCACGCAGAACTCAGCTGCTAGCACTTACCCGAGCACCCCCCTTCCAACACCCACCACCCCCACCACCTCCCTTCCCTTCAGCAGCTTCCTAAATCTCCATCCCGAGGAGTGATTTGCCTCGGGGACTCCAGTTCTGCTGGAGAAAGGCCCCCGTCAGGAGCTCAACTCGCCTCTCCATCACTGGGAGCTGGAGAGTTCCAGACAGCAAAGCCCAGGGCATAAATAAAAATCTGGTCGGAGACAGCATCGGGAAGTGCCGGACGTGCAAAGAAATGACCTAAAAGGTAAAAGTCAAAGATAAATAAGAACAGTCCGTGTAAACTGTGTGCTCATCTTAACAATAAACAGAGCGGCTGCCGCAGAGGAACTTGAAAGGGCTCCACTCCCCCAAGATGGATGGTTTGCTGAGCCTGCTCCGGGCTCCGTCCGAGGGGCTTTCGGCATGAGTAATTGGGTGTGAGAAGCTCTTGCTCACCGGGGCCGGAGCTGGCGAGCTCCAAGGAACTGGGGGGGGGGAGGGAAGGAGGGGGGCACATCGTGATGGCTGGGGTTATTTATCGCCCCGTTTGCTCATTAGCCTGGCATCACCTTCAGCCTCCAGCTGCAGCACGTGACGGCTTTGAACCGGCGCCCCGGGTGTCGGGGACGCTGTGACATGCAGTTTTGATGTTGTGCCCTCGCAGCTCCCGTAGGATTTCCGCTCCCCCCCCCCGCCCCCGCGTCCGTCCGTCTGTCCGGCTGGGGATAAATCACCTTCCCCTCCCCGCAACGGCTTGGCTCGGGGAGGGGAGGGGAGGGGGGAGGTTTATTGGTATTATCTATCTTTGTAGAAGTCCTCGCCCAGACGCGTGCGAGCTTACCGTCTCTCAACAGTGAGGGCAGGGTTTCAGAGCCAAAACACGGGGAGCTAAAGCCCCCGTGGGCTTCCCCGGGCTTGCTATTCATCATGGGTGGTGTGCGGAACTGGAGACAGGCTGTGGGATGTAGTAGGGAAGGCTTCTGCTTGAAGGCAAGCTCCACAACCAAGCCCATGCGTGGGGCTCTCCAGGCACCTCCGGGCACCGGCTGAGCTTACACAGCCCAAGGAGAAGAGGGGGGACTTGCAGAGAAACCATCCGTCTCTCTGGAGACACCAGCACCCATCCAAAGTCCACATTATGGACTTCAGCAGGATGTCTGCACGAAAGGAGGCTATCAGCATCAATACCTTGTGCCATTGGCCACCTTCATTCCTTTAATTTGGCAGCAGTGGTTCCCTACCCTAAAGAAAGCCCGAGTTTCAAGTGACAGACAGAGACCACAGTCTTCTTTCAGCCACCCTGGTGTCACCCATGATCATGATGAACAAAATGCAAGTTCAGCAAAGTGACATGGGCAGGAGAACGTCAAGAAAACACCCCTGTGACTCAAGAGAAGTGAATAAGATCCTAAACTGTGCTGCAGTAGCATCTACACCCTCTTCTTGTTCTTCTTCCAGTAGGTCTGATCCACCTGACTTTCCTTCCATGAAGGAGAGCTGGACCAGTTAATGGCTTGCTTGAGAACACTGCCTGGGGTGGGCGTTAGGAAAGTACCCACCAACAGAAACGGGCACATCATCAAACCTGTGGGAAGAGAGACCCATTGCTCAACCTCTCATCCCAGGATCGAGTATAAAATAAGGGAATGAGAACTCAGTGGGGAAAGAAACATGGGAACTCCTCTCTTCCTCCTTTGGTTCAAACCAGCGAGTCAGCCAAAGCCAGCACAGACAGCTCAACGTCTCAACGGGCAGTAAAAGGCAGGGAGCTTTGAGTTCTGCTGGGAGGAACCTCCAAAGTCCTCTGCTGAGAAATTCATGTGCTCGGACATGGAAAACCAGAGACCGGAGACAAGAGCCTTTTAGAAGCTCTGAGTTGTTGGGAGAGAGCTCATGTCCTTATCTTGTACCCGACACAGAAGACCTAACACAGAGAACAGCATGGCTTGGCCGCAAGGGCAAAGACAATGTCAATGATGTGTCCAGGGTGGTGGGTGTGAGGGGCGTTAGGGGGCAAAAAGGTGTTTCTAAAGCTTTGGACCCACTTGCAAACACCAGGTGGGTTTCCTGTGAGTGCCCACCTGGCAGGCACCCCCTCATCTTCTCTGGAGGCAGCCAGAATCACAATGCTCCCAGAGGTTGTTCTCAGCATCCACCCTGGCACAACCATCCTGCAGATGCCTCTGTAGCCTTCCCAGCAGTTCATAAGCTCTAGATAACCCTGACACTTAAACTTTTCCCCCAGCTGACTCCCCCTTTCCCACCTTCCCATCCCAGCTCCATGCAACACGAGCAGCAGATCTCCTTTCCCGGGGCCGTTTTCCCATTTTTTCCTGGGATGCTCAGTTCTGTCATATCCCCCACATGTGTGGCAGCATTTGCCCCCCACCCCAGGGCTGCAGGCAGGGGGGGCAGCTGCGTGGCACGGGTGATATCCCTTATTAACACACTTCCCTTCCCCCTGGCCCCGAAACCGATGTGCTCTGGGTGACAGTCCTGGTTCTCTGCCACCCTTCCCAAAACCTGGCAGGGATGGGCAAAGCCAGGTTTGGCGAAGGAAGCTCCATCCCTTCCCGCTCCCCGTCAATACACGTGGTGTGTCCACGTCTAGGTTTCCTCAGCTGCTCCACCTGGAGCCATCCAGGAGAGTGCAGACGCAGTGCCCAGGTATCCGGACCCTGGAGGGGGTTGAAGAGGCCCTGGAAGACCTGAGGGAGAGAGTCTTCCAGTTGAAAAACCCAAGGGCACCTCTGTGATGCTGGATGATGGACACATTAAAGGCATCTATTTCAGCTCCTTGGAGCCAGATGCCTCCTCCTTCCTCCACTGGGCAGAAAGCTGGCTCAGCGTGGAGTTTTCTCTCCCGTTTCCTAGGGATGTCAGTCAAAGCCAGGCTCTTGGAAGTTCAAGCGTGGCCAAAAGGAAGCAGATTTCAAAACACACCCCTCCCTCCGCTCCCCCCTTCCTGGGCCTTTTGTTTCTGGTTCCCCCTCCTCCCATCAAAGAAAGAAACAAGAAAAGATTCTGGAGTCACCAAGCCATGATCTATCATTCTTTCAGGGGAGTTTCTTCTAATATTAATCAACACAAGCCTCTCTCCCCGCCTCCCCTGCCCCCAGGGGGCAGCGGGCTTGGAAAGCTCGAGCGGGTTTCGGATGGGTCTTGAGGCAAAATTCCTTAGTTCTCAGCTGGAACGAGATGGTGTTGGGGCAGTCGCCAGGCTTTCTGAGATTCTTGGAAGATAAATGAAATTCCCTGCCTACTGCCCCAGCGCCGTGAAAGCACAGGACACCCGGAAGGTCCCCTGCTTTCTGCAAAGCCACCAGCTTCCTCGTCCCAAGAATTAGGGCCAGAGCCCCCCCACTTCACGGTCATCGTCCCCAGCGAAGAAGGTGAGGCTCCAGCCGGGAGCTGGTGACACCTTCTGGATTTGGCTTCTTGCCCCTGGACCGGCTTGCAGAAGCATCTAGATTCTCCTAAATGTGTCAGTTGCTGACAGACCCCTGGGGGTGGCCTGCCAGTGACACCAGAGCCAGAGTGCAGTTTCTCAGGCTACTTTTTGGACGCCCCTTTGGTCCCGCAGGGGACACCAGCAGAGCAGCACAGGCTGTTGTCTCCCTGTGCCCAAGTGCCAACAGCTCCACACCAATTTGGGGGTGCTTGGAGGGCACGGAGGTCCCGAAGTGAGGTGGAGATGTTGCCTCCTCCTGCAGCCTCTCCCCCTGGCACAGCGTGACCACCTCTGGTGTAGATGAGCCAAAGAATGTCCTCAGTGGCTGCCAAGTGGGACGCTCCCGTCCATGCGGTTCCAGACGTTGCCTGGCCTGCCCTCAGGCAAGGTTCATGTCCCTAGATTCCTAGAGGCACACCAGGAGCTCTCAGTTCCTCCTTTACCAGGAGGTAAAGCGGGTGCCCACCCGGTGTTTAATCTCCTGGGGAAGAAAGAGGAACACTTCCAGGTTTCCAAGAAATCTTAGAAGAGGCTCCTCTTCCCCCCACCAGTATCTGGCTCCCGTGCCATACTCTTGGCTGAGGATTAATTCATTTTTCTGCTGTGCCCATCATTGCAGAACATTATTTGCAAAACCTGGTACCCCTGCTGTTGATATAATTTTTCCACTAGATTTACTCTAGTCCATTAAAAGCACAGTGAAGGTGCTCTAATCTTTTAGGAACCCTTGCAGGCTCTGCTGACTTCATGGACCTTGCCATGATCACAGAATCACAGAATCACAGAATGATATGGGGTTGGAAGGGACCTCTGGAGATCATCTACTCCAACCCCCTGCCAGAGCAGGTCCACCCACGGCAGGTCCCATCCATGCAGAGGAACGTGTCCAGGTGGGTTTTGAATGTCTCAAGAGATGGAGACTCCACCACCTCTCTGGCCAGCCTGTTTCAGGGCTCTGCCACCCTCACAGGAAAGAAGGTCCTCCTCCTAATCTCTGATCTCAACATCCCTTTGACTTTTCCTTTCTTCTGTTGTTTAGTTAAAGCAACAACAGCCATCAACAGCCACTAAGGTCCTGATAGCCTTAAAAGAGGGACAACAAAAGGGAACCTTCCAAAACCCTGTATGAGAACCTAGGTGCCAAAGCATAAGCAGACCATGCCACCCCTGAAAGATCTCCAGAGAGTCAAAACAAGCTGGTGTCCAAAGAATTCACTGGCAAAAGAGTGTGACCTCCTGACCACCGCTTTGGCTGAAGAAAGCTAATTAATCTGACCGATAACAACAACGGTGACTTGAAACTCCTCCACTACCAAGAGCAGGGAGTGCTCCTAAACCATACCCATGTTCATCTAAACCATACCCATGTTTGTGCTCAAACTGGCTGGGAGAAGTCTCCGTCTGATGGCAGATGATCTTGTAATAACCCCTTTTGTATAGGTTATCAGCAATTAATGTGTCCTCTCTGGAACCTGATCTCCAGAATGCTCTTGCCATATTTTATTCACTTTTTTTCTCTCAGTCCAAAAGGAGGTGTTTTCACACTCCCCAGTTGCAGATTTTCACCCTCAATGTTTTATTATTCAACTATGCAAGCTGACCTTTTTTGGTTTTTTCTTTTTCTGTTTTGCAAGTATCAGACTGAAGAGTCATAGACATGAATACAATGTTGAGGACCAGGATGGAATCACATTTGGCCCCTTCTTTTTACTGAGATGAGGACTTCATGTACTTTTGGAATTATTTTTCAAGATCTGCTGGCTCTGGGTCAGACTGGGTCTTCCCTGGGCTCCAGGAGCCCCCACTCTCAAGCACCAGCACCAAGCCATGTGTGAGGAGCACTCTGCAGCTTTGCCAGAGAAACCTTCACTATATTCACGATGGACAGTGAATACACCAGTACTTACTGTTTGCCTCGTTGTCTCTTCCATGGCTCAAGGCTGAGCACAGACATAGAATTAAAAACACAATCTCCAGTTCGAGGACCTTATGGTCTGGCTGCACCAAACCCAAATGCCTTTTGAGTTAAGGTCCGACCCTGATCTAAATTTCCGTGAAGACTCTTCTGTTGAGGCTCATCTCAGAAGATTTTTGGTTGGGTGTTTGTAAGACTTTCTAATAACTTCGGGGAAAGCGCTGAAATGGCACCAATTTTGGTGAAAATGCCGACAAAAATACTTCGCCTTGGGATTTTTTCCAGCTATAGAAATTGTGCTAGAGTTTCAAAAATATTACCTCGATTTGGTTTGTGTTATCTGATTTAATTTCACTTATTTGCACCTTCTTCTTGTTTCCACTATTTCATTGCACATCACCATAAGCACATCCCAGAGACACGCCTGGAAGTGGCATAAAGAAGACGGCAAAGAAAGGAAGGAAATCAAAATGGCATTTGGGAATTTGACACGTTTCCAGAACGGGGAGCCAGTATTTTCATGAGACAAAAGCGTTTGCAAATGTCTGAAATGATCTTGAAATTCCGCTTCACTGAAAATTATAAACATGCTAGTTTTTCATTTTCGGTTCGGTCAGGGAGGAGAGACCCATCAGTGACGGCATCTCCTGCACAAGCGGCTTTTTTGGAGGCCCAGCCAGCCTCCTTGGGTCTGCGTCTTTAAGGAGGAGGGATGACAAGGGACTGGCATGCTCTGGCTTTCCAAGATGCTTTGTATTATGGCAGGACAGAAGAGTTGACAGTCTCTTCTCAGTTCTGTGGTTAGCTGGCTACAGGCATGCAGTCATTACTCCATATTAATGGGAGACGCGAACATTGTTCTGCTGGTTATAATTACTCTCCGAGCGGGTACAACCTTCAAAATTACAGCTTTGGAGGATCTCTTTTCTCTGTAGTTCTTCCTGGGAGTCCCTGCCTGGGTCGGTTCCCAATAATGAGATTTTTCTAAAGGGGGGGTGTGCTGGGAACGCATCGATTGATTTATTTGCTTTTGGATGCTAATTAACTTTGATGTTCTGCAGCCACGCTCCCGGCTGCCATGCTGTGGAGCAGGGGAATGGTGGGGCTGGGGGAAAGACCACAGCGGGGGTCAGATGGGAGCGAGAGCTGCTGGTTCTGCGTTGCTTTTTTGCTCTTTTGAAGCCAGAAGGAGAAGCTTTTTGGAAGGAAAAAGACTTCTTTTCCCCCGGGCACCCCCATGGACGGGAGTGGGGACGTCCCCACGCACCAGGCATTTCCCACACGGCCAAGGCAGATGGAGATGCCCTGGAGTGGGGTTGTCCCCCTGCGAACCGGGAGTGGGGGACTTCTTGCACCCCCACAGGCAGCTGTACCTTCTGGCAAAAGTTGTCCTGCAGCTGCCAGGGCCCCCAGCTTCCACCCCGAGCAGAACAAAAGCCCGTCAAAGATGTCTGAAGCAATTGCTGAAGCGGGCGATGAAAGGGATCAGCCTCTCTTTATCTCCGCAAAAGACACTGTGTCATCGGTCTTTGCACCCTATTTCAGCACTGTCCTCTCCACCGAGGGGCTGGGTGGCTGCACAAGCAGACGTGGTGATGGGTTCAGCACTCTTGGATGCAAACCAAGCCGCTCCTCTCACACAGGCAAGAGCCATCAGCATTGATGACCTCCAGTAATGCTCAGCTCTCCACAGGATCTTAGCTGGAGCCTTCTCCTCCAACACCAGAGCCCTTCAGCGCGTGTTGGAAGGAGGTGGTGGAAAGCCCAGAAGCACACCCCTGCCCTGCTAGGTTCTGGGTTCCTGCTGCTGTGGCACACCGATGCCCAGGGCAGCAGAAGGAATGGAGGAAGGAATGGAGGTGGCTAATGCCCCACGCTGATGTTCTCAGCCCAATGGACCGGTTGGGGCCATTGGGGTTGGAACTTGATGATCTTTAAGGTCCCTTCCAACCTGAGCCATCCTATGATTCTATGATTTGCAAACATGCAGAATACCATTTTAAGATCCCTAGCGTTAATGCATACATGATGCTGCATCTACTGGAGCAACACATGTGATGCCCACATTTATGGTAGCAGCCTCCTCAGCCATCTTTTTTTGCCACACACATCGTAAGTCAGCAGGACCTCCTGCCTGTTGCTCACGGAGCTCTGGCTTTGTGCCTCTCCTCCAACCAGTTGGTACCATGCTTGGAGCTGTTAGCATCTTGCCACGGCACAGAGCCAAGCCCTTGTGGGGAGCCCTGCTATAAATGTCCACTGGGACCCCAGCATGAAGCTGGCAGTCCCCTGATGGCCACGGGAAAGTGGCTCCTTCACTGCTCCTGGTCATGGAGAGCAGAAAGGGCCAGATGCCTGCAGATGCTGCTTAGGAAGGAGTCCATCTGTCTGGAGCACGATGGTGTGTTCTACCACGGGACACAACGTCGCGTCCAGTACTCTGGGTGGTGGCCTCAGTTACTAATAGGTGTCATAAGGGTTTGAGATCTGGACCCAGTTTGGCAGCTGCTTTTGGATCTCACATCTAAAAAGCCAATCTATAAGTGATGCCACAGGACAGGGGAGTGAGGAGAGCCCCAGGTAACCTGGACAATTCACTCCTGAGCAGGATGCAGAGACCCTCACTGAACTTACGGTGACACAACAGCAGCACTGCCTTGCTAGGATGGATCTAGCACAGGCAGATGGCCCAATGGACCCAAGTCAAACAGTTTTTGTGTTGCAGTGGGAGGTGTAAAGGTGAGAAAGGGCAGGAAAAACCACGGAGACACCCATTTCTGCTCACCATGTGGAAGCAGCAAAGAGCTGGTGCTGCTCATCAGCAGGGTGGATGCAAGTATCTCTCAAGAGAGGAGGCAAGAAATGCGGTGGAATCGTTCACTCATAGTAAAGGAACTTTGGGCTCCTGCTTCCTCCCTCTTTCTAATCCAGGCCTTGGTCCCCCAGGATTATTGGGATATCTAACTCTTCTTTAGACACATACTTTCCCTTAATGTTAATGAAAGGTTCCTAAATAGGAGGCAGATGCCTAGATCCTTTAGAGAACCTGGGATCCTAGCAGTCACTGATTTCTGTCAATGAAGTAATTTTTTTTCTGCTGGTGGAAAAGAGACCAGAATTTGGCTCATTGCTCTAAGAGCACTCAGTAGGTACACGTGCTGCTGTGTCTTCAAAGAACAGACACATCTAAATACTGGGACATGTAAATTTTATTCAGCAATGAACCCGATTGCTTTCTGCAAATGGAATTTCTTTAGAAATCTCTAACTTACAATTTCATCACCCATCCTCGAGCACTCAATTGGCACCTTCCATTCTCTTTCCTCTTCCTGGCAGTTTCTATCTTAAGATCTCAAGTTGGAAAAGCCTAGCTATCAGCAGATCCTTTGTCCTTTCTTCCCCAGCTCCTCCAGACAGCTGTGCATCCTTCCCCCTTTGTTCTGTATTTCCTGTTACATCTTTGGGATCTGCCTTTTCCTGGCTCTTCCTGATGTTGGGCTTCTTGATTTCTGGTGCATTTTAGCACCTTGAAACTCTCAGTGAATTCCCTCCCTTGGGTCTCTCTGAAACCTGTTCAATTTGCTAACCGCACGTCCCGTTATGGACAGTAATGGCCAAACTTTGATGTCATGCAGGCCAATGTTTTCTGTGTTACACTAGCCAAGACACAGCAACACAAGCCAGGTCTGTACCTTCAGTGGCCCCTGGATGGTTGATGCATGGCCAAAGTGTCTTAGTATGGTCTATGGTAACGATGAATCATAGAATCATAGAATGGTTTGAGTTGGAAGGGACTTTGAAGATCATCCAGTTCCAACCCTCTGCCCTGGGCAGGGACACCTTCCACCACACCAGGTTGCTCCAAGCCCCATCCAGCCTGGCCTTGAACCCCTCCAGGGACGGGGCAGCCACAGCTTCTCTGGGCAACCTGGGCCAGTGTCTCACCACCCTCATGGTAAAGAACTTCTTCCTAGTATCTAATCTAAATCTCCCCTCTTTCAGTTTAAATCTGTTCCCCCTCATGCTATCACTCTACTCCCTGGTAAAGAGTCCCTCCCCAACACGTAAAGGCCCATCTTGCAAGGGACCAAACCCCCCCCACTTTATTTCCAGAGATTTTCTGAATCTCTGATGGCTCTTTTGGGCTTTCCAGTCTCTAGCTTTCTGTTCACTGATAACAGAACCTAAAACCATGAAGGTTATCAATTTCTAAGTCCCTCCCTACCCTGGCAGATCCATAAGATCTCTGAAGGAAAACAAACAAGCCAGCAGAGCAGCCTTCATTTTCATTCCTCCAAGGAGGACCAGGGAAACCAACAACCTTTGGTCTTCTGAAGCTTTCTGGAGCACCTCAGAGAAGCAAAAGAGCTTTACCCACCACTGTCCCTTTTGCTTTGTACCTCTAATCCCATCCAATGGCTGGGTCAGGCGTGTGGGATGGGTGAATCCCGACCATATGGTATCTGTGGTAGGGTGCCAAAACTGCCTGGGTGCCCAAGACCAGCATGCTGACCCCCAAAGAAATGCAGAGATTTCCAGCCACGTGACACAAGTGTTCAAAACCAGGCTTCAAGCATCATCCATCCAAGTCTCCAGCATGGACCAAACTATGTGAGACACTTTGTGACACAATGGCAGCAGAGCTGGACTTACCAGGGCTCTTTTGGCTGCCATCAGAAATCCAGCTCTTGGCCAACAGTCTGAGCTGTCTGTGACAGATGGCTGGGTGCTATGGGATCGTTCTCCGAGCTCTCAGACAATGAAAGGACTGTGGGTTTTTTTTTTTCCCAAGCCTCCTCACTGACTGTCACATTTAATGAAGATACATACTGGGACAGTCAGCACCTTAGGTGGTGAGACCATCAGTTGTCTTCTGCAATGAAAGGGGCTCTTTTTTCACCCTTCTAGTTACTGAAGCTTATTGAGCCAGACTGCAAGAGATGAATTATCCCAGCTGAAAAGCCTGGGCCTGTTAAATCTCGTAGGGTGGCTAGCTGGGCAGCCCTATTGCAACACGAAGATGACTCAACCACATAGCATCTTAGTTGGCATCCCATTAGCTGCTGCGGAGACGATTATTTCTTTGTTGCTAAACAGAGTCTGTCAGTGGCTCGGGGCACTTCTGTGAAAAATGTAACAGAGGCAGAATAATAATTCAAAACATGCCAGACCAGAAAGCCATGGCTCGTCATATCAGACTCCTTCTGCCTGAAAATCAACCAGTCCAAACTGTTCAGGGTGGGGGAACCAATGCCACAGACGCTTGTGACTTCACCAGAAGCAGTGCGTCCTTCCAGGAAAGCAGGACCCCCTTCTCCTACAAATGGCCTTACAAATAACAGAAGCAGAAGGCAGCAAAAAATTCTCCAAATGGAAGCTACATTTCTCAGAGGAGAAATTTGCTCTTCAAAGTTCTCCATGAGGCATCGGCTGCTCTTGGGTGAAGCGGTGCTAGCAGGCAGCATCCCACTTACTTTCCCACTGTGGGAACCGAACCCTTTTGAAACTGTTTTGACTGTAACCAAGGAATTAGAGAGATGGATGAAGCCAGCCGAAAGTGTGACAACCTCCTAAAGGCGCACAGATGGTGAGCAGACCCTGGAAACTGATTCACTTTGAGTGATCACTTTCCTGAAGCACATTTTGGACAGTTTGCAGTCTCTCAGAGGACCTGAGGAAACCTGTAACTTCTCCAAGGCAAAATGAGGGGCAGCAGGGAAGAAGGGGGAAAAATATGCTTTTTTTTTTTCCTTTTTCTTTGAAACGTGCATTCACACATAGTTATTTATTTATTTGCCCTTTGACATCTATAGAAGCTCATCCCTCAGAGGACGATCACCCGGGGCTCAGCCCAGATGGAGGTGGGATATAAATTCCATTGCCAGCGCTAACCATGAAAAGATTGCCCCATTTCACCAGAAACCACAATCTCCCAGAGTTCCCAGACTGCTCGAGTGATGTATGGCTCCGTAATTGTCCTGAAAGATAAGGGGAAGCCTCCTCTGTGGTTGCATTTGATATTGGCCTGATGTATGGGATCGCTCGGTGGAGGGTGTCTAGAGACAGCCTTGGAGTATGCCTCTCTGCCTTCTTCTTGCTGGGGAAACTCTGCTGGTGGCAAGCAGGATCCTGAGGCTTGCAAATTGCTTTCCCACATCTAACATCCCTTTCACCGCAGTCTTTAGTCAGTTTTTGGCATGAGGAGGAGAGTTAAAGAGTTGTTTATAAGCTGCTCCGGAGCCTCCTCTGCGGCGCTGCCACCCCCTGCACCAAGGGAGTGAAAGGAGGCACTGAGGGCATCCCAAAGGGGTAGGGAGTGGGGCATGGAAGGGGGAAAGTCTCACAAGTGGGAGAGGGAGAAACGCTTGGGGAAAGGGAAGCCTTCACCCCCAGCAAGTGGAAGAAGCCCCCTCTTCTTGGGCCAGTGCAAGTGACACCGGACAAACCCCAGTCAATCGATCTAAACACCAGTTTGGGCAAGTCCTGCTGTAGAGACATCCCAGTTTGGGATGCCACAGAGAACAGATGGACAACTTAAGATTTTCAGGTACTACTCCCCTTGAGTCGTATCCCCTTGGCTTGATTTTCCACTTTCCAGAGAGAAATGAGGACCCGGTTAAGAATCTGGGATAAGATTGCCCGAGCAATCAGGACGAGCAGCCGCTAGATGGCCCGTCCATCCCTCCTCCAAACCCACTTATCCCACAGCCACGGAAGTCCGGGATGTCCCCACTCATCCTTCAGAAAAAAAAAAAAAAGAAAAAAAGGATGAAACGTTATCTCAGCATCTGCTTGAAGAAAACGCTGGCGCACTCTGCAGTTGTTTTGCGTCGGGGCTCTGCAATCTGATGAACATTCCTCCGTGATTTTGAAAGGCTTTAAAAAATAAGCCGCACGCAGATTTGGTGAAACTGGCTCTCCCCGCTTTCGGTGGAGATGCGCGAGGGCTGCAAGGAGCATTTATGTGCAAAACAGCTCGTAAAAGGAAATCTACAGCTCTTTGTTCTCCCACAGGAGGGCTAGTGAATTATTTGGGTAGAACCCACATGAAGTAAGAAGTTATTGGTAGATACTATTTTCCAGACCCTCGGCTGCTGTTATGTGGTGTACTTCCCTCATTTATACTAGCTGAGAGTCTCGTCTCTAGGTCTCCAGGTCAGAATTATGCAAGACACCAAGAGAGGTCTTTGGAGAAAGGAGCTTTTATTTGAGGGCACCGCCAAACCCATTCGATTTGGACCACCTTCTCTCAGAGATTTAATCTCCGAGGAACTGGCAAAACAGAAAAGGCCCAGAAACAGGAGGGAACCAAGCACATTAAGGCGTTTGTGCTGTAAAGCCACAGTGTTTTCCATGTGTGGCAGCAAATATCCGAATTCATTCGAAGCAGAGAGTTTCAGGGCAGCTTTTGTCGCTGAAAAACTGGCTTGCACTAGACAGAAATCAAAAAGGAAGCCAAGCTTATGGATTTTCCCTATCAAGTCAGTTTTATTTGCCAAAAAGAAGTTGCATTCTGGTGCAAAAAGGCTTAAATCACCTCTCCCCACGCCAAAAAAAATATAAAATATTAAATTCCACTACAGTATGAAGAAGGTAAAGAAGTATTGCACAAGACTTTTAAAATTCTCCGTCTTCTCTGCTTGTGCACAAGGGCAAAGACCGTTCTTTTATTTGCTGTTATTTGAAATTATCCCTTTAAAAAATGTTAATTTGTAAAGTCAGTAAAGGAATGCTTTCTGTTTTGCTTGCGTGCCTGTAAACTTCTCCACCACTTGTTAGAGGGTGAGTCAAACCAGCCCTAGCTCTCTGTAACCCGAATTAGATCAAGTTTGACAACGAATATGTTACTTTCATTTATAAACAAAAAAAAAACACACCGAAAAACCAGCAACCAAAATTAAATCTTTGAATTTAAATGAACACATTTAAAACTGAAGCGAAGCTACACAGCTGGGAGGGGAGGGCAAGGGAGTCTCACAGCTCTACGTTGTTGATCTCAGGGGAGATGTGGTGCCCCACTGAAGCTTTGGGGTACTTCTGTGATGCAAATAACAACAAATAATCATCTTTAGGAGACCACTACTGGAGCTCCAGCCCCAGATTTGAGACTAAAGAGAGACACCAAGTGGAAGAAAGGCACATGATCAGTTGCAAAGTCATCAGAGGACCTCGAGGATGTAATTCCGGCGAGCGGTTGGGTTGGTTCACTGCAGCTCTACCTGCACGGACGGGCGATGTGGAGGCACATCGGGCACCTTCACTGCCCCGTGGGCATCAAAACATGCCTCTGGGTGAGAAAGAGCAGGGAGGCTAAAGTGGAAAAGAGGCTTCTTTCAACCCAAGGTTCAAAATCGGCTCTAGGTAGCAAGGAGGCACTTGGGACGCCTTCGTAAATGAAATCGAAGGGGATTAAATCTCTAAAGGCTTCTGCGGATCTGAGCTTATGTAAGAAGCATTAGTGTCATAGGACTGTTTGTTCCACTCGTCTTGCTCCTTCACGTAAATTGTGCCAATGTCGCACACTTTTCCCCCAGAAAATATCCCGCCTGCCAGTGCCAGCTCCTGAGCGCTTTCGTTTACTTTGGCAGACCTTGGACTGGGCTCTCCTAAAGTTTGGAGTTTTCCGAAGCTTTTCTAGAGTGTTTATATTAACTGGACTGAAAGGGGTGACTTCTCACCAGTCTCCGGGGTAGTGAGTTGTGGAATTAATACTACCTAAGAGACAGCATCTCTCCTGGAATACCCATAACGCAGATTGACAGAGAAGCTGCCCCCATGGCTGGGTAAATGTCCGTTCCTCTCAACCCCAGGTAACAGACAGTTAGAAGAACTCTCAAGAAACACATGACTGTTTAAAGGCGCTTATTCAGCCTTGTATCACAGACAGAGCTGGTCCAGGTCAACAGGGATGCCAGGAGTGAATTGCATATGACATCTGCCCAGATGTGCCCGTGTTTCTCTGCAGCCAATTCTGTTCTTCCTTTTTGAAAGACAAGGGCAGATCCGAGCCACTTTGCATTCAAGTTATGATCTTAGCAGAAAAAAAAAAAAAAGTCTTATTATCAGCGCTCTGGCTCCTTCTTCCTACTACGCAGAAAAATACATATACCCCTCCAGGCAGCCTAACCTCAGAAACGCTGCTATGGAAAGATTATGCAAAATAGCTCAAATCTTGTGAGAGGGATCTCATGGTACTTTGGCAGTTAATAACCTGCCAGTGTAAAGCTGGACAAAAATCTGGAAGATCACTTCCATCTCTAAGTACGAGATCAAAAGAAAGTTGTAAGTGGAACCTACTGTAGGCTGCCTTTAGAAACAAGCCCTTACTTGATTCCTGGAGGAATGGTGGATATTCTTGTTGTCCTCTGAACGGGAGGTTGTGATTCAAGGTAAGGTCTCTCCTGCAAAAGGCACAAACAAGATGGTTTTTGTCTCCATGGAGAGAGAGCACACTCAAAGAAGCTTCTGTGTAAGAAGAAGAAAGATTTTGGTGTCTAGTATGGAAGCTTCAGGAGTAAGGTCAAGTTTTTCAGGTGTTCATCCATATCTACACGTGTTTAAAAGGACTGAGGCTCTTTGGAAATAGTTTCTGGTTGCCAAAGGTGACTGCAAAAGGCCCAAAGAGGATTGTAAAACTGAGATAAGTCCCAGCTCCACCAAGTTCCACAAAGTGATGCTATGGATGTTGATAGCCCAGGCATGTCCAGGTGCTGAACAGAACTCAGGAGCACAAGCAAGAGCTCCTTAGTGACTGGGATGCTTCTTTGAAACTCACTTGGCATTTTCTGCCTTATCTGCCTCAAATGAGGAAGCCCATGGCAACACTCATGGTCTCCTCTCAGTCCAGAGATGTCTGTGACCTGCTCGCACTCTGTGGAAGACCTTTGGAGATTTGTTTCTATGAGGCTTTAAAAAAAAAAAAAAAAAAAAAGAGAGAAATTCTGGAAAACACAGGGTGATAAATCTTGATGACTTTTTCCAGCAAATTTCCCATCCCAAAGGTCAGAAAAACATCCATCTCATGAGGGCACATGCTCCCACGCCAGCTAATGCCCAACAGATCACAAAAGTTTGGAGTTCAGAAGTGCCAAAGTTGCTGCCTAGGAAGACATGTCCCTGTGTGCTGCATTTTCCAGCACCCATTGAGGGTGGGAGCAATCTTTTATTGCAAAATACCGACTTTGGGAGCACAGTCACCTCTGTAATAGTCAGCTGTGAGGGACTCCTACCAGGGCACAAAACAACCAAGCTACAGAGGAATCTGCTTCCCAGTTACGTGGTGCCTCTGGCAGAACAGTTTCCCTTTGGTTTGTCCAAGTCTAACTTCTGCTGGAAAAGTTCAATTGCCTGCATTTTTCACTTCAACCAGGGGAGGGCAACTCGTCATCAGGGAAATTAATTCAGTTCACGAAAGCGGACTTAACTTTGAAGTTGTTAACACTCAGAATTCGTAAAAATAATTAGTGCGGAAAAATATCAGACTACTTTAAAAACACGCCTTTTAATAAATACTTTTTTTCCCTCCTAATGTAAGTTAAAATAGCTCCACAAGAGCCAGCAACCACTGCACTTTCATTGCTGCTCGCTTTAACTATTATGCTTTGGATATGATTAATCCACTTTTGGCAAATAAAAGAGGATTCCACTTGCAGTGCCATGAAAGCACTTCTGTCAAATAAGACGAAAAAATTTTAAATAATGCTTTGCATTCTATCTATTTTATACTTTATTAAACAGACACTACCTGTGAGTTGTAAGTTGTTTTATCATTGTGTTTTGGGGGTTTTTTGGTTTGGTTTTTAGCTGGGAATTTAAACAGCAAAACTTTTTGAAGTCTTTCCTCCTTATCACAGCAATTTTGAAAGAATATTTTTTTTTCAAAGTTAGGCATTTCATATTGATAATTACAGCACTCATCACTGTATCACTTGAACCCCTCGACATTTTGGCCCTGTCAGCACATAAATGCTTCCTCTCTTAGAGTCACAGTAATGGCCAATTCGAAGACATTTTTATGAAAATAAAAATGCCAACATTATACATCCACATATATCTTCCTCTTTCTCTGTTCTTCCTAATGCCAAGGACTAATTTCTGGCTTCGGAGGCAGCAAGCTGTGCCAGCTGAACCTTGGACCCCTTCTTCTTGGAGAGCCTTTGAGACAAGAAAAAAGCAGTTTGGTGCCTTCCACTCTGCACCTTGTTGCGGAACAACCTGGAGACCTTCTGTCCCTGCTTCACAGAGAGAATCCCAGCACAAAATGCTGGGAACTTGCTTGCTTCCATTCCCACTTTTCCAGAACGGCTCCTACCCAGCTGGGCATGGTTTTACCAACAGGTATCCTGGTTTGAGGTAAAACAGAAACCAACTTTCTTTGAAATGAACTGCATATTGGGCAGAAAACTGTTTGTTCTTGTTCTAAAGTCATAAATCTCTTTCTCTCTCCTCCTCCTCTCCTTGGAGTGAGAGGTGGGGGGAGAGGATCTGTTGCCGGTCATTGGCCAGGGTGGCCTAAACCACGACAGAAGGCTGTAGGTCTCTCCATCATTAGCAGCCACCCATAATCAGTAGCCACACGTGCAGTACCTGTGTTTTTCATCGCAGAGGCAGCAGGGGTGCTCTGAGGACTGTGAACTTCTGGGAACCCAGTGCCAGGCTGCAGATGGCCGTAGGAGGCTGCATCCCAGGGGCTGGGGCTCCTGCGCAGACTTCCCATGTTTATCCACAGGATAGCCTGACTGGGTAAAGAGATTCCTTCTGTCTAAAAAGAAAATATTCATTTGACGGGGACTGGTTGTTGTGTTTGAAACGAAGATGGCCCGAGGCAAAAAAAAAAAAACCAACCTGATTGCTTGGTGGAATGACTTGTTGGTTGGTCTCTGGCTGCCTTTGGAGCGGTGTTTCGCTCTTCGGCCTCGCACGCCACATCAAGGTGGGTTTCTCCAGCCTGCGTGTTTTCTTACAAGGACTTTTGTCTAATCACTAGCTGAGAACCCAGCCTACTGTGTACGTTGTAAAAGAAGCTGTTTATACTTGGGCTTTTAGTCCACCATCTGTGCACGGCTCAGCTGCAACATCTCTGCAGATCCGTTTCCCCGCTGCTGCCAAGTCCCTCAGAAAAACACAATTCACGTCAGGCTTTCTAACAAAATTCAGGCTCTTTGCAAGCCCTCTTTGAAAAAAAAAAACACCAACGTATTCCCCGTTCTCAGGAAATGCAGTGGCATGGACTTAATGCTTTTCTACCGATTCCTAGCCGAGTGGCGCTGAAGCATAACCAGTTATCCGTGCAGTCACTGATGCATAGGTTCCTCCACGCCGCCTTTCCTAACGTGTATTTATCCCCTTCTCCGAGCCATTGACACAAATTCATTCAGGCACTGGAGCTGCTGGTGCACACACAACCCATTTGCACCGTGCCTTGTAATCACTTTTTATTTTAAAACCCATATTCTTTAAGGAACGGCTGTTGCACTAATCCTCGGGGGGGGGGGGGGAATATTTTGAGCCCGGGCTTCCTTCCTCAAAGTAGGACGTTTTTTTGTGAGAATCAGAAACAACTCGTAGGTTTGGGTCCTCTGTCAGTGCACAGACGAGGAGGACTGAAGATAAGAAGAGACAGACACTACTTCACCTGCCCCACAGAGCCTCACATCTTTACAGGTAAACGTTCTGGCGTGCAGAGTATGGGCATAAGCCCGAGCAGATGTTCCAATTAAAGACGAAGCCTATTACAGAGAGGAAAAGGGGAAAGAAAAAAGTACTTTCAGTATTCTCTTTGAGAACAGGAGTGTTTTTCCTGAAGGTTATTCTGCTCGAAAAGAGATGCTGGAATGCTACCGGGAGACACGTAGTCCCCAAGACTGGTTGTAAATGAACTTCCAGATGCTGCCCCTAAATAATTCTGATGCAAAATTTGTCCTCATCTTAGACACTAGCGATTGACCTTAGAGCTCTTTTGGCATGAGAGAGGTACCTGAGCAAAGTTAGGTTTTTTGGACAGTTTGCAGGCCACAAATAGCCTGGTGTTGCTGCGGGGAGCTGCAGAAATAGGGGTGGTGAGACCACAGCGACAAAAGCCCCTGGGCAGAGCCAGTCATTTCACTTCCACTTCATGGCCCCCGTTCTGCTCCAGCACCTGCGTTTCAACCCCCTCTCCCTGGCCGAGTCCAGGGGCCAGCTGTGGCTGAGGAGCCCACGGTCAACTTGCCCGGTGGCAGAGAGGAGGGCACGCAGCCCAGGGTGTGTGGCACCCAGTGAGTGGCACCCCCTTCTCCCACTGCCCCACAATATCCACGATGGATGGAAGGGGACTTGCCACGAGGCCGGTGTTTGTCCATCACACGCCCACGCGCCCATCCTGCCAACCCTTTGAGATGTCTTCAGGATATTAGACAGGCTGGTGGGTAAGCTTCTGAGCACCTCTGCTGCCAAAAAGGAGAAGGATCTGCACCTGGGCACCCCAGGAAGAGAACGGGAGCTGAAGGGAAAGGTTTGAACTGGGTGAGACTGAATGCATGAATTAAAACCCAGTCCTTCCTTCAAAGCCTGGTGGCATAGTGAGGAATCACCCTACAGGCACAGAAAGAGGACTGAATCGTGCAGGGGGAGAGTAAGGTGGTCATTGTACACCTGTACCAGTACAAAAGCCAAACTGGTTTTTGTTGCCCCCCAGGAATGAGGACTGGGGACTTGAGCTGCATGAACTTGCTGTTCCTCCTCCTGCCAGGACAGTGGAAACCATGAAAGCAAGGCATGCTGCTCCTCAGAAGGGTGAGGGACCTCGTGACTGTCCCTCACTTTAGGACTGGCTTGCCTGATTTGGTTTTGGCAACTTAGAAATGAGGATTTAAAGAGGATCACGTTATTGTTACGATTAGATTGCTTTATTACTGTTATTTTTCTTTCTGTTCCGCCGGGAGAGAGGAGGCGGGATCCCATGGGGCTGGTTACGCCACGCTTCAGGAACAAAAAGCTGTCACGAAAAAGGGAAGCCCCAGGGAACAATGCCAGCAGAGCCAACGGCAGCCACAGCACCTCGCTGTCCCCGGAATCATTGGGAAAAACGGAGAGCTTCACAGGGTTTGGATGGAGAAACAATGCAGCGGCCCCGGTGATGTTTACAGAACTCACCAGGGCAGCAAAATTGCCCATTGGAAAAAAAATTTATTATGTTTGAACGGGTCATCAGGCTTGCTTTCCCCAGGCAGAGGGCCAGAGCACACCTGCCAACAGCCTTCAACGTATAAGGTGCGTATGTACCCACTTGATAGGCCACAGAGGGAGACCTTCACGTGGGGTGGGTGACACAGCACATAAAACAGACCCCTAGAGCAGTTCCTGGGGCTACCTGTGTAACTAGAGCAACATGAACTCATCACGGCTGGAGACAATGAGGAAGCAGCCACATAGAACATGAAAGGGGCCAACAAGAGCTTAGCTCCAATGGGGAGTGGAAAACCATAGAACGGTTTGGGTTGGAAGGACCTTGAAGGCTCCTGAGTTCCAACCCCTCTGCCCTGAGCAGGGACACCTCCCACCAGACCAGGTTGCTCAAAGCCCCATCCAACCTGACCTTGAACCCCTCCAGGGATGGGGCAGCCACAGCTGCTCTGGGCAACCCAGGACAGGGTCTCACCACCCCTACAGCGAAGAATTTCTTCCTGAGATCTCATCTAAATGTCCCCTCTTTCAGTTTAAAACCGTTCCTCTATGGTTGTCCTATGGTTGTCCTATGGGTCCCCTCCCTGATCAAGAGTCCCTCCCCATCTCTCCTGGAGCCCCTTTAAGGACTGGAAGGGGCTCTAAGGTCTCCACGGAGCCTTCTCTTCTCCAGACTGAACCCCTCCAACTCTCTCAGCCTGTCCTCACAGCAGAGGAGCTCCCTCAGCGCATCTCCATGGTCTCCTGGACTCATGTCCAGAAGGTCCATGTCCTTCCTGTGCTGAGGGCTCCAGAGCTGGACACAGTGCTCCAGGTGGGGTGTCCCCAGAGCGGAGCAGAGGGACAGAATCCCCCCCTCGCCCTGCTGGCCACGCTACTGGGGATGCAGCCCAGGATTCGAGGGGGGGCTTTCTGGGCCGTGAGTCCACGTTGGCAGATCACGTTGAGCTTCTCATCCACCAGCCCCCCCGAGTCCTTCTCCTGAGGGCTGCTCTCCAGCCATTCTCCACCTGGGATCGCCCCGGTGCGTTCCCTGCTTTGAGGGGTGAGCACCGAGGGGACGCAGCAGCCGAGCGAGGGCCTAGGCCCCGGCCCGGGTGGGGGGGAGTAGGCCCCGGGCCAGGCCCCGGCCTCCCCCCCCTGGCGGGGGCGGCCCGCCCCGGGGCTGGCTCAGCGCAGCCGCCGGCTCCGCCCCGCAGGGGCCCGGGGCAGAGCCAGGGCCACATCGTCGGAGGCAGGCGGGCAGGCAGGCGGCGGAGCGAGGAGCTGAGCCCGACCGGTAGGTAGGCGCCGTGGGGCCGGGGAGCGGGTGAGGGCCGGGGGTCCCCCCGGAGGCCTCGCTCCCCTCGGCCGGGGGTCTCGGCGGGGCGGGGGGGCCGAGGCCGGTCCCGTGTGGGGATTTCAGCGGCGGGGATTTCCCGGTGGGGGGTTTCCGCGGCGCCTCCCCGCCCGGCGGGCTTTCCCTTAACATCCCCCCGGTCGCCCACAGGCGGGTGGTCACTGCGAGAGCCGGGCTTGGGGAGGGGGGGTGTGAGTCCCTGTTGCTCTCCCCCCTGTGCCCCTTCAGACTTAAATGGGGGGGGGGGGGGGGGTTGTCCGGGCGGGAGGCCGGTGGGGGGTG
>JAOTQQ010000041.1:21514838-21533250 GCA_026546715.1 Gallinago undulata
ACCTGGTCTGGTGGGAGGTGTCCCTGCCCAGGGCAGGGGGGTTGGAACTCAATGATCTTTAAGGTCCCTTCCAACTCGAACCATTCTATGATTCTATAAGATGCAGACCTTTGTGGGCTGAGGTACTTTTCTGGGCCAGTGGGACTTTTGTGACTTCCTGGTCATGCTGGGTCTGCAGTGGTCTTCCTGCTCTGCTCCATCTCTGGGGCTAAAAGGTTAAAACCGCTGCTTCTTTGAGTTACCTTGCTATCAGCAAAGGACCGGATACAAAGCATGTGATGTGATTAAAGCAGACTAATAGCCTGTCTCTTCTGTTGCTGGAGAAAGCTGACTTAATTCTAAAGCTTCATAATCATTTGGAATAACAAGCCAGTGGTTTCTTCTCTGTTCGCTTTCTGGTGGATTTTTTTTTGTTTTGGTTGTTTTTCTTCCCTTTCTGCCACTTAACGTCATGTGGATGGACCCCAGGGGGAGAGGTCTTGGGGAAAGTCCTGGTACCAGAAAACACTTCTGGAAGATTCTCCAGTGGGCTGGTGGCCCAACAGTGTGAGACTTTGGCGCTCTGGAGAGCGCTCAGGCGGCTTGGCAGGGTGTCCCAGCTCCTCCAGAACCTTAGCCTGAGAAGCACAAGGTGGTGCTTGTCCTTTTGCGCTCTTCTGAGGAGGCTATCTCTTAGCACTTGGCTTCCAGCAGCATCTGGCTTCCAGCAGCATCTGGCTTCAGCGGTGGAGTGAGTTACTGGGGAGCCTGCTATTGCTGGGAATGGCAGTGGGTAAGCCCAGTTGGGCTCAGCTCCCTTCCCACGCTGGATGCTCTGCTCAGCCCCATCCACCTGCCCGTGGAGAAGAGGAGCCGCAAGGCTCGACAGGCAGAGGGGAGGTGGAGGGAGAGAGGGTGTTTTGTTTAAATTAAAGCTGTTCGAGTTGCTAAGCTGGGGGAAAACTTCCTGCCCTTGAAGTAAAACTACACCCTCTGCGCTTTTACTACGTCCTTGCTAATTCCTGGAAAGAAACAAAAAGAATGGGAGACCTCATTTCCCAGTTCAGGCAGATGCTGTGACTTCTCAGAAGCAGGTTTGGCATGGGTGTCCTGAATCTAACCACCCACTAGCATCTGAGAAAATGGAAGTAACTGATAACCAGTTTGTTTTGAAAGGGAACTTTACAGTAGAAAGTCCTTGACTGTGCCCTCTTGCATCTTATGGGAGGAGGAAAAGATAAAAATCAAGTTATACTGCCAGGCTCCTACCTCAGCCTGGCAATCTCTGGTGCTCTCTCATGAGATGGGGGGAGGAGGAAAAGCTTGGATTAAGGCTTTTTCCCTGCCTGGACTGTGATAACCTTTGGGTGCTTTGGCAGGGAGGGTTTCAGGAGGGTATCTCCACACCAAGTGGCACTGGGAGGGATGTTGTGCAATTCCTCGGAGGACATTTGTTGACCTCCACAGCATCGCTTGCCAGAGAAGGGAGGCTGGGGAGCCCGTCCTGTGTGCACGTACTTGCACTGGGAATTTCCAGGCTGATGGGTCTTGATGGCAACAGCAAACGCTTGGGAGCATCCTCTGCACTGGGGAGAAGCCCCACCACCACAAGATGGGGGGCTGGTCCTCCGTGCCCACCACCCTGCCGCAATCTGGTTGGAGGGAGCTCCTCCGTGGGGTGGTGTGGGGCAAGCCAAGCGTGGGGGGCTGCCTTTGACACACAGTGCATCACTCATGAGTGGTTTTCAGAGGTTAAGTTTACAGCACGACAGCTCCAAGTGCAGGAAACAAAGCTGGGCTGGGCTTGTTTTTGGAGCCATTAAAGAGCCAACCTAGTCAAGTGACAGAGTTGCCCAACCAGTTTTGTGAAAACTGCATTTTTACTGCACCTTGTGCTGGTTTTAATTGGCGTGGAGACCTCTTTCTGGACCTTACCTGCAGTGTTTGTTGCATAAATAATATTCTTGTATGTGGTAATCAAAAAGAGGGAAAAAAAGTCCATTGAGCTGTACTTTTGGCTTTTTCTTCTGTCTGCTATTTCTGGTAAGTTGTTTCTCTTTTTTTTTTTTTTTTTTTGTAGGGGAAGAGTAGAACCAAATGAGTTCTGGGACAGGTTATGAGGTTTTTGAGTTGTTTTTTCTTCTATTTTTTTTCCCCCTAGTTTTCTTGGCAGACTTGTGTCTCTGGTCTTGCTGAATGGAAAGATTTGCTTCAACCGGAGAAATACTGTCCTGCAAATACTGTCACGCTGGGCGAGCGTGAGCGTATAGACCGAAAATAGCAAAGAACTTTCTCAATTTGCCAGTTGTAGGGACCGAAGACCTACTTCAACATTGCCTCTCAGACTGAAGTGGGAAGTCCAGATGTTCTTAAAATCTGATTGTACCCCCTTGCAAATGTAGAGAGATGATAACGGGCTCTTCTAAAACCTGCGCTGCTCTTTGATACCGATCTGTGAGTTGGCTTCTTTTTCAGAGAACGACAGTGGTTTATAATTATCTTATTGCTTCCCCTCAGGCATCAAAAGCACGTTTCTAAAACGCGCATTTCCTTTTTACAATATACAGAACACGTGCTTGCTGTGGTTGAACATGCTGAAAAGCCTCTGCCATCCTAGGTAGTCCTACCAAGTGCTTTCTCATCTAGGGTCTCACTGGATGGCACTGTCTCTTGTCAGATGGTTCCCACAACGGTACCCTGACTGCAGAAGCCACATGGAAAAGCTGAACGTCTTATCAGTTGCACCAGGTGCAAACCTACCTTTGCAGGACGAGCTGGTGAGTTTTCTTGTCCAGTTTCCTAAGAAACCTAGCCTTTCTGCAGTGCTCGCAGCAGAATGCTGCCTTGTTTTAGGCTGCTCCCCTCGCTCCAGGGATGGGGAATGTGCAGGGACCACATGCGGAGTTGAGCCTCTGGCTCGCAAATGTCTTGCGGCTGCTCATCTTAAGGTGTCACTCTATATATCTGTACTCCAAAGTGGTGAGATCAAAGTGTGTTGACAATCGGGTACAGGCTGATGTAGCTGTGCTGCTCTCTCTGACTTTGTGCTTAGCCCTCAAACCACCTCCTCTAGCTTGAAGGCAATTGCTTCTACTTAAGAAGAAACTGGCTCTAGGGTAGATGGTATAGAAGGTACAGAGTGTTCCACGTACCTTCTTTTTTTTCCCTTCTGCTACCAAAGTTTGTATTAGGCAGAAATGCAGTCTTCTACCTTGCCCTGGTATTTTCCTTCAGAAAGAAACTGTACCTGAATCAGTGGTGCACGCACACACAAACATAAATAAATAAAAATAATCTCTGCATTCTCAAGTGTGGCCTGTTTGAGAGGGATATCCCTAATTAGGAGCCTTAATTTTGAGGATCCAGCTTCTCCCTCAAATCCCTTCATTGTAACTTTTGAAGAGATGCTCTTTGGAAAGTCTCCATGACAAACAGGACCTTGTGTACGTTCCAAGGTCATTACGCAGCTGGTATTATCTCGGTGGAGCTTAAAGGAAAGTTCAGTGGGTTCAGCCCCCAGCCTCTCCTTGGCTCTGCAGTTATTTGCTTGCCGGAGACAAGATGTACTTCCCAGGTGCACAGAAAGTCCAAGGCCTTTGAATGTTAACATCAGCAAGATCAACTCTTTGGAACGTTCTTTGATTGTTAGTGCTGAGGGCAGTGCTGTCCCTGTCTAACTTAGGAGGAGTTAGTAACTCCGACGTTGTTCGTTAGCTGAGACTGTTGTCTGAAGCCGTCCTGTCCCATCACTGACCATCAGGAGACCTTCTGATTGCCAAGTGCTCCTTCTTCATGGGCCTGAATGATGAAGCATCTCCGCTAGCTGGGCCTTGAGTACAAGGGCTCCAAATCCTGGAAAAGATGAGCTCTTTTCCTCCCCTGTCTCTTAAAGGTGGTGGCTTTCTGGGCTCTTCCCAGCCCCTCCTGCATGCAGGTGTCTGGCTTGGAGCTGGAAGGGGAAGTGACCATTTAGTGAGCAACTTCTGATCCCCAGCTGGCTTCTGATGGTTTCTAAGCATGGTTCTGTTTTCTGAACTAGGATAATACTGCAAAAAGTAACTGTGCTAGTCTTCAAAATGGTCTTAACCTCCTGCAAATTAGTGTGCAGATAAACATCTTTGTGGAACCAGTAGCTTGCTGATCCCCTCCTAGGGACAGGTGCCGGTTGCTGTCATCAGAGGGGCCAGATCTGAGACCTTAGTAGGTCAGCAGGACCTTCTCTTTCTTCAGGACCTCTGGGCCCACCTGCCTACCAATGAACCCAGCTAACCTTGGTTGCCGTCGTGGTGTGGAAAGAAGACAGGGAGGTGAGACCAGATCAGGGAGAGCTTTATTGGTTTTCAAAGTCCAGCCTGGGAATAGTATCTTGAGGGGAAGCAATCTGTTGTGATGTATTAGGCTTGGGGAGGGTGGTGCTCGCCTGCAGTGCTTGTGATGGGCTGAGGTTGCTTCTGGAGATCCCACCTGCCACATCAGATGTGAGATGGGAAGGATCATGAGCCTCAGAGTACGCTGCAGAACCTTGGTTCGCAACGCTGGCTGCTGTGTCTCTGCATCTGTCAAGCTGGAAGTTTCTCCTCGGGCAGGCAGGACGGACAGCAGATGCCAGCCAGCGCGCCAACCAGCCAGGTCATTCGATGTGTTCGTGGGGAAAAGGGGAATGGCAACTAGAGAACCAGTTCTGGTGCTGGTTTGACCACATCCTAGCCTGGTAAAAGCTAGTAGCAGTGCATCCTGAGCAACCTGGTCTAGCGGAAGGTGTCCGTGCCCATGGCAGGGGGTTGGAACTGGATGATCTGTAAGTCCCTTCCAGCCTAAACCATTCTATGGTTCTATGATCCTGTAGGGTCTGCCTTGGTTTTACATCCCTTGGAGGTAGAGCCTGAGGGGTGGTAGAGGGGAGCAACTGGCCAAAGTACATAGGAAGAACCTACAGCTTCTTTCATTGTTCCCTTTCCTTAAGGAGGAGAATCTGGGGGAGAGGGGACAGCATCTTCCAGTCGATGTAGATGCATTCAGATTTGAGCTGTCTTCTTCTTGTCTTGGACTACTAGGGTTCGTCTTCAGACCTTGTTCTCCTCGAGGGTTTTGCAGGAACTTTGCCCTTGCCTGTAAACGTACCAAGACGGTGATTTCCACAAGAGATCTGCTCTGCTTTGCCTTGAGGTTGTTCCTGCTTGTCTCCTCTCTCGCCATGCTTGTCAACGAGTCCCTTATTTGCACAGTACAGTAACTTGGCAGCTGAGGTGCTTTGTTGGGAAGAAACCCTGGGGTGCAGGAGCACAGGAGGTGCTGTGGAGGAAGACCAAGCTCCCACCGGCACAGCCACCTGGCACGGGCAGGTATGGTGCCAGCCTGAGCCAAATGCCATAAACTTCACCGGAAGTGGGTGGGGGCGGTCCGGGATCTTGTTCAAGAGAGCAGAATGGCAATTAAAGATTAACTTAACCTCTCTGCCCCTTCGCTTACATGGTTATAACATCCGTGCCTGAGCATTCCCTCTCCTGGAGGTGGTGGAGGGGGGCAGGAAACCATCCCGTGATGCCAGTTTAGTCCGTGTGGAGTCGTACTGTTCCTCCCCCCATGGGTCCTGGATCAACTGGTGCCTTCCTGGGGTTAGTTCTGCCTTTGGGTCCTGGGGCTGAGGCTAAGAAAGATGCAGATCAACTGCACAGAAGCTGACTAGGCCATGTTGGCAAACAAGTTTTGATGGCAGTAGTACTGTGTAACCGATAGATGTGCATAAATTATGGAATCATAGAATGGTTTGGGTTGGAAGGGACTTTAAAGATCATCCAGTTCCAACCCCCGGCCCTGGGTAGGGACACCTCCCACCAGACCAGGTTGCTCCAAGCCCCATCCAGCCTGGCCTTGAACCCCTCCAGGGATGGGGCAGCCACAGCTTCTCTGGGTAACCCAGGCCAGGCTCTCACCACCCTCACAGCAAAGAATTTCTTTATAATATCTCATCTAGATCTCCCCTCTTTCAGTTTAAAACTGTTTCCCCTTGTCCTATTGCTCTACTCCCTGATCAAGAGTCCCTCCCCATCTCTCCTGGAGCCTCTTTAGGGACTGGAAGGGGCTCTAAGGTCTGGGAAATGAGAGGCTGGGAGAAACACCTCTCTGCAAGTTGGCATTCTGGTCTCTTAGGAAATTCTCTGCAGAGCTGGCATCAATCTGGAGAACAACAGGGGAAGTTTGGAGGCACATGGGCAGGATTGTTGAAAAGGCTGGGTGTGACTGCCCGGAGAGGAAAATCCAAATGGTCCAAGCAGTTAGGGTGGAGAGGAAAAGGAGGAAACAAACAATTGTGGACGATCAGCAGAATTTAAAAGTTGCAAACCTTATGTATTAAAACTTTGTGTCCGCTGTTGCAGAATGGCGAGGCTCAGAAGTTGACCAGCCTCAGAAGGCAAATGGCCAGCACTGGCTGGTAAGATTCCGAGAGTAAACCAGCCCTCCGCTTCCCAGTGGTCCGTCGATACGCCCGGTTACCATAACTCCAAGCTCCTCTGCTTCCAAACCTGACCCATCTCAAATTTTGTTGAGCTGCTGCTTCTGCTGTATGGTGGTGTTGCTAGCTTTGTGACCGTTCTGTGCAATTTCAGAAAGTAGGGTTGTGAGGAGCTTCATTAACGTAGCGAACATAAGTAAGTTTAATTCCTAAAGGATAGTGGAAGAATTGGAAAATCTCTAATGTTTCACTATGCGAAGCCCTAAAGTATCTTAAAAGTGCAAAGCAAAACCCTAAAACCCTGGTTCTCTTTTGGCTTGAAAACTGTGCTTTGAATTACTTTATGGCTAGGAGCTATGAAGAGGTATATCTCCCTGTGGCTAGAGGAGAACAGTACATAATGCTGCAATGCACAGTTGGGTTTTTGGTTTGTTTTTGTTGTGTTTTTTTTTTAAAACAAACATGGAAGAATGTATGCCTTTAACAAATAGCTAGGAGTAAAAGAGCCCTGAAAGCAGTCTTTTACTCTTGTCACCTCAGGCGTGTCTTCTTCCACACCAGCTCTTCTCAACTTGTATGACTAATCTGTTTATCTTAGATAACTATTGCAAATATCCTAACAGCTCTACAATTCTCTGCTTTTCTGACTAATCAAGGTAGCTTGGACAGAGTTGGAAACAGGCAGCACGTGGCTACTTAGTGTTAGGAAGCAAATCAGCAAGTACTGGGAGTTGTCCCTCCAAGCTTGAAAATAAGGAAGATTGCACCTGGGACTGGACATCCTAAGGTAAGAAGCCCCATGCCTTGTGCAGGAGGTTATTATCTAGCTTAGGTCTTGGCTAGGCTGAAGAGTAGAAAAACACTCGTATCCTCCACAATGGACGTTCATCATCATCATCATCGTCATCTAGGGACCTGGCAGCCTCAATGTTCTGGTGAGACTGCCAGGCTCCAGTTTATGATGCTATTAAGAGGAGCTGTGTCCGTGGTGAAGCCAGTAAGCGAGCCAGCTGGATGGGAAAACTTCTGACTTCGTTATCCTCTCCAAGTGCAGTCTGAAGTGTCAGTGCCTGCCAGGATTAACGGCCCAGGAGAATGTAGGGAAAGGGAAGGAAAAGAGGAAAGGAGGGGAGTGCAAAGCTTGGAGGAAGCGATATTTGTGCTGTCCCTGCTCAAATACTCACCCCCTTTTTTTTTTTTTTTTTTTTTTTGAGATACCATTACAGGCCACAGAAGCCTTTAGGTTACAACTGCTCTGTGACAGCAAGTTGCAATTTGTGGTAGAAGAGCTGCTCTAATGTGAGTGAGGCTCGTAGAATAAGCTTGCTATCATCAACCAAGGGCAAAAATCCACTGACGGAGAGCCTTCACTCGCTCTCTGCAGGTTGGTAGTAGTGTGGCCGTTGTACAGAGCATCCATGCTGGACCAGGACCAGCTCACAGCCCATGGCTGCAACTGGGGGCACTGGAAACGGGAGTGTGCTGTGTGTGAGATATGTGGTGTAAGTACGGGACCAGAAACGGTCACAGGAGCTTTCCCTGGCTCTGACCTGAAAAAAGAACCGAATAAAAAGTGCCTGAGATGATGCTGACCTGGCTGTGCCATCAGAGCACCTTGGGTGTGATGACTGCCACGTAGATGGGATTTTTAGGATCAACCTGTAGCACAGCCGGCCAAGATGGTATTTCTGTGCTGCTTTCCCATCTCTACAGCATCTTGCAGCAATGTGCCTTGCACAGCCTCTAGCTATGGCATCCCTCAAAGTTAGAGCAGTGGTGGTGTCTTCATCTGCTGAGTTTAGACTCGTGTTTTCTCCTGGAGAGTGACCATTGCTGGGTGGGAAGACTAGCCAGTTATAACAAGGCCCGTGTACCAGTTTAGCTCCGGAGTTAACCTAAATATTTAATAGGATTAAGGAAAAGCCTTTGATTGAAACAAAAGAACGTACTGGGCTCCAGTGACCCTCGGTACACCTGGGCTGGCAGCAGGGGACCCTGCTGACCTCACTTTCTGTTGGGGCTGGCTCTTCCCACACCAGACTGGTGACACCAGCCTGGCATTGCTCTTCCTCTGGCTGGTGCTTCTTAAAGCAGCGTGGTCTGTTCCTAGGAAAATTTGCTAGACCAAGTTTTAAGGAACTTAAAACTCCTCTGTTGCCTGTGCAGGAAACATAACCGAGCACAGGGGAGGAAGGAGAAGCAGGAAAGCTGACCCGAGACGTTCTCCTACCCATCCTCATGTGTTACTCAGCTGTGCTGTTTCCACCCGGAGGAGGCTTACTCTAGTAGCAGGGATGGTTTGTGGTTCTTTTTTCTAACTTCTGAGGTCTTTGCTGTAAGACAAGTGAGAATTGGAGCAGCTTGCAGTAAGACAGAGCTATTTACTCTCCCGGTCCTGTAGCTAAAGAATCCATTGTTGATAAGCTGCCTGATTTGCGATGTTACAAGTGACCTTGTCACCTCCTTTCTCCTGTGGGTTTACATAGGCTTCAGCCATGATAATTGAGCAGCGTTAACTTCAGGTACAGTATAGAACCTTCTCTCTGTGGTGAAGACCTGCCCCAGGCTTCATCTCTTGCCCTCTCTGTATTGTTTGCTGGCCACTCCATGGATGTGTGTAGTTTGTGTGGCTGGTACCAACAAGCTTAAACCAGCATCTTGTATTGCCAGTGCTCCCAGACTGCCTCAGGCTTGTGAGGTTGGCTTTGGGAACTGGGACTTGTTGGAAGTCTTGCCTCTCCTGGTCTTGCAGCCGAATTGGTAGCGTGTGACTGTGGAGCAGAGCTGCTGGTCCTCACGCGTTGTCAAAGCCTCAGGTGCTGAGTTGTGCACAGGAAGCTTGATTTAATGCTGCCTTTTCCATTGACCCCTTGGCCTTTCTCTTCTGTGTTCCTTCAGCTGCTTAGGGGTCGCGAGGAGATGAGATTTTCTGAAGGAGGGAGCTGGCTTTGTGAGCTCCTTCTTCAGATAAATGCCTCCCTTTTCTCTGCTGGGAGTGGTAGCCAGAGTTGGTGTTTTGGTTGATTGCTATTAATGCAAAGTCCATATAAACAGTGATGGAATTAGCGGTGTCTTTGTGATTAAATCCCTTCTGTAACTGCTGACAGCCCTCTGTCACTCTCCAGGAGATCTTGGCAGCAGTGGCTGTTTGTGCTTGTAGTGGTGGTGGGGTCCTGTTTTGCTGCCTTGAAAAGGAAACATGGGCAGTCTATGGAGCATGTGCGTTCTGTGTGTCTGGTCTGAGACCCTCCAGATGATCCCGAGCTCTGCCCAGGGTAAGGGGGTGTTGCTCTGAAACCACCTGGAGGACCTGTCCCTAACATAACTGATTGACTGTCTGCTTTCCCCTTAGGTCCCATAAGTGAAAGAAGATGGGGTCTGGCTGCCTAAAAGTCACCAAGTACTTCCTCTTCCTCTTCAATCTCCTGTTCTTTGTAAGTATCATGGGCATCTGCGAAGTAGATAGGAAGAACTTGACTAAAATTAGCTGGAAAGGTTGGGTGGTTTTTTTTTCCTGGATGTTTGCCCATTGTGTTCATTAAATAAAACGGCCAGAGTTTTGAAAGGAGGGAGGGAATCCTTGAGGCTGAAGGTTGTCAGAGCTGCTGTGCAGCTCCCAGGTATGTCGAGCCTTTCCGTTCCCAGCACCCACCTGCTGTCTCCAGTGCACACAGCTCCCTTCCTGCAACGGGAAGGGAAAAGAGGAGTCACGGGTCCTTTCTGGGAGGAGAGTAGTTAGAACTGCTTTCCCTGCCACATCTGGAGCAGCAGCTGAGCTGCCTCTGAGCAGCAAAGCTATAAAACCTGCCAAGTAATAGCAGTGCCCTCCTAAATAGGCCAGGCAAGCTTCAAAGAACGACTCTTAATTTTGCTCGAGTCCCAACGGCTGGTTTTGATTTTTTAACACGACGAATTAGTCCAAGTCCCCTATTTGAAATAGAGTTGGGAGGTGGGGAGGGGAGACTGGGGCAGACTGGCCTGGAGAAATGAGGCAGCCTCCTGGATGCAGTTGTTCTCAAGTGTGAGGCTCACCAAAAGATGAGAGTGGGTCTGGGAGGGCTCACACATTCTTGCATGTATCCGCTGGAGAAGCTTAGATATTGCTAAGATATGGTGATGGTACTGTTGGTGCTGCCCTCCTGGAGTGGGATGGTGTAGCGGTGAAGCACAAGGGTTCAGTTTTCCACATATTAGCAGGAAAATAGCCTGTCTGATATTATTACCCATTGTCAATGTATAAAGGGAAGGAAGGGCCAGGCAGGGAGGGAAACGAAGCACGATAAGGTGACCACTGCTTTCTGGTCTTATAACACTGTTGCTGGTTTTGCTGGATGCTCTCAGTTGCCCTCCTCTCCCCTCTCTGCTGAGCCAGGCATGGTCACAGGCAGCCTGGAGGGAGTTGAGCTGCTTTGTCAGGGTAACCCACGTCTACACTGAAAAGCATTTTCCTATATTTTGCAAGACTGGGAGGATGGGAGGCACTGAATCCCTCCATGGGTCCTGGGGAGGCTTGAGTGCTCCTGCCTGGGTTGCCAAGTGATGGGAAGCAGCTGTTCTTGATCCTGTGATAACCTTTATCCTTTTCCCTGTTCCAAACCAGCTCTTCTGGTGTAGCTTCCAGCCATTCTCCCTCTTGGGGAAAGCTGGTCTAATGCACTGAGCTGGGCCTGGAGACTGAGTTTTAAGGTGGGATGAGGACGCCTGGGCTGACCGAAGGGAGAAGCTACTTTCATAAGCTCTTTGTGAAGGTGCTGTCTTCTCCTCCAAAGCCTCTCTGTTCTGGTGGGGAGCTTGATCCTTCTCTGGAGTGAAGCACCTTCTCTGGTGCTTCTGTCTTGATCGATGGCAGGCTGTTTGCACGTGCCAGCTGTTGAGGAAGGTGGTATCCATTACTTTCTCACTGTCATAGCAAGTCGTTGAGATGAGAAGGTTTTTCCTTTAGGGTTGTTCAAGCTCTATATGGGAGAGGTATTCCTGATGTCTTGCAATGTGGTAGATCAGCATTAATCTAGCAGAGAAAATTTTGCTGTTGAGTTGCTGTGGGCTCCCAGCACATACAGGTTCTGCATCCCTCACGGTGCTTTCCCAGACCTGTTGAGTTTTGGTGAGGAGAGCGCTTGCACGAGTGTGACCATTAATGCTGGGGATGGAGTTCTGCTTCTGCTCAGGACCTTGAGGTGAGCCTCCGTGGTTGCCCCCTGTGCAGGTCAGCCCTTGCTGTCTGGAGTGTGTCTTCCAGCCTTGCATAGAGCTGGTGAATTAAGCTTTTTTAGAGCCACATTAGTGACTCACTTAGAAGTTAGTCAGTCATTGAAATAGCACTTCCCTACTGCTCGAGGTCTGTTAGAAGGTCCTTTGCTATAGCAGAAGTGGTTCAGGGACTTGGTGGTATTTTGCAGTCTTGGAGCCTCATTTCAGGGAAGGGCTTGACCTGCTTTGGTTAAAGGGAAGAAGGTTATCTGGACTGCTTGCCTGCTTGGTACAAAAGATAAAAAGACCAGAAGCTTAGAGTATAAGCTTGGTTTCCCTAATCAAAACTCAACACATCTCTGCTTTCTGGGGTAGAAGACGTGGGCCGTAGCGGATGCTTCTCCTTAAAGGGAATTAAACAGTTCCATGAGACACGTCCAACAGTCTTTGGAGACTGTTTGTTTAGAAGTAGGACAGAGAGTTCGATATTCCAACCCTTCTGTAAATGGAGCAGAAGGCTACTACCTTCTCTGGAGGGTCTGAAGCCCCTGGAGATGCCGAGCAGATACGCTGTCCTGCTAGGAGGTAAATAAACTGCTGATAACAACACAGCAGCGTTTTCTCCCTGTGGCTAACTGTCCTCCTGCCTTCCCCTCCTCCTGTTCTCCACAGCAGCTCCTGGCGAACGCGCGAGCTGTGGACTATAGCAAAGATCAGCCTGAAAACAGACCTTGGGTAGCCTGAACACCTCCCGACAAATAACTTTCCAGGAACCCAGCTCAGCAGCCGTTCTGCGTTTTTTGTCAGCAACAGCAAAACTTAGGTGACATTTCGGGGTCAGTGAGCCAAGAGGGATGTCACATACAGCCCCGTTTGCATCTTCGTGAAGGCAAATGTTTTATTAAGACAATGGTTTAAATGTGAGACCGCCTCAAACTGTAAATTCAGCAGTTCTTGGCAATAGCAAGTCTGAGAGGACTTTTTGAGGCGCCACAGCTGTTGCATGTTCAAGGGGGCCTTTCTAGTTTGATCAGGAGATTGGGTGCTGCCGTGCAGCGTGTTGGGACATAAGGCAACGAGGGGATTCTTATTACTGCCATCTTGTCTTTGTAGCTTTTTTTTTTTTTCCTTTCTTTTTCTGGGATACAACAGCTACATGCTTTCTGCAGCCAAGTCAGTCATCTTCATCCATCTTCACAGATAGGAACTTGCTTGGTGACTTTCTAATCCTATCCCCAGAGCACGTTGTACCCTCAGCCAGGCCAGGAAAGCTTGCAAGCAGCTTATTTTAGACTGTTGCTTTGTCTTTGCTCAGAAAAGCTTCTTTGTATGAGGAGCTGAAGTGCAGTGTAAACTTTCAAAATGTGGAGCCAGTGCCTGTCCATGCAACCCTCTCTGCCAGCTTGCTTCAGGTGGTGGTTTGGCCTCTCCCTTGTCTCCCAAATATTGGAACATTGTCTAACGAAGCACAGAATTGCAATGTCTCTTGACCCCCGTTGGTTTATTTACTATTTCACTTTGTCCTATCTTGGAATCCTGCTGGTGTAAGAACCGCTGCTTCCGGTTCTCGTCCTCTGGAAGCATCTCACTTGCGTTCCTTCTTCCCTCGTTTCTTCAAAGGCTGTTTTAGATCTTTGCACAGCGAGTGGTTTCCAGCCTTTGCCACTTCTAGTTTGCCGGAGGGCACAAGTTTCAGCTTGTTATCAAACCTGCAGACTTACAGGCTTCTCAGCCTAGTCGCTTTATTATGGATATAACGGTGCTGTCACCTTAATGTGGGAGCTGGTGTCACCTCCGTGCCAACACCTCACAGCGTAACATAAAACATGGTGACACCTGGAAGCTAAAACAGAGCACAGAATCATAGAATTGTCTAGGTTGGAAGAGACCTTTGAGTTCTATTTCTTTTCTTCCCCTCCTTTACAAGGTGATGGGAAAAGCGTGTATCTCTTGCCTTCTCCATTCAGTGCCTGGATTCAGCTGAGCCCTCATGGGGACGTGTCGCTTTACTAATCCTTGCCCTAGATAAGGTCGTGTGGTGAGCAAGGCAGAGACCATGGCCGATGTCTTGTAGGGCTTGGCTCTCAGTTGGTGGTAAGATGCCTTGGCTTGAGGGGTTTGGGGTGTTCTGTCACACAGTAGTGGCCAAGCCACTTGGCTTTGGAAGGGGCAAAGCTCTTCTTCACCCAAGGGAAACCACATGCAAAGTGAACGCTGCTGGGTTGGGGTTTTTATTTTTGCATTTGTGGGTTGAATCCATAATGTTATAACAGAACCTGACAAGCTGAAAATTTCCTTCCTGGGAAGGTTCCAGCTGCCAGATACCTAATCCTTTGGCAGCTGGCTCCCAGCCTGGTCCCGTAGGGTCAGGGATTTCTCTCTTCAAAAATATCTCCAAAATCACATTGCTGGATGTGTTTGTCCTTCCGTGGTTCTTCACAGAAGCCATGCACTTACCTTTTGCTTCTGACAAGAGGGTTCTAGCAGCAGGGTGTCTCTTCCTCAGGCTGTTTTGAATGGTCCCCCTATACAAGATCCTATCATACCCTGTGAAGGGCTGCCAAGCAGAACCTGGGGCTCCTGTGCCGTTGGCCAAGGGGCTCTTCCTGGAGTCGGGCTAATCCTGTTTACTTTGGGAGGAGTGCCGTGGGGACAGCAAAAGAATAATTGTTTTTTACCCTGCGAGTTTGGAGAACGGTGGCTGTCTCTTCTTAATTGTCTAAACTAACAGGCCTTTGTTGTGTTTACTCTTTCAGATCCTGGGCGCTGTGATCCTGGGTTTTGGAATATGGATTCTGGCCGACAAAACCAGTTTCATTGCGGTTCTACGTAAGATTCCTGTTTCTTCATCTTCTTTCTCCTTCTGAATTGACTCTAGCCCGGGGCTGTGGTTGACCATGGTGTGTAGTCCAGGGTTGCCAGTACTTTTTTTATGTGGAGTGAGTGACCTGAGCAGTAATATGGTGTACAGCAAGACGGGGCTCTGTCAGGAACAGGGTGAAAGGGAGCAACCCTGGAGACAACAGCATTCCTCCTCATCCTGTGGATTGCAACACCAGGGTCAGATTGAGAGAGACCATTGCCAACAATCCAAATATTTCATCTTAAACATAGGGACTAGTGTTTAAATTTGTTTTCACTGCATACTTTGTGTTTCCACAACAGCTTCCCTATTGCCATTGTGTCCCAACGCCCCCAACGCCTCAATGTGGGTTTGCTGTGCAAGTCCCCTGTGCTCCCACTGCTTTCTGTAGTGATCTCTTTCAATTTGGCTCTTTTAAATGCCAAAGAAAGAAAGTACCTGGTTTTATCAGTGCTTTGTGTATATTGAAAGTAGCCTGTATGTTTGTTCCTAAGCAGCAGAGGATATAGATCTGAGGGGGGATGGAAGGTGTGGGTCTGTGAAGTGCTCAGTGCTCTGGCTCCTAAAACACACTCGAGTATATACGCTTCAGGAGGTTTAGCTTGGCCATCAGAGGTGGTTTGTGTTGGTGCACGTGCGAGGAGCTAGCTTCCTTCCCCTTTGGGTCAGCATCGAGCTGACTCTTTTTAACAGAGAGCCTGCTTTCTGCAACAGCAAAAAAACTCAGCCTCCTTAGCAGAGCCCGGGCTTTTGCAGGTCTATAAGCATACCCTCACCAAATGAGGAGCTCAGCCCCCGTCTTTCACGAGCTCTGTTTCCTTTGTGCTTTTTCCTAGAGGGGGCTTCAAACACCTTTTCAGCTTGGTGGGTCTGATTCCCCCTCCACCTCCGGAATTGCTGAGCCTGGCACCAGCGTCAGATGCGGCGGGAGGGCTGCCTGCACCCTGCCTGCAGCCCCAGAGAAGGAACAAAACGGCGTTCAGAGCCCTGTTCCCGGCCACGGTGATCCCGCAGAGGGTTTTCTTTATCTCCCAAGTCCTGCTGAACGCTGCTGGCCTGGCTTCAGAAGGTGCTGGGAGGAGGCGACACCCCCACTAATGCCATAGACACAGATGCCACTGCTGGCTCTGTCTGTCCTGCTGTGGCATTCAGCTTGCTTCTGCAGGGAACAGCACCAGGGGTGTTGGTGAATTAAGTGGGGGCATAAGCAGAAACACACTTTTAATGCAGGCAGCCAAGAAAGGCTCTTATCAGGGCATGGCTGTTTGCTGTACCGATGCCTCAACGTCTGAGGTGTGTTTGGTACCAGCAGCCATTCCCCCAGCCTGATGGGTGCTGCTGCCACCACTTCTCCAGGTACAAAGTCCCCGAGCTTGACTCTGCTTCTTCCCATTTTACCCACAATCTCTGCTAACAGAGCAGCAGTTTAAGAACTTAGCTTCCTTCCTGGAGATTTCCAGCATCAGCTCTTTCTCCCTGCCCCCTCGCTTCCTTTCCCAGGCCCTGCCTCTTTTTTTTTTTTTTTTTTTTTTTTTTTTTAAATTTTTTTCCCCCTCTGCTTTAGTAACCCGGGCATGGGGAGGGAGCCCAGCACAGCAGGGCACTCCGGCTGCTACCAAAGGGAGCCTCTTGTCCTCGCTTGGCCCCCTGCCCAGCGCAGGGGAAAACACGGCGTGACGGCAAACAGAGCAGGACTCGTCCTGCCGGCGGAGCCTTCTCCTGCAAGACAAGGCCTATGGGAGAGGAGTGAAATCTCTGTCCTTTTTCTTTAATTCTGCTGAGAAGTTGGCTAAAGCCGGCGCTTTCTAGCGCTGGGGAGGTGCTGCAGCCCAGGCACTTGACCGCTCTTAGGATGGCTGAGCAGATTTTGGGGGAGGAATCAGCGTAGTCTGGTGAAGACCACCCCTGTAAGGTTACTACTTCAGTAAATGTTTTGCAATATCAGTACCTAAAATGCACAGCAAGAGTCCCGGGACTGGTGGAGGAAGGAGGAGCAGCACCTTGGTGTCTGTGGTCCATGTCCAGCCAGGGAGAGCCTGGCCTGGGAATGAATTGAGGCTGAAGTGACCCATGTGGCAAATAGCTCTAATTCATTTTTATTTATTTTTTTTTGGTTTTGTAACCAATCTTTTTCCTCTGTTCGGCACATTCTAGGGAAAAAAATGTTTGGAAGCTGGTGGATTGCACCAGGTGTCAGAAGCAGGGGGGGGTATGTGTTAGTGAGGAGAGTGTCAGTCTGGATTTAGTTACTGTCTCATAACCTATTTCAGCAGGAGCTCGGGGGAAGTTTGCCTCCTGGGACTTCTGCCCAGGAAACTAAATGCTCAGCTCTAGGAACATTATTTTCATTAATCGGTGGACATCGGGAATCCCCCTACACTGTGCAGCTCCCAGGTTTAAGAATGTCGCTTAGTGGTAAATGAGGTTTCTGGTTCCTATTTCTGGACAGAATCTTTTTGGTTTCATGCTGTAATGCTGCTCCCTCCAATTGTATTATGCAAGAAATAGTCCTGTGACCAACCCAGATGTAAGAGCTTGTTTCTTCTCTTGCTCACAGTACTAAGTGGCTAAGGGAGAGGACTGGCAGCACCAGCATGTCCAAAATAATAATAATACTACCTCCACTGGGTTGAAAACCTATTTGAGCGTCCACGAGCAGAGTCATTCCAGACACAATAGGCAAGGGATAGCTGGGAGGATATGGAAAAGTAGCTAATTTGGGCACGCTATCTGTTTTGATCCTGGAATAGCATCTTGTTTGCAGGGGGTCGTACACGGGTGTCGCACCGAGGGCCTGGCCACAAGCCGTTCAACACTTTGCTTGTCATTTGACCTGTCACATCATCTGTACCCGTAGCTCTTGTGTTTCCTTCCACGGAGTTTGCGCGTCCCACTGCTGACTGCAAGTGGAAGAGGGAAAACAGAATGGCTGGAAGAAGGAACAGGGTGTTAAAGTGAAAAGCCAAACCGAAAAAGGTTTTTTAGGACTTGGGAGAAAAAGCTTCCCTGAAGAGAGCAAAGGGGATTGATGCAAAGAGGCAGTAGTTGTGGAGTAGAACGTTCTTTATCTTACTCTGTCAGAGTGCATTCTTGAGGGAGTTAAAAATCCAGCAAGCAGGTAGCTAACTTTCTCCAAACAAAGTTCATTTGTTTGGAGTGACCGTGGGTCTTCCAGGCTCTGAGATAACAGAAACCTGCAGGTTGGCTCTGGACATCTTCCTTCATGAGAAGACACCCAGAGGCTGCCTTCTGTCCCCACGTTCCACACGCTTCTGTGGAGTCCCTTTGTAGAAGACAACAGACTGTTATAAGTAGATATGGAGGCGATTGCGATTCTCTAAATGGTGATGGCAGGTGTCATTTTTGTCAGTAGCTAATTCTGTTCTCTCTCCTGGCCCCTACAGAGATGTCCTCTCCCTCCCTGAAGACTGGTGCATACATCCTTATTGGTATTGGGGCTCTCACCATGCTGATGGGGTTCCTGGGCTGTCTTGGAGCAGTCAATGAAATCCGATGTCTCTTGGGTCTGGTGAGACAATTCATGCTATGTTTTAGATCCTCCCTTTCATACCTCTCCTGCAAAATACCTGTTGGATTGTAGCTGGGGCTCCGGTCTCCTGGGGACGGTACTTCTGCTACATCAACTTAGGGCAGCAAGGGAGAAGAGAAGGAGTGACAGTGTCCCTGCTGTGCTGCAAAGATAGGCCCCATCTGGAGTGCTGTGACCATTTCTGGGCTCCCCAGTTCAAGAAGGACAGGGAACTGTTGGAGAGGGTACAGCAGAGGGCTACAAAGATGATGAGGGGCCTGGAGCATCTCTCTTATGAGGAAAGGCTGAGGGACTTGAGTCTGTTCAGTCTGGAGAAGAGAAGGCTGAGGGGGGATCTGATCAACACCTATAAATGCTTAAAGGGTGGGTGTCAGGA
>JAOTQQ010000041.1:21538423-21566354 GCA_026546715.1 Gallinago undulata
AGCTGTGGCTGCCCCATCCCTGGAGGGGTTCAAGGCCAGGCTGGATGGGGCTTGGAGCAACCTGGTCTGGTGGGAGCTGTCCCTGCCCAGGGCAGGGGGGTTGGAACTGGATGATCTTTAAGGTCCCTTCCAACCCATACCATTCTATGATTCCTGCAGAAGTGACACTGGGCTCCATCTGGCCTAATATCTAAGGGGCTAGATGGGCCCAGGGCAGGTAGGACAAACCCAGCTCTCCTTGCCTGCCTCTGCATGTGGAGCAGCAGCGTGTGGGAGGGGTGAGAGTGGGAACTCTGTGGTTTAGTAACTGATAAGGCTTATGGCAGCAGCCAAGGGCAATCTCATTAGTGAGAACCAGGTCAGGTTGCCTTGATTTGAAAGGAAGGAAAAGGGGAAGTGAAGTAATTAAAAGGGGAAGAGCTAGACCCGATGAGAAGGAAGATCATGCAGCTCCCATCTGTCTAGCCTGACATCGCTGTTCCCAGCGAGCTGAGCTGCAGTCTTCCTAGGAAGAAGAGTTGCTGACGTAGAGAAGCTTCTCTCTGACAGTAAGCACTGCTTCCTCTTGCTGGGCGTCCCTGGGCTTGCTATGGTCATTTGCAATGCTTAACAGTAGAATGAAAGGGAAAAAAAAATCATTTCCACTGGTCTGAAATATCCTGTAGCGCCACAGGCAAAAAGGGGATACACGGGATGGGAGCATCCTGGTACTCAGGCTGATGTAACTCTATCCCATCCCTCAAGCAGTCTAATGACACTTCTCCCAAACCTCTTGGGATCTGGATCTGTCAGCTGTCCTCAGGTACAAGGTCAGAAGAGCTTCAGAAGGAGGCGGGAGGAAGAAGGTGGAGGAGTCTGCCAGGTGGCAGCTCGCACATCTCATCGGAGTTAAAGATCTGAATATCTCTGGATAACGAATGGGCGTGAAGGGATGATTTGATACACCCCAGCTTTGTGATAAGACTGTTAATGAGGAGTTTAGATAGTCATGGTACTTCCTGTCTTAATATGGAAGGAGCAGTTTCAGGAGCCTGGGGAGAGGCAGATCACTGCCTTGTGAAAAAGGGAACACTCCCCCAGCTGTATGTCCGAAAACCCCAGCTGTGTATGGGAGTGGAGCGACTCGCACCTTCCCTGAGCAGTGGGGATGGACTAGAGCCACCGAGATCACCTGAACCAGGATCTTGGTCCATTTCTTCTTCCAATGCATTACCTGTGAGTACTTAGGGCAATGCTGTCCCATTTATCATGTGCTCTGTCTCCCCCGGGGCAGGCAGCAGTGTTCAGTATGTGTCTCACCAGGATAACCATACCCAGCTCTGTTTCCTTATTGCTCATCTTCTCTGTAGCCCTTCCCTGTACCTGGGCAAGGACTTGGTGGAAAGTACGCTGTCTTGCCTCCCCTTCACGACTGAGGCTGTAGATATCACCTTGTCTGTGCTTGTTGCTTTTTGCAGTTCGCTTTTTTTTTGAGTGACCAAAGCTGCATATAACATTTCTGAAGAGAGATGGTTTGTGCTTTGAACAGTTGTTTTGCTGTTTTCCTGTCTCTCCTGGAAGGATTTTCCTGATGCATAACCAAGACTATTTCTGTTCTGTGACTCTGGGTGGGTGAGTTGGTTGGTTGGTGGCCACCAAACATCCTGTTTTCCTGTGGCAGGTCTCTTTGTGTCCTCCATAATTGATATCACTTATTTGCTCAGGACTTCACAACTTTGCTCTTTCTTGGGAGTTAAAGTTTGCTTTCTATTCTGGCCTTAAGGGAATGCATGATTGTTTGGTCTGACATCTGAACTTCTCTGTGCATCAAGTCTACTTCCCAACAACACTGTAACAAGCACAATGATGCTGTACTCAATAAGCAAAGGAATTTATTCCAAGCCCTGACCTCTGAGGAACCAGAGTGGTCTCCTGTCTGCTTAATAAGCTTGAGAAGAAACTGATTGGTGGAGGAGATGAGGACCCTAGAGTTAACTCATTTTCTCTAGAATAACTTTCCTCTTACGTAGCAGCGGGCCGTGCAATATTGAAAGCCAGGCTTGATTTGCAGTGTTTACTTCTGCCTGGAAAAAATGTTTTCTGAGCAAGAAATGCCACCTGGTCATCATAGTGGGATTTTATCTGGTAAACCCATTTAAATGGTAAGCCCATTCCACATTTCATCCTGATGATCATATTTATTGCCTCTTTGCAAAAAACATACCCACGGCTGCAGAGTAAGGTATTTCAAGGTCAGCCTGGGGGGATTTGTCACTACTTGGTTGCTTTTCCCCGTTAAGTGTTGCTTTATGTGCCAATTAAATACTTATTTTCCAGTGATTTTAATACTGGTTCTATCTGTCTCTTTGCTGCAACATAAAAATACCTGTATTGTGGGAGCATGATAGCCTGAGCCTCTATGTTTCTTTCAGATCCTTTGGAAAAGGGCTAACCAGAAGCTACTACCCATTCCACTTTTTCTTTGCAGTGCTTATAATCTCTAGCTGCAGTGTTTGTCTTTGCTCATTCACTGGAGCTAGAGCAAAGCAAACTGTTTTCACACCCGTAACGATGATGAGACCATGGTCTCCATCTCTGGAGACATTCAGACCCCACCTGGACACGTTCCTGTGGGACCTGCTCTGGGTGGCCCTGCTCTGGGCAGGCGGTTGGACTGGATGATCTCCAGAGGTCCCTTCCAACCCAGTATCATTCTGCAATTCTGTGTTTTTTCCAAAGGATGGGGTGGGAAGGTGAGTCCACAGCAGGACTAACACAGTTGATAGGGAGGGGAGTTATGTACCCTAAGCCCCAAAAAGAAGACTACAAGGGATTGACTAACTCTCCTGCTTTTTTCTTTCCTTGCCAGCTGAAAAATGAATTGTCCAACGTAGTTAAAAATCTGATTAAAAATTATGACCCTTTGAATGACGACGAGAGGAACCTACAAGATGCGTGGGACTATGTGCAAAGACAGGTATGTCATGGGAGGGGGGCACCAAGAGGTGGATGATGCTATTTGTTTGCAGGGCCTCCAAAACACTAGCCTGTGTGAAAGCCACAGCACATACCATTTTTGTAGCAAGTCGAGTCCCCTGCCTTATTGCTAGGCAGGTCAGCAGCTCTGCCTGCCTTACTCCTTAGCGCATGTTTCTTGCTTATCGTGGTGACTCTCCTGCAAGTGCCAGCGTTCTTGGGAGCCATCCAGCCGCCCAGGGTTTCTGTTCTAGCGTCGGGGTCAGAGCTTGAGCAACTAGGTCAGTGTTCAGGCTCACTGGAGTCGTGTTTACTGCCAAACCACAAGCTTGAGAGATGGCTGCCTGTTATGGTTAAATCCATGCCCAGCGTGGGACCAATGTGTAGTAAGTACAAGTAATAAGCGTTTTTTTTCTTCCGTCTCTTCTTCGGTCTGCAAAACACAGACCTGCATTATTTCCCTGCCTCGCAGGGAGAATGATTTATTTCTGGTTTTTTGTCTCCTTGCTAGAGGACTCGAGGCTGAGTGTGCTATAGGGAGAGGATCCTGCTTGAGCCTTTATTTTATGTAGAGACAGAAGAAGGTTTTGTAGAGGTGGGGAAGTTGAGTGTTGGGAATGTAATTTCTCTCTGTCGGTTGAGTTAGCATTTGAAAGGGGGTGGCTGTCCTGTAGACCAGTCTTGAAGTCCCAAACCTCTGTGGGGGCAGAGGTAGTTCCTTCTGGAGGCTGGATCTTCCACACTTATTTGGAAACCAAATGCTCATCCTGGTGTGGGTGTTCAGCTCTTTGTACCTCCCCTCTCACAATCTGTTACATCAGAGCAGAGAGGGATTTCCCCTAAACTTCCCACCTCAAGTTTGATAGCCAGGCTGCTCTGCGCCACCATGCAAGCACTGGGATCATTGCTTTAGGACACATTGGTCTTTGCTGGAGACTCTCCGATGTGCTTTCCCCTCCAGCAACTGCAGTTTTATCACGTGGCCGTAGAGGAATGTAAATGTTTCTTCAGATGGAAAATTTTTCCTCATCCCATCTTCCAGCCAGTCCCAGCTGCAGCCAGGCAGGTGCAGACTCGCTGGGGCTCGGTGGCATGTCAACGCCATCGTGCGGTGGCTACTGGCCTCCCCCTGGGGGCCACGGCTAAGATCAGTGGTACCTTGCCACCGGGAGCCAGAAAATGAAAAGTTCCTGCTTTAGGTCCGCTCAAGAAATGTGCTACTCAAAGAAAAATAGAGTCTTAGCGTTTAAACCTAAGGAAATGGCATCACGAGTGGAAGACTAGATAGCAATTCTTGTAAGATGTCTTCGAATGCCCATGATGTCTTGTCAGCCCATTAATCTCTTGCCTGCCTTGCTTCTCCCTCACCAAATCAATCTGCTAACGATGAACTAGAGGGACTGAAAATAAATCTCTCCCAAATGTGTCACACAGGACAAAGGCCCTCCTCCAGTTGACCCACCAGCAACATCTGTTTTGTGCTTTTACTTCTGCTTAGTGTTGTCACCTGGAGATGAGTATTTAGCTAGTATTTAGCCTGCAAAAAGTAATAAAAATTATGCTGTATGGAACTGATAGGAGCCCTCTACTCTGCACTCGTGAGACCCCAACTGGAGCACTGTGTCCAGCTCTGGAGTCGTCAACACAGGAAGGACATGGACCTGTTGGAACAGGTCCAGCAGAAGGCCATGAAGGGATGGAGCACCTCCTCTATGAAGACAGACTGAGAGAGCTGGGGTTGTTCTGCCTGGAGAAGAGAAGGCTCTGGGGAGACCGTAGAGCCCCGTCCAGTCCCTAAAGGGGGCTCCGGGAGAGATGGGGAGGGACTCTTGATTAGGGAGGGGAGCCATAGGATGAGGGGGAACCGTTTTAAACTGAAACGGGAGATTTAGATGAGATCTCAGGAAGGAATTCTTTGCTGTGAGGGCCCAGGTTGCCCAGAGAAGCTGTGGCTGCCCCATCCCTGGAGGTGTTCAAGGCCAGGCTGGATGGGGCTTGGAGCAACCTGGTCTGGTGGGAGGTGTCCCTGCCCAGGGCAGGGTGTTGGGACTGGATCATCTTTAAAGTCCCTTCCAACCCGAACCATTCTATGATTCTGTGATGCTGAGCTGCGTGGCCTGCTGATGTCTGAGTATCTGGGCCTCAGGATTGTGAAGGATTCATATTCTAGCATGGCTGGTGTGCGGGAAGTTTATGGATGGCCTGTGCCTATTATAGTCTGCTACGCACAAAGTCTGCTGGAAGTGGCCCTTTAACTTGTTTTGCAAACAGTGATTCTTTGGTAGGAAATAATCACAAAATGATAGGGGGTTGGAAGGGACCTCTGGAGATCATCTAGTCCAACCCCTTGCCAAAGCAGAAACATGTCCAGGTGGGTTTTGAATGTCTCCAGAGAAGGAGACTCCACCACCTCTTCCAGGGCTCTGCCACCCTCACAGGAAAGAAGCTTCTCCTCATGTTTAGATGGAACTTCTTACATTCAAGTTTGTCCCCATTTCCTCTTGTCCTGTCACTGGGCACCACTGAAAAAAGACTGACCCCATCCTCTTGACATCAACCCTTTAAGAATTTATAGATGTATAGGCATATAGTATTTAATGCCCCTGTCTTCTGCGTGGCCCTTGGGACAAGTGTTATCATCTGATAACCAGGGTGATGTTCTAACATAACTAATGCACACAAACTGTGTGGCCTGACTCTTGCTGTTACGTGGAGAACTCCTGTGTGCTTCTACCTCCACTGCCTGCCTGTTTTCACGCAGAGAACATTACCAGGGCAAAGCATAAGACCGTGGTGATCTCTCTCTGTTTATTAGATTGCCTGCTGTGGCTGGACTGGAGCAATGGACTGGGAAGATAATGAGATTCTCATCAATAAGAGCATGACTGAGTATCCCTGCTCCTGCTCCAATAGCTCCAAGGACTTGGAGGCAGATGGTGGTTTCTGTAATCTGGATGACCCTGTCAACGGCACGGTGACGTACGCCGACTGGCCTGTTCATGAGCAGGTGAGTAGGTATATAAGGCCCCATGAAGCTTACACCAAAGTCGCCTTGTTTGTTCCTCTGGGAATTATTTAGAATTGAAGTACCTGTGGAAACTGGGGCAAGGGGGGACAGGGATCCTGTCCTTTTCTGCTACAGCTGCTCTGAAACCTGGTATAGCACGTAAATGGGGTCATCTTCTGCCTGCCCAAGGAGATGTGTTATGGGTTTTCGGTCTTGAGATACTTAGATTTGTGCTTCTTTCCCTTGTGAACCTGTTTTCTCCACAGGGATGCATGGATGGTGTAGAGAAGTGGTTGAAGGACAACCTTGGTATCATTCTTGGGGTCTGCACTGGTGTGGCTGTTATAGAGGTAAGTCACTCCCTGATGTGAACCTCTACTGTCTTACCGTGCAGGCTCTTTTAAAGGCAAAGCCATTTTTGGAGGTAATAGACACCTGGTTAAATGGCAGTGCAGTTCCAACTCTTGATTGTGTCTACCTGGAGCTTTCAGATGCTGCTTTCATTGGTTGGGTTAAGAATTTGAACAAAGCCCTGTCTACTCGTGGTTCCTGCTGCTGTGTCTGACATGTATCCAGGGAGAATGAGATGAGCAACATCCCCCTAGTGAGATCCCACTTGTTGCCTTAAAAAGCCTATATATAACATAGGATTCCAGACGAAGGCACATCTTTTTGCAGCAACATATTTTTGTCATCCTGCTGATGGCGTTTTCCTTGCACTGGGGACCAGCTCTCTTCCCCTGTGTGGTGTCATTAAAAGGAGACTGCTGTATTCTGCTCCCCCGTACCACCCTCTCTCTTCCAGCCTTATTACCTGTCTGGTTCCTGATTTTTCTTCCCATCCTTTGTTGCTCGTTCCAGCTGCTGGGGATGATACTGTCCATTTCGCTCTGCAAGAACATACACAGTGAAGACTACACCAAAGTGCCCAAATCTTGAGTTGGCTGACTCCAGAGCTACGGCACCACAGAGAAAGAAGCAAAAAGAACATTCCTGCCTCATACCCAGACTGTCCAACCATTGACCATTATTCCTGTGACATCCCATTTCTGATACCGCTCTGCTACGAACTGTTAGAGCTGCAATACAGCCTGATCTTCCGGCAGTAGGGCCCTCGGGCCACCTGCATCCTGCCTCTGGATTATTTCTACTTCAAGAAGCAGAACTTAACTGTCTCGTATCACACGAGACACCGATTTACCTGCGGGGACAATGCTTTTGCTGCCTGCTCCTTGTTAAACAATACTATTCATATCTCCATTCTACAACCCCCTGGGCCTAATACACAGTAACTCCTCTCCCACCTTGTTCTCCCACCCTTCTTTCTCCCTACCCTTGGAAGTCCCGTCTCTTTGTTCCACGAGCCAGAACTGATGTTGAGATTCCAGTGCTTCGGTAGCTTCACCCACTTCACTGATTTGTGGTGGTAACTAGTTGTGCTTTATAGGCCTTCTCCTCCCTTGCAGTTACCCTGATTCAGCTCCTGCTATGCACCATCCAGCCTAGGCTCTCATCTCAAATACCTTCACACTCGCTTCTCCTGCTCCTGGAGTCAGCTATGGCTTGCCTTCAGGGGAGCTTTTCCCTTGAAGCATGATGAAAAGCCACCGGGAGGGAGCCAAACCTGCCCATTCATGATGGGGCCTGGCAGGTGGTGATGGTGATGCTCAACTGCTTCTGGAATGGCTCCTTGGGTTCTGGGTTTGACACTTAGATGTTTCTCCCACTTGGCTCTTTACCTTTTCTTCTCTCCCCAGCACTGCTTTGCTGGTTCCTGTCAGCTTGGAGGCACTTCAGAGATAGCTGCATAGTGGGGACTCAGCCCCAGGCTGGCTCTGCTGGTTGCGTTCTTGGGTTGCCAACTTTTATAGAGGTTATGATTAACTTAATTCTTCCCCTGACCTCTTTATGAACAGAAAACTTGTCAGCTGTGGTTTTTAATTATGAATCTGGAGGGATCTGACTGGATCACTGATGCTGTATATCGGAGATATCCCAGCTACCAGTGTCCAGTTTAGGTTCTGTGCTTTGGATGCAAGGATAAGTTGCTTTTAGTTTCACTTGTCCAGTCGTCTGACTCCACTGTGGTCCGGAGCCACGGCTGCATCCCGAGCTCTGTCTCCAGTGAAAGCACCGCAGTCACTGGTTCTGCAGTTGTGCAGGCTGGTGGGCTTCCATAATTAATGTTTGGGCTGTTTGTCAATTCAGCCAACGGCCGGCAGCAAGGAGTGGTGTGGAGGAAATGTATGGAAAAACTGCCCCAGCTCCTTAGATAAGGGAGCTGGGTGCAAATCCTCAGTCTTGGAGGTGGCTTGGGGACAACGGCTTTCCAGCAGTCGCATGGGTGTGCCATCACCCTGCCAGCAGGAGGCTGTTGGAGAGAGAAGTGGGTGGTCCTTGCCTGAGACCTGATAGAAAAGGTACTTGGTGGGAGAGCCATTGCCTTACGGAGGTGGTCCCAGGACTGTCTCATGTCAGGGGTTGGGTTGGTAGGAGTAACCCCAGTAGCAGTTCAAAGGGATGGCTTCACTACCTACTCAAGTTTTCCTTTTGGGAAGAAAGGCTCTTGCAGGGGGGTCAGAGCCCCAGCGGCAGCTCTGTCCTTCTCCGGACACAGCGGTGGCTGGGGACAGCAGACAGGACTGCGTAACTGGTTTTTATGGGGGCTGTAAGACTTTATTTTAGGACACCTGGCCCCTCCTGCACAGATCCTTCAAGCTGACCTTTGCTATAGCAGAAGGCACCCTTCTTGGCAGTACAGCTCGCTCGCTTTTGTAGCACAAAGTCTATTCTTTAACGTGTTCTCATTTGTAAGGTTCTTGTTGAGTTACAGATGCCAATGCCGAGCAGCAAGTGAAAAGGAGCCCATGCTGGGTTTCTTTTTTGGTTTTTTTTTTGTCTGTTTTTAGCAACATCTTCCTACTGGAAGAAAATGCATGTACAGATATAAAAGTCTAGAGGATGAATATTTCTGTAATAAAGACTTTGCTAAAAAAAATATATATATATATATCTCTGCTTACGACTTGTGTGTTGCAGTGATTTCTCTCCTTGCTTCCTCTCTACCCCCTTCTCCTCACATGCAAATCAAGGACACCTGGTTTGTTCAAGGTACCAAAGGGCTTGTCAAAAGCTGTTCTGAGGCCCATGTGTGAGATCAGTGTGGACTGTGAAGATACTGCCCAGCAGAGTGGGGTGACAATTTCCCTAAGCTATATTCTAGGGTGAATTTTGCCTACTTTTATGGAATATGTCTGTCCTGGGGTGAGCTGACTGAGCTCCTCTAAATTACCCACCATCTCTGAAGTGATGTCATCTCTGTGTTTGAAGATGTCACTTCAAATCTGTGCAGCCTGCACTGTATGAAATCTAAGCTTGCTGCTGTGCCCACGGTGCGTGCAGCTCTGGCTGGCTTAGCTTCATCACTTTTTCCTCTTCCTACTGACCTTCGGTAGGCTCCTACCTCCTATTTAAACCAAAAAAAGATTTCTCAGTCAGTCCCTGCCCTGCCACTGTGAGGAGGAAGAAAACCGAGGCAGCCATTGTAGGTGCCTCAGTTTTGTAGGTTATGCCACCACGCACTGGGCTTGGCTATTTGAAAAACTCTTGAGAAGTAGATAGAGGAGCTGTAGGCATCTTCATCTTTCCCTTAGCTAAGCAGTTGAGAAATGGATATGAGCTGGATCTCAAAATTCCTTCAGATCCTGGCCGGTTGAAATGGCTGCCCTTAGAAGGACCTGTTAGTGCTCTAATGGAATCCGGAGCTGTTGCTTGAGGAAGTAATAAGCGTGACCAAAATTCTCATATGTGTTTGAAGAAACAAGAGTGAAGTCTGCAGAGGAGGTGGTGCTGGGGTGCTACCAGCAAACACCGCTGGCAACTGGTCTAAAGTCAAGGCTTTGTTTGCCCTGGCCAGCCAAGCGTGGAGCAGGAGATGCTTAAATGGATCCTGGACCCACAGTAGGGTGCAACGGGCCTCATCTGTGAGTACAACTTGTTTCTTTACCCTGTCCTGAGTTGTGCCTGAGGAGAGCTTGGTTCTTGGTCATATGGGATCCTCTTCTCTTTCTGGTGGGTCTCCCAGAGCACCCTGCTTTAATTGGGTGTCATGGCTTTCCCAGGGCTTCTCGATTTAGAGGGCTACATGTCATGGCAAAGCTGCCAAACCTGACCAGATGGCTGCTTGGTGGGGAAGGTTGCTGCTGGTTCTTCTTCAGCCTGATGTGGAGCGGGAAGGAGAAAGGAGGAAAGATGAGGACTGCTGCCTGTCACCAACTATTCCAGCTCTGTGGCAATCACTTGCCTTTGGCCACTGGAGGGAGGTGTTCCACCAAGAAAACCCAGCCTGGGTGCTTCAGTATCAGCAGCATCGCCTGGTCCCTGGGGGACCAGATGATGACACTGATCGCTTCCTTCTGCTCCTAGTTACTGCTGGCAGCAGGGTAGCTAAAATAACTTGTAATTACAAATGTATTCTCCTCGTAAACGACTTGTGCTGCATGCCTGGCATTTTTAGGGATAATTTTCCCTTCCATTTCTTGGAGCAGCGCACAGTTGGGTATTTTGTTGCGTGTCTTCCACTGCTGTATATGGGTTGTGCTTGCTTCTCACGTTTCTGCCCTAAGTAGCTCTGGAAGTTGACAATAGCATGAGGAGCTTCTGCTGCTTCTTTCCTTGCTCCCGTCTTTTCCCCCTTTCCCTCTGTCCTTGAATGCTTTCTGTGGTAGGTCTGGGGGGAGGAAAGGGACATTTGATACTTATAAACCTCATCAAAAAAAAAAACCCAAAGATTTCAGGAGGAAAGTCCTCAGACCTTCTGAGAGCAAGAAGCCTGCTGCTGCTCCGTGGGCCGGGCTCCCAGCTCATCTCCAGGGGTTAAAGGTTTGGCTGCTGGAACTACAACTCAGAATAGCACTTGGACTTGTTGGGAGCTGCAGTGTTTGTCTGGCAAAACCCACAGCGCCAGCCCCTGCAGTAGCTCAGCACATGGAAGCGTTTTGTGTGGAAACCAGTAAGCTGCTATATAGCTGTCCCAGGCCAATAATTAATATTGCAGGAGTATAGTTGTGCCCTCCCCCATGGCCTTAAACAAGGCCCCCAGTAACAAACTGGGGGCATTCCTCAACCTGTGTGATTGTAAGGAACTCGGAAGCTGCTCTAATCCTTCCCATGAGGTTTTGTTTGTTTGTTTTTTCCTTCTGGAAAGGGAAGAGGAATTGGATTTGTTAAGAGTGGGTATGGGTAAGCCTATAGGTCGCAATGCATCTTGTTTTCTGTGATGGAGTCTGGGTGGCACGTACCTAAAATGTAAGTTGTGTGACCCCTGTTCTTTTTCTCTGTAGCTCTCCCACGCGTGGTGGTGTGGCCGGTCCCTGCCGGAGTGGCTTAGGAATCGAGGCTGAAATTGGTAGACTTTGGGGATGGGTCTGATTTCCGGCTGCTGAAGAGCAGACCGCAAGCGGTGGTGTCGGGCTCTGTGGCCTCGGTCGGGGAAGGTGAGGAACAGCAGGCCCAGGGGCTCATTGCTGAAAAGCCTGAGGACCCTGGGATTCCCACAGATGCGTTTTCACAGCCAGTTGCTGCCACTCAATGCCATAAATGGAGAACATACCCCTCAATTATTCATGGTCTGGCTCTAACCCATTAGCCTCTGAGACTCTTGGCTCTAGCCCTGGCCTTTTATTGCAAAGAATAAGCCTCAGCGAGCAGCTGGGTAGGAGTTTTCTGGTTTCTCCCTTCTGAGCTTCTAATAATACAGTTGACTGAGGGGTGTGTTTGCTGTTTGGGTGTTGTTGGGAGGGATTAGGGGAATATTGGATGCTCTGTGTCTGGAGAAAAGGTTGTTCTCAGTTCTCCAGGCAAAAATATTACCCCCATTTAAAATGGAGGTTTAAGAGAAGGATAAGAGTCCAAGTAGTACACGGATGCTCTAAGAGGCATGGAATCTGAGAGGGGGGAAAATCCTGCTTTAGCCCTTGAGGGTGGTATTTGCACACACTTGAATAAAATTTCTCTCTGGTGTCTCCTTTGCTATACTTCTTTCACTAATGAACGGCGTCATGAGGTGATGTGTCTGTCCACAACAGTCTAGACTTAAGCAGAAAATATGGAGACCTACTTCTGTAACCACATCAGGCCCCATCTCTAGGAAACTAGAGAGCATTTTGTTTCCCTCCTGTGGTCTCCAGGTGTTAGTAACTCCTGATGTTGCTTTGGGCTATGGCAACATGTCAGGCATTACCTTGGTGTTGCTCTTTGTTCTGTGAGTGTTCACTAGGTCAGGAACTATTGGTTTACACTTACGGGAGACCATCATGCTGATGCTCCAGACTTTGATTGGATCTAGACCTCCCCCAGATCCTCAGGATGTGACAGTAGTGGCAGACCTTGTCCATCATGTGAGCTGGTTATGAACCATGTAAGGTTCACAACCTTAAGCCTTCTCCATGTTTCTTCTTCTTGTCCAACTCATTTCCCGCAAACTTCTCCATCTGCAGTTCTTTCTGGTTGTGGCTGTTCTGGCACAAGGTAACTAACTCCAAAACAGCAGTTGTGACAGTGCTGGAGATCAGAGGGATGTGCGTCAGACTCGCTTTTTTTTTTTTCTTCTTCTTTTTGCCCTGCTTAAGAGTTACAGAGGAGACATATGGAAGTTCTTCAGAGACAGCGAGAATCCCAGAGCATGGGATCATCTGAACTGCTTACCCGGCGTGCTTCCTGGGTATTTTCTACATAAGCACTTCTGGAAACTATTCAGAATTTACTAGGGTGGAAACGGGAGGTGCTGTCAAGCCCATGTTACAGCACAGGCATGTGCTTTGAGCGCCAAACTTGCAAAATGATGTCAGAGTAGCATAACTCATGCCGTGATGCCTGCAGACAGCCTGGAACAACAACCCAGCGGAGAGCAGGCCTTTAACTGTGGCAGAGGTTGTTTCCTGATGCTTTTAAGTATATTTGAAAAGACGTTATCCTCTTAATACCGTGTTGTAATTAACTCTGGTTGTCGCTAGTTGGGAATTCTTTCGGCAAAACAGTTTTTTCCCTAGAGGGTGTGAGTTCCTATAAAACAAAGTGTGTTTTGTTTACGCGTCTTTTTTTCTTTTGCTTAAACAGGACTGCAAATAGTTGGATAACTTCTGATGGTTTGTTTTGGGTGTTTTGTTTTGTTTTGTTTTCTTAGTGGTTGCCTCATGGCAAACGTTATGCAAAAGACCTGGAATTGGACAAAATAGAATTATAAAACCGTATTCTAAGTATGTGACCTAACAGAAGGGTGTATTGGTATATAAGAGGGATAGACTGGGGTGGTGGGTACATTTTTTTCCATGTGAATAGTTAAGAGTGTTGGGTGCATCTGAGAGAAGGAAGTAATTTTTTTGCCTTTAAATTTGCATTTTTTAAGATCTGGGGGTTGAAAGAAAAATAAAAGGGGGGGGGACGACAACCCCCAACCAACCTACAAGAATAAACTATCCAAGATGCTACTGTTGCCCCTAGGCTGGGTGGAATTAGACTGGGAGGTGCCTCCTGCTTCCCCTTGAAGCAAAGGTGTCTGGGAATGGTGACTCAACCCCTTCCCTGGGCAGCCTCTTCCAATGCTTGACAACCTTTTCAGTGAAGAAATTTTTCTTGATATCTAATCTAAACCTCCCCTGGCGCAACTTAAGGCTGTTTTCTCTTGTCCAATCACTTGTTACTTGGGAAAAGAGACCAACACCTGAGCACTTTATATTTTGGAGCAACTCTTCTAGATCCCCTGTATGCAATTCTTCTGAGCTGTGGAACTCAGTCAGGCTTAGGCAGGGCAGAGCAACCGTGAGGTGGGCTCCAGATAGCGTATGAGAGAACCTGCCAGGAGCAATCAGTGGGCGCCCTTTCCTCAAGACTGAGAAGCTCTATGGGTCACCTGGGGACAGAGAAGAGCTTTGTAGGACCTTTGGCTTCAGTGCCTACATGGCAGCAGATGTGTCGCTGATTTCACATTGCTGACCGGTGGAAAGCTCATGTCCTGTGAGGCCAGGGAGAGACCGGTGGAGAGACTGGGAAATGTTGTCGTCACTGCTGATGTTGTGTATGTTCAAAGAGGGATGGGACAAGATCATGGTGGGGTAAAAAGTCATGTAATAGTATGGGGTTGGAAGGGACCTCTGGAGATCATCTAGTCCCTGCCAGAGCAGGTCCACCCAGAGCAGGTCCCACAGGAATGTGTCCAGGCGGGGTTTGGAATGTCTCCAGAGAAGGAGACCCCAACCACCTCTCTGGGCAGCCTCTTCCAGGGCTCTGCCACCCTCACAGCAAAGAAGTTCCTCCTCATGTTTAGGTGGAACTTCTTATGTTCAAGTTTGTGCCCATTTCCTCTTGTCCTGTCCCTGGGCACCACTGGAAAAAGACTGGCCCCATCCTCCTGACACCCACCCTGTAGGTATTTATAAGTGTTGGTCAGTTCATGGAGGGCTATTAATAACTAAACAGGCAGATGTTTAGTTTAGATCCCTTCTAATTGGGTTATTGCTTATAAAACTGTAAGCTGTCTAGCCAGCACATGGAGTTTGGAAGAAAGCAGTAAGATAAGGTTTTAAAACCATGCAAATAGCTGAGAAATCCCAGCCTGAAGGGAAATCCCACTCGGGATAATCCCTGCAGCCCCTGGCACTGTTTATCCCCGTGCCACCCATTGTTCCCACTGCAAATGTTTATTGGATGTTCACTCAGCTAGGGAGGGGGAGAGGAAAGGGAACTCTGGGGTGAAATCAACAGAAAATAGGTGATACTTCCATACCATCGTGGAAATTTACATGCACAAAACTAATGGCTGCCTGCTGCTGCTGGTTGGTTTGTTGTTTTTTGTTTGCTTTTTTTTTTTAATGCCCCTAGAAGTAACTTAATGAATCACAGAATGGTTTGGGTTGGAAGGGACCTTAAAGACCATTGAGGTCCAGCCTGGGCAGGGACACCCCCCCACCAGACCAGGTTGCTCAAAGCCCCATCCAGCCTCGAACATCTCCATGGATGGGGCATCCACAGCTTCTCCGAGCAGTGTAAAACAGGTACGAAACTGATACGACTGTATTATAATCCAACAACCCTTGGTTGTTTGGGGTTTTTTTGGCTTGATTTTTTGGGGGGGTGTCTCGTTTCGTTTTGCAGTGGAACTGCCCTAGTGCTGGGTCTGTAGGAGCCTGTGGAAGCGGGGCCGGGGCAGTATGAAGCTTCTGGAAGCTCGGAGAAGGTGGTGGGCAGCAGTGTGAGAGGAAGGCCTGAGGGGCTGAGGGGGAGACCTCCATGGCCTGGAGGTGAGAGAGGTCTCTGAGGGTTTGGCCTCCCAAGAGGGAGGCAAAGCAGAGGGCAGGCCCCTCGCCATGTGGGGGGACGGGGAGGCCGTAGGGATCCATTTCCCGGCGTTTAACCACAGGCCTGGCCGATCTGAGTGACTGTAACTTGTGTTCTTGCTGAAAAGCTGGTTTATGCCCCAGCGCGGGGTGTAAGGGGGTGGCGAGACCACCACCTCGGGGCCGTCGCGGGGGTCATGGGGCGGCCATGTCGGTGTGTCTGGGAGCCGAGGCCTCCCTTCCCTGTCCTGTGAGGTGGGAATGGGGTGCAGGGGCAGGAGGCATTGCCCAGAGGAGCCCCAGGAACGGACCCCCGCAGAGCAGCCCCCAGGAGGCAGCCACGGCCCTAAGGAGGCGGCCGGCACAGCCAGGTAGGTTGGTTGGTTTGCTGAGGGAACGCCATGCTGCGGCCTGGCTGTGAAGAGGGGCGGGAGGAGCCGCCGTCAGCCCTGGAGGGGACATGGCGAGGGCAGTTTCTCTGGAGGAGCTGCTCTCAGGCGGCTGGAACCGTGGGGTGGGTGGGCAGGGTGGCAGGGGGCTGTGTTTTGGCTGTGGAGGTCTGCGGTGCCCATCCTGGGTGGGAGAGGGATGGACGCAGCCCCCGTGCTGAGCGGTGGTGCTCAGGTGCATGGCCGCTGCTGGGCACGTTGTCAGCGGGGAATATGGACACCACAGCATCTTTGTCCTTAAGCAACTCTGCTGCCTTTAACTTCAGGATCAGTTTGAAACCAGTTGTTTGTAAAACAATCTAGTAGGTTGCCAGAGCTGCCATTTGAGTGCTTCCAAGCTTTGGTGGTCTGTCCAGGGGTTTATACTATCTCATCACAGATGTTAGGAAAACAGTCTTCTGCCTCCTTGTAACACCCAGGGTTGAGCGCTCTTTCTCACGCGTGCTGGCTCTTCCTGAAGTCCCCAGCAACTCCTGCTTTGGCTCCTAAAATACCAAAACTTGGTGAGAAGGTTTGAATGCAGAGTGCTGTGGGCTGCAGGCTCTTGGTTGTAAAGAATCCCCTCACGCTGGTGAGCTGGGAGCAGGAGTGGGAAGATGTCCTAACAGGGAGCACCAAGGCTTCAGAGCAGAGGTGTGTCTGGGATTTGGGAACCCTTTCTTGTTTCCTCTTAAATGTCCATCAGTATCCCAGTGATGGCCATTAGTGAGGAGCTTGAATTTTGTTAGAGCAGGGAAGAAGGTCATTACACCAGCTTTTATGTGGTGAGGAGATGCGGAGAGCGCATCACTGATCAGATGGCTATCATAAAGCTGGCAATTTCATGCCTGGCTATAGTAGAAGCTAATCAGCTCAAGGCTGTCTCTCATCTGAGCAAGGCAACAGCAGGATTACATTGTCTTCCTATTAGGCAATAGGAATTGCCTAGACATAAAATGAGATGTCTGGCGATTCTCATAATTGCATACAGTTAGTTATTTTTTACTACAGCTAGATTGTCTCACTCTTGATTAGGCAGGGAAATGGTAATGAGATCTTCTCTTCTTCTCTCCTCTTGAAATCACCACAAGCCATGCTGAGGACTCCTGTGCTCCGATAGCAAAGAGGAGAGTAAAGCAGAAGTAGAGGAGGAAGCAGTCTCTTTTGTCCCTACCCTGGAATCAGCTTGGTAGGAAAGGGTAGGCTGCTAACTCCTGTCTTAATGGTGAAATCTCTATGGTAACTGCTTGCCACTCAACCCTTTATTCCCCCTGGCTAAAAGAGGTTTCATCATGTGCTCCTGTTAGTGCCATCAGGACCTTGTAAGGAATTTGCAGTACCACCAGGAAATAACCACTAGTTATTTCCTATTTGTAATCCTAACGTTAAGAAAAGGCTGCTCAGGCACTGTGTCCCTGAAAGTAATCGTGGCTTGGAGGAACTTTTTGGCACGCAGTCATAGCTTACTTTTGGAAACCTACATGCAGGAGACAGACTGAAACTCTTTGATGCTTATGTTTTGGAAAAGCATAAATTCAGTCTGAACCCTGGAGTTCACTTAGCACTGAAATAGGCCTCCCTGCAAGCTCGGCAGGAGTCACTGGGACAGCCACAACAGCCTTGTTACGACTGCAAGCCTTCTGCTATTGCAGTAAAAGCTGATCATTACTACCACCTAACGCTGGGCTAAACTGTGGTCTGCTAAAGCCTAAAGATCTCAAAGCGGTGGTAGTTCCTAGGATGTTGCTGATCTCTACCTGAGGGGCCAATGGATGTTTGAATCCCAGTCAGGATTGCTTGAGGTGAGGGTAGGGTTGGGCAGCATTCAGGAGAGCTGGGGTTTTGGTGATCTCTTCAGGGTTTGTAGTTTTAAGAGAAAGCTGGGTGAAGGCCTTGGCAAATGCATGAGGCTTAACAGGGGAAGTGGTCATTAATTTTAAAACTAAAATGGGGAAAAAATAGTAATTAAGTATGGACTTATCAGTGAGCTCTGTAGGATATGCAATGTTTGGATGAGACTTGGACCAGTATCACTAGCCTTAATAGATGGCAGGCAATCTAGAGTCCTCGTGAGACCTTTAGTATCCTCTTTGTGTTGACATAAGCCTTAATGTCTGAATAATTCTTTTTGAATAAACTTCATGGTATTCATTTCCAGAAGGATGAAGATCTCAACTGAGCACAGCGCTCCTAGCACCTCATCCTGGAATTCCAGACATTTTTATCTTCTGTTTGAACATTAAAAGAGTCCTTATTGCCTGCTCCTACATGACTCCCATGAAATACTGACCAGAGCAAAGCCTTGTTGTGATCTAAGGTTTCATCTCAGCCACAAGTTGATCTGGTCTTTGTGTGGAAATGGCACCAAAACAGCTTAGATGGGGTGCTGCGTAGTCATCCACTGCCGATCTTGCTGTGTCAGTGTTGTCCTAGAGTTGGGACCTGAAACTGTTGTTTTATGAGTCACACAGCTTATCAAAGCCCTGATTCTACTTCTTGGAAGTCAAGTCATAATAGAAAATAATTATGTGATCGATGCATTTGACCTTACTTCATTCCACAGATACAAAGATATTTCAGGTTAAATCAGTTTTCCGCTTTTTAAAATGTCATTGCATTGTCTTTGAGCAGTTTTTTCTCCTTTCAGAGAATTTTTTTCTCCCTTCCTCACCTCCCCCTGCCCTCAGCCCTTCTCAAACTAGGGATTCGAAGAAGAAGGAGGCAGTGTTGTTAGATGGGATAAAATAGGACGTTTGATCCCATATTTGGTTGCAGAACTAGCAGCTTGAAATGTTCTGATGTCTCAAAAATCCAGGGAGTGGGGCGCTTTGGCAGGATTCTGTCTTTTCCCTTCCCTTGAAGGTCTCTGACTTCATCAGGCCTTGGAACGGAGAATGAATTTTGAAGGCCTTTGAGGAAGTTGCTTTGATACGAAAGGGGCTCAAGTTCCTGTGATCTGTGTGTTCTAGGATTTCTTCCTTGGAACCCGTTCCTCAGACCCATGTGGCGGACCGCCTTTTTGTCTTAGCACAGTAATACTCCTTTCCAAAATGCTCTGAGGGGGGTTGTTTTGGTTTTTTAAGAGAAAGAGGAGGAGGAGGGAGTTTTCCTAGTGCTTGCCAAGGTAAGAGGCGGTCTTCTTATGAAGCTACTGCCAGCCCCTGTTACCCTTGAGTGCTTCTTGTCGTCACCTGCTCTTACCAGAAAGTTTATGAATTCCTCAGTGGCTCATTTCAAACAAAAGTGTCCGTGTTCCTTCCCGATCCTGCTGCTTACCAGCTCCATCCCAAATGCAAGGGCACGGGAGAGATTCTCAAACTTTAGCCGTAAACTCTTAGCGTATTAAATTAAATGCTGCCACCAGCTTTAATTAGGGAATACAGGGTGCCTCTCAGCAAGAGGAGATGACAAGCTGCTTTAATCGGGACATCCAAAGATGTGGACTTAATTAGGTAATCTTGTTCCTCTCATTTGGGGATAGGAGGAATGCCTGAGAGTAGCCTATGGAAAGTTTTATGGGAGCAGTTAAATAACTGCTGCCGCTTCTTGCGCTTTCCCATGCAGGTTGGAGCTCTTCAGACTACTTTAAACTGATGCCAGGCTTTTTTTTTATCATTTACAAGTGCTGCTCCCATCACTCCTTCAGCAGCCTCGGGCCGCATCCTGTTCTACTTGGCTGTTCCCCCATGGGGACTGTGCACTTCCCACGTGTGATCCATAGTAGAGAGTGGCAAAACCCCTGTTTGGCTCAGATGCCTCCTGTAAAGGTGAGGTGATTCCCAAATTCTTCTCATCCCAGAAAAATTCCAAGGTTATACCATCTTCCAAAGAGATAAACAGCCTCGCTTTCTCTTCTGATTTCTTCTCTTTCTGGCAATAATCTAAAATCACTTTTTCATTTCAAAGAAGCAATGTTTTGTTTCTTGTTGAAACGCCTACAACTTTTTTTTGGTGAAAATTAATAAAATCTGGAATGAGAAGAATGAAGAGGATGTGTGCTGCAGATTTTTTTTCTACCTTTCAGTAACTGAAAATCTTCAGAAGAAATCTGTCACGCGTTGCCCTTCATCTCTAAAATACTTAATTTCTTGTCTAGCCCCTGTGTTTAAGGAAAACACCTTACCCTTTCCCCTCTCTAATATTAAGATTTATAAGCTTCCTTCCTGGCTGCTAGCCTTTCCTCCACTGAAGAAAAATAAAACCAGGAATAAATAGATTCACAGTACTAAGGCTATAAATTTCCAAATTTGGATGCCAAAACAAATTCATCATTTGAACACAGGCGCAAACTCCGATAAGAGTTCAGCCCATTCCACAAATTTTTATTTAGTTACTTACTTCATTGGGAAAAAAATAATAATATTCTACTTAAGCCAAAAATTGGTGGGACGTTTCCCAAGTCACACTTCCATAGTCGTATCAGAGGTGTTACCTACCAGGCCCCCATCTGTCGGAGCGGAGGCTGTTTGGGAATTTAGTTCAAGTCTCAGTACTGGGTGTATAAATTTGAAGTGTGTTTCTCCTGTCTTTCTTCTCCCTCTTGATTTACAGCACTATAAAAATACATACACACACACACACCCCCGGGGTCCCAGTAAATATTTAGCTGTGTCTTAAATCCAGTACACAAACATTTGTGATACATAAAACAATGTATTTATATAAACTATCTCATTCTCCTAATGGGTGCTCCTTAAGTTAACTTATATTACTGGAGCAATGTGTTAGTAGATATATTTGTATTCCTGCTTTTCTGTAATACCTTTTCAGGATTTTTAAAGAAACTTTAAGTCTCTATCAAACTTCCAAAATTATTTTTCAAAAATCTTTCCGTTAAACTTATACAAGTTCAGTTTCTAGAAGAACTGTATGAAATACAGTATGAACACTCTGTGGCCCACAATAACCCGCTTTCTGTATTTAATTTCTTTTTTGATAATAACTTTTAGCTTCCTTACTTCTGATCTCACCTGACCTCTCTTCAGTGAATATTTACCCTGGCATATTTAGGATTTAACTAAATGAGGAGGCATTTTCTTCTATGCTCAGGGGGTTTCTATGAAAACTGGTAAACCACACTGTCTCCTGTGGGGTCTGACTTTGGTGGTAGGGCCAGGATTGGAAGGAGCCATCAAATTCAAAGAACCATTTAAGAACTTTGATTTAAAAGTGAAGACTTCCCCAAAGTAAGCTTCATCTCTCGAACTTTGGGAACACGCCTGAGGTGCCTAAATTGGTAGCCCAGTCCTGGTTGGAAACCTAATCTAAACTGGGAGCTGAGCCCTTTGGGAGCTGATGAAGAGACTCCGATTATAAATTATGGGCACTGCTCAGGACCTTTCCCATCTCTCTATCTGTTGCCTGCAGAATCTGAACACGGGCAACTCCGTGACACATCTCAAGCTTAGTAGATTTTTTTCAAATTTCAACTCTTGAGCAAGAACTGGGATGTCTCTTGGGCTACGCTCACTGCAAACATTTGTTGGGGTGTAGAACACATCTGTGGTGGTGATGGGGGAGAAAAAAACTGGTATGTGGAAACTTCTCTCTCCACTCCACCCTCGTTGTCACCAATCCATCTCCATGGCTTAACATTTGTGATGTGAAGAATCTGTTCCCCAGGCCCTATTTCTGGCTCGCTCTGCAAGTTATTCCATTTAACAGGCCTTGCCAAAAGTGGTTGAGGGAAAAGTCTAATGGCTTTCAGCTCCAGTACTCACATTAAACCCCTGCTATACAGCTGACATGAAGTGAAATGGCTGCTGAACTGGAATGTTCTCATCTTGTTCAGTAGAACCTGCTCCTACTGAGGCATCGCATCCTTCCCACAGTGGCAGTGCATGCCATGAGACTGCTGAAGATCTGCAGATCTTTGCTATTTACAGGATCATCTGGCAAATGTTTTTGCTTTGCACAGAGAGGTGCTGTTTCCACTTCACTGAAATTAACAGATCCCAGGCTACTAGGGTTTTTTTTGGTTTGTTTTATTTTCCACTATAGTTGGCTTGGATGTAGGAATCTCAGGTAAAATATTAATCATGTCTGCGATGTGTGACACCAGGCAGGAAAGGATATTTCAAGCACTATCAAGTAACGACTTGATAGTCTTGGAATCTGGAATTCTGGAGGCTCCAGAATTCCTTGCAGAAAGCAGCCTGTTGGTCGTGTTGAGAATTCATTGTTGGGAAGCAGAAAGATGAGGTCACATCTATAAGCACAGCTAAGTCTCACGTCCCTAACTCTTGAAAGCCTTGGCCATTCCTAGAGGAAATTCAAGGGGCAGTTTCAACGATAATCCGTACGGTGAGAGTGGTGGGTGGCTCTCCACACCACTGAGCTGAGCACAGAGTCAGCGTGGGATGGGGAAAGAGGGATGAATGTTGCAGCTTTTGTAAGGCCTATGCATTTAACTACTTTATGAGTACTCTATGAACACATGGTTAGTTCCCACCTAAATCAACAAGGAATCAGGTTTGCTCAGCTCCTTTCCCACTATGCATTGAATAGTGAGCATCCAAGTTCTGGAAACTGCACTTTTCCTGGCAACCCCATGACCAAGAAGAGCAATTCTTCTGCTCTGGTAAGGTCTAGATCTATTCTCCTACCTGCTGGTCTTTGAAAGGGCAGAAAAATCAAGCTTTTCTTCTGAGATCCTTAGCAGACCACACGTCTGATTGGTTGTAGCTGGACAAGAACACCAGGCTTCATTAGAAATTTCATCCTTTCAGAATTCCTCAGGAGCCAAGCAAGGATAAAAAGAGCATCTACCAAATAGGGACAACAATCAGCATGTAGGCTGCTGGCAACAACATGCAGAATGAGGTACATCCTGGTGCTGCTCCCTAATGTTCTCCATTAACAGCCCACAGGCATCCTGGGGAAGGAAATACAACAGACCAAAGGCCAGGGAACAGACAAAACAGGAAAGGGACAAGTGCTCAAGACCCCTTGCAAACCAATCTGATTTAGTAAAATGCATCCCACCTTCAGTCAGAAGCTGTATCAAGTGTCCCCCTGACCCTTTGTCCCTCTGCTTCTGTGCTTGAAGCCTGTTTGCCCCTGTTTGCCTAGCTGTGAGTGCTGCCTCAGCATGTGTACACATCCCGATTTATCAAAATTTCTTGTTCTTTGACCAAATATGGGGGTTTTTTTATGCTTCTTCAGTTGAGCCAGCTGAATTTTGCTTGGTCTCCTGTAGCCATTTCTTTTTTTCTACTCTCAGCGAGTCATGGAACGGAGGAGTTTGCCTTCTTTTTGTCATTTCTCTAACTCCTTCCAAGCAGCTGGAATTTATTTTAATAAACTTCATTTCAGTAGAGCCTGGAGCCATAATACATACGAGGCTGTGATCTCAGAAGAACTCATGAATTAAGTAGGGTCAGTTCTGGTCGATGCATGTGTAGGAGACCTCCAAGGACACCCCGTGTGCTGATCAACCCGTGCCAAGGATATAGCGACTGCCAGACTGTGTCTGCCCAGTAGGCTGTCTCTTTTAGAATGTGATCTCTGGCCACTGCCAAGCGCTTCAGAGGAAGATACATGATCCCTGGGGTGGGCAAGTTATTCTTAACTGATCATAAGATCCTTCTAGACCTTTGTTGCGTGAAGCTGTCGGTCTGCTGTCTCAAATGCACAAGGGTAGCTGGGGGCACTGGACCCTGGCTGCTCACACAGTGCTCGGACCGCTCTCTTGGCTCTGGTACCAAAGGGTTCCTCTGCCATCAGCGCCATTTCAAGCTTCACTTCCCATCCTGAAGGATGAACCCACCACAGAGGTACCTTGACTTCATGAGGGAAGTCACCAGCATGAACATGCCCTTTGGAATTCTTCCCCTGCAGATAGGCAGTAAGTGTGTTTTTAAAAGATAAATGGTCATTTCGTAAAGACTCCAAAAGATGGTGACCTCCACAGCTATAGCTGCCCAGAAATTACATCTTATTTAAAGAAGACGGAATTTATCTTGTTGAACTTCCAACTGTTGGCTCAAATATGTCTTTGTCAGAAAGCCTGCCTGCTTGCCTCCTCCTCCTCCTCTTAAATGCTTTTCTGAGTGTAAATCCCTATATTCAGCAGTTATGTCACCTCTAAAACTTCTCTCCTCTAAGCTGAATTCATTGAATAGAATAAGCCTTACGTTCAAAGTCTCGTTTTCCTGTGGTCCCTCCTACAGATAGCCCCACTCAGCGATAAAGCCTGTGTACTTTGAAATCCAGCAGCGTGTTTTTAATTCAGGTTACAATAAAAATCTACTGATTAACAGTAAAATGATCCTTTATGGTATGTTTCACAGTGTTTTTTCTTCATCAGTGAACATACTAAGTTCCTCCCAAGTCAAGGAAGCTTCTGACAACACTGAGCATTTTTTCTAGTAAAAGTTTACTGCTTTCCTACTACCTTGACCTTGACTTTTGGTGGTCGAAGTCAACTATGAGACCTGGTCTCTGTTTTCTGGAATAACATGATGTGGAAAGAGTGACCCTCAAAGAGCCAGAAGGCCTCCAGGTCAGTAACTTTGAAAAGCTGTCCTGTGACCTTCCCACTGTAGAGGGATGTACCAAGCTCGGGAGAGCCCTCTTCCCTTCTTTTATAGCCCCTGGTGGTGTTGAGTGAGATGGGACTATTTGTTTTCCTTCTCCTGTTATTCTAGTCCCTTTTCCTCTTGCCATAATGTGTTACTTCACCAGCCTTGGAATTGGACTGTGCACAGAGTTAATATTCACCAAAAGATTAAATTCTTAGCACTGCTCTGCTTTCCATTTCTATTTCTTGGTGGCTTATTTCCACCCCCCAACCCCCCATTGTTTCAGGATTATCTCAACACTTCTAAAGCAGCAAGCTAGAGCCAAACACTGTTAGAGCAGTCATTTGGTGGGCTTTTTCTGCTGACATAACTGCTAACGTTTCTATCCAGGGGTTCTTTCTGTGAGTCCCTTACGTTTTTTTCAGTCTAGGGTGAAAAATCTGCTGACTGGCTGGACTGCTTAGTGTTTCAGGTTTTTATTGTTCTGAATATGAAACACACCAACGACAGCTTCTAGATAACTGACAAGCAGATGCTGATCTCCAAGTCTCACTGGACTTCGAGGTGGTCAGGTACCTGAATCTCAGTCTCTCAAGGGGTGAAAGGTGACAAAAAACACAGTGTGAGTTGGTCTTGCCGGTTTGCTTCATCATCTTCTGAGTGTCTGAGTGTCCATCTGTGCCATCACCTGTTATTTGCTTGATGTAATAGGAATGGCAAATATTCTGGGTCTGGGTACCAGTGCTAAGGCATGCTTCTGAATTTTTGGCTGAGCAATGACAGGGGTTCAGGCAGATGGTTTTTCTTTGTAGCTGATTGGTTTAATTTTCTTCCTGCAGCAAAGAAGATACTCTTCAGTGTACAGCCTGTGTTTCAGGTATAATTTATTTCCCAGGTTTGGTCTCCAGGGCCTGCTGCATGCCCCTGTATATCTAAGCTCTCTCATGTGTGTGCTGGCAGCCCAGAAAGCCCCCTGTGTCCTGGGTGGCATCCCTAGCAGGGCAAGGGGGGGGGTTCTGTCCCTCTGCTCTGCTTTGGGGACACCCAGTGACTGAAATTCATGGCTTGGCTTCAGAGCTGCACTGGCCTTTGTGGACTTGTCTGGCAACTGCTGGAGGCTGACCCTGGTTAGAGTCCCTGGACCTGCTCCAGCTTCCTTGCTCACGTCCTGTGGGCCTGCACCTTGTTGTTGAGGACACTGCCCTGCCTGTCCTGCTGTCACCCTCAGCCCCTTGCAGAGCAGCCCTCTCTGGCTGCTAGGACACCCTGCATCTGGCATGGCTAGGGGTGAGATATGGAGGGCATCCCGGGCTTGTACTGATATAACCTTTGCAACATCTCACACCACAATGTAGTTCTGGAATGCATCAGAGAGGTTCAGTGCTTGATTTGGAATGCTAATTACCTCCTTTCTCAAAAGCCAAGTTCTTTTGGTACTATCGATTTAGCTGTTCCAGGTTCAAGGGGAAGGAAAAGCCTACGTAACAGATGTGGGGAGACTTTTAAAGGACAAGATAAAACTTTTCATACATAATATAAAACGTCAAGGTCCACTGTCTACCACTAGTAGTACATGATTTATTGCAGAAGAGTTCCATGTGCTAATGTATTTTGAGACGTCATTTGTGCCTTTTGTGGGATTGTTTAAATATATTAGGTTTATGGAAAGTTAATTAACAGCACTCCCAGCCTCAATGGATTAATGAACTATGAAGTGCATTTACACAGATCCAAACCATGTAATAGGTACGGTGTCTTGCATCACTCTGGACGTGTATCTCAGGGTCTGCACCACCCAGAGTGTTTTCAAATAGGTCGTCTTTATAGTTTTAATTTCCAGTCTAATCAACAGCGCTGACAATATTTCAGAGATCTTGCAGCTCATCTGAGAGAAGCCTTTACCCCGCTTCCAGCAAGCAGCAGGAATTACTCTGGTCATATTCCATGTGTGCTGGGCTGAGCTTATTTTACCACAGCCTCTAGGAAAGTGTTTTCCAGCTGCTCCTTTATTATCTGACCAAAGAGACTGAAAACAGAGACAGGAATAAAAGCCTCTTACAGGCCACTGGAGGAGATACGGGGAGGCCATATGAGGAGGGATTTTTGGGCTGCGATTCCCTTTCTTGCTTCCAAAGCCCTTGCCACATTCTGGATTCAACCTAATCCCCCAGATTCAGATGCCAGCACCACTGGGGCAATCTGTGGGTCGTTTCCAATCAGCAAATGAAGCAGCTTGCTGGGTGGGTGCAGATGACTGACTCCTCATTGCCCAGAGATTCTCCTGACTGCAAAGAGTTCCCACCACACTGACTGAATGCACTTTGCCTACAGTAACAGGTCCTGACTTCCAAGATAAAGGAGGAGTACACCATCCAAACTGACCACCAACTTCCCAACATGTAAGTATCCCAAACCATGGGAAAAACTCATCCGTGTTTCTTGAAGTCTCCACAATCCCCTCTTCGTGTCCTCTTTCAGGACCGAACAGACAGGAACTAAATGAGACAGCACTCAGCCTGTGTACCTAATTAGTGCAATTTCCCTTGAGTGGCCCGTTGCTTTTAGGCACAGATGTAATCTGTTGTGTGTGACATCCATATCACAGATATTAGAAATAAAGGCAGGGGGAAAAGGGTCTCCTGTTTCTGCACACTATCTCTTCCATTCCTCTTTGGTCGCTGAGGGATTGTCTTCTACAGTCAAAACAGGACTCGGGGAAAGTCCTGATAGGATCTCAAAGGCACAGCCCAATAAAACTTGCTAAAATAACTATTTGGAGAAAGGCAGAGGATCTCCTCTGTTTCTGTAGCCCCTCCACGCAGCCAACACTGGGTGAGTTGTTCTGGGTGAGTGCAATTAGAAGGTCCATGCTTGTGTCTACGAGGAGGGCCTAAATTCTAAGAATGTGAGCTTGCAAGTAGTTTTAAATTCCCTACAGAAGCTGTAGGACTAGCAAATCAAGAAGCTGTTAGAAGCCCATCGCTGAAGAAGAAAATTTATTATATATGGTGCGTATTGCATTTGTGTAATATTATCAACAAAGCCATAGCAAGACATCCAGGCACTTGAGGTAACTTGGCATACCGTGTTCTGGTCTCCAGCTGCAGGAGAGTCACACCAGGCTTTGTTGTCTTCGAGTCTAGTGATCTGGCATCAAAGCAGCTCAGGTTCACGCTGGCTCCAGTGCTCATCAGAGCCTGGTTCATTCAGTCAAACTGCATTTGGACATGGGGAGTAGCACAGCAGCTCCTGACTGAAATTTAAGTGTACTCTAATATCCTCTACGTATCTACCTATTGCTAATTATATGGTGTAAATTGCTCCACTACTTTTCTTAGCTACTACCTTTGTTCCTAGCCACGTGTCAAAAAGTCAAGAAACCAGTAAAATGCAAGCAATAGTTTTGCTTCCCCTGGGGATGAGGAAGAGTTAACAATTCAAGACAGTAAAATATGGATTCCGAATGGAAAACATTCTTTCTTGATAGGTATTTGGATGGGAGGACTTAGAGTCTTCTAAGTAGGGATTTGGGCCCCTTAGTGCAAAAAAGACATTGAGGGGCTGGAGCGGGTCCAGAGAAGGGCAATGGAGTTGGTGAGGGGTCTGGAGGGTAAGTCTTGTGAGGAGAGGCTGAGGGAGCTGGGGGTGTTCAGCCTGGAGAAAAGGAGGCTGAGGGGAGACCTTCTC